>CM053567.1:72099641-72241371 GCA_028646485.1 Cryptoprocta ferox | reverse complement strand
GTTTTGCCCTTGTAGCAATTATTTATATTTTTTACAATGAAAGAATCTAGATTAAAATATCAACCTATTTTAGTAGACCCATAAACATTAATTACAGAAAACCAACCTTTTTATAGCAGAATACTGCTTTTTTGCTGTTATAGCAAAATACACCAACCTTCCTAGCATTTTTTCATTCTTAGGATAATTGATTAGTCACGTCTAAAAATGGAAAAATCAAGGGATACAGCTAATAACAAAATACTTGATTTCACCATTATAACTGTAGTCTTTCCAAAGTAAAATATAAGTCTCTTCATACATCAATTTGTTTTTCAAGTGACATGAGTAACTCAACATACTTTGTTCATTGGCTGACTCATGTTCTACCAATGTAGAAAAGCATCATTATCTACTGACACACTAAAATATGATGACAAATTAATTAGTGGATGAATTGTAATTACAGAAAATGAAAATAAACAGGAAGAAAATAAAGGATCTTGAAACTGACCACATCAAGAATTTTGTGTAAATGGGGAAGACAACAGGTTTTCTGTTCACAGATAATAGTTAGATACTTCTGCAATTAATTTTTCAAGTCTCAAATCATGTTCTGGAATCACTCAGTATGAAAACAAATTTGTTATTTTAGTCTCCACACTCATTGAGTCTTTCTCCAAAGAAGCTGCCAAACCCAGCACCAGCTGGCCCCTTGGGAACAAGACTAGGCTAACTACAGATATTTCTTTTTGAACTGTTAATACATATTAAAAAAACAGAGTTGAACTCATCAAACCCATTAATATAAACTAATCTAAACTAAACTAATCTAATAAAGGGTTACCATCAAGAAAGTTTGAATTGTACAGTGAATATTTAAAACATGTCCATTTTCTTACCCATAAATCTTTATCTCTTTTAAGTCTTCTGGTTTTTCTTAAACCTTAATTGTAGATAAGGTGCCCAGCAATTCTCCCACTCCCTTCTGCCTGGCTCTCCTCATGTTTCCAGAGGGGTTCTTGTAAGCATTAGTGAAACCTGGATAAAAGCAGACACAGTAGCAAAACTTGTCGTATACAAGCCCCACTTCCTCTGTCCACAATATCAATGGAATTTACAGAGATCGAAGTTAATAAATAGAGAGAAAATAGTAAAAGTATATGATTGCTAGGTTGCTAGGAAGAATATAAATTGACCCAACCACTCCACAGAGTAACACATAGCAACATTCTTTAAAATCTTCATGCCCTCTGAGCCAGTAATTCCCCAGAACTATTTATATTCAACTAGGCTCAGCACAGCATTATTTGAGTCCCAGGACACTCAATCTTTAGCCAAATATTTTCTAACTTTGATCGGGTGGTACTTTCATCCAAAACACACTCACTCATCCAGAAAAAACAATGTTAGATCCTCTGTAGACTGAGCAAAGCTTCAGCCTAGTGATCTCCTATAATTCTCAACCAGGATCCCAGGGGTTGTTTGGAAATATGGCAAGTATTTTATAGTCCTGGTGGGTAGGGCCAGGGATGTTATGCAGCTGCAAAGCTTGGGCTACTTCCACATAACAAAGAATTGTTCTGCCCAAAGTACTAGTAGTAGAAGCTGATATTCTGCCTGTAACCTCTCTTCAAGACCAATGCCCCAGTGGCTGGGAATATTGTTTGCTTATGGTTCACAGCTATGCTCCTCACTGAGCATTGCTCCAGGTTACTCACCTCCCAGGAGAAACCCATAGGTGGTATCAGGCAAATAAAAGTTGCAAAGGCCTGACTCCTCTGCTTCCACTTGGGACAATTCCATAGGGCCTTCCTTTCTCCATGGCTCCCTTAGGATTGCTGAGACCTCAGTTGCTATCCTACTGCAACTCAGCTTCTCCCTGTGCCCCATCCTGCCCTCCTAACTTCAGACTAGGAGCATCCCTTGTGAGCATGTACAAGTAAAGCTTGTGCATTCAAGACTCTCCGAGTCTGTTTTCACAGAACCTAATTTATGATAATCCCCACTGAGATACACTGCTTTAGTCCATCTGCTTATTTTCCAGATGAGTAAAGAAAGGTCTAGAAAGGGTAAAAATCATGTTCAAAGCACAGAAGTGGTTAGTTCTGTACTCACTGCACATACTACACATTACAAATGGTGACAACCTTTTGAAACTGGAAGAGAACAGAAAGAGAAGGAAAAAGTGGTTTAAAATCTATATTGTGGGTGGGGCACCTGGCTGGCTTAGTCAGAAGAGCAAGCAAATCTTGTTCTCAGAGTGGTAAATTTGAGCCCCGCATTGGGTGTAGAGATTACTTAAAAAATAAACTTAAAAAATCTAAAAAAACATCTTTACTGTAGTAAATCATAAATGAGAATTTTAAAAAGAATTTAGATTTAACTATATGGAGAAATGCTTAATAATGATCGAGTCTGAGAATCAATATTATTAATTAACTGCAATAGTGGAAATCAAAAGAAGACTGCTCAAATATCTCAATTTGGGGAAAACTATTTACTAGATTTCCTAACTACTATCAGTCTGCCTAAACTATTCATATTTAGTGTGCATCACCGTGATGGAACCAAACAATAATAATTAGAAATTTTCCTCTTAAAAGTAAACAGCTGGAAAGATATGGGTAGTATCCACTGAGGTGAGAGTGAATAAACATGAACAGTAAATCAAGTACCCTTCATTTCCATTCCTCTTACTTCTGAAAACGTAGCTAGTAGTTGTAGACACCCACTGCCCACCAAAAAAGTCTTAGATATCCCCAGTGCTCTCTTCCAAGCCATCTATCAATCTTGAAAGACATGTCTCTACCATAGCCAATCCCTCCACTCCTACTAGTTTTTAAGTATGGCATTATAATATTTTCACCCTGCAATGTTTATACTTACATCTTTGTTCTCTTCCCAGTAAAGAAATTTCTCCTATTATGTTCAAGAATCATGTAGACAGAATAACAATATTGCTTAAAGTTCCAACTGTAGCCTAACAATCATCCTCTAACCCCCACAAAAAAAAGAAAAACAGGGGTGCCTGAGTGGCTCAATCGGTTAAGCATCCAACTCTGGATCTCAGCTCAGGTCTTAAGCTCAGGGTCATGAGTTCAAGCCCCACACTGAGCTCCATCCTGGGCATGGAGCCTACTAAAAAAAAAAAAAAAAAGTTTTTTAATTAAAAAAGAAAAACAAAATATACAGGTTTGGAAGATCTTTTTATTTTTTGATTTTTTTTTTTTTTTTTGAGAGAGAGAGCACACACACGAGAGCAGGGGAGAGGGGCAGAAGGAGAGAGAGAGAGAATCTTAAGCAGGTTGCACACTCACCATGGAGTCCAAAGCAAGGCTCCATGCAGGCCTTGATCCCAGGACCCCGGGATCATGCCCTGAGCCAAAATCAAGAGTCAGATGCTCCACCAACTGAACCACCCAGGCACCCCTAAAAGATCATTTTTAATGTAACCCCATAACTGTGATGCAAAACTAAGTTGAAAATTACTAAGATTTTTTTTTGAGTAAAGGAAAATAATGTCTTTATCACACATTGACTCTCTTAATTTTCTCAGAATCAAAATTAGTATTTAAAGAGGCAGGAAATAAAGCACAATGAAATAAATAGAATTATTACTAAAGCCAACATGACCAAAATAATTTTGCCCAAATCCTCATTTGAAAAGAATTTTGTATTTTAAGGCAAAAACTCACAGAAGTCCTTTGTATTTAACTAACCATCTCAAAATATTGTATCAAATACTTAACAATTAATTTTAAAACATTTTGAGTGGTACTTTTACCCTATGTATGTCCCAAAATAATCCTGAAAATGATATTTTTTCTAACATAAAATAAAATACTTTCTGCCTTTCAAAGTCTGAGAGAGAGCATACATAAAATACTAGGTTCCTGTTTATTAGTTCATGATATGAAAAGATTTTTTTCCAATAGCTTCAGGGAAAACTAACTAGAATTTACTATTAATAATGTTCTCATTTTCTTGGTCATCTACATGAAGTACAATGAGAAGTTAGACTTACTCTTTAAAATTGAAAAATTACGGAAGTTATTTCCAGATCCCACTCTGTTATATAAACTCTGGTTTTACATCAAAGAGCACCATGATTATTTTAGTCATCCTCTGATTCATTGGCCACACCCCCTAATATTGCATAGAACAATCATATGTTTAATTAAATCTGGAAAAAGTAATAAGCATTCTACATTTGGGGGTTAGCAATATGGGCCTCCTCCTGTGTTAAACATGTCCCAGTTTATATCTAAGCTGACAATTCAAAGGCTAAACCAGAAAAGTCAGGACAGCTTGACTTTGTTGGTTTCCCAATTGTACAGCTTGCAATCTCTCTATTTCATTGAGGTAGCAGGGCACCATAACAGGAACAGATTGTTCCATCAGCAGAACAAAAATTGAACTGACAGCAGCTTTCTCCAGAACTGTGACTGTTTTCCAAATGTGCATGCTCTAGTTAGGGCTAAGGTTATTTATTCAAAGCTAATAGAAGTTATTGTGGCCACCAGTTTTCTAAGTTGAATTTAGAAACTGTTGCTTTTCTCTCTTACCTAAAAGATCTGGTCATATTCCTAGACCTTTTTTCTGGCTGTTAGGTTCTGAATCAAATATCCTCATATCTGTGTGAAATTGTGATCTGATGTTGATCACTGTTTAGCTTGGCATCATTCCATGAACACTCACACAGTTAGAAAATGACATTTCTTTGATATTCTTATAATTATGATTTAGTTCTTCTCTACTAGGTCACTTTTAAGATCAGTTCTATGATGAAAGCAACAAAAAAACTGGAAACCTTTGGATCATGGAAATAGCTTTCTGATATTCTGTTTAATCTCAATTAAATCATCCTGGCTTTCCATTGTCCTTGTGATAAAATCCAAACTACTTAATTTAGCTTACAAGCTCCCTACCATCTGCCTTTTGATACCCTTCCAAGGTCTCATTTCTCCCTTGAACTCTAGCCTCAGCTTCAGTAAACTTCTTCCCATTCTGGAAGGTACCATGCTCCTTCCTGCCTTGGAATCTGCACACATGCTTCTCTCCACCTAAACATTCTTGCTGGAAATACCCCCACCCCTTTTACCTGCCTACCTCTCTTCTCATCCTATTTCCCTCTCTCTCCTCTCTCCTCTCTCTTTCTCTCTCCCTCTCTCTGATATACATGATACATTATAGAGAGATATAAACATAGACACAGACATAGACATAGACATATAGATATATTGATGTGTGTATTTACAGAATTTATCAATCTCTGAGAGAATCAGTGATGCCATTAAGAGACTTAACTGTCTCAAAACATCTCTCTTAACTATATATTCTTATAAAGATGCAAATAAAATTTTTAGAGAATTAACAAAGAATTATTTACATGTAATAAGTTTAGTACAGTCAATAATGTGATTTGCTTTGTGAATATGCCAGGCAGAGAAGAGAGCTTCAAGGTAAGAAATGGGGGCCAGTACAGGGATCCCCCTTAGAGACCTTATCATCTATATTAGCACTACCAAACGGGACCATAGAACTGTGCTATAGTATAGTGAGGAGACAGAAGCTTGCACTAGAGTGTAAATCCACACATTGCTTCCTTCATTGAGAAAGTCTTGCCAAAAAAAAAAAAATCGGTTAAATTTAACAGCTAAATTTAACACTAAATTTGAAGTTTAGCGACATTGCATACACTGATCTACAGCCAAAATTTCAAGGCCCTAGAAAAAGAACATAATAGAAAGAACCATAAATGCAAGATGAAACTTTCTGAATGAAAGTTTTACAACTGTCAATTTTATTTAATGTCAGGCTTTAAATTATATCCATAACAACATTCTTTGTTTTCTCCTACCTCTGACACACTATACCTAGCTATTATATTAACTAGGTAAATACGGAAAAGTTTCTTAATTCAGAAAACATCAGTACAACATTAACATTTTACACTGAAGAGTTTGCACTAGATCAGTGGTTCTCAACTGAGGGTGATTTTGCACAACTACCAGTCCCCCCTGCCTCCAGGTAGCACTGGCAATATTGAGAATTTTTTTATTGTCACATCTGAAACTGGGGTGCAGGGGCAGGTGGACGGGTAGAGACTCCATTTAGTGGGTAGAGACTGGGGGTACTGGTAAACTCCCTATTATGCACAAGACGGTACCTCCCCAAACCAAAAAACCTCCAGTCCAAAATGCTACTAATGTTGAAGCTAAGGAACCTTGAAAAGTAGATGGTCTCTAAAGTCCCCTTCATCTCTCACATTCTCTGATTCTTTATTTTGATGTTGACAGGAATTGTATTCATATTAGTGACCTCATGACAGTGGCAAAGTGACTTCTTTATCTAACATCAATTTCTGCAGTGAAATACATTTAGGCTATAAAGAGAACAGGATAATATAATTTCAGTATATATTCAAAAACTAAATAATTATAATGCTCAGCAAAATTCCATGTTACTGATTTATTCTAACTGAATTTTTTTTCAAAAGGGTAGGGGGCTGCCAGAAACTTCTGCCTAAAATGACTTTATTTTCTCTATCAGCTATTTGTTTAATCCAGTTGTATAAGAAGCTGAAAAACATTCAGGAAACTTAGATTCAGTCAGCACCTCCGTCCTGATCTATTACAAAGCCTTAAGCAGGGTTCTGTATCCTGGGCTTTAGTTTTTGTTTTTACTGGAAAACAGACGTACTACTTAAAGGCTAAAACCAAGAATGTTTGGCACAAAAATAACATGGTGTGTTGTATTCCTTGAAGCCTTTGTTTAAACTTTTCTGCAGTTAAAAAAATAACTACCACGAAATAAGTTTTACTCTGACATTCTTATGAGTACCCTGCAAATTCTGTAACTCTAAATAGAACGACTATTTCTTTTAGATATACTTTAGAGTATACGGTATTTTTTTATTAAGTTAAAACACTATGTTCAAAAGAACATATATCTTACTGCATATAAAAATTATTTCCTGATGATTTCTAGTGCCTGCTTGCTTAATGATATCACTGTGTCTGTAAGATTCACCAGACATCAGATTTGGAGCCACGATGCTTTGGTGAAAGACCAAAGATTTTCACAAAGGATGTCAGTTATGCCCCTGGAATTACACCCTTCTTTTTCATCTGTTCCAGCTTTCTCAGCTGGCACGTGCATACTTGAAAAGAAAAAACCTCAAGTTCCCAGGATGGTCTTTTGTCTTTGGTCCTTTTTTCAGAGAGAAGTAATCTTGTCTCTGCATCTTCCACTATAGTTTTGTCGAGTGTTTCCAAAAGCACTTATCCCCAAATACTTGGATACTGCTCTTAAGTGTTCTTCAAAGTCATTAGATCTTTTATGTTCACATTCATAAACAGATAGGGTTTTGTAAGCCTTATATAAATATTAATGACTACATGCTAAGCATCAAATGCAAAATGGGCAATCAGGATTTTTATTTAAATTTAAAGGTGCAGGATAGAAATATCAAGCCCATAAGCAAAAAACTGCAGACTAGACCTCAAAAGGCAATATGGAAACTGGAATGGCAACAGAGAAGTTTCCAAGTGTATCAGAATGAGTAATGAAATCAAAATAAAATAATATTGGCATACTTACAAAACAATAACCTTGTTTGACCTAATAGAATGAATTTAAGAGCAAAATCTCTCAAGTCCCAACTCTGCCTATGAGAAACTGAGTAACTTAATCTCTGTACATTTTGATTTCCTTATCTGTAAAACAGGATTTTAAAAGTACTTACTTTAAAAAAAAAAGTACTTACTTCACAGTTAGTGTGAGTATTGAATGAATCCACATGCTAATGTGTTTGCCCAGTGCCTGACACAGAGCATGCACCTGATATACATTAACTGTCATTCATAAAAATGATATAGAAATTACTCGAAGATCTAGATCAGGGGTAGGCAAACTACAGCCTGGCTCACAACCCAAGTCCAGCTGGCCACCTGATTTTGTAAACAGTTTTCTTGGAACACAACCATGTCCCATTCATATGTACTGTCTAGGGCTGCTTTCACCCAAAAACAGCAACATTGAGTCCTCGTAATGGTGACCATATGGCCTGCAAAGCCTAAAATATTTACTCTTTAGATCTTACTGTGTCTAAGGCTCTGTTGCCCTGAAAGAAATGACAATAAACATGCTGATAATTATCAAGAAGTAACACACAAGTCCCCTCTGCTAACACAGGCCCAAAGTTTTTTCAGAAGTTCTACCCCTAAAGGGTTTTGATTTGAAAGGGAAGGCAAGGATGAGACTGGTGAGGGAGAGAGAACAAAGACATCCTACAGGGATAAGAGCAAAAAGGTTTTCTTCTAATGGGTTTTAATGGATTCTTGCCATTAAAAGCCACTGTCATGGCTGCCTCTTTTAGAGGTTTAAAGTAAGACCATTTTGAAAGTGTTCTTTAGAATCTACAGAGTTGTGATTAAAAACACAAACACTGGAGCTAGGTTCCTTGGGTTCCAATCCTGATTCTACCATTAACTAGCTGTGTGACCTTGGGAAATTAAATAATCTCTCTGTGGTAAGGATTAAATAAATCACTTAACATCAGTAATCCATTCCTAAAAATTGAATGGTGTATGCACAAATGCTCACCAGACTGCATTATTTTTAAATGAGAAAATCCATACGTGTGCCCCACCTCACACACCTCACACACCTCACACACCTCACACACCCCACCCACGATACACACCTAGTGTTACATTCAACACTAACCCTTCCTATGTGTGTGCCAGTCCCCGCTAGAGCTTTTGGCACAACGCTGTCACTTTCCTAAAAAGAAACTAAAGCCATAAAACTGCCTATTCATAATTATTGAAGTATAATTTTAGTATTTAGATGTTCAAAACATCTTTCTGATTACTAACCATCATTAACAATTTGTTAAAAAAAAAAAACAGTTCTTTGTATGAAGTCATATCTTCTTTTCCATGTAATTGCTTTGCTTGGTTGCTCTGCTATTTCACTATTTTCTTCAACACTTTCTCACAGCACAGTTTTAGGCAAGACAAGGCCTCAATACAAAAAGCATTGTGGAAAATTTGTTCGGGACCAAGAAACCAAGACAGTTCTGTGCAGGAGGCAGTGGGGCCCCTCCTGGAACTTGCAGCATCCTAGATGCCCAACACTTTGGCTGTGCAAGAGGTCTGCTCGCAATTCTCATTTTCTATCACTTTGGATTAACTCCGGACTTTTTCCGCACATCTTTTTGCTTAAAATGTACTAAATTTCATAAATACAAATTTTTCCCATATAAACATTGCCTGAAAAATATGTCCATTTTACAAAGTATTAAAAACCACAAAATACGTCCCCAAAACACACCCCAACTCTCGCCCAAACCGTCCTGCAACCCTGGCTGGCGCTCGCAACTCATAGGTGGCTCTTAACGCTCTGCGACTCTACAGCAGCTGGGGGCCTCCTGGGCGTTCGGCGCCAATACCTTCCGGTCCGACTAGGCCCCGCCCCCAGTACCGCCCTCCTCGCTTCGCGCCCTACCTACCCCTACCTCTGCTGGCTAGGGCAGCCACGCTGGGCCGGTGGTGGCGCTTCTCGGTGGCTGAGGCTTCCAAGCTTTGACAGAGTTCCTGCGAACCCGGGATAGTGCCCATGGGGTATAAATGAGTGCTCCCCCAGGCAAAGAGGCTTCCCCGCATTTGAAGAGGCATGCAGCTGCCCCGGAAACAATGGCCATTGCCAAACCGCGGATGTAGCCATAGTTTACCAAGATTCAAAGATCATTGCCACCAACTTCATAAGTAAGCTCTTAGCTCGGAAGTCTTTATAGGCCCGTGGACTCTTAGTCTGTGATCCAGGACTACTAGAAAATGGATGCAAGGAATCTAGGTAACCGCTGGAAATAACCACAGAGTTTATATGACCCAGCGATGTCCGAGCTCCGCCTCTGGGTTCCCACGCGCGAGGACAGCTTCCCCAAGCTGACTGACTCCCTCAGGCACGATTGGAATTGCTTCCGCGTGGGGTCTGTGTAGGAAGACATGGCCAGAGAAGCTGCTGCAGGAACATTCTGGTACCTTCCGGCTCTGTTATGCTTTGTTCTCCGCCTGTGGTCAGAAAGAAAGCCGACTCAGAATAGGTTAGTAAATGCTTGATTTTCTAAGAGCCCAGGAGACCGTCTTTCAGACTGTTCTCAAGAACTGCTGGGAAGCTTGTTCACTACAAGGGATTATATATCCAAAAAGGGGGACAGGTCTCTGAGGGCTTGTAAGCAGCTCTCCAAATATTTGGCCATCACTAGGTATAATGTATTACTGTTCTAAAAATTAAAGTTTTCTGATTTCCACATGGACAGGAGAAAGACCCTTAGTGTAACGAAACCAAAGGAGAGTTCTTCCATCTGATGCACCCTTAACAATAAAACATAAAATAAAATAAAATAAGAAAAACACCAATAAAAACTGACGCTAAGCTTTTGCGGTGAAGGAGGATAAGACCATTTATTGGTGTGGCACTACCGAGGGGAACTGGGGGCTAATGCTCAAAAGTTCCTAACTCCAAGATGGCTTTCAAGTGAGGGTTTTAAAGGAAGAATTTGGGGCAGGAGTCTTCCGAGAAGGTGGACACTTAATTGGAGGTTCAAGAGGTCATATTAACAGATGCTATTTAGTTGTTTCTGGTGCTGCTCAGTCTGGTCCCACTGAGTTTTGTTCCATCTCAAGACTTGGGATCTGAAAAATATCTTTGTCTTTATGTTAGATATTTTACTAGGTGCATCTGGTGACTGTGTGTTCAGGATAGTGCTGATTAGCTGACTGTATGTGTTCAAACTAACTACTTGTGTTGCGGAATCTGGTCTGGATCACCCGGCAGAAGAACCAAGTGGCACTCAGAGATCTTGGAAGGCAGGAAGTTTATTTTACACTGGTGGGCTCGTTCTCCAAAGGTTTGAGTCCCAAGCTTAAGCAGAGGGGACAATTCATCGTCTGTTCCGGTCAGCAAGCGGGGTGGGAAGAAAAACCCAGAAGGGGAGTCTTCGGGCATTCCCTTTGGGAATTCCACCTTGTAACAGATTTTTCCCTACCACTTGTACTTGTGTAAGCTAGTGGAGTTGCATTTCTTTATGTTCCTTTGAATGATGAGCAAGCATTCCTAGCTCCTGGGCCTGGGTCTGCGAGTTTCCTGGCCAGTCCAGCAGTGCTGGGAATGATGTGACCTCTAGTGTTCTTTCTTTCATCTGAACCAACAAGATAGATGCTGCTTTCATTAGGTCATCTTAATACATTATATTTCTGTCATCAGATTGTTTTAAAATATTGCTTACATATCTCTGCCTAACTGGTTTTTGGTTCATCCCATTTTTTTATTTCTCACTTGATACAATCACAGGAGGCCAGCATCAGTTACCTGCTGCAGTTTTAGTGGACACGCTTCAATGACCTCTCAGTGATTGGAGAGTTAGGAGAACAGGAGAACCAGACACCTTTTCTCATTGCTCTGAGTACTTCAAGTTCCAGTTTTTCAGGGCATATTGTCACACACCCACACACACCCCACCTGCTCCTTACAAATACCAACACATCTGCTATATCCTGACTCCACAATAACTGGTTTCATATAAGCACTAACCCTTCCTATGTGTGTGTCAGTCCCCGCTGGGGCTGTCAGCACAATGCTTTCTACTAAAAGTAGGTTGTTGTTGTTTTTTTAAAGTTAGGAATATAGAATTCCATTTGTATATTAAAATGTGTGTGTGTGTGTGTGTGTGTATATATATATATTTGAAATGATGGGATGATGGTGGTGAAAACTTACAGTCTGGGAGCCACCATGATCTATGCCATCTCTTATTGGTCTAGGGTTAAAACAGGAGAGAAACACCTGTCAGAAAATAATGGAGTCAGACCAACAGTGTTGGGGGTGGGGGTAGTGTATGCTATGTAGATTTGGTGGCATTCAGAACCTTCAGCAAAGGTGTTCAGGTAGTTGGAAAACCCTGGGCCGCTAGTTTAGGGCCAATCCCTCTCCAGTCTCTCCTCCTGGGAGACGCTGAGCCTCAAATCCATCAGGAATAGGTGTCACTTTTCTCATGGCTCCCTGCCACTCTCCCCAGCCATTACCATTGCCCACCTACTCCCACATCAATAAACTCAGTCCCAGAACCTGACTAGTATTCACCTGCAGGGCTTAGGGCTGAGATGTGCTTAGTCTCCCCAAATGCCAGATGCTTACATGAAGAGGGGAAGAAATAGCAAAGACCTAGAATTTACCCCATATTCTGATTTGCACAAAGGTTACCTTTTGCCATTTTTAAAAACATTCCCAAATAGGAAGTGAAAAGTGAAATGAAACAAAAATTTCTTTTCATGCACAAAGAGCATTTTTCATGAAATATTTGTAGTACTGAAAATTTCACTTTAGAAAAATGACTTCTGCTCTTGCTATGAAAATAAATGCTTAATCCAAAGATTCCCATATTTCCACAGCACCCTTAGTGTCACAGTAATTTTTTACAGCACTTCTAGGCCAAAAAGAAATACCTAACAGTTTTGTTTATTAAGTAGTTAGGTCTAAACAATGTAAGAGGTACTTACATACTAAGAACTGAGCCTCTGAAAAAATAATAAACATTAACTGAAAAAAAATATTATTTCATTCATAAATTACAGTAATTGCTAATGGGATGTGTAAGCCTTTTGGGCACACAAGATTTTTAAGTCTCAGAATCAGATTGTACACCCCACCTTCCTTTCCTATTCCATATTGATTTTTACATAGCAATTTTTTTTCTCAAAAGAACCACCGAAAACCCATGTTATAAAGATACGGCATCACTGAAAGGAATGTAGCACTAATATTGAGACTGTGAACTACTTCAAGCTAATCCTCTACAATTTCTTTACTTTTTTTTAGTGTTTATTTTTGTGAGAGAAAGACAGAGACAGAGAGACAGAATATGAGCAGGGGAGGGGCAGAGAGAGAGGGGGACACAGAACTCAAGGCAGACTCCAGACTCTGAGCTGTCAGCACAGAGGCTGACATGGGGCTTGAACTCACGAACTGTGAGATCATGACCTGAGCTGATGTTGGACACTTAACCAATGGAGCGACCCAGGTGCCCCTGCAATTTCTGATAGATGACAAGTATCACTGTGTTTCTTTGGATATTTTCAATATCCTGCAGTGACCTTGTGAGTTCCTTCCAGCACTTCATGGTATATGTTGGCACACAGTTTGAGAACCACAGGTTTAAACTCTGTGTAATGATGTATAATATCCTGACACTGTGAACAGATTTATGAAACAGAAGAGTGTGTGTGCATGAGGCTGTTTGCAGTTACATTTATGTTTACGTCTTTGGGTGTCATGTGATTATAAGAGCAATTCTTACAACCTTATGGTAAGTTGACACTCTCAGAGTAAAATGTCCATCACACCACATGTTTTAGATTTAAGATTTTTTATTCCTCCAAGCAGGCACATTTCTAGGTCCCAGGTTTCATTTTCTAACTCTCTCAGTTTACTTAAGGAGAAGAATATCAAAGAAAGATATTATTAATTACTAGATACACAATAACTCCTGCAAATACCTAGAATGTGGGATTGTTTTGTCATTTGTGCCAATCAATCTGAATTATCAAGTTAGAACAATGTTATGATGTCAAAAGCTGATTTTAAAATTCTTTTACAGCTTATTTTGAAGAGAACCATGAAACTAGAATAAATATGTGAACGTAGTTACTAATTCTGAATTATATACATCCCTGATATATGTGTAGTTATGTGAGTTTGAATGTCTTGTGCATAAAAAGGATAGATCAAATTTATTTTAAACTGTAACCCAGAGGATAACATTCAATAGTTCTTCATGCTATGATCACTCACATAGTCAAATAAATATATTATTCCTTTTCAGAGACACCAAGTATATTTAAATTACACATGTCTATATTATGACTGGATCATTTGTAGCAAATACAAAGCTGAGTCATAAGTAATTCAAAGGGGGTCTAACTTTCTTGTCTCTGAATTGATCCAAACAATCACAATTACATTTTAATAAATAAGTGTTTACACAACTGTGCTAAACGACTTGTATTTCTTCTCATTCTTCCAAATGATCTTTTGAAGCATTTGCTGGTTGATATAGCAAACAAATTTTATATTTGTAATTTCACTTCAGTTCAGGCTTGAACATGACTGTTTTTCTGTTTACTCTCCAGTATTGCTCTAGCTCACTGGCACTAACTCTTTGAACAAATAAATAATCCAATTATGTAAGTACCATTTTTCTGTGTGTATAAAAATGTGATAGAATTTAATTTGTCCTACTGTACACAGTTATGAAATCTGACATCAGTAGAATCTATATTTGTAAGCATTTTATAGAAGACAAGTGAAGGAATGTTTACTAATATGATCCTCCTTGCTGTAACCACATTTAAGCCCTTTGAGATTTTGTTCTGAGCTCTTATTTTTGTCTCCAGAACTGCTGAATGTTGAGCTTGTCTGTCTCACACTAGTCAGGAACTAGAGGCCTCTCAGAGACCTTCTACAAAAGAATGGAAACAGGTATTCAGCTCAATCCTATTTATTTCTAACATATAAAATCAGAAGTGCAAAAATGAATTTTGAAGATTCCCCAAAAACATTCCCTTTCTTAAATAAAATGAAAGAACAAGTACAGAGCAACAATAACAACAAAAGACAAGGTGTTCTGTCTGTAAACGCTTAAGAGGGAGACTTTCTATAAAGTTCTTAGAACAATGTCTGGCACTATGTCAGGTATTAGTTACTATTGTTTTTATTGTTTTTTATGGCTGAGTTCTGCCTCTTCTCATTGCATGAAAGGTTGAGATGGCAAGAATTAAGAGAAATGGAAAATACCTGAAATTGTTTCAAAATAGTATCCCTGCTATACAGATAACAGTGGAAGGAAGATAAGAGTAAGCCAGGAAATAAAGTTGTTGCATATATGCTCTCCCTCTGACAACATACTTACATTCCTATATAAAGTTCACTGTCCAAATAATTATTTGGCAGAGACTAAGGAAGAGCACAATCATTAAGTTGATATACCTGTGTATACTTCTTCAGAGGTGAGACCCAAGAAATAGTATCACCATGAATCCAACTTTTTTTTATTGCTTCCATCCCTAGCACCTCAGTCATAGCATGAATTGAAAAACAGATCTATATCTCACATTCTCACAATCTCTCCCCTGTCACCACCATCTAGAATATTCCACGCATTCACCAAGGTCCTCTTCAGAGTAAGAATTTCCCTCTGTATTTCACAGTGACTTCTTTGTCTACAGGTTAAAAGTCCTTCACATACCTTCAGGATCAAAGGACACTGGATAAGATTTGCAAAAATACATAGGCCAGCTTTTCAGTATGAAATGTTAATAGCTCTGTCCTCATCCTCTGAATCACTACCCCACTCTCCTCTCTCTTTCCCATGGGGTCAGGAATACTGCCCAGGAAATCTTACTTGGGTACTGGCCTTCTTATCCTGCTCTGATTCCTATCAACCAAGATCAGGGAGTAGAAAGTCAACAGTTTGCAGTGATTACTTTAGTAAGTCACCTAGATTTGTTTTGTTTTGGTTGTGTTTTTATTGGTGGGTGTAATAGAAAAGTAACATTCCCCTGCTTTACTGGGAAGTCCTAAAATCACAGTACCATTTGCCCCCTTCTTATAGCTGTTAGCAAAACACTTGTATATCTAAGCAGTGATTTGTCAGTCCATATCACTGTGAGAAACAGTAACATCTAACTCAGTGGTTCCCTACCTTTTTGTCTTAAGAGCCCTTTATTCTCTTTAAAATGATTGCCTACACCAAAGACTTTTATGTCGGTTATATCTATTGATATTTACCACATTATCAATTAAAACTGAGAATTTTTTGAAACACAATAAATCACAAATATACATTCCATTAACCAGCACAGCAATGACAGTGAAGAAAGGCACATACCTAAAACTTTGACACATCCCCTTTTATGCACAAAAAGGGTTGGTCTTTTTAGAGTCTTTGGGCTAAATATAAACAGAAAATCGCTTTCCATGTATCCACCCTCTCCTAATATATATTGAGGAATTATGGAGAAATTATGATGTTTGGAAAACTCTAGTAAGACTGCATACTTAAGGCTCTTTCCTCTTGAGTAATTTCTTCCCAGGAGCTTGAAGGCCACCTGCAGAAATCTCTCCAAATTCAACTCTTATCTCAATTCATGAATATTTATCAAGCCAGACATGATCTCTAAAAATCCCCATCCATATTCCATGAGCCAGTTCTTCAACAAAGACACTGACATTGTCCCAATTTTAGGCCTTCTCCCAGTATTTTCAGGGCCTGGGGAAAAGGATATTTGGAGATACTAGTTCCATGGCCCACTATTCTTCTCACTCACAGCTTTTTCTTGCAGTGTATGGAGACTGCAACACATCCATATGCATACTCCAGCCCACAAAGCCAACCTTCATCCATACCTCTCTAGACAACCATCTTTCATGGTCACCCTAGGGCCTAGACCCATGGTCTTCCCTTAGGATACCCACAACAAAGAAGAAGAGCTAGCTCTGGAATCAGGCTTGGGGTCCTTTGGGCAAGGAATTCCAGGATAACCCAAGTATAGTGTACAGTGAAGGGCACAGGCTCTGGTTAGGCACATGTCCTGGTGCTGCAGCTCCTCCCCCTGTGGGGAGGGCCCACAGTGGAGGACCAGAATGGGGCCCCCCAAACCTTGAGGCCCTGAGCAGGGGCCTGGTTGCCTAGCTTTAAGAATAATCCTGCTAAAGAGCAATGGTTCTACTTCTCTTAGTGTGAGTATCAGTTGTAGATACATACTGCATAAGGATTTTTAAAATCCTGGAAGAGATCCCAAAATTAATGAAAGCATTCTTAAAGCTTTGTTCATTTTAAAGACCATATTTTAGTAATCTTACTTCTCAATAAACTAGTGGAAACTAGTTTTACCAAATTTTCCTTCAGTTTTTCTGGAGTTCATCAAAAGATTGCCTCATATATGCCCACAACCCATTTGTCACTGGAATCACCACACTGTCTTCAACTGGACCATGTCCATTACCCATAAAGCCAGGAAGAGAGGCGCCACTGTTCACATTGTCTTTGGAACTTCAATATTCAAGCCAAGAGTGCTAACTACAGAGACTTCTAACACTTCTAACCTTAAGAATCTCAGATTTATTCTGGGATCCTTGTAAAAGACAAGACAATGACATCCTGTCCAACTTTTTGTCATATCTTGTGACCTGCATAACCCAACAGCTCTGTTTATGCCCTGAATCTCAAAAAAGTCCCTCTTGTATAGTTCTGCAATTTTCTGGACCTCTCTTCTCTGACAAAGAGCTCAAACCCAATGCCACATGTTAAAACAGGAACAGACACTGTAGTATGTGGCCCACTCCATTCATTTTAATTCCTCATGTCTCTTATAAGGCAAATCCTGCATTCATGTAAATGAATGTAAACAGATAAAAGATTCAAGAAGTGAGATAAATAGAAGATGTATGCCCTGTTGTGAAGGTATTAAGGAGCACAATTTGAAGCCTGGTTTTAGATAAATGAAACCATTACAATGTATAATAACAGCAAAGTAAAAGCCATTGTGTCCAAGTATTTTAGGCTTGAAGAGGTAAGAATGTCCAGATGTGAAGAGACAGCTAACCAAATAGCTCCTGGAGTTTCTTCTTTGTATCCGAATTTCATCACTTCCACTTCTGTTCGTGTTCCTGTCACCACAGATTCTGAGGATATTAACTTCCTCTGAAAAAACCCTGGCCCAGATGTGGACAAAACCACATGTGGACAAAACTGTCAGAAGCACATGCCAAGACATGACTAGATATGCAAGAGACTTATTGGGGGAAACACTGGTGAGGAAAAATGGAAAGTGTCTTGAAAGAGGCCATGAGAGCCTCAGATATTGATACAGGTTTGTCTGCTGTGAAAGAGAGCAGGAAGGAACAAGGGAATTACCTTACCTCAAACCACATCCTTCTCCCCCTCCCCAGACATAATATTGCTAGTGGATCCTGACTACTTTTTATTCAATCTTGTCTCTCTGTAGATGGATTCTCTTATATCTGTACCCTGACATGTATTTTCTCCTCTGGAACCCTTCTTCTTGGTCATTTTCCTGACTCCTGGCTGGGATTTAGAGAAGCCCTACAGATCTTTCTCTGTAGCAGAGGAATGACAAACATGGAAATTTTCAGTGAGACCTAATTTTACTTCCAACCACAAAATGATATACAACTTACTAATACAATTTTAGTCACTTTTAGATTGATCTCTGATTTAGATTATCTAAGACTCTATCTCCTTCCCACATTTCCAATAATAAAACAGCTAATTAGAAGAAAATATAATAAAACGTCCTGAGTCTCCTTTACAGTAGACTGAATGCTTCATATAGTATGATCACTGATGGTTAGTACATTGGAATCAATATGGTAATTAAAACTTAGAGCCATTTCATATAATATGTGTCAAGGTAAGAACAGTAATCAGCAGTGAATCATTGGTTCTGAATCATAGAAAACCAAATTATAATACTGCTTAATTTTTAGTGCTTTGACTAAAGCCCAAAATTAAACAATGTCATTTATGGTGAGATGATAAATAGGTTATAGTGGTTGATCACTCTTTAACATGTTGACAGCTTTTGTTATTAGAAAAATCAAGTCACCTTAGCATTTCATAATGTATAGAATTGTCAAATCATGGTATCATACACCTGAAACTAATAGAATATTGCATGTCAACTACAATTTAAAAAAAAGAAAGATCAAGCCATCTTATAGAAAATAGCACATAAGTTCCAGAAAAGTCTTGGACATAAACATCTTGGATCTACTTCTTTTATATGAACTTGCAGAGCCCTTTAAAAGAAAATGGATTGAAATAACCATGAAGTGGGAAAATGGAAAAGTTCTGTTTAACTGTACAACTTGCCTATTACCATAAGTAATCAAAAAAATTACATCTCTCAACAGTGACTGTAAAACAAAAATGAAAAATGAACAAGTCACACATTTTTAACAGCCAGGGAAAAAAAAACACTTCTTAAACCAGATTTTGGATGTACTAAGGTCACTGTTCACTACACAAGGTGGAAAGAAAATCCAAAGTGAAAACTTTTGGTTCTATAAAACATGCTGTGTGGAAAACAGGTCCCTTATTATTATTATTATTATTATTATTATGTTAACATTTGTTTATTTTTGAGAGAGAGACAGAGTGCGAGAGGGGGAGGGGCAGAGAGAGAGGGAGACAAAGAATCTGAAGCAGGCTCCAGGCTCTGAACTATCAGCACAGAGCCCGATGCAGGGCACAAACTCACGAACCGTGAGATCATGACCTGAGCCAAAGTTAGATGCTTAACTGACTGAGCCACTCAGGCGCCCTTGGAAAATTGGTTCTTGATGCATTTTGCAACAGAGAACAAGATGCTTCTATTTGCTCATGTGTTGAGGCACATATATATGTTTTCTTGGGCTGAATATTGTCATTTTTATTTTTGTACCACTTTTAATATATTAACTTGAACAATAAGCAATAATACCTACAAAATGTCTATCAAGTAAATCTTTGCATTTTCAAAAATAATTTAGTGTTTCAATAAAAAATAGATTTCCGTGAACCATTTAAAACTCTTAAAATATAAGCAGTGAGTAAAAAAATAAAACATAAGCAATGAAACTACTTTATACTTATAATATCACTACCACATTATACAACCAATTCCTCAGGGAAAAAATTAGCTACTTACTTTCATTTTATTATTTCACTAAGGTTTATTTTTTCCACTTATATTTTTTTTCTCCATCTCTGATTTACTCCATAATCCTACAGCTACTCTAATATTTGCCCAGTGACAAGGCGATGCTGATCAGCATAAGTTCCTAAAAACCATCCCAGGTAACTCTTTAATCTATAAAGCTCAAAAAGAACCAAAAGTAGCCTTGAAAGCTAAAAGTCAGACTCCCAGCTTTAAAAGAGCAGAACAATAATATCATTGTGACTGTTTCCCTCTGAAACCACCTGCAAACAAAGAATGAGGAACAGAAATAGATGAGGAATACCACAGTATACTTGAACAAGTGTTGCAGTAAAATTGGACCAATGTACAAAAGGATGCTGGGAAAGGACACACAAAATCTATGTGAAAATACTAAAAAAAAAAAAAAAGGAGGAAAGAAACACACATAAATAGAGGGTAGACTAAGAACACACATGAGAAAAATTTTCCCAGGATACAGGTAAACATCTTGCCAGACTATTCTTTAGCAAATATAAATATCAGAAATGACCACTCTGAGGTGCCTGGTTGGTTCAGTCTCGTCAGCCTCTGTCTCTTCATTTTACCTCAGGTCATGGTCTCAAGGTTACTGGGATCCAGCCCTGCCTCTGGCTCTGGACTCTGACAGCCCAGAGCCCACTTGGAATTCTCTCTCTCTTCTCCGCCTCCCCCTACTTGTGCCTGCAGCATGCACATGCATGCACTCTCTCAAAATAAATAACTAGACTTTTTTTTTTTAAAGAAATGGCATCTATGAAATAAGAGTTCAAAGCACATAGAAGGATCCAAGGGAGAAATAAGAAGACAAAAGAAGTCGTTTTTTTTAAGCTAAAATAACTCAGGAAAAAAATGGGAAAGAAAAAAATCATCATAAAATTTAAAGCCACAGGAAATGAAAACATAAAGCAAATGATCTAGAATGGTCTGATAATGGAAAGTATGGAGAGTCCAGAAATAGACCCATATATATCAGTTGTTTATTATTCAATAAAGTTGCATTTCAAATTGGTAGGAAAACAGGGATTGGAAAATGGTGTTGAAACCACCGGCTAGTCATCTGAAAAAATGTATTCTTACCTCACTCTTTATGCTACCATATATTATAGTAGGTCAACTATTGAAGCATCAAAGTAAAGAAAAGCCATACATTTACCAGAATAAAAAATATTTTATTTTTTATTTTTTTTAATGTTTATTTCTTTTTGAGAGAGAGAGAACAAGCAGGGGAGGGGCAGAGAAAGAGAGGGAGACACAGGATCTGAAGCAAGCTGTAGGCTCTGAGCTTTCAGTACAGAGCCCATCACGGGGCTTAAATCTGTAAACTATGAGATCATGACTTGAGCCTAAGTCAGACGCTTAACCGACTGAGCCACCCAGGTGCCCTCTCAAAATATGTTTAAACTATTTCAGAGGATGGTAATATACAAAACTCATAAACATTACTTTATAAAATAAACTTAAAATTTTTAACACAACAAAATAATTCCCCACATGCCATGTCAAACAGGAAGCAACCAATTAGAAAAGAAATTTGTGGGGCACCTGGGTGGCTTAGTCAGTTAAGCATGTAACACAGGCTTGAGCCCCGCCTGCTGTCAGTGGGGAGCCTGCTTCAGATCCTCTCTCTGCCCCTCCCCTCCTCAAAAATAAAAATAAAACATTAAAAAAAAGAAAAGAAATTTGCAAGTAAATATGATAGCTAGTAGGATCATTTCCTTAATACATAAGCTCTTGGGGCACCTGGGAGTCTCAGTCATTTAAGCATCTGACTTTGGCTTAGGTAATGATCTCAAGGTTCCTGAGTTTGAGCCCTGCATTGGGCTCTCTGCTTTCAGTGCAGAGCCTACTTTGGATCCTCCCTTTCCCTCTCTCTCTGCCCCTACCCCATTTGCACATACTATCTCTCTAAAATTAACATTAAAAAATATACATAATATATATAATATATTACATATATATAAGCTCTTAGTAACCTTAAGAAAAAATCAACAATTTAAATACCAGAAAAATGGCAAAAGTCATAACTAAATAGTCAATTTAAAAAGAAATACTAATGGGGGCACCAGGGTGGCTCAGTTAAGCATCGACTTTGGCTTAGGTTATAATCTCACAGTTTGTGAGTTCAAGCCCCAATTGGCTCTCTGCTGTCAGCACAAAGCCTGCTTCAGATCCTCTGTCCCTCTGCCCTGCCACCATTCATGCTATTTTTCTCTCTCAAAAATAAATAAAAATTAAAAATCTTTTTTAAAAAAAATACTAATGTAATACTCTGTTAACTAAACTAGAATTAAAATTTTCTTTTTTTTTTAATTTTTTAATGTTTATTTTATTTTTGTATGAGAGAGAGACAGAGCATGAGTGGGGGAGGAGCAGAGAGAGAAGGAGACACAGAATTCAAAGCAGGCTCCAGGCTCTGAGCTGGCAGCACAGAGCCTGATGCGGGGCTCGAACTCACGAACCGTGAGATCATGACCTGAGCCAAAGTCTGACGCTTAACTGACTGAGCCACCCAGGTGCCCCTAGAATTAAAATTTTCCAAAAAAAATCCTAATGTCATTTATACTCATAAAAAAACTGTAAAAATAATCAATGTTAAAGAAATAAAATTAAAACATTGACATGATTTCTTATTACTTAGTTTGGTAATTTGCTAACACGTTGTGTCAACCAGTATATAGACAAATAGATGCTCCCATATATTCTTATGCGTATGTAACTGAATCATGTCCCTGAGAGAAAAACTGACAACTATCAAATTTTAATGAACACCCATAGACCACCAATTCCACTTCTAGGAATCTGTCTTACAGATACGCACATCTATGTTTGCAAAGAGATGAACAAGGGTATTCACTACAAAATTGTTTATAGTTTTTAAAAAAATATTTGGAAATGATATAACTGTCCACAAAGCCAGACATATATACATATTCAAGTTCATATACAAATGGAATATCTGTAATACTGTCCTGCATGTTACTGTTTCTTAAAAATATATCTTAGAGATTGTTTCCTTTTGGTATCTAATAGATCTGCTTTATTCATTTTAACAACTACATAAATCATCTTTCATATTTCAGATACCTTTCTTTCTATCCATATTTTCCAAACTGGTCCATAGTACTGTGTCCAAACTCTGTCCCCACCCCAAAAAAAAGAAAGAAACAAAATCCCTCATTCACCCTTCATTGCTCTTCATCGGCAGAAGCCCTTTCTGTCTTCTCATACATGGATACACTTCTCAAGAGAGTTCACATACTTCCTCAACCACAACCCATTCTTCAACCCTCTCATCTGTTTTTGTTCTCATCCTTTCAACAAAACAGCCCTAAATAAGACCATCAATATTGTTCATATCACTGGACACAAATGACGTTTTTTCTCCAACCAGGGATCTTTTTTTATTTGTCTTATTTACCACTCAGTGTGCTCTCCCTGGCTTCTGTAAAAGAAGGCAATCCTTGTTTTTCTTCTACCTTGATAACTTTTTTTTTCTACCTACTGCCTGGCCATTAGGTCTTAGAGTTCCTCAAGTCTGTCGTAGGCCATCTCCTGTCCTCACTTCTGCTCTCTTCCTGGGAGAAAATACACTGTGGGGTTAGTTATCCCCCATAGCCTATTGAGCCTCTTACATGTCCACACCTGTCCTCTGAGTTCCAAATTTGCCCATCCAGCGGCCTGTTTGACCAGCACCTCCCCTTGACCACCATCTTTTGGGAGTTTTAAAAGCACGTCAAAATTCAGCATGTCCAAAATTAGCTCATAATCTTCTCCAGTGTCTAGGCTTAATTTCCAGTGTTCCCTATGTCACTGAATGCTACCGTAATTTGTCCTGTGGCAAAAGCCAGATACATCAGAATTATCTTTGATACTTTCCTCTGAATCTGTCACAACATCCTGCCTTTTAACCTCTTAAAAGTCTGTCAAATATGCCCACTCCTTTCCATCTCCACCACAGCCATAGAATGCCATGACACCCTCATCTCTCATATGGATGACTACAGTAGCCTGCTACGTGCTCTACCTCCATCCACTCTCAGCAGCTTCCCCAATCCAATCTCACCTAGCAGCTTGTGATCTGTTCAGGATGAGCACTAGGCATGTCACTTACCTGTGTAGGAACATTAGTGGTTCCTAATATGGAACATTTGGAATAAAACCCAAATGCCTTACGTGGCTTATATATATGCCCCTGGCCCCTTGTTGCATGTTCTATGCTCTGGCCATTAATTCCTTCTTTAATTCCCTCATTGTGCCATGTTTCCTCCCACTAAGTGTCTTTTCACAAACTGTCCATCTGTTGAGAATATCCTTCCCTCTCTTCCTTGTCCAATTAATGCCTATTTATCATATGTCATATGGATACATCTTCATATCTCTATAACCTCAAGAACCTGTTTCTGCCATCCCTGACTAGATCAAATTCTTTCTGTTAAGACATATCTCTGCTACCTAGCACCTGTCACAGTTGCAATTTTATATTGATGTATATAATTATTTTATTAAATCTATCTCCTTCTTTAAACTGCAAGCTGAGAGTGATGCATGTTATTTTTCATTGCAAAGAATGTTTCACAGTACAGAGTATTTCCTGGTACATGGTAAATGCTCAATACATAACTATTCAATGAATCAGTTATATACAATAAAGCAGCAGCCACTATAATTCAGTTCTACTGAATTGGAGAAAGAATGAGATTCACAAAAATAGTGAGGTCTTTCTGGCTATGAGGAACAACATCTCTGAAGAAGTCAGAGATTTCTTGAATATTTCAAGGATGAGTGACCAGAACAAGGATAGGGCCAATAATTGATAAATGGATATTTGCAGATATCAACTTGAAATAGGAAAATGAGTTTTAGTTTGTTGAGTTAGAGGTTGTGGTGACATTCACCAAAGCTGATACTTTCAGAGATAAATACCCCTGGCTGCTTCAAAGGAACTGCTCAAGCTGCAAGCTAGGATTTCTAACTCTGATTACAAGGTGCCTACCTCTCAGTCCTAATTGCAAGTCCTGGCTATCTCTTCTGTAATTCATTCAGCATGCCTTCATTTCCATTCTTTCTCAACCTCCTCATAAGCTTCCAGACACATTTCACAGTTTACTTATGTTCTTCTCTGTTTTTAGAGTCCTAAGAGGCTCACTCAGAATGTTTCACCTCCACCCCTCACTACCACTCTTAATTCTTCCACCCTGTAGGCACAACACAGACTAGCATTAAATCTTCATTAGGAATACATAAGACAGGCAAGTGGAGATATCTAGCAGCCTGGCAAGGATATGACTTTCACCAGCAGAAAGATTTATTTGATACCTGAAATTGTGGAAAGGGCTGAGTTTGCCAAAAGTACAGAACAAAACCAGAGGTCAGAGAACTCAACCTCTGGAAATAACTACTTTCAGGGATCAAGTAGAAGATAAATGGCCATTGTCTGTTAAGTTCATTCTCTACATAGAGAGCAAACAAGTCAGTCTCTGAAGAAGAATTCAATTCATCAAACATTTTGAGTCCCTACTATGTAACTGATAAGGACTGCTTGTATTAAAAAAGGTAAGAATAAGTCATAGCCATTCAATGTTGGGTGTTTTTAAGTTGAACTCCTTGGGAAATAGACTCTGAGATGAAGATTTGTATGGAGAAGATCTACTGGGGAGTGTTATTTAGAACAATACCCATAAAAGAGTAAGGGAAACTTAACTGTGGTATAGTTCCAGTTGATCACAGGAGTAGTTCTGGAGCTGAGATGGCCCTTCAGAGTGTCATCAATGGAGGCAGGGGAATCTGGCCTTTGGACCCCCACATTGCTCCATCGTAGGATATGGACTATGATTGGGATGTGGTGAAACTGAGGAGAAGTTTCATCAACTGAAGGGAATTCCCAGAGAGACTTTTTCTGTGAGTCACTGGCAGTTGACACTCTGAGCAGCTGGGAGAATAAATCCTTCAGTCTTTAAAGTGTGGGTCTACATAATGCATCTCAGCAACCACTACAGAGAAATATTCAATGGCATCTTTTCTTTTATTTTCTAATTCTCCATTTTAAAGTGTACAATTCAATGGCTTCTGCTTTTTGATGGTGTCCTTTCAAGCACACGAGTTTTTAATTTTAATGATGTTCAGTTGATTTATTTTTTTTGTCCTTGTGTTTTGGTATCTAAGAAGCTTTCACCTAATTAAAGATCACAAAGATTCAATAGCACCTTTTTAAATAGAGATATATGTTGGTTGAGAGGGGAAGTGTAGCTAGTAGGTAAGATGCAGTCTGGATGGAGAAAAGCCAAAATTTCACTTGGGAAGTTTAACCTCAATTCAAATCATTTAAACATGCAGTTGATTTTATAGCCACAAGGGCTCATTATTTTTTTTAAGTTTATTTATTTATTTTTGAGAGAGAGAGACAGAGAGAGACAGCATGAGTGGGACAAGGGCAGAGAGAGGGGAACAGCAGATCTGAAATGGGCTCTGTTCTGACAGCAGAGAGCCCAATGTGGGACTTGAACTAACAAGCCATGAGATCATGACCTGAGCCAAAGGCAGACACTCAACCAACTGAACCACCCATGTACCCCACAAGGGCTCATTATTAAGAGAGATAGATATAACTCATGAAACATTTTAAAAATTGGTCCATGATTAAAATGGTCAACCATTAGAAGAGATCAGATGGAAGAAGCAATACATTGGGACTAGAAATTGATAAAGATTTAAAAACTAGAACATGAGCTTGATCTTGTCAGGTACATAGGATCTAGAATATAGAGAGAAAAAAGAAGCTTTTTTTAAATTAGATGAATAGCAAGAAAAAGAAAAATCACAGAGGAGAGAATGGTCATATCAGCCAGGTGGGAATAGCAATGCTAGACCAGGAGGTGGGAGAGGAGAGATACTACAAAAACTAATAATAAGTTTACACACAGAGTGCAAGAGAAAAAAAAAATTACATATTGTTCAGGCAGAACTCAGAACTAAAATTAATCCACAGGACAAGACATGGTGACAACAGTCTCTGGTAGTTCCTTGAGAATCAGTGAGAATTGTGTGTAGTTCTAGGAAACCTATCCATTTACCACGGGACAGGGGTGGGGTGGGGAGGGAGGCCTATATCTAAGACTAAAGGAAGCATAATACAGCTTTCCAAGGTAACAACAGTAGGAAGAAATATGTGGATTAGAAATCAGAGCATCATCCTCAATCCTCAAAGGAAACAATGGTATCATGCAAAATAATTGGCTGGTGTATGGCATGGGGTGGAGACAGAAACCCAGTCCAAAGTGCAGTGCTGTGATGCAAAGGAGTAATTCAGAAAGTTTAGAGGGTTTGTCTAGGTGCCCCAGGTCTTTGGGTCTTGTAGGCAATAGGACTTAATTATTTTTGTAAATTTCAGCTTTATTGAGGTGTAATAGACAAATAAATTTATAAAATATTTAAAGTGTACATCATGGTGATTTGATATACACAATAGGACTTAATCCTAAACCCCATCTGGTGATGGTGCTGAAGCTATTGATAGATCTACAGGTGACATCAGGTCTGTATAATATGTGGAACACCCTTCATCCCACTGATGGAGGGACAGAGTCCAGGGGCTGGACAAAAGAGAAACAGGAGAAATACCTCCCAGGTACCAGTAGCACAAAGTGAGAAATATGGTTAGATGGGGCCATATCCTGAAGGATTTTGAAAAGTAGGCCAAGAAGTTCTGACTTGACTCATTATTATATGTTAATAATCCTAACAGCACTGTGGTACCATAACAATATGATGGAAACAGCATCCAATAGGATTAATTTCAGAGTTTCATTCCACTATTTCCAATTTTAATTATCTACTCTTAAGCACTTCTTTAAAGTGAAAATACCCATTCCCTTAGCTGTGGCACCTATGCATATTCTCCTACCATGTTCCTTTTTTGTTATGTGTTTCTTCAGTAGCACAGTGGCCTACCTAATTTAGAGAAAACCACCCAGCTGCAAACCCCTATAGGGTATTTCTTACTTAAAAATCTCAGTTACACCAAAACCACAATAATGTTGGAGAATTCATTTGACTCAAGGTCCCCAGAGTATCAAACTGATCTCTTTGCTGCAGCTGGTTGCTGCTTTGAATGAGATGTATTAAGGAGCTTGAGAAGTTCAACAGTTATGTCCATCACCAGTCTTATCTCTAAATATCTGCCACAACATATCTGCTGACTACTCAGTGAAAGCACTTCTGGCTCTGACATCAGCAATGGTGACATCTCTGCCTAAGTTAGAATTCTAGATTTCTTTTTCTCCCAAATCTGCTCCTCCCCAACTCTTCACTGTCTCAGTAAATGATACCACTCTTCACCTGTTAAGCAGGACAAAAATGTAGAAACCATCTATGACTACTTGTCACCTCTGTCATCTCACACCAAATCAAGTTCTTGTTGGTTCTTTTTTTTAAATATCATAAATCTGATAACTTTTACTACCATTATCTCTACTACCCTACTCTAAGTTCCATCATCTTTCCATGGTTCCTGAAATAGCCTGAAAAACATGACCCCTTGATTCCAGTCTTGACCCCTGTGGTAGACACTTCTGGTAGTCTATGCAATATCCATTACCCCCTTCTTTCTTACTAATGGAACCCTGATTTTGTTCAGGGATACAGAATAAGCAGCTCAATACTCACTTTCTAAGCTGCTCTCATAATTAAAGGTAACCATTTGACACAGTTCTGGCCAAAGAGAAATAATCAGAATAATCCTGAGTAGAACTTGCAGAAGAGATTTCCAGAAAGGACAGTCTAATAACCACATACTTTCAGCCCTTTGCTCTCCTCTTCCTTACAGGACTGTGGTCATGATACTGAAACAGTCATATTGCAACCAAGAGATAAAAGCCACATATTAAGCAGAGGGCAAAGGAAAGTGGAAGAAGCTTGGATCCTTATGGATAGCACTGAAGCAGATTTGGACTGACAATGTACTGTCAGTATTCTTATTGTGTGAGACAAATAAAACTCTGGGTTATTGTAGGCACTGTTTGTAGGGTTCTCTGTTGTTTTCATTTGAATGCATTCTTCATAGATAACCCCCTTTGGTTAAAGTTTCTATGCAATAGCCAACATGAGCTTTGCAAAGACTGTCTTCCCATCAAAGTCAGAAAAAATCCAAACTTCTTATGTGGGCTGAAAGGGCCTTTGTGATATGTCTGCTACCTAGCTTTCTGAGTTCATCTTCTACCACTTCTCACTTTGGCACAGTAGCCTTTCTGCCAGTTAAACAATGTGTAGGAATACCTTGTTTTATTGCACTTCACAGATACTGTGTTTTTTATAAATTGAAGGTTTGTGGTAACCCTGTGTTGAGCAAGTCTATGAGCACCATTTTTTCCAATGGCATTTGCCCACTTCCTGTCTCTGTGTCACATTTTGGTAATTCTTGTAACATTTCAAACTTTTTCATTGTTCGTGTATTTGTTATGGTGATCTGTGAGCAGTGATCTCTGATGTTACTATTGTAGTTGTTTGGGAGCACCACGAATCACACCCATGTAAGATGGCAAACTTAAGTGATAAGTGTGTGTGTTCTGACTGCTCCAGTGACCAGCTATTCCTCCTTGTCTCTCTCCCTCTCCTCTGGCCTCCCTATTCCTTGAGACACGGCAATATTGAAATTAGGCCAATTAATAACCCTCCAATGGCCTCTAAGTGTTCAAGTGAAATGAATAGTCACAAATCTCCCATTTTCAATCAAAAGCTAGAAATGATTAAGCTTAGTGAGAAAGGCATGTCAAAGCCAACATAGGTGGAAAGTTAGGCCTCTTATACCAGCTAGCCAAGTTGAGTGCAAAGGAAAAGTTCTTGAAGGAAATTAAAAATGCTACTCCAGTGAATACATAAATTATAAGAAAGTAAAACAGTCTTATTGCTGATATGGAGAAAGTGTGAGTAGTCTGGATAGAAGATCAAACCAGCCACAACATTCTCTTAAGCAAAGCCTAATCCAGAGCAAAGCCATAATTCACTTCAGTTTTATGAGGGCTGAGAGAGATGAGGAAGCTGCAGGAGAAAAGTTTGGGGCTACTAGAGGTTGGTTCATGAAGTTTAAGGAAAGAAGCAGTCTCCATCACATAAAGTGCAAGATGAAGCAACAAGTGCTGATGTAGAAGCTGCAGCAAGTTATCCAGAAGATCCAGCAAAGATAATTCATGAAGGTGGCTACAATGAACAACACACTTTCAATGTAGATAAAACAGCCTTCTACTGGAAGAAGGTGCCATCTAGTACTTTCATAGCTAGAGAGGAGAAATCAATGCCTGGCTTCAAAGGTTCAAAGGTCAGGCTGACTTTCTTGTTAGGAGGTAATGCAGCTGGTGACTTAAGTTGAACCCAATGTTCATTTATCATTCCAAAAGTCCTAGGGCTCTTAAAAGTTATGCAAAATCTACTCTGTGTATGCGCTATAAATGAAACAATAAATCTTGGATAAAGTATGTTCATTTACAACATGGTTTTCTGAATATTTTAAGCCCACTGTTGAGACCCGCTGCTCAGAAATAAAGCTTCCTTTCAAAATATAACTGCTTATTGACAATGCATCTGGTTACCTAAGAGCTCTAATGGAGATGGACAATGAGATTAGGTTGTTTCCATGCCTACTAACACAACATCCAGTCTGCAACCCACAGATCAAGGAGTAATTCTGAATTTCAAATCTTATTATTTAAGAAATACATTTCATAACTATAGATGCCATAGTAGTGATACCTCTAATGGATCTGAGCAACATAAATTAAAAACTTTCTAAAAATGATTCACCATTCTAGATGCGATTATGAACATTTGTGATTCACGGGAAGAGGTCAAAATACCAACATTAACAGCAGTTTGGAAGAAGTTGATTCTGACTTCAACTCCTCATGGGTGGCTTTGAGGAGTTGAAGACTTGAGTGGAGGAACTAACTGCAGACGTGCTAGAAATAGCAAGAGAACTAGAATTAGAAGTAGACCCTGAAGGTGGAACTGGATTGCTGTAATCTCTTGGTAAAACTTTAACAGATGAGGACTTGCTTCTTATGGATGATCAAAGAAAGTAGTTTTTTGAGATGGAATCTGCCCCTGCTGAGGATGCTGTGAAGACTGTTGAAATAACAACAAAGGATTTAAAATATTATACAGATTTAGCTGATAAAGCAGTTGCAGGATTTGAAAGGATCAAGTTCAATTTTGAAAATTCACCTGTGGGTAAAATACTATCAAATAGCATTACATGCTCCAGAGAAATTGTCCATGAAAAGAAGAGTCAATCAATGTGGCAAACTTCATTTTTGTCTTATTTTAAGAAATTGCCATAACTGGTGCGCCTGGGTGGCTCAGTCAGTTAAGCGTCCAGCTTCGGCTCAGGTCATGATCTCACGGTTAGTGGGTTCGAGCCCCACGTTGGCATCGGACTCTGTGCTGACAGCTAGCTCAGAGCCTGGAGCCTGTCTTCAGATTCTGTGTCTCCTTCTCTCTCTGACCCTCCCCTGCTCGTGCTGTCTCTCTCTGTCTCTCAAAAATAAATTTAAAAAAAAAACATTAAAAAAAAGAAATTGCCATAACCACTTTGACTTTCAGCAGCTACTAGCGTGATCAGTCAGTAGCCATCAACGCTGAGGCATGACCTTTCACCAGCAAAAGGATTATGACTCACTAAAAGCTCAGATGATGGTTAGCATTTTCAGCAATAAAGTATTTTTAATTAAGGTATGCACATGGTTTTGTTTTCTAAAACATAATGCTATTACCCAATAGACTACTGTGTAGCATAAATATAACTTATTTATGCACTGAGAAAACAAAAATAATTTGACTCACTTTATTGCAATATTCCAACTACCCAATATCTTAACATATTTAATTATAAGAAATGCAGGGCATCTCTGCAGGACTTCATGCATTTAGCCTCCTATCCCAATCTCTCCACCATTTTTTTCAAGATAGGCCTAGACTACCAAGGACTTAATCTTCAGCAGAATTAACACTTGTCCCATTCTCCGTGTGGACTCTGTCCACCAACAGTGCAACGAACACCATGAAATTGCATCCATAGGTTGATTTACAGTGTCAATACATTTGTTATCTCCAGGGAACTCCAAACTACAAAATCTTTATATAATTAAATTAAAGGGTGAGAGCACAAAAGCCTTCCTAATTCAGGTCACAATAATCCCAGCAATGAAGAGAGCAATGGCAGTCCATTAATTGTCTTACCACGAAAACACACACACACACACACACACACACACACACCCTTAGGTCCTTGGCTCCTCTGTTGAGATAGCCCTAAAGACCTTAGAATATTGTTGTGGGCTTATAATTTTTGCTTCTTACTATGGAAAAGATTATATTTCTAAAACAACCCATCAATGTGTGAATAATTAAATTACCATATGAAAAATTCCTTTGAAAATAGTTTTGTTGCCTATTACAATAGAAGGGACATTTCCTCAGATATGGAAACTCTGAAAGCCGTGTTTTCAAATATTAATTTAGAAACTTAAAACCTAAATCTTTAAGAATTGACATGCACATGGATTTATATGTTTATAGTCTCCAAGCATGAAGTATATATACAAAGGAGTTAGGCTCATGACTTATTTCTTTCATCATAAGATCTTAAAAAGACATAACATATTGTCCTGTTAAAAATTATAAACACAGTTTTCTTAGGGAAATCTATAAAAGTCTGATCAAGTATTCACAAAGAAGAAACAAAATTAAAGTAAATTAATGCATTTAAAAGGAGGACTTTAGGGGAACCTTCGTGGCTCAATCAGTTACGCGTCCAACTCTTGGTTTTAGCTCAGGTCATGATCTCACCACTCCTGGGTCCAAGCTCCTCATTGGGCTCTACACTGGCAGTGTGGAGCCAGATTAGGATTCTCTCTTCTCTTTCCTTCTCTCTGCCCTTCCCCCACCCCCTCTCTCTCAAAATAAGTAAACATTTAAAAAAACAAAAAAATAAGGGGAGGACTTTAAATTATAATTTATTTAAAACCTAACACTTAGAAAACTCTAATTCTTTGAGGAATTTCATTTTAAAACTTTAGTACTATATTCTGATGAAGTAAAGCAATGCAAAGCCAAGAAAATTACAGAAAATTTTACTAGTACACACTGACAAAAGTAAAGAAAAACTTTTTAAATATATACCAGGATGATAACAGCTTACTTGTGAAAGCTGCCAAACAAATTTCTCTACAGTATTAGTTTTCAAAAACCTCTAGAGACATCAAGTAGAGAAAATCTTTTAAAATTAAACACAATACATAGCTAAGAACCATTTGTGGCGTGTTATTTATGGCCATTAAAAATAAAATAGAATGTGCCAGTTGTGCTGAAAGAATCTGATAAAATAATACTTCTTAGGGGTTATCACCAACAGTAACCTGGAACACCTATATTTTCAGGAGAGATTTTCTAGAAAATGAACAGGAATACACTATGTTTCTGGAATCAAACAGCTTCTAGCAACCAATTTTATATAACAGGTTTAACCTATCCATGTTTGTTTGTTATTTAGCACACAGGCCAGTTCCAAGTGGAATGGATGATTTTTAAATGCTTTTGGAAGAATTTGCTTGGCAATAATTTTAATATCTTTGAAAAGAGTAATTGCTAATTCTAGCTACCTTCCCCAAGATCATATTGATAAGTCATTCCTATGGGAAGTACCTAGAGCAGTGCCTAGGACAGAAGAGATATTCAATAAATATGTTTCCCCCTTTTCCCTCACCCCTACTCCTTCCATACTACATGCTATGCAGTGGTTTCCCTGTGGTGCTTCAGGAGCCCCAGCCAGTGACAAAGCAAGATGAATGGGGAGGTCAAGCAGGCTGGCCTTCTGCATAACCAGTTTCATTTATATCTGCTTCAGATATTGACATCCAGTTGAGAGTTTGTTTGAATAAAGGGTTCTAATTGCACTACTAGGAGAAAAAGATTATCTCTCTCCTTCAAAAGTGAAATTCTGTCCTAAGCTTTCTCTTTCTAGAGTGATCCCATGTCCTCCTATAGCTTCAACTGCCCTCTATACAATGATGCTCACATCACTATTCCAACTCATTATCCCCAGTACCCAATCAGCCACATAGTCCTGTGAATCTTAAATATTTTTTGCTCTATTTCATTCCTACCACTACTGCTTTAGTTCAGGTCCAGATTATTTTTGTGTGTATTAATGGAATAGAGAATTAATTCCAACAGTGATAAGTAGGGAGGTACATGAGGTGATGAAGACTTAAATCAGAAGTAGCAATAAGAAGGAAGGCCTGAGTGTGAGAGGTACCACACAGGAAGATCCAAAAGATTTGTTTACTGACTAATCATGAGGGGAAGAGAGAGAGCAAGGAGACAAAGTGACTCTAAATTACCTAAGAAAATTAGAATATGCCTACAAAGATGAGATTGCAGAAGAAAGTAGAGTCATTAAAGAAGATGCAGTAAATTGACTTGAAAGTGGAAGGAGAACCAGAATTTTACAGCACTATGGATTAAAATAGCAATAGATATTATTATAAAGAATACATAATTTGTAATTAAGTTTATTATTAGTAATTGTATTAATCATTATAACTGTTATTTTTCCTACAAAGAAATATAAGGGCCATGGGGAAATAATCAATAACATGAAATGATGGAGACATTAGAAAGACGTGAATATATGGGGCAGATGGGTGGCTCAGTCAGTTAAATGTCTAACTTCAGCTCAGGTCATGACCTCATGATTCATGAGTTCAAGCCCTGCATTGGGCTCTGTGCTGACATCTCAGAGCCTGGAGCCCACTTCAGATTCTGTGTCACCTTCTCTCTCTGCCCCTACCCTGCTTGCACTCTGTTTCTCTCTCAAAAATAAATAAAAAAAAAATTTTTTAATTTTAAAAAAGAAAGACATGAATACAGAAAAATGGTCACTGGATTTGCCAATGGGGAGACCATCAGTGACCCCCCAGGGGAGTGGGAATGAAAGCCAGTCTACGAGGAACTGACATCATGAGTCTGTGATGAGAAATGTAGCAGTAATAGATTCTAAGAAGTCTGGCAGAGAAAGGAAGATTGGGAAAGGAAAATATTAGGATAAGATGACTGCTTAAAAGGATTATTATGAGCCATGTAAAGTTTGCAAACCATTTTGGAGACAGAGTAGAAAAGAACCATTTATTTTGCAAAGCAAGAATTTTTGCCTCCAGTGTTTCCTTTATAAATAAGTCACAATAGGAGACAGCAGGCTTTTATATCCAAGAAGATATGTAGAGAAATCTGCACTGATGTGACGTAGACCATATTCTTAGCTTTTAAAAATCTGTCTCTGAGTCACTGGCCAAGAGGGCAAGGGTAGGGATATGGCAAAAATATCTATTGCCTTACTAAACAACACAAATAATGTCACAGGTCTGCTACCTTTCAAGGTAGTATTTTCCTTCATGCTTTTAATTTAACATTTTAACATGTTTTTCAAAAAATAGATTGTATAAGAAGTTATTGGATGATGCAAAATATTTAGAATATGACCTATATCAAGTCAAAAGTCAGCCAAACTTTAATCTCCAAAATGGCCAGATGATTGACAGCATATCTGCCATTGAGCATTCATGAAGTTATCTCCATAAAAGAATTCACACTCTTAAACTCAGCAGCAGTCAACGAAATTAGAATAAAGGGTAATAATCCCAAACACATGCAGTTTACTGACTGGCCCTCACCATATCATAAATAGAGGGTGCTTGAAACCTGCCCTTCAGTTCTCAATAATAGCCTGCCAAGAGGTTCTAAAGCAAATAAGAAGGAATGGGGGAGTGAATTTGTGATCTGAGGAGGAGATCACCATATATTTGGAAAATTCCATTTAAATAACCCAATTTTAACAAATCCCCTTCCTAGATACCCGTTCTAGGAGTCTGAAAAGCAGTAATTAGAATGGGTGGGCTGAGAAAGTCAACTAAACACAGATTGACAGATAGGCCTACCCAAAGAGGCATCCCATGAACTTCATTATTCCAATAAGAATGTCTTTATTTACATAGCAAAGTGGATATATTGTGTTCAGCAAAGCTTTTCAATAACCAGAAACATGCTGCTAAAAGAATTGCCCACCACCACCGAGAACTTCTAATGTAAAGATACAAAAACCAGTGTGACAATTATATTTGTAATCCCCACAGAAAACAGTGAAATAGCTTTCTTCATGAGACTTGCAAATCACAACCATAGCAACTTAACATGTGCAGTCCCATATGGGTCCACTGTTTCCCAAAATAAGGCCAAGAACTCTGGAATTCAAACTCTTACATCAGAACTAGAGAAAAACTGGACATGAAATAGTTTTGTATCAAAGTTAAATTTTAGAAATTCTAAAAGCAAATTTCAAGTAATAATCATGTATATTCTTGCATCTTGTTATACTGTTTATATGGATGCAGTCAGAATTTTCTGGCCTGTTCTATATCCGCACAATGATCAAAGGGACTCGACTTAGATTGAGGATGGTCATCACAAGGATGTATGTGATTGTGTGGGGGTATATGTGTTTTATTTGGGATCTTTTTTTCTGATTCTGAATTAAAGAGAATTTTCAAAAGAAAATTTTTCTTGCTATAAAGAGTCACTAAATAAGACTAACACTGGCTATGGAAAAGAGCTATTTCCAGTGGTCTACCAGTTTGAAGCACATACCCTAAATAAATCAAAAAGTGCTGATGGACTCCCTGAAGCCAAAAATGTAGGATTGGGTCCCTGGTAATTAAGACTCTTGATGGGTCTTTATTTCATCATATATCATAACAGACTGAACTAGATAGATAGGTTCAAATCCTGGTGCTACCTCTTAATTTCTATAGTTTTTTTTTTAAGTGTCTATACTTTTAAACAAATTACTCAATTTCTCAATGTCTCAGTTTCCTCATCTGTAAAATAAGGGGAAATTAACGTTGCTTACCTCATGGAATTAATTAATACATGAAAGCAACTAAAACAATATCTGTCTGGTAGTAATTGCTCAATAAATGCTCTCTCTAGTGATCAAGAGAACACTTTAAAACACCTCCCAGCTCCCAGACCTGTAACTGCATGAAAAGTGTGCCAATGTACTTTGCTGGCTTTACATAAGAATTAAATATAAATTCAAAAAGGAAATAATTTTAATGAAATATCACTTTCTAAATATGTAGTGCCAACCTATTGGAAAAACCAAATAAAATAGAATATTTGTAAGGTATTTCAAATCAGTACCTTCTGATCACAATTATACTCTTAATTTAAAAAATGCTATTTCCATTAGAAAAAAATAGAGCCGTATTTGGGGTTTACTTTTCTTCCTTATCATTCTACCCTTTTGTGGTTTCTGTTTCTTTTCTGAGTTTCTATAACTGGAACTACTAGAGTGATTCAAAAAAGCACAAATTGGGAACATCCTATAAATGATTACTAAAGAAATAAGAATGTCTATGAAAGAATTAGGGCAAAGAACCTAGCAGCTGAGCCTCTTTTAAGGGCCCCAGTACTTTTAGGAGAAAACAAAAAAACATTTTTATACATTTCAAATTAATCCACACATTCACTCATTAAAAAAGTATCTATTGAAAATGCTATGCACTGTTCTAGAAACCACAGATACCTATGTAAATACATAGTCCCTTTCCTTAGACAGTTTATAGTTTAGTGGAAAGACAGTCTCATAAACCAATGATTACAATACAGTATGACAATGGAAGTATTAGAAGTATGTAAAAGATATAATGGGAATATACAAGAAGAAGGACCAATGTCTTTCTGGAGGTGTCAGGCAAAATTCACAAAGGAAAAAAATAAATAGAAAAGAGATTTTTCTCAGTCTGGGAAGGATGAAAGGGCATTCCAGACAAAGGTAATGGCATCTGCCCAAATCTGGAGGCATGAAGATGCCTGCCTGACATGCTTCAAAGAGATTGATAATGCTAAAGGGTGAAATATGAGGTGGAGATTCAGAGCTAGGAGAGAAAACTGGAGCAATTGACAGGAAACAGATAAGTCATGCCTGGCTACAGAATTCAGGCTTTATTCTACAGGTGATTAAAAAGGACTATGACAAAGGAACAAACAAATGTCAAGTTTGGAAACGTCACTCTAGCCACAAAACAAAGCCTGGATCAGAGGAGAAGCAGAGTAAGAACCCCAGGCTGGAGATGGTGAGTACCAAAAATAAAGCAGTAGTCACAATAAACAAATGCAGGTATGCTCAAATACATATTTAGGAGCACAAACTTATAGAATTTGGTAATTGATAGGATATTGCATGAGAAAGAGGCAAGACACAAGAATAAGGCCAAAATTTCTATCTTGATTAAAACTGATGAAAGATCAGGGCAGAAGGCATTTGTGACTTCAGGTTAGGATGCATGAGGTATCTTTGAAATTTGCAGGTGCGGATGTGTGATATGAAGGTCAGGAGAGAAATTTGGGCTAAAGATAGAGATTTGGATATGAACAGGACAGAAGGTGCAGTTCAAGCAATGGATATGAATGAGTTCACCCAGCTAGAGGGTAGATGAGAGAAGAAAGGACCAAGAAGTCTGTCATATGAGAGGTAAGCAAAGTCAGCAGAATTCCTAAGGAGCAGCAGGAAGCCAAAGAGACCGCAGAGAGGGGTAGTGAATGGTTGTTGGTACCAAATGTTGCTGCCAGGACATGAAAATGCATATGGAAAAAAAATGTCTACCAGATTGAATAACTAAGGAGACATTAGTAAATTTAAGAAGAGTGGGGAGGGAGAGAAGCTGGGTTTTGTGGGTTGAGGATTATATAGGATGTGAGCAAATGAGAGTAGACAGACCCAACTCTTTCTAGATGAATACACATGCAGCTTATCTTATGCAACATGGCAAATACATAGTCACACTTTCAGCCCACTTGTTAAAACCATGCTGGTCTTGAGTAGATGTTTATGGTAAGCTGCTATCAATCTAGTATGATACTAAACATGCCAAGAAGCCCCGTCTGTCCCATAAAGACCTTTCCATCAACTGACTAATGCCTGAAAATCTGATAGAGCACAAAGCCTTCCTTTCATACAGAAAGAGCTTATATATAAATTCCTTTAGAAGAGGTAAAACATGGGCAAATTTCAATTTGAGCTGAACATTGCCTTTGTTAACCCTTCTCTGAGAGGAGGTTTGGGCAGGGCAAGGGGCCAGGAAGAATCTGAGAGCCTTGAGAGAGAGAACAGACAAAAGGGCCCAAAATACTGAAATCAAATTTTACCTGTTACAAAATTGTATTTAGTGCTACTCCTGTCTTCCATGGTTTTAGAGGTCACATTGTCATAAACACAAAGACTCAGACTCCTAACCACTGGGAGAAGAATTCTTTCCCCTGGTTGCCAAAGGAGAGAATTACACTGATTAGTAATTTCACATTGTCTAATTTCTAGATAGCTTTAAATAAAAAGTCTACCCTTATCCTCCAACCCACATACTCATTTTCAGCTTCTACCTAATAATCTTGACACATTTCATTTGGTTTTAGGGGTTTTTTAAATATCTCTTTAGCATTAGTTAATTTTTTAATTGCCAAGAAAGATTTTTAAAATCTATTATGGGTATTATGATATGGAACTATTAAGCTTGAACATATATACTGACTTTCAGATATATTTGAAACCTGTCATAAAGTCTTAACTTTTTTAAATACTCTGCTACTTTCATGAGCCTTCTAAAAAACCACTCATCAGAGCCATTTAGAAAGAAATATGACATTAAAAGGAGGTAAATTTTCCATGTATTATACTGTGATTTAGTAGTGCTCTCCCATTAAATCTAAATCTGTCTTCCAACCAGTGTGAAGTAGTCATGGTTTATTTGAGCCTGATGGCAAAGGTCTGTTAAAACAATAACTTGAAAATAGTCTTCATAGCTAACGTGTCACTCATTGAAGAGATTAGGGCAGGAATTCCACAGAAGGCTGTGGTCTATCTGTATCAATGCTATCAAGGAAATAACAACCAAAGGAACTAAAGATGATTCTTCATGCACAGAGAACCTCACTGTCAGAGGGTCTGAGAACTAGGGAAGACTGGGAAATAGGCCATGGAAGAGAAAGTCTCAAAGCCTGCACCTGCCACCAGCCATGAACCATCTTCACAGACTAGCTCTGGATTTAAAAAAAGAAATGTTTACAGTTGGATAAGGGGGGAAAATGATATTTAAAATAATATCTGACAGAGTTGCTTATAATACAGCTTGCTAGCAATCTAGACATTCTGAAGGTCAAATTCATATCCCCCAAGTCATAACCATTACATTAGTTCAAACCCAGGAAGACATAAGCTATAAGGAGGGTTTTCCCTATGACCAACCACATCTTCCAAACTCTCTCGTAGCCTTTGCAAGATTAAGGCTTTTAGTACTTGAGTCCACCAATTACTTTCATGAGAGGCTCTCCTTATCTACTGCTGTACACCTATTTCTTAAAACATTTTTAAATGTTTATTTTTGAGACAGAGAGAAAGAGAGAGAGAGAGAGCGAGCAGGGGAGGGGCAGATAGAGAGGGGGACAGAGGATCTGAAGCAGACTCTGTGCTGACACCAGAGAGCCCCATGCAGGGCTCCCACTCACAAACCATGGGATCATGACCTGAGCAAAAGTTGGACGCTTAACTGACTGAAGCACCCAGATGCCCCTGCTGTACATCTATTTTATCACCAGAGTTCTCAGAGGCAGTTCTATCCTCACTATCTTCTTTTTCGCAGTACAAGTATGTTCCCCAATTCATTGCTTCCACACCCCCAGAAACTGCTCTCATTAAAATACCTGATCACTGTCCATTTGGTAAATCTATCTCTATTTCTGTCTTTGCCTTTCCTGGTCTTCTGCAGCGTTTATCAACGTTGATGTTCTCTTCCATTGCTCTCCGGAGCCCTATTTGCTTTTGCTTCTCCTCCTCCCGCTCTAATCATTTTCACTCCTAACTGACCTCTACCTCTACTCCTAGCGGTTCTCATGTTTATATAGTGAGTACTCTTCTCCACTCACACTACCTTCTCTCCCTTTATGATCTCAGCCACCATCTAAACAGGACATGAGTTTCAAATCTTCATCTCCAGCCCCAGTCTCTCTCAAGATCCAGACACACAGGTCCATCTTTATGTTTCACAGGCTCTTCTCACATACTGTGACTGAAACTTATTTTTTTTTTATCCCACACCACCCCTCTTCAAAACCTTTTCTATTTTTCTTTTCTCAATTAATGGTGATACTCCACATGTAAAATCCTAGGAATATTCCTCCCTTTCTCTCACCCCTGACATCCCAATGAGTCACCAGAACTCATTAGTTCTATCACAGAAAAACTTCACGAATCAAATCTTTCCTGTAACATTTGTCTCTGCTTTAGACCAATCGCTTCTTGTCTATCAAATGGATTAATGAAATAACCTCTTAACTGGTCTTCTGCCTGCAATTTCTCCCCATTCTGCACCATTCACATACCTGATCCAAAAAGCAATTGCTGGTCCTATTACTCCCCAGTGATAGGATCCCCATTGGTGCACCTCAGCTGCCTTCAGATGGTTCATGCTCCTTAAAGAGGCATACAAGACCCTCAGTGTGGCCCCAGCCTACGTCTTCAGTCTTAACTGATGAAGCTCCTCTCATAAAGTATCTACATGTACTATGTAGGTCTTCTCATTTTTTCTCTTTAAAATCTTAAATACATTTCCTAACTGAATGACCAATACTTCCTAACTATTCAACTTATTCACACCTTAGCACAGTGTATCTATTTCTTCACATCACTGAAAGCTCCAGTCTCTCCATAACACCCCTTCCCCATTTATTTTCAATCTATTAGCTGTCTTTTGACCTAAAGGCTCATCCCTAGATGTCTTTAGTTAAGTCCTCAACATTTCCTCATCTCTCTTGCCCTCCTGGTCTTCTTATTTATTTTATAAAACCCAACTTTGGATCAATCCAAATACAATATATGAATCCTTCATTCCTATGCCCTAGAGGTAATCACCTTTATCAGTTCTGTTCTCAGAAATAAGTCCATTAAATTTTATGGAAATAGCTTATAATAGCAGTAGGTGTCATTCTACTCCATGAGAAATTAATGAAATGGATGATACTCAGAATATTCTCTGATGCTGCCACAAGAGTTAGAGCTTTTTGGTGGGAAAAAAACACAGATTTCTTTGTCCAGGAGAAGCTTTGTCTTAGTCAATGAAAAGTTTGAGCCCAGAATCAGGATTTTTGGAGAGCTGGAGCATCATCCTATGGCTTTCTTTCCAGCCAGCCTGCATGCAAATCTCATTAGATCAAGTCCTATTTCTCGACCTTTTCAGAAGAGTTTTTGACTAATTAATTAATTGAAACTGAGAGTAATTAAATAATAGCAGAAAGTTACATTCTTCTTTTGGTTCTCTGGTATGAACATGAAAAACATTATTCTTTGAATAGCAAATTAACTTACAGAGAAAGAGGACTGGTTCCCTTTCTTTTATATGGAGGGGTATCTTAAGATCCATTATCAATTTCACTCAGCACACAGTAGGCCAACCTGGGTTCCAGGTGGGGATCCTGAATATTGTCAATGGACAAGTCTTAGAGCAAAACACAGAAAAGAACTCTTTCTACCCAGAAAGGGGGTTCAGGTTGGAGCCTTACTTGAGGTGAACCAAAAGTCAAAGAGTGTTAGTATATTTGTGATTCTGTTCAAATAAGAACAGAAAAAGCCAAGGAGAAAGCACAAGGAATAATAAAGGGAACAAAAACCCACCACAGAACACTTCAGGGGAAAAACAGAAGCAAACCTGTTGTAAGCAATAGAAAAAAAAAAAAAATGTCAGGGGGCAGCTGGGACACTTTAGTCCAAATTTCAACAGCTGGGATTCAAGAGTCAGAGTAAGGCAGTGGGAAGACCGCATCCCTGTTTGAGATTAGATGGCCTAGAAGAATCAAGTATGGCCTTAGAATCTTTGTGAAAAGCTTGTCTCATATTCACTGTACCAGGTAATCTGTGAACACCTCTGCTTGATCACTATTCCTAAATAGCACTGGCCATCTGTATTTGTGTGGATTACCAAAAGGACCCATTTCCTTGACTCCTCAGGGGATGCCAAGGGTATTTTTTTTCCAGCAAATAGTACATGAATCTTGAATCACCATCACCAAAACTAAGGTATCTTAGTTTTGTTTCCTCCTGCCAATATCTGTGCTAGTGTTTTGGCCAATTTTAAATAAAAGGAGCCTTGTTTCCACATATGATCACTGAGTACTGATGAGGGAGCAGAAGGCAGGCTGAGGGCAAAGTACAAGCCAGCACACACACACACACACACACACACACACACACACAACCCAGGTAGGACATGTATGATATTCCTTGGACACTCCCAGCTACCCAAAAACAGGAAAGGACAAAAAAAAATGTTTAAACTGATAAGGGTTTCCACCGGTTTACAAGAAAAAGGCCATCTTATCAATCATCCTATCAAACCTAAAGACTCAGTCTCTTGGAGCCCTGACATCACCCTCTCCTCCAGACTGATGTGGGGAACAAAGGCAAGAAGGAAATGGCAGGTAAAATTGAATTTCCTTATAACAATACTTGAGGCAAATACAGAGTATAACATTTCTCCAGGAACTCCCTACTGTCTTAATGTTAATGTTTTGCTAGAGGGAAAAACAACCTTAGCTTGACAATAGCTAGATCTCCAGTAATCTGTGAGTCTTTAGCATATGAAAGTCTCTTTGGAAACTTCCCTTCTGACTTTACCTCTCCCAAGTCCATAGTATGTAACCAGTCATTCTACTCAACCCCAGTGCAGCTCTTCCTGCACACGGATCCTATCCCATGATTTAACAAAATCACCTTTTTGCACCAAAGACGTCTTCAAGAATTCTTTCTTGGACGTCAGCTCACAAACCCCACCATCACCCTAAAACATCATCAGTACCATTTTGAAAGGCCCTGATGCAGTCTCCCTTTAGAAGGGAGCCTTCTAAGACACAGCATTCTGGATAGAGAGGAAAAGGGAAGGAAGAGTAACAGGGAGAGAGTGAGAGAGAGAAAAGAAGGAAGTCATTTATTTGACTCGTTTTTCTGGCAGCATTAATTTATGATTCTTGGAAATTTTTGGCAGAAAAGTGGGAGGAAGGATTTCAAGAATTCATAGAATCACTTTTAAAAAAAACAAAAAAGAAGAAGCAGGGCGAGGGGTACGTACAGTGTGCATATAGTCCAGTTCTATCTTTTCGTAGATTCGGACAATCAGGAAAAGAAAAGGGGAAAGAGGATAATATTTACTGCAATCCTAGTGTTAGCCAATTATTTTATATATTTGTCATTTCAGTCATCTTATTTAAAAAGTGTAAAGCAACGACATCTCCAGTTTACAAAGATGGAAACTAAGGATCAGCAAGGTTAAGTACCTTTTCCACAGGTACACAGCTAGTAAATGAAAGAGCCAAGATTTCAGATTTTTCTGGATCTAAAACCTCTTTCCACAAAGAGGTACTTGAATGTTAAAAGATTGTCTCAGCAATGTAACCAGTTAAGGGGGGGGGGGCAGATCTTCTGACTCCCCACCTCATAGTCACTGTAACACTGCAATTTACATTTTTTTAAGTGAGGACAAATGACTGTGAATTAAATGATCCATTTATTTAGCATTCTGTTGGGTTTTGGCTGCCCAGCAGGCAGGTTTTGCCTCCCTGACTTTCTTCCAGCCTCTGTTGCAGGCCTGCTCCAAATTCACCCTTGTACTGGACTGCTCACTGACCCTTAGTTCATAATTTCCCTTCTCATTTCCTCCCCTCTCAAAGTATCTGTCGTTTCTCTTATTCCCTGAGGACCAGGTGTTCTAAAGAACTGAAACATTCATTTAAGGAATATGTTAACTAATAAAGTCTTAATGCTTTAATGTATTGTAACCACCCAGACATCATTTACATGTTAATATCCCCCTACATTGTAGTAGCTCAAGGGATTCAAGTGTTGGGAATTTCAAGCCTCAGGCTAGTCAATGAAGGGCACCTTAGAGGCTTGAAGGCTTTTTAATCAGAACTTTTATTTTATTTATTTATTTATTTTAATTTACATCCAAGTTAGTTAGCATATAGTGCTATATAGTGTTGCATATAGTGCAACAATGATCTCAGGAATAGATTCCTTTATTACCCTTAGCCATTTAGCACCCTCCCACAACCGCTCCAGCAACCCTCTGCTTGTTCTCTATATTTAAGAGTCTCCTATGTTTTGTCCCCCTTCCTGTTCTTAGATTATTTTTGCTTCCTTCCCTATGTTCATCTGTTTTGTATTGTAAAGTCCTCATATGAGTGAAGTCGTATGATATTTGTCTTACCCTGAATGACTAATTTCACTTAGCATAATATCCTCTAGTTCCATCCGCATAGTTTCAAATGACAAGATTTCTTTCTTTTTGATTGCCAAGTAATACTCCATTATATATATATACCACATCTTCTTTATCCATTCATCAATCAATGGACATTTGGGCTCTTTCCATACTTTGGCTATTGTCGATAGTGCTGCTATAAACATTGGGGTGCATGTGCCCCTTTGAAACAGCATACTTGTATCCCTTAGAGAAATACCTAGAAGTACAATTGCTGGGTCATAGGGTAAGTCTATTTTTAATTTTTTGAGGAACCTCCATACTGTTTTCCAGAGAGGCTGCACCAGTTTGCATTCCCACCAGCAGTATAAGAGATCCTATTTCTCTGCATCCTCGCCAACATCTGTTGTTGCCTGAGTTGTTAATGTTAGCCATTCTGACAGGTGTGAGGTGGTATCTCATTGCAGTTTTGATTTGTATTTCCCTGATGATGAGTGATGTTGAGCATTTTTTATGTGTCTGTTAGACATCTGGATGTCTTCTTTGGAGAAGTGTCTATTCCTGTCTTTTGCCCATTTCTTCACTGGATTATTTGGTTTTTGGGTGTTGAGTTTGTTAAGTTCTTTATAGATTTTGGATATTAACCCCTTTTCTGATATGTCATTTGCAAATATCTTCTCCCATTCCATCAGTTGCCTTTTAGTTTTGCTGATTGTCTCCTTTGCTGTGCAGAAGCTTTTTATTTTGATGAGGTCCCAATAGTTCATTTTTGCTTTTGTTTCCCTTGCCAAAATAAAGAACAGGAAGAAATGACAGCCAGGAACTTAATCAACACAGATACAAGCAAGATGTCTGAACCAGAATTTAGAATCACGATAATAAGAATACTAGCTGGGGTTGAAAATAGATTAGAATCCCTCTCTGTGGAGATAAAAGAAGTAAAAGCTAGTCAGGATGACATAAAAAAAATGCTATAGCTGAGCTGCAATCTCAATGGATGCCACAGAGGCAAGGATGGATGTATGGAGAATAATGAGGCAGAAAAAAAGGGAGAGACTAAGTCAAAAGAACACTATTTAAGAATTAGAGAACTCAGTGACTTATTAAAAAGGAATAACATCATAATCATAGGAGTCCCAGAAGATGAAGAGAGAGAAAAAGAGGTAGAAGTTTTATGTGAGCAAATCATAGCAGAACATTTTTCCTAATATGGGGAATGACATAGACATCAAAATCCAGGAAGCACAGACGACTCCTGTTAGACTCAACAAAAACCAACCATTAACAAGGCATATCATAGTCAAACTCACAAAATACTCAGGCAAGGAAAGAATCATGAAAGCAGCAAGGGGAAAAAAAAGTCCTTAACCTACAAAGGAAGGTAAATCAGGTTCGCAGCAGACCTATCCACAGAAACTTGGCAGGCCAGAAAGGAGTGACAGGATATATTCAATGTACTGAATCGGAAAAATATACAGCCAAGAATTCTTTATCCAGCAAGGCTGTCATTCAAAATAGTAGAGATAAAAAATTTCCCAGACAAACAAAAATTAAAGGAGTTCATGACCACTAAACCAGCCCTGCAAGAAATTTTACGGGACACTCTCTGAGGGGAGAAGAGACAAAAAAAAAAAAAAAAAACAAGACCAAAAGCATCAAAGACTAGAAAGGACCAGAGAACACCACCAGAAATTCCAACTCTACAGGCAATATAATGGCAATAAACTCATATCTTTCAGTAATCTAAACATCAATGGACTAGATGCTCCAATCACAAGACATAGGGTAATGGAATGGATGAAAAAACAAGATCCATATATATGCTGTTTACAAGAGACCCATTTTAGACCTGAAGACACCTTCAGATTGAAAGTAAGGGTATGGAGAATCATCTATGGTGGACAAAGGAAAGCCAGAGTAGCCACACTTATATCAGACAATCTAGACTTTAAAATAAAGATGGTAACAAGAGATGAAGAAGGGCATTATATCATAATTAAGGGGTCTATCCACCAAGAAGATTTAACAATTATAAACATTTATGCTCCAAATGTGGCAGCACCCAAATAAATCAATTAATCACAAACATAAAGAAACTCATTGATAATAATACCATAATAGTAGGGGACTTCAACACTCCACTTACAGCCTTACAGCAATGAACAGATCATCTAAACAGAAAATCAACAATGGCTTTGAATGACACACCGGATCAGATGGACTTGACAGATATATTCAGAACATTTCATCCTAAAACAGCAGAATACACATTCTTCTCCGCTGCATATGGAACATTCTCCAGAATAGATCACATACTGGGACACAAATCAGCCCTCAACAAGTACAAAAAAGAGCAAGATCATATTTTGCATATTTTCAGATGACAATGCTATGAAACTCTAAATCAACCACAGGAAAAAATTTGGAAAGATAACAAATACTTGGAGACTGAAGAACATCCTAATAAAGAATGAATGGGCTAACCAAGAAGTTAAAGAATAAATTTAAAAGTATGTGGAAGCCAATGAAATTGATAACACCACAGCCCAATACCTCCGGGACGCAGCAAAGGTGGTCATAAGACGAAAGTATATAGCAATTCAGGCCTTCCTAAAGAAGGAATAAAGGTCTCAGATACACAACTTAACCTTACACCTTAAAGAGCTAGAAAAAGAACAGCAAATAAAACCCCAAACCAGCAAAAGACAGGAAATAATAAAGATTAGAGCAGAAATCAATGCTATCAAAAAAACAAAAAAACAAAAAACACACAGTAGAACAGATCAATGAAACCATAAGCTGGTTCTTTGAAAGATTTAACAAAATTGATAAACCCCTAGCCAGTTTGATCAAAAAGAAAAGGGAAAGGGGAAAAAGAAAAGAATGAAAGAGGAGAAGTCACAACCAACACAGCAGAAATACAGAGTTAGGTTAGTACCTTCTTTCCCCAAACCTGGTTTCTAAAGTAAAATGCATGGGTCAATCAATATGCATTTCTTGAATACCTACAGTGTGCTCAGCACTGTGCTAGTGCTCTGGAGAGATGAAAGGTGAAAGTGAACAATTTCAGACACCATTCCTCACTTTAAGTTGCTCACATAATAATATTTGTGAATTAAATAAATTCGCTTCCAATAAACTACTAGATATTGACTCTTTGATGAACTCCTGAAGTCGTCTCAGATTCAACATTTCCTCTCTTCCCCAGTAAAAGCTCCTCTTTCTGCATACATGAAAACCTGCATGTATATTTTGTTCCATGAAACCTTCTTCCCAATAACCTAGACACAACACCATTCTGCCCTTTTCTCAACCAGTCAGTTGTCTGGTCCTGTCACTTCTAGCTTGGCCATGTCAACTAACTATCCCACTCTTTCTTTTCTCATTTGCTGCTATTATGATCATCTCTTCACTGAAGTGTTGCCCTGATCTCCTCATTTACAGTCTCTTCCCCTCTTAACCACTGTATGTATACATTGGTTTAGTTTAATCTTCCTTAAGTACATGTCTGTCTGCATCACTCCTCTGATAAAATATCAGTGGTTCTTTATATGTAACAGCAGACTAAATTCCATTGCCCAGCACTCAGAGCCTTTCATGATTCGGCCCAACCTTATCTTTCCAGTCCTAGCACCCATTCACTTTCCTTTGATAAACTTTGTTACACTGTATTCATTGAGCCAAATTCTGTTTTTTATAGAAATTCCTACTCACATGCCTCAGTTTATACCTTACCTAGCAAACCCTTCTTTCCTTCTTCTCTCTGCCCCCCAAATTGTATCCTTCCTCAAGGGCTCACTACCATTTCCACTGAGAAGCTGTCAGAAGCTACTGTTCTGTCTCTAAATGCTCACAGGACTTTATCTGATTATCTAAAAGGATACCAAATTTAGTGTCATAGTTATTAGCATATATATCTCATTTTTTTTGCTGGCCTGTAAACACCTTGAAATGCAAGACTAATATTTAATGCAGAGAGAATCAAAATGCTTTGGTGGTGTAGAGAAGGTAGTTATTACTTTCCATCTGGAGAAGTCAGAGACAAAAATAAAGGAGGAGTAGCCTTTGAATTGAGCCTTAAAGAATGAGGAAAACTTGAATGTATGATGACTGAAAAGTTCTGTTCATGAGAAGGGGCAGTGGAGGTGGGGAGGCATTTTGAAATAGGGCTAAATTTATAAAGAAAAGAAGGTTGTCCAGTTTGGTTAAAGTTCAGAGTATGTCTTGTTCACCAGATAAAGTACTATCAAAATACTTCAAGTATAAAATTTAACTTGCATTGCTTTTAGACGTATAATCTAGACAAACACCTCAGAGGAAACACTCTGACTATGTAGAATATGTTGTGCCTCTTGCATTTTTCAGTACTGGCCTGGAAAAGGAAAGGGAGTGAGAATAGCCAGCACCTCCTGGCAACATTGTCCAGTGACTTGTCAGCCAAACAATCATTGTGAGCTACTAGAAGAAACAGTGAGCAAAGAATAATAAACTCATCAATGTGAAGATGCAAAAAGATCTCAGCTGGCCTTAATCTATATCTGAAAATGATTCGATTATTAAGCCTGTACAGTAGGATATTAATTCATGTCTTATTGTCTTTGGTTGAATTATAAAACAAAGAATCTTCATGAAATATTTTTAAAACATCCATTGAGGAGGGGCGCCTGGGTGGCTCAGTCAGTTATACATCTGACTTTGGCTTAGGTCATGATCCCATGGTTTGTGGGTTTGAGCCCGTGCCGGGCTCTGTGCTGACAGCTCAGAGCTTGGAGCCTGCTTCAGATTCTGTCTCCCTCTCTCTCTCTGCTCCTCCCCCACTCATGCTCTGACTCTCTTTGTCTCTCAAAATTAAATAAACGTTTAAAAAAATTAAAATGAAAACAGCCATTGAGGAAACTGAATCACATCTTCATTCAACAAAGATTTATTACATACTTCCTTTGTGTCAGGCACTTTTTTTCTAGGCACTAAAATGCAGCAATGGATAAAACAGACAAAAATTCCTTCCCTGATACAGTTTACATTCTAGTGTAGAGAGACAAATAGTAAACAAAATCAGTTAATAAGTTATATAGTTATTAGAAGGTGGTTAGTGCTATGGAGAAGAATAAAATGGGAAAAGGGAAGGGAATAGCATTTCCAGGTGATTAGGAAAGTCCTCACAGAGAAAATGACATTAGAACAAAAAAGACTTGAGAGGGCCAGGCAAATTAGGCATGTGATTATCAGACAGCAAACATTCCAGACAGAGAGAGGAACAGTTATAGAAATCTTGAGGTGTCCAGTTATGAAATAAATAGGTCATAAGGGTGTAATATAGAGCATGGTAACTATGGTTAGTAATACCGTATTTATTGCAGTTTTCAAAGTAGCTAAGAGAGCAGATCCTGACACTTCTCATCACAAGAAAAATAATTGTAACCATGTATGGGGATGGATGTTACTGGACTTATTATGGCGATCATTTGCAATATATACAAATATCACATCATTACATTGTACATCTGAAACTAATATAGTGTTATCTCAACCATACCCCAATATAAAAAAATCTTGAGACAGGAGCAGATAATGGAGGAAAGACAAGGATGTCACCATAACAATTGCTGCCACTGGGGATCTGAAGCAGAGGCTCCTGGTACAAAATAGGAAGTTACCATAGATATGGAAATGTGTAGTTTAGACTGACTGACGGTTTTGGGGGTGGAGAAACCAAAGTGATATGATATTATATGGAGTGACTCTTCCTATAAAATAATAACCACAGAGAGGAGTTGGCCTCGTGAAGGAGGAGAGTGTTACCTAAAATAAAATTATAGTCTTCCTGCTACAAGAGCCCACGGTAACTGGGGAACAGGTTGACAAGCAGAGAAGGTGGCAGCCCAGCAATACAAGGGCTGAAGGCTTTGACTTCCGCCACTGGAGAGGTTACCCTCTCCCACCCCAGTTTATCTCTACTGCCTGTGAGCTTCGTGGAAACCACATACACACACACACACACACACACACACTAAGAAAGGGGTTTTATAGGAATGTTAGCATTAACATATAATCTTTCATGTTTCATCTTTTACATGGCTGGTTCTGTTTTCTCTGATAGTTTAACCTTCCTCAAAAACTTTCCAGAGGGACAGAAAGAAAATTCGGGTTGGAAGATTGTTCCATATAGATGATATTCCAAGACATGTTGAGAGGAGAGGGTATCCTAATAAAAAACAGTATACCTAATGTAGGAACCTGAAGGACCCTTGGGGAAGACTATACCTGGCCCAAGTAAAATATATTAAAACATTGTAAACAAAATGTTGATTTCACAAATGCCCTTACAATCTGTTGCTTTGTTGAGCACCTAACTGGCTCAGTCGGTTTAGCATCTGACTTTGTCTCAGGACATAATCTCATGGTTTATGAGTTCGAGCCCTGAATCAGGCTCTGTGCTGACAGCTCAGAGCCTGAAGCCTGCTTTGGATTCTGTGTTCCTCTCTCTCTCTGCTCCTCCCCCACTCGTGCTCTGTCTCTCAAAACTAAACGTTAAAAAAATGTTTGAATAAAAAAACCAATCTGTAGCTTTCTTGAACAATATTCTTCTAGTATGTTCTGATAAATAAACAAAAATCACAAATTTAACTTCATATATTAAGTCCAGTATCAGCATTTAACTCTTATTAAATATTTTAAGATAGAACAGAGACAGAATTATTAAATTCCATTACCAAGTGTTAAAGATAAGCTGTCTAAAGTCCATTAAAATATATATGCTTGAATGCTCCTTCATTTCCAAAAGTTGGAAAACAAAACAAAAAAAATAATGAAACTCTTTGCTTCACTAAAAATATCCATGCCAAATTGCAAATATATCTGGGGAAGTCGTCACTTAATAATAGCCAGGCAAACGCTTTCAAAATATCAGAAACCAATATAACAATAATTATTATTCACTTGAAAGCTCTGTGCTTAGCATGACTTCTATATTTGTGTGAGCGTTAGGTGATCACATTTGATTCTGTCGCATTTCACAGTAAAGCAATGTCATGTATAATGATGTTATCAACCTCAGAAAAACATAACAATTATAACAGGATATCTTAATCCTGCTAGATTAGTGGCTTGTCACTAATTTGCAACAGCACTAATTTTATCAAAGTACAAACACCTTTATAGCAATCCACCTGCATTTACTAGGATTAAAGTCTAACCCTTTTCTTCAACAACACTGCCACCTTCTGTTTTGTGTGGACTTTACTTTTATTTCTATGCTTTAGTCATGAAATTCACTTTGGATTTGTATATACTTAACCATAAAGACATGGTAAAAAAAAATATCTAATTGAGCTCCAACATTCTATACATGAGGAAACCGAGACCCAAAAGTAGTAAGTCCTATAGCCATTTTGCCCAAATTAGAACTCACAAATTATTGATTCCCTCTGGTTCTCTTCACGTGGACATATCTACTCTTAAATCGAGTGGGAATGTTTTATCAAGAACTAAATAACAATTTTCTCCAAGCACGGGATTTGTTTATTTATATTACATAAATTTTTTACCATGACCAAACATTATACTTTCAATTTTAAAATATTTGTGTCTTTTCAGTGTCTGGCCTTAAATAGAAAAATTATTTTAAACCAGGAAGCAGGTGATAACTAAAAATTTTTCTTTTACTCCTTTGTTTTTCTTCACTTCTCCTCAGTTATGAAAACTTTTGTCAAATAGGGCACAATACGAATGCTAATGGAAAGGTTCTAGAAAAACAAGGGACAAGAAATATATCGTATATATTTAGAAGTAACTAAACAAGAATTGTGTTACAATATTTTATAAGTATTGTAAACCTATAGAGACCTTTACATTTAACAAACTCTCATTTTTCAGGGTTTTTAAATTGTATGTAATGTTTATTTAGAAAGGGAGAGCACGAGCAAGTGAGGAGGGGCAGGGACAGAGAGAGAGAGGGAGAGAGAGAACCCCAAGCAGGCACACTGTCAGCACAGAGCCCTACGTGGGGCTCAAACTCACAAACTGTAAGATCACAACTGAGTTGAAATTAAGACTTGGACACTTAACTGAGCCATGCAGGTGACCCTAGCAGAGTTACGTTTTTTTTTTTTTAAGTTTTGTACAAATTTAAATGTCTCATTTAGGTAGGTTGGGTGTAAATTGGATTAACATTTCCGGTTATAAATTCCCCTGAGTGATTCTAGCATATTACATATTTATTAATATTTTGTAAAGGATTTTTGCATCTGTGCTCATGAAAGGATATTGATTAGTGGTTTGCTTTTCTTGTAATGTTGTCTAGTTTTGATATCAGACTAATGTTGGCCTAATAAAAGGAGTTTAGCCTCCTCTCCTGTTTTCTGAAAGAATTTCTGCAAGATTTGGAATGTTTCCTCCATTTGTTTTATGGGGTTCAGCAGTAAAACTACCTGGGTCCAAAGTTGTGTTTGTTTTTTTTTTGAAACAAGGTTTTTATTTATGAATTCAAATTCTTTGATAGATTTAGATACAGATCTATCTTGATCTATTATTTCTTTTTAGTTCATTTTAGTAATTGGTGTCTTTCAAGGATTCATCCATTTAACCTAAGTTGTCACAACTATTGACATAAAGTTGCTCATAAACATCCTCTATTATATTTTCAAAGTCTACAGGATCTGTAGTAATATAACCTCTTTCAATCCTGATATTGGTAATTTATCTCACTTATTTATTTTAACAGTTTTTAAATGTTAATTTTTGAGAGAGAGAGAGAGAAAGAGAGAGAGAGAGAGAGGAAGAGTGTGTGTGAGCAGGGGAGGGGCAGAGAGACGGAGACACAGAATCCAAAGCAGGCTCCAGTCTCTAAGCTGTCAGCACAGAACCTGACATGGGGCTCGAACCCACAAACTGTGTATCTCACTTTTTTATGATTAGTGTGGTCAGAATTTTATTGATTATATTGGTCTTTTCAAAAAACTAGACTTTGGTTTTATTGATTTTATCTAATGTTTGTCTGATTTTTATTTTATTAATTTCTTCTCCTTATTATTTTCTTCCCTCAACTAACTTTTGGTTTTTCTTTTTCTAGCTTCTAATAGTAGAAAGAGAGATCACTGAATTTAAACCTCTTTAGATATACATGCTTAAAGATATAAATGTATCTCTAATCCCTGCTGTAGCTGCATTTCACAAATTTTGATATATTATAGTTTCATTAACATTTTGGTTCTATTTTCTAATTACCTTGCTTTTTCTTCTTGGACTCATGATTTTTAGAGTATATGTTTAATTTACAAATATTTTAGGATTTTTAAGATTTTTTTGTTATTGATAACTTAATAAAGTTGTCATCATAGAACAAGCTGCATAATTTTAATCTTTTTAAAAACAATTGAGAGTGTCTTATAGTCCAGCATATGGTCTCTTAGAGAATGTTCCATTCTCTAAGAATGCATGCTCTGCTGTTGTTTAAAGTATTCTGTTAATAACATTTAGATCAAGTTGGTTTACTTAGTTTTTATATCAACCAACCCAATACTCAAAGATACATTTACTTTTTAAATTTTGTTTTCATAATTTTAGATCACTAAACTCATCCTGGAATGTTACCATGTCAGAGCTGAATATCTGTTTAAGACAATAAATCAGTTTGAAAGCTAGAGACCACATGATTTCCTAATGTTCCTTATTGTACTGAAATTTTATGATTAAGCTTAATAATAGAAAATGTAGATTATAAATCATTACTGAATGGTCACTGGAAATGTGTTCTAAAATATAAGATTAGTAAAACTAAGATTTATTTATAATTTTATAATTTTATTATTCATAATTTTATTTATAATTTTAAAATTATTTTGGGGTGCTTGGGTGGCTCAGTAGGTTGATCATCTAACCCTTGATTTTGGCTCAGGTCATGATCCCAGGGTCATGGGATCAAGCCACACATTGGGCTCTACACTGAGTGTGGAGCCTGCTTGGGATTCTCTCTCTCCCTCTGCCCCTCTCCCCTGCTCACACTCCTCTCTCTCTCTCTAAAAAAAAAAAAAAAGAAAAAGAAAAAGCTTTAAAATTATTTATAATTTTATAAGTATTTATAATTTTAAATATTTATAATTATAGTAGAATTAAATTAAATTTGTATAGTGGTCAATGCATTTAGCCTTATGGGCTGAATTCTAATTAACCTAAGTTACATGAAAAAAATTTAAGAGCCTTTGCCCCCAAACCAATGGATTATTATGTTGCTTCGCTTCATTTCCCTAAAGCCTACTGATCTTTTTTTTTTTATAGTTTATTATCAAGTTGGTTTCCATATAACACCCAGTGCTCTTCCCCACAAGTACCCTCCTCCATGCCCATCACCCCCCTTCCCCTTTCCCCTTCCTCCTTCAGCCCTCAGTGTGTTTTCAGTATTCAAGAGTCTCTCTTGATTTGCCTCCCTCCCTCTCCCTAACTCTTTTTTCCCCCCTTCCCCTCCTGATGGTCCTCTGTTAAGTTTCTCCTGTTAGACCTATGAGTGAAAACATATGGTATCTGTCCTTCTCTGCCTGACTTATTTCACTTAGCATGACACCCTCGAGTTCCATCACATTGCCATGAATGGCCAGATTTCATTCTTTCTCATTGCCATGTAGTAGTCCATTGTATATATAAACCACATCTTCTTGATCCATTCATCAGTTGATGGACATTTACGCTCTTTCCATGATTTGGTAAAGCTTACTGATCTTTAACTCCTTTATTTATGCTAGAGTTTCTTGCAGAGTGTATACCATAAATCTAGACTGTATAAAAGGATGCAAAGTTAGTGGGCTTTTTGGAAAGAATATAGAAACTGATCTGGGTATCCCAGGGGAAAAATACTTTCATTTCACTGTCACAGATTTACTCAACCATTCTGCTAATTTACTCCCTATTCTACAATCACCAATCATGGCAGGAAGTCCTAAAAATGGCAAATACTCATGCTCCTTTTCTTGTATTCAAAGGTAAGACCTTTGAGAGTCCTTTAACAGTCCAAAAGTTTATAACTAAGTTACTTTTCCATCTCATCCTTCCTCACTAGCCTACACTGTACCTGCTGGAATATTGAAACTATCATTAAATAGCTGAAGAAATCATCATGAATTGAGAAACACTGAGGAGGGGAAGAATATCATAGAGGAGTCAAAGTGAAGTAGCATCATGTCATCAAAAGATTATGAAATCTGGACACAAATCAAAGGATCATGCCAGGTATTGAATTCTAGGTCTTTCATTTAAGAATTGTGTGACATTAGGCATTATTTAAGCCAACTTCCTCATTGAAAATGAGCACAATAATAAATGTTTCACATATATAGTACACTGCATGGTACACAGTAGGTGATTAATAGTGATTCCCTTCTAACCACTCTACAGCCCACAAGTCCAGTCCTCCAACTGGATATAATTTTTGGTATATAAGGACATCTCTTATAGTTTGTCTTCCAAATCATGGAAATAAATATTAGAAATATTAGCTATATTTTCCAAACAGACTTAAGCAATTCATTTTGACTATTTCATAGTATCTAAAAGCATTCAAAAAATTGTTTTTGTATTTTTCCCTGAATTCTATAATGCATGCTCTTTCAGCAACCACTCACTGCAGTTTAGACTTATACAGGTGACAGTAGTTAGTAAATATTAGTTAAGGTCAAAAAAAAAAAAAAGGTAAGTGTGTTGGTAAGAATTGGAAAGTATTTACTTCTAGACTTTAATTGGATTATAGTCAAATTATTTGCACACTGATGAATCATTACTGAATCAGGGTGTAATAATATTCAAGATATCCTTCCTGTGAGAGAAACCCTATTTGTATGACTTCATTTCTAAAGGAAAGCTCCTTATTTCTTAATAGATCAAATATTTTGCTGCGAAGCTCTTACCTCCTAATATATAATGATGAACACATCTTGACAATTGATTGCAGACGAACAGAAATTGTTACTGGCTCTTACCAGCAATTCAAAGGAAAAAAAAAAAACCACACACTCGCACATTGCAGGATAAGGATCCATAAGATAATATGCAGCAGCTTCTGCCGTCCATTACTGCACAGCTGAAGGGCAGGGGTAGGAGAACTTGTCTCCAAAACTCCAGGATTTCTCAGCACATCAATAATCACTTGTTGGGAATTGGTGTGTCCTAAGAAATAGTTCAGAGTAATTAAGATTTACCACATAATGATATAGAGAAATTAGCAGCTTTTAAACTATTAGAATACAGCAAAACACACTTTCTACCCAGACTCTACTGAACATAATTTAATTGTTTTCTGGATGTTGAGGAGCTTCAGGTCTTGTGCTTCTAAGTCATGGTTATGAAAGAAATGATCATTAGATTATACATGAAGAAGGGATTAAATATTCCATAGTAACTCAATTGGTTAATCATGGTTACTGCCATGCCAGCAGCCCCTTCAAATGTGAACTTCCCATGCCCACGGCCTCTGCACAGTGGCAGCCTAAGGCAGCTGTTTCAAAGTGAGAGCAGCACCTGCTGATATGACAAAAGTGATCATTTAGTCCATAAGAAGCCAATCCACAGTCTAGCCGGCAATCTATAAAGTATTTTGACATGAAAAAATCAACCTCTATCTTATGGAATTTAAACGTGTAAAAAAATATTATAGCTGTCAGAGAAGGCCAGTGAAGACTCATGGAAAAATATAAGGTGTAGGAAGCTGACAGCCCAATTTACGTGTAAGCCAAAATCATGAGTAAGCAGAAGGCATAAGGTGGACAAAGATATACATAGAATGGAGGGTGAAGAATGCAGTCAAGAGACTGAGCAGAATTGAGCAGACATATGAAAAATAACTGAATCTCATTGACAGTAGAGTCCTTAACTCAAAATCCATACAGTCCTGTTGTCCAAATCTTTGGAACTGCCTGGGATTCTGAGTTGACATCTAATTCTGGTTTTCTTTTTCTTTTTTTTAATGTTTTTATTTATTATTGAGACGGAGAGAAACAGAGCATGAGTGGGGGAGGGACAGAGAGAGAGGGAGACACAGAATCTGAAGCAGGCTCCAGGCTCTGAGCTGTCAGCACAGAGCCTGACGCGGGGCCTGAACCCACAAACTGTGAGATCATGACCTGAGCCAAAGTCGGTTGCTTAACCAACTGAGCCACCCAGGCGCCCCTAATTCTGGTTTTCTTTTCATTCTTATATCTTGCTTGTGTCCTAAACTCATCCCAAATTGCCTGGTATAAATTGATTTTCAAATCTTTTCAATCAAATCAGTATGCAAAAATAAAAGATTAAACTGTCTACTGCTTCCATGGCATTCTTAATTGCCTTGAATAATCCTATGATGGTAATTTATCTATTGAGGGTATCTATTGATCTTTCACCAATACAAGATTAGTGTAGTAACAGGATTAACATTTGTTTTTATTACTACTTTTTGGAATTTTATTTTAAGTAGCATGCAGACTCTGTGATGTAACTCTTGGGTGAAAGGCAGATTGAATCCAGAAATACAGAATTTAGACTGAGAATCAAAGTTAAACTCTCCATGTAGACAAAAGCCAGCTCCACAAAGAGAGGAATTCCAGGTACTATTATTAAAACTATTTTGAAAAATTCAGGTACCATTGGTCTTAAATTCCCAGAAAAAACGAAATTTGCATAGATGTTTGTGAGGCTTATAAATCCCTAATTCCAATAGAAAAAAATGAAAATGGAGAAATTGGATGAAATTAGATACAGGCACAATATCTGAATTACCAAATTTAAGAAATAAATAATATAAATATAGCACAAATGCCAAGAGAGAAGAGAGAAGGGAGAGAAAGAGCAACAGAGAGAGGATACTCTAAAGGTTAAAATTATGGTCTGAGATCTATATTCAAATATATTTTAGACTCTACAAGGAAAACTAGGTAGTTAGACCTAGATAAAAGGCAATCTGAAGAAAGAAGAAGACTTTCTCCTTTTAGCCTATTAGACTTATTTATGAATAAGGCAATAAAAGTTTGTGTTCTATGTTATAATAGATTTGGCTATATAGAGAAATTAAAGGGGCTTTTATGTCAGTGTTGAAAATAGAAACATACTATTCAAGGAACTCTAACTACATTTTTATTAAACTATGTTAAGGAACCTATATATTTGTTTACAGTATATCTGAGAATCCTTGACCTATACCATACTTCCAATTTTCATGACAACTGGAGCTTCCCATGTGGCTTCTTTTTTTTTCTGAAGGTTACCCTGTTTCCCCAAGATCTGTGATGTTGTGTACTCCATATAAATAACAAGTAAAATCACTTTGAGGTCATATGTAGCTAGTTGTAAGTAACTCAGATTCTGACTCTAGGTGGTCTTAACCACTCTGTCTTCACATTGGAGTCCAAGGTCATTCACTGGGGAGATGTCACTGATAGGCCTTGCCCACCCTACCTCATAACCATCACTGCTACCAGATCTCAAAATGTCGTGCTCATAAAAGCAACATTATCAATGCTGTTAGACACAATGAGAAAGCACTGACATTAGGACTGAATAAACTTTAACCAGTGACTTTATTATTCTTGTCAGGAAACGCATTCTACGTCCTAGTCAATGAGTCAACATTTTAACTTCTGGAGGGTGCAAGTTGGGGACAGCATGCATATGTGCATATGTGTGTAATACGTAAGAGAGACTTCAAGATTTTCCTAGGGAATATGTGCAGAATTTTTTAAAAACTTGAAGGGGAAAAAATGTTAACTTGTTTAGCTTTACTTAACTCAGAAACATTGCATTAACACATTTGTTTTAAGAAGTCAAAGATTTTGCCACAGAGAAACACTGTCTTTATACATTGCCTTAAGGTGAGTCCAAAATAAAAAGTCCCAAATGTTCATGTCATTTTAAATGTTAAAAGTTTTTGTAATCTATTATAAAGTTTAAATGACAGGGTAAATAAATTTTTTTAATGGCAGCAGAGAAAAAACTGAATTCATTTTTTGGGAGTCTATTAAATTAAAGTGATTTTAGCACACTCTGCATTCTCCTTGCTTCAAAGAGAAATAACAATTCAGAGACCAGCCCTTTTTTATTCCTCTGAGAGGCATAAAGAACAATGACTGAAATGACTTTGAGAGGAGAAAGAGAACTGACAGCCAGCAGGGAGAATGGATACTGCTGCGAAAAAAGGACTTGGAAGGAAAAAATATATCTTGAGTAAAGTAGTCAACGTCTAGTGGAAAATGGAGAAACAAGCACAAAAGAATGGATGGGTCAGGGGAAATCAGAAATACTGCAAAAGTTTTGCATTCAAAACATAAAATATAATGGGCACAATATTGGCTAGAGAAAAAGTCTCAAAACAAAAGGCCGAAACTTCTAATGCCTAAAAATATGTACATATTATGAAATTCTGTTTTATTAGTATACTGATTACTTCCAAATCTACAATCATGACTAAATAGTCACATTTGCTGTATTTGTCACTTATCCTTAGTTACTAAAAACTCCATGTTGCATTTCATTTAGGGAAAATAATTCAATGGGAAACAAAGTCTGGACTTCTCTAAGAAAACACACTTGCTTCCTTTTTCCGTTGCACTGCAAGAATAATTTCATGAGCAAATCATCAAACCTTGTGAATTTATTTTTTAAACTTCTTTAATATTACAGCTGATGCCCACAGAAAAATTTGGAAGTTAATTAGCAGCCCTTAACCGAAACATATTTCTACTTTTTTTTATGAAGTAAACTGAGAACAGCAAATACCACGTACAAATTTTGTAGAATACAATCCTAACAAGCCTCATTACATGTACTAACAGGAATCCCAAAACTCAGCCCAATAATGCAGTTTATCTTTTACTTAAAGAAAGAATATCTTCATTGGAATGACTTCTTTCTTTCCTCAGAATCTTGCAAAGCAGATACCTGTTTGCAGCATTAAACACCATCATACTGCATAAATCCAGAGAAGCACCATCTACTTTGGAGCCCATATAGACGGTGCCCCCTGGAGTTGTGCAGCGTATAAGCTATAAGACAGTACATAAAAGCTCTAGCAGTATTTATATTTACCATAGTCAATTTTCCTAGAAGCGTTGACTATGATTTCCTAAAAGTGTGTACCATGAATCTCAATTTGTAAAAGTAACACCAATAAAATTTACTTATTATCAAAACTGATTCTCAGTCCTTGTTATCCACTTCCCAGTAAGATGTTATTAAAAGAACACTAGCTTTCCCTCAGACACATGTAGTTTAAATCTCAAATCTCCCACTCACTACTCATGAGATTTTATACAAGTTATCTAGCTCCTAGGCTTTACTCAAGTGTAATGGGCTTAGTTAGCCAACTCTCACAGGATTATTATAGACATTAAATATAAAAACATAAGTTAACTTCCTAACACAGAATAGGTAACAATAAATATTTGTTGTTGTTATGCCTCCAACATACTAAATCTGACATGTTTGGATAATAAAATATTCCAAAAGTTAAGGAGTTCAGGATTTACATAGGGGCATAGAATCTAAAATTATGCCTCTGGTTAGATATTGTCATAAATAATATGCATGGAATTACATTTTTTATATAAGTTAGAGTTGTGTCATAGAGAGATTGGTGTATGTTCATAGTCACACAAATAATTCTCTAACACATATAAATTTTAGTGAAAGGACATTAGTAAATATAACAATAGTTATTAAAAGATTACATTCAGTCACAATAAAATACAAACCTGGGCTCAGATGCCTTTAAAAGGGAGAGGTTAGGTTCCATCAAACATTCATAGAACAGATATTCTAATTTTACACAGATTGTTTCATTAATTGAAAAGGGGACTGGAGGGGCACCTGGGTGGCTCAGTTGGTTAAGCATCCGACTTCAGCTCAGGTCATAATCTCACAGTTCGTGGGTTTGAGCCCCGCATAGGGCTCTGTGCGGACAGCTCAGAGCCTGGAGCCTGCTTCAGATTCTGTGTCTCCCTCTCTCTCTCTCTGCCCCTCCCCCACTCATGCTCTGTTTCTGTCTCAATAATAAATAAACATAAAAATTTAAAAAAAAAAAGAAAAAGGGACTGGAGGTGGTACTTAACTCATTTAATGAAGCCAACAGTAACTTTGATACAAAAACCAAGATACTTTTAACAACTAAAATTACAGATTAATTTCATTTATAAGCATACAAAATCCTAAACAAAATATCAATCCAAATCTAGCAGTTTATTTAAAAATACCCGTAACTGATTTTATTTATAATAGCCATGCAAGGATGATTAAATGTGATAAAAAATGTACTTACATAATTGACCACTTTACTAGATTAAAAGAGAAATTACGTGAGCACCTGGCTGGCTCAGTGGAGTAGAGCATGTGACCTTTGCTTTCAGGGTCATGAGTTCGAACCTCACCTTGGTGTGGAGCCTACTTAAAAAGAATAATTTTTTTTTTAAAAAAAGAGAAGTTATGTGATTATCTCAATAGGTAGAGGGGGGAAAAGCATTAGATAACATTCATTCTACCCACGATAATAAATTTAAAAATATTTCAAAACCAACCTCAGCAAAATAGTGTTAGAAAAAAAACTTCACTAACCCAAAAAAGGATACAGACCAAAAACTTGTACTGACCATTACACTAACAAGAAGCTGAAGCACCACCTTTAGAGTCAAACATGTGACAGTGGTATTTCTATCACTGGTTCTACTTAGCCATGTCCTGGAAGTCCTAACCAGTTAGTAAAATGAAATAAAACAAAGATTTAAGGATTTGGAAAGGAATAAGCATCAGTGTCATTACTTTACAGATTATAGGACTTTTAGCCTTGAAAACTTTAAAAGAATCTAAAGACAAATTATGAGAAGAGCATTCAGAAGAATGGTGAGGTGAAATAAAGAACAATATATAAAATCTATAGCGTCCCCACATCCCAGAAACAATTAGAAAATGTAATTTTTAAAAGACCCCAATTACAGCAACAAACAAAAACTGCAAAATACACAGAGATAATTTTTTTAATTCAGTAGCATTTATATCGAGAAAATTTCCAAAACATTATTGAAAGGTAGAAAAATGACAGCAAAAATAAATATGCTATTCACAGATAGAAAGAATCAAACTATAAAGATTTCATTTTGCTTCACCTCATACATAAATTAATGTAATTCCAATAGAAATACCAACAGAGATTTCTGTTGAACTTGAAAAACTGATCCTAACATTTAAGAAAGCAACAGAAAAATAAAAGCTGAGGCAATTTTGGAAACAAAGAATAAGCTGGGGTAACTTGACAGAGCCATAGGTAATCCACACTTACTACAAAACTCTAAAAGTTAAGACAATAGATTTTTGACAAATTAGCCAAATCAAAAATAAACAAATTGGGCTACCATATACAAAGGTTGTTTGTTGTAGTTTAAAAGATCAAAACAACTGAAAAACAAAAATGTAAAACATTTATAAGGAGGGGTAATGATCTTTACATCTTCAGGGTAGAAAATGATTTCTGAAACAAGATGCCAAAGTACAAAGAAAGAAAATACCTTCACTTCCGACTGCATTTTAAAAATAAGATTTGCACATAGCAAAAGACAACAAGAAAACCAAGTTACAGACAAGGAGAAGATACTTAACAACAAAAATAACTACCAATGGGGGTATCCAGAATTTACCAAGAACTCTGGAAAACAAGAAGAAAAAGCTCAATAGAAAAATAGCCAACAAATATAAACAGGCCAGTCAAAGAGGAAGAAACATGAATGACTAATGAAGAGATGAAAAGATGTCCATCCTAACCAGTAATCTTCAAAATGCAAATTAAAACAACAATGTGAGACTATTTCATATCCATTAGGTTAGCAATAAATCTAAAACACCACGTGTTGTCAAGAATATGGTAGCAATGAACTCTCATGAACTGCTGATGGAGATAGTTATAAATTGGTATGCCTTTTGAGAAAAATTTGGCCATATCTAAAAGGATTGAAGATAAGTATATGTTTTTGTCTCTGCATTTCCACTCCTAGTTTTATATCCTAAAGAAACACTTATAAAGTAGCCAAAGATACTTGCATGCAATGTTCTTTGTACTGCTATATATGAGAGCAAAATAGTGAAAATAACCCATATGCCTCCCAGTAGAAGAATGGACTTTAAAAAGTGTTATGTGGTTAACTAGAATAATATTTTTGTCATATTAGTCTGTGTTTTTCTGTATATTTGCATTATTTCCATTTTTAAAACAAGCAGGGAGAGGGTAAATAGTTATATTAGAAAAATGGAAATACCTATGAATATTTCAAATTTATGAACCACGCTAGAAAATTGCTAAAAGAAATCATTACACAATAAATTCACAGACACCTTGCAGGCATCAGAATGTATGATCTGTAAGGAGCAGGTCTCATCAGACTCACCTAATTTTGTAACATGGCAGAATAATAGATCTAGCAGGTCGAGAGGAAGCGACAAATGCAATGTCCCAACTTTAGCGAGAATTCTTATCTTGTGCCATATGGAATTCTCATCAAAAAAGGGGAAGGGAAAAAGAAAATTTATATAGAAAGTGGGGATAGCATAGTCTAGAGCTAGACTCCAGTCAATAGAATAAAATTACACAGCACACAAGACGATGGATAATTTTTCTTCCTTAAAGACCATTATCAACCTTTGGGAGCAAAACTAGAAGCAATCCTAAGTTCACATGTCTCTTGGCTTCAATGGTAAAATAAAGACAATGGAGGCCTTAAGGATGCAGTTAACATCTATCTAGGAGGGAGAGAGAAGAGTTCTTTCATATGGAGATGTATTTATTAAATTAAGAAAGTGGCCAAGACCAGTCTAATATTTTAAGAGAGGGTACCAAAAAAGTACATCTTGGGAAGAGAAATTAATATTCTATATATAAAATATGAAAAATAACTGACGCTCTAACTAGGAAGCACAGTTCATAGTCCTTCACATGAAAAACAACTTTGGCAAGGAAAGTGGTGATTTTCCATCAAGCAATTAATTTGATGAGAGACACAGGATAGCTAGGGAGGGATCAGCTTCTCCACAGCTGTGCCTCCATACTGTCTGATGAGGCAAATTCATGCTAGTGACCAATGGTGTGGGCGACCAAACAGATGGTTTCAATGCTGAGACTGATCAGTTGAGAGGAGAAATCAATTTATGGATCAGCTTGGACATCACATTGACTTAAAACATCAACATGTCACTGAGATCTAAATATCAATTATAATGAGATACAGAAATAGGAGGCCTGCCCTAAGGGTGAGGCAAGTTATTCTACACTTTTGCTCCATTGTGTGTCCATTTCTGTCTCCACCACTTAAAGGAAATGTAAAGGTATAAAGTGGGCAAGGAGATTCTTCAAAATCAGCAAGTATGTAAATGAGAAAAATTATTTTAAAATTCATATTATCAGAGGATTTTAGCTGTCCTTTTACATTTACGCTTTCATCCTTACTCAGAATGTTGTTCCCGACTGTCTTCATCTTAGGAAAAAGAAAATAAGGGTTTAGATGTATAACATGAGAAGATTAAAAACAACTCTCTGGCAGAGAGCAGCTGATAGAGTTTAGAAAGGGTCTGTATGAGAAGCCATAGAATTTCCTTTTATGGAGGCATCTTTCAATAACATGGATTCTAGTCTGCCTTGGAAAATACTCTCAAGATTTCTCTCAGTCCTCAAATAAGAATCGTCCTGGAAATAGTGTCTCTCACCCTGTGAAAAATTACTTAAGAAAATATTTCAAGAGAAGAAAAGTTATTATAAAATAAGTACTTGGGAAAGTAAGCTGTGCATTGTGCAATGAAGGTGTTTTACCTTAAATTATACACCCACCTTCAAAAGGAAGACCAGCATTAATGCTTTTAAAACAACTAATGCTTTACAGGAAAAATATATAATTTCAGAAACCATCTGCCCACAAGCCATATTTTCTTTGTTACTTCCTTGTGTTTTCTTAACTGCTTTGTTAATATTTGCATAGAAGCAGGACCTTTCTTTCATGAAGGCACAAATATTCAATTGATGTTTATAATATTACACAATTGTTGAAATTACACTGAACAAAAACACATATGTAGTTAGTTCTGAGGAGTTTGCATGCTGGAAGTGTGATCATTCTCAGAATAAGTAATATATGTGTATTCAACGCTGAAACTGCTGGTGTTTCTCTATTCTCTAGTGTTTGTCTTTTATTTCTTCCCCTTCTAGGGTGGAGTGGCAAAGAGGAGAAAATGGAAGAGGGATAAGTGTGTGCACAGGGTGTGATGGGGTCTCTTTGTGTGTAATCCTACCCTTCCTCTCTTAAAGGAACCAGGGCAGGTCACTGTTGCACATATACACTTGCATTGCTATGGAGAGACTGAGATTAAGGTGGGCAAAGAGCATCCTAATACCATAGATTAAGAGTACACGAGAGTGGGAGTGCCTGGGTGGCTCAGGCAGTTAAGCATTAGACTCTTGATTTCAGCTCAGGTCATGATCTAATGGGCTCTGTGCTGACAGTGTAGGCTGCTTGGGATTTTCTATCTCTCCCTCTCTCTCTGACCCTTCCCAGCTTGCATTCTCTCTCTTTCTCAAAATAAATAAATAAACTTAAAAAAATACACGAGAGAGGGAAAATACTGAGTGTAGATTTCATCTATCTTCTGTAACCTGAAGAGTCAAGAAAATGAGAAAACTAAATTTATCTTTAAGCTAAACAGAAAAAAATGACAACACCAAGGAAGGTCTGACAGCTCCTTCCCCTTTCCTCTTTGCTCAAGGCTGAGCCTGGGCAGAGGAAGAACTACCCATGGTGGCTGTAAGACTCAGGAAAAAGAGCCTGTATCACTTAGATTTTGTCAGTTGCAAATAACAGAAACTGATTCTAGCTAGCTTAAAGAAAAAACAATGTTTTACCATAATACAAGATTGCTCTTGGATTTGAAGAAAAAGTGGAAGGCAAGAAAGACTTTTTGAGAAAAAGCTAGAATCCCAGCAGCTCTAGGAATTGAGGAATAAACAGACAATTCCTTCTCAACCACCCCATCCATACCGCTAAGATAAGGAGTGTTCTAGTCCTATTCAGTTGTCCTTGTGTTGTTCAGAACAAAATTCACATCAAGGAGAGAGAAAGGGGCCGATCTTGAGTTTGTGCTCACTCCTCAGTCAGGAGTTGAAATGGGTACCTTGCCTGACAGTCTCACTGAAACTGCATTCAGCAGGGAAGGAGCCATTGTCCCATAAGAAAAACTAAGCTACTATTAGAAGAAGTAGGAATGGATGATAGGCAGACAAAATCGACGGAACTATAGGCACTAACCAGCCAGAGCAAATGGATGGCTAACAAGACAAGGAGGGTGAAGGGCATGTGCAAAGGCCCATGGTAGAGGGTAGAGAACGACATGAAAAGGCCACAGGTTCCAGGGACAACAGGTTTACTGGACCCCCTCTTACAGAACTCATAGCATTATTTAGCATGCAACAATGTTGCTTGTCTATCATTCTTCTTTCACCTATTTATATTTCAGCTCTATCTCATCCTCATGCCAAAAACCTCGTTTCCGGGATGGATTAATGGGGACTTTATCTCACACTCCCCTTCCAGTGAAAACATACAGACCATTTTAAATATTATCTTCTAATTAATTCACTCATTCATTCATTCAACAACAGCTGTCTGTAGCCAGGAGGTGCCACTTAGATTGCAGTATTGGGCCTTCGGCATCAGCAACCAGGTCTTTGAGACATAATTCCAGTAGCTGAATAAGCCATTGATACAAATGTGCACACAAAGCTAGTTCTAAAGACTCCTCAAAGTTAAACATGGTCATGAAGAACGTGTTTGATTTGGAGGCACTTCATCAATTCCAGACCCAACCAAAAAAGCAAGAGTTCTGAGGCATTCAAAACAAGAAAACACTCAAATTTTTTTTGCAAATGACAACTCTAGAGATTAATACATGTGTTTATGACATTTTCAAATATGCCCTAAATTAAATGCCATTATAAAAGGTGCATTATGAAGTCATTGATTATATTTAAGTATGGATGTCAGCCCCGTACATACAGTCATTCAGTTATAAGTGGCACCTACCTCAAACGGAACACCCCGGTTCCATTTTTCTGGCTTCTGTTTTTACATAGGAAGTGAAGAGATGTCTATACACACACATACAGGTACTTACACAGTCACCTACATAACACCCTGTATGTTCTTACACTTGAGGTAGAGACTCTATACATGTGGCATGTTTATAAATGATTCACTGAGTAATAAAATCCCCTTTACCCTTTCTGAGCTTAAAGAGCATTAAGCAGTCAGAAGAAGGAGGAGGAGGAAGAAGAGGAGGAGAAGAAAAACACATGGGGACTTGGCAAAAAGCTAAAAATAACAAGGGCTAAAAATAACAAGGAAATTTTTGAAGAGAAAATTATAAAAGTACGGTTCAAGGGGAATAACATTTTCCCAACAGCAGAGGAAGCACACATTTCTTCCTTTGGTTTCCAAATCTGAATTAAGTAGGCAGGCAAGCATGAAGAACTGTGCCTCAACTTATAGCAGCTGAGAATGGAGTGATACCTGGACAGACTGCCAGCTAGAAAGTCTACTCTGGAATAGAGAAATAGATATTTTTAATGAAACTTTAGTACTTTTAAATATCTATAAAAATTGGAGAAAAACAACAAATGTTTAATATGGAGAACCTGGATTTAATGAAGAGATAAGCAGAATTTCTTATCTAGCCCTCAAATATTCTTATTGCATAGAAATGCATAGCAAATTCAAATTAGATTTTTTAAAGTATAACCTGCCACACTGGTTTTTTTTTTAGCTTAATCACAGGAAATCTATAGCATAAATGCTTTAAATCCACATTCTAATGTATTCAGACATTCAGACTCACAAATGTTTCAAAATTGTGCCAAAAAGATACCAGCTATTTTTAATTTGCAAGAGCTATGAAGCACCATATTTCTCCACCCCCAGCCCCTGTCCACTACCACCATGAATAAAAATTTCCCCAAAACATTAGGGCAGTTGTGGGAGAGATGTCAGGGCTTATCCCTCCCTTCTTCAGAGATGGTGCTATTAATTAGCTGTACGAAGAACAGGAGGTGGAGTGGTTGCTACAGTCAGGGTATAATTTAGCCCTAATTGAGGAGAGAGCTCTGTGAAACCAAAATGGGCAACGTGTGTGTTTTAATTCATATTAAGTACCTGTTTAATGGTTCGAATAACCTTTTATTTCTGTAGAACCTCTTTACTCCTGAAAATGTTTTCTGGGGAAAGTTGGTCTTCTGCTTTCTAATGCTAGGTTGAGTTGTTTAATCCAATTAAGAATGGCTTCCAAATGCAGGAATTGGCTTTAATTGACTAATGCAGCAATACTGTATTTATGTTTCACACAACTCCACAATTTCCTGTTTTATTTTTTTTCGGGTTTTTTCCTGTTATATATAACATGAAATTTGTCATTTTAATAATTTTAAGTGTATATAATTCAGTGTCATTAATTTTAATACATAATGTTTTACAATCATCACGATATTTCCAAAATTTTTCATCACCCCAAACAAAATCTATACCTATTAAGCAATAAGTCTCCCATTTCCCCTTTACTACAGCCCGTGGTAACCTCTAATCTACATTCTGTCTATGAATTTGCCTACTCTAGATACTTTACATAAATAGAATCATACAATATTTGTCCTTTTGTGTCTGTCTTATTTCATTTATTATCATGGGTTTAAGACTTATCTGTGTTGTATCATGTATTAGAACTTCATACCTTTTTACAGTTGAATAATATTTCATTGCATGAATATATCACATTTTGTTTATCTTTTCATCTGTTGATGGATATTTGAGTTGTTTCCACTTTTGGCTATTACAAAGAATGCTGCAGTAAACAGTGGCCCTCAACCACAATCAAATAATTCTGTTTGAGTACCTGTTTTCAATTCCTTTGGGTTTATACCTAGAAGGGGAATTGCTAGGTCATATAATAATACTGTTTAACTTTTGGAGGAACCACCACACTGTTTTCCACAGAGGCTGTACCATTTTACATTCCACAAGCAATTTTTTTCCTTTTTTTAAGGGACTTTTTCTTAGGCCTCAGAATGGAGAAAAAGAAAAGAAAGAAATAAGGCACTAGCCTATATCTCAAGGACCCAGCCTGCATAACCTTTCATCTTGTTATTCTGTCCTGCAGACTTTTATAAATGGACTGTAAAATAGCCCTCATTTTAACACTTGGTTTTCTATTTATTTTTTTCTATTATACGGTAATGTGTAATTAAGTACATATTTCTCCCTTTGGTTCACTGGCCCATATTATTTCCATTTTCCATGCTAAGGCTATAGGAAAGCATTATTATGGTTGAATGGAAGGAAGCCTATCCAAGGCCTGTTATTAGGTTAGTATGTGTGTGTATATATACCAGAGCTGTTCTCTGGTCCCCTAAATACCCAGATCTTTCCACCTTGCCAGATTGTAGTTACACTTTCCAGTCTTTTTCCTCCCTTAACAAGTTTCCCCATGTTATTTCACAGAGCAATTGCAGGCTGCTCTTCCTGCTTCTGGCAGATTGATTGTCTCATTTAGTGGTGTGGTTTTGCTTTGCAAATAGAAAGAATTTCTTCTGCATTAATCTTTTGTCTTAAAATTTCAGGAATAACCCCACTAAGTATACAATTTAGTGGTTACTAGGAATGTGAACTGCACATGATTGCAGCCAAAAAAGCCACAGATGGCATTTTTGAGAACTGCACTCTATACATCTTTTTGCACCATTATGTGCCCCAAGCAGAGGGGTTTCAACTGATTGATGTATTAAGTTCTCAGAGAGTAAGAACCCCACCAGACAGTGCATTTTCTATGTGCAACCAAAAACAGACTTTCTCATATTGCTAGTTAGCAGATAGGAATCACCAAGTGTTATTGAGTGGCTAGCAGTGAGGTGCTCTTCTTGGGTGCAAAACTTAATCGGTACCAAAAATCACAGTAATCAAGATAAATAATATTTTAATACAATATTTTCAAAAAATAAAATTTAATGCAAAAATATCCATGATGAACAATATATTAAAATTTCAAATAAGGATAGGGTTAGTATCACTGCTTTTTCCTTTTGCCTCTGTCTCCATGTGGTTCAGCACAACACTGGTGGCTAAAAAAGTTTTTCTTATGATTATGATAAAAGAAAGCAGAATCACTATATTATTTCTTTGATTCCATTATTCTACTTACGTTTGTCTCGCAAAGAAATCATTCACACAGAGCCCTGGGCAAAGCTGTGAACCAAATAAAATTTATTCTCAGTGGTTTCCGTCTCTTTTTTTCTCCACACCCACCCACCCACAGTTTTTCGGTGATATCGGGACGCCTGGGTGGCTCAGTTGGTTAAGCGTCCGACTTCGGCTCACGTCATGATCTCACAGTTTGTGGGTTCGAGCCCCGTGTCGGGCCCCGTGCTGACAGCTCAGAGCCTAGAGCCTGCTTCGGATTCTGTGTCTTCCTCTCTCTCTGCCCCTCTCCTACTTGTCCTCTGTCTCTCTCTCAAAAATAAATAAACATTAAAAAATTATTTAAAAAAAGAAACTATTAAAAAAAAGATTTTCGGTGATATCATGCTGTCCTCTGACCTCTGAGGGCCTCCCACGTGGGCACCTTAGCTAGACCTACTGTCCCACAAAATAGACCAAACACTGCACCTCTTGTAGCTTTTGTGTAGCCCCAAAACGAAAAGAATCCATCCCAAAGGAAAAGAAAGTTTGATATCAAAAAAGGCCAAAGATTCTTGAAAGACAAATTCGTCTTAAATAGAATCATACAGTTTTAGAATAAGATCACAGAAATCCACCATATGAATTCCTTTAATTTTACTAATAAAGCAACGAGCCCAAAGAGGTTAGAAATAGCTTGTCCTCTGAGTTAGACTAGAGCCATAGCAAATACTAGAACTCAGGTCTACTTACCTAACTACACAACTGACAGAGCTAATCTCTACTCTGTCTTTTTGACATTTGTAGCAGAACATGAAAAACAGTCAGAAATCATTTAGGCATGAAACTACTCAATGTCTTTCTGAGAGTTTATTGTGCAATTGCCATCATTAATGACTCCAAATATTTACCCAGGGATGATTTTGTGTCTGGAATACTGTACCAAAAACTTGGTCTAGGAGGTAAAATCTCAAATGATCATTCAATAACTAAAAGGAAAGAAGCCACAGAGAAAAGTAAGTGGCCAAACACAAATGGGGAGATTAAGCAAAATAAACAGTAGGTATGTTTGCTATAATAAATTTCTTTTAAAAAGAGCCAGCATTTAAGTGGGTTATAAAATTTGAGGTTAGAAAACTTTTGCAAATATTTTAGTAATCTGATTATCTTCAATGTTTGACCCAGGAATGCAAACGGATTTTCTAACAAGAATATCCCTCATACCATAAGGGGTCACAGTTTCAGACTTATTTCCTTTCTAAGCAGTTTCTCATTACTCTCCAATGTGATATATAAAATATGTTTACATATATCAATGTCAAATAAAAAGCAAACACCAACCATTAGCTAGAAAGTGTATATCACTACATTTCAGTACAATAAACATTTTGGGGAGCATGGGGAGGGGGAACTGAGTAGACCCAATTCCATATGGCAAAAAACACATCAAAAGCAATTTATGGATTAGAGGATGAGGAGTGGACATGGTTCTTATCTTTCTGAAGCTCTTTTCTGCAAAATGAATACTCTGAGTCCAAGAATTTAATTGGTCTTTCTTTTGTCCTATAATATTGGTGAATGTTTTTTTCCATTCAAATGGTTGCCTATTTTCTGAAAGCTATCAAATACCTAAAGATTCTACTTTTTTTGATCATCAGCTTTTTTAAAAAAATGTTTATTCATTTTTGAGAGAGAGAGAGCATGAGTGAGGAAGGAACACAGAGAGAGGGGAACAGAGGATCCTAAGCAGGCTCTGCACTTAAATCAGAGAGTCCCATGTGGGGCTCAAACTCATGAACTGTGAAATCATGACCTGAGCCAAAGTCCTATGCTCAACTGAGCCACCCAGGTACCCCATCCATCACAATCATCATCCCAGGTACCCAGGCGCCCCCTCCATCAGAAGTTTCCAATTCATTTCTTTAAATCTTTAAAACATTTAGAAGTAAACAACACTTTTTATATTATAACTCAAATTGTCCTTCTAGATTTAATATGATGATAATAATTGTTGAAGTTATCTCCAGTGATATATAATAAATGAATACAGTGTCAAGATCTGTGGAGAAATATAAACCAACAAGTGATGCATACATTGAAATCCACCACCCCACCCCCAATCACCCGCACCCATTCCCACCAAAAATTGGCAAGGCTTTCTCTTCTGAATCCATAGTTGCATTACGTTTTCAAGATTCTCAGAAAGTCTACATTTCTATCTAAAATTTAGCTAACGAATACAAAGCAGTTATCAAGTCTTTGGATATACTTTGTTTTACAGTTTTATGCAACACATTTTTCCCAGTTGCTTCCCTAGCTCCAATCTAGTAGTTTCCTTGATAGTAATTTTACCCGTTCTTCCTCAAGTGCAAATCTAAAATTATGAAAGCCTATCCATGGCCACTTTCCACGTTCTTACTAGAAAGATGACCACACCATACAGATGCGATGCAGCAGGACCATTGGTTGCTAACTTGGCATTTCGGGGAACAGGCAGAGAATATCAAATACCAGCTTCAAAATGTCACTTTAAACTCAGAAATATAGCTTATCATCAACTTGACTTTCCAATATTTGATTTTTCACTTGGTGGGCAGGCATTTCTAATCAATATTATTGATAAGCACTAGGCAGGTGATGAGGTGGAACTAAATGTACTATTGCAACACACAGATTAGTGCTTCAAAACAAAGAAGTGCCTGAGTTCTTAATGCAAAATTGCTTCACATTTCATTTCTCACTTAAAGCTAAAATGTTAAAAGATGGCTCAGTGATTGTTTCCTCACAGTTAACATTCTCTAAACTGTACTCTAATAAACAGAAGTTAGGAGGTCAGTTCAAGCATACTTTAAGTGGACTAAAAGCATCATATAAAACTAAAGTAAAACTAAGTTTTTATACCATGGCTGACATGCTGATTAGTTCTTATTCAAACAAAATGTTCCTGAGATTTCTTTCCAGATAACTATGCAAATTAAATATTGGAGTACTTAAGTGGTCTTTTCTGATAGCACTGTGGCATGCTAAAATAAAATGAAGCTTAAATATATCAAATAAAACATGAAAATGCTTAGACATAAGAGATCTTAGTTTTTCAGTTTTTTATTTTTTATTTAAATTTTTGTTTAATGTTTATTTATTTTTGAGAGAGACAGAGAGAGAGAGACAGAGAGAGACAGAGCATGAGTGGGGCAGAGAGAGAGGGAGACACAGAAGCCGAAGCAGTCTCCAGGCTCCGAGCTGTCAGCACAGAGCCCGACATGGGGCTCAAATCCATGAACGCAAGATCATGACCTGGGCGGAAGTTGGACACCTAATTAACTGAGCCACCCATGCACCCCAGTTTTTCAAGTGAAGTATATTATGAAGATATTAGTCTCCAGTCTGACCAAAGCTGAAGAAATTTTGAATGAAGTGAAAGTAACAACAATCTTGGAATTATGTTTACCATGCTTGAGTTTATGGATGCCAAAAAGACATTTATTAATTAATTATATTATAATTATAAATTATTATTTATATTATATATAATTATTATATTATATATAATATATATTATAATTATAAATTAATATTTATCCTAGATTTTAAAATTTTATTAATTGTACTCTTCTATTTACTTCCAAAAAATAATTGATGTAGGAAAGAACGTACACAGCAAATTACACAAAATCAAGTGAACCGATAGGACATATCCCGCTGTGTAATGTTTAGAGTTAAGTTTACTATGCTCTTGGGAGACTTGTTGCTGAGACGTTACACCCGGGGCCATACCCAACCCGGTAACTACCATCCGCAGGCTGGCTGGCACCTTACATGAGGATCTGCCGAGAGAACTCTGCTCACTAGGGATGTTTTGTCCTAGGTAGAGACTGACTCACCGAACCAGACCTCTTGCAGGAATCTGAATACAGGATGTATATAAAGTGTTGATAACTGTAACTGAGGGCAAAACCCAAGAGACAACATTAAACCAAAACCAGAGATCAGTAAAAAGTAATACACTAGCCATTCAGCGGATTTCATTTAAGGTCAGATAAAATGACTCTGCTTGGTTGCATCACCCAGCCCACACAATATATAATCTTATCAGTGTTTTCTAGTATATTTGGGAAACTGAGCTTTTTTTCATGCCTATGTCTGGATTCCGTCCTCCTCACTGCTGCCTGACTTCTAACCATTGCTCTCTAGTCACTGGAGATTTCTACTTTCATGCTACCATCCCAGATTCAAACTCCCTTCACCTTTATTTCACCAAGCACTCTGAATCTAAGGTCATTATGTATAACATATTTACTAAAGGCCAAGGATAATGGAGGGTAAAGTTGTAAACAAGTTTAGATTGTATGTTAATTACCAACTTCTGTAATAATTCATTGGGCAATCCTTACCACATGTAATTTCATTGGCCATTTCCCTAGGTAAGCCCTGTCTTTTTTCTATCCTACTAAGGAAACTTTCTCTGTAGGCTCATGTACAGATGGTTACACCCTGCCTTATATGGCAGGTAAAGTGAGTGACAAAAGGAAAGCAAATATAGGAATAGCTTTTAATTTCACAAATAAAAAAAATTTTAAACATAGGGCTTTGTCAATCTTTCATTTCCCAAATTTTTATCTCATTCTTAAAGCTACTGTTAAAAAACTTATTTGTGTGTGTGTGTGTGTGTGTGTGTGTGTGTGTGTTAGTATTATGAAATGGTAACTGACTTTGGCCTCATCTCCCAGTAAGGATGGGATGAGGAGCACAAGAACAAACTAGGAATACTGATTCCTAAGCAGGTAAACATACCTGCTTTTCAGTGGGAAGAGAGAAGCCTATCATAGTCACCAGTTTACAAGACAATTTTAAGAAATAAATGGCAAAAAAAAAAAAAAGGGAGGAGAAACTGTTACAGATTAAAAAAGATTGAAGAGGCATATCAACCAGATCAACCAATCCTAATTCAAACAAACCAACTAAAAATATATTTAGGAGATTTAAGGAATTACTAATTTTTTACATGTATTAATGGTATTGTAGCTATATTTTTAAGAATAGAATGTCTTTTAAAGAGACACACTGAAGAAATAGATACACTGGCATATTTATGAATAAAATTATTCTGATGTCTGGGGTATCCTTTAAAAAGAAAAAAAAGAACAAACTAGGGAGTGCCTCCCATTCCGAAGGAGATCACTGATCTCCAGCTCCAACCTCTGTTGCCAAGTCAAATGCCAGCCCACTGCTTCTAGGTTTTCAGACTTTTCAAGAGAAACCAGAAATCCAGTGTGTGAAAATTTTCCTAATTTTTAAAATTACTACTTTAATATTTTTGTGAATACTATGTGAGCTAAACAAAATTTATATGCAGTGGCAAATTCAGCTGCAGGAAGATCCTGCCATTCATCTCACCTTCTAGGGTTTCTCTCTACCATGTGAGTTGCCAAAGGACAACTCTAAAGTTACTATTTTAAATGAAGTACTACAATTTGAACTAGATTAAGAAAGGAGAATTTACTGAATATATCTTACGGGTCCCTAGCTGAAGAATGTGGCTAGGTCTTGGGAACATTGGGTCCAGGGACTCAAATTCCATCAGAATTTCTGGTTGTAGGAGCACCTGGGTGGCTCAGTTGGTTAAGTGTCCAACTTCGGCTCAGGTCATGATTTCACGGTTCATGAGTTCGAGCCCTGCATTGGGCTCTGTGCTGACAGCTCAGAGCCTGGAGTCTGCTTCAGATTCTGTGTCTCCCCTGTTTTCTCTCTCTGTCTCTCTCTTTCTCTCTCTCTCTCTCTCTCCCCCCCTCAAAAATAAACATAAAAAAAATTTAAAAAATAACTTCTGATTGTAATGGCCACTTTTCTCTATAGAAATGCTCCATCTCTCTGTTTCTCTCCCAGTCTTTGATTGGTTTGACTCATATTTTCTGCCTATATGGCCACAGCCATGGAGAACTTCCCAGCTTTTCATTTTAACTCACCTGAAGAAAGTTAGCCACATCTGTTTCAATTTCCAAAATTTCCAGGTAAGGACTCTGGTCCAGCTTGAGTCAGGTGAGCAACCTTGAATCAATAAGATATGACCAAACTGGGTCTAATTATGGGTGATATGTAATAAGAAAAGGTAGAAATGGTAAAGAATATTGCACAGAAAAAAAAAAAGAAAATAGCTGTCGCTATGCAAACATACATTGCAAACACACTCCTACACTCATAAACCTTTAGATAACTGTGCAAAGGAGCCCATAAATAAATGTTCAGATGTGTGATACAAGCAGCTTAGCTATATAGGGCTTTAAAATATTTAATGTAGCTTGAAGTTAGTAAAGGAAAACTTTCTGAAGGAGGAGTGATATGAGATGTCCTCTGAAGTGTACACAAGATTTTGTTTACAGAGAGCCAAAGACTCAAAATGCTGAGCAGTCACAAAGAGATATATACATTCAAATCAGTTCAACTGAACTTTGTCAGGGACCTATGCTGTATAAGGGATTTTTCAAAGAACCAAGAACCAATGGTGATCATGAAGAATTAGGGAATAGTGTGATCATTCTGACTGCACTGTACTTGGTTGAACAACGTGCTTAAAGAATATTAAGAGACTTTTGTCAATATTGAGGGAAATCCCATGTTGCATTTTATAGAATATTACTCAACTCTTAAACACTTTATCAACTTGAATTAAGGCATTTAAAGATGCTTACAAAATCTGCCAAGAATATAAATTTGAGAAAATTTAATAAATCAAGAACGATTCAAAATACTTCTATTATTAAAATAATAGATCACATGAGCATAAAATTTAATAGGAATCAGTATGAAATACTGTACCAAGCATTGAAATGAAAACTTGTTTGAGGCTCAGAATGTGGCACACTTGGCAAAATAGCAATTGTATGGGGCAAAAAAAGAAATTATGATCTTTTGTTAATTACAACATTGCTGTAACTCAAACTTCTGACAAGGCACTAACATATCAGATGCAATGTTTAGCAGAATTAATAGAATTATTGTGCCTAGAACAAGAGTCAGTAGTGTCACTACTGGATCTGATTATATCTAGATCATTCTGTTCAACTCTGGATTCTGCATTTAAGGAACCCATTAACAAACACTTCTAAGGAAGGAGACCAAAGAGTTGAATGGTCTAGAAACCATATCATAAAGAATAAACAGTGGCTCCAGGATGGCTCAGTCAGCTGAGCATCCGACTTCCGTCCAGATCATGATCTTGCGTTTCATGAGTTCGAGCCCCACATCGGGCTCTGTGCTGACAGCTCAGAGCCTGGAGCCTGCTTCAGAGTCTGTGTCTCCTTCTCTCTGCCCCTCCCCTGCTCATTCTCTACATTTCTATCTCTCATAAATAAATAAAAACATTTAAAAAAAATTTTTTTAAAGAATAAACAAAGGGGTCTGGGGGTGGGGCAAACCAGAAAATAGTTTTATAAGAATAAGAATTTAGACTAATCTGAGGGTCTCTAGCAGGTGGAACCAGTACCAGTGTAAAGAAGTTACCAAGAGGCAATGTTGGATTCACTTTGAGAAAGAAGTCAATAACAATTACTGCTAAGATGGGTTGTTTTTTAAAATAGTGAACTGGATGAATATTTGCCAAGACTTGTGGACCATATTCCTATAGAGCAGAAGAGTTGGGGTTCAGTGACCTAACAATCTTTTCCAACATTCTATATTCCATTAGTTTATTTTTCTTTACATATTTACATATAACGTTGGGGGGGGGAGCACCTTTGCCCATGCTGAATAAATCAACGAGCCTGTATCCTTCACCTTCAATACATTTACAATGTAAAAACTAACATCAACTTGGACAAGATGTTTGGCAAATTTATTTCATTCAAAAAACCTCAAATTAAATTTATCTGGTAAATAGATGTAATAAATTTAATAATATAAATTCATGGACTACTTGTGGAGGAGTGAACTTGGGGAGTCAAATGTAACATTTTTTGCCTGAAGATCAAAATTATACCAGTGTCAGGGTGCCTGGGTGGCTCAGTGGGTTAAGCATCCAACTTGGCCTCAGGTCATGATCTCACGGTTCGTAGGTTCGAGCCCCATGTCAGACTCTTTGCCAACAGCTCAGAACCTGGAGCTTACTTCGGATTCTGTGTCTCCCTCTCTCTCTGCTCCTCCCCTGCTCATGCTCTGACTCTCTCTCTCTCTCATAAATAGACACTAAAAAAATTATACCAGTGTCTCCAACTCATTTCAAGACAAAGTTAGCTTGTACATGTGCTACTTTAAGGTTTCCATATGCTGCTGGCGAGAGACTCTTCCAAGAGAAACCAGATTTGAGTACCAGCTATGCTCCTTACTGGTTGTATTAACTTGGGCAAGTCATTAGCCTATCTAAAGCCCAACTTTTCATCTCTAAAGTAAAGCTATTAATGCAGTACTACCTCCCACATACGGTTTGGAGACTGTATACAAATCAAACTAGACAATGTGAATGCATTTATAAATTATAAATATTAGCCATTATATAGAGAGGAAAAATAGTATATATTCAATAAAATTTTCTGCAGCTGGGATTTCTTGCACTGAGACATTGTTAATGTTCCATAAAATCCCTGCTTCTACTCACAAGTTTGCCTGGTTTTACTACACTGAGTTACTTTTTAAAGATCTAACCATTTCCTAATTACAGTTGTTTCCTATATCATAAGATTAACTGTTACACTTGAGCATTGAGTTTAGCAGCTGGTTCAACTTTAATGCATTTTACTCTGACCACACACTGTGGTATAATATCTTTCCATTTTATTCCATTGTCTCACATGAATGTTATACTTCTTAATTGTCCTTTACAGTCCTTAAAAATTTTGTCTTAACAAAATTACTGAGTCAAATGAAACATATCCTGGGACCACACAATCAGAACTTCAACTTTTCCTAATGAGTCACTCAATAATTTTATAAAGGATAGAACTTTATTGAAGATAATAAAATTGCTCAACACCAAAGCTGGGATTTTAATATAAATTATTTATAAAGAAGAAAGAATTAGATATTGCTGAAACAAAAGGATTTTGCACTTGCAGTTATTTTAAATGATTTTACATGCACAGTATGTTTTTAAAAGTTTACTGATCCCACATTTAGTAATAAACTCCATGGGATGTCTGGCAGAGATTCCCTGCCAGAACAGTTTACATCAACCATCTGTGTCTGCAAGAAGCTTCCAGATATTCTGCCACCTGATTCACTGTCCCAACTCTTCTCACTTCTATTCACAGGCTTCTTTTCATTTTCCTCATATACTATATCTGCCCTGAGAGGAAGAAAATATTATCAAAACAATACAGTGTTACATATTCTGAAATCAAAATAAGATTGAAGAGCTTTTAACAACCAATTCAATTTTTAATGGATTGATGTTTCTCTTGCTCTTCAGGATGAGAATACATCAGGACCAGAGACTGTTTACAAAAGGGGAGGTCTTTAAAGATTGTTTTGTCCACAGCCTTCCTTTGACAGATAAGGAAACTGAGACCTAGAAAGTCAGAGGCCTGCCAGAGGACCCACAAACTGATGTTGGTGAGCAGAGAGAGAACTGTAGTGCAGCCAGTTCCCACCGGTGCCCTTGTCAGCACATCACCCCAATTCAGGGATCCTCTGTGACTAGTGTCTTCCCTTACCCAAACCAAAAGGCAGACTCCCAGCTACCACGTGGCTTGGAAGAATAGACCCATCTACTAAGAAGGAGAACATTTCCAAGTAAGGCAAGCCTGGCTGCCCTCATATCCTCTTTTCACTGACCCCATGGCCCTGTCTCTCCTCACACAGTACCCTAAACTCTTTTTTTTTTTTTTAGTCTTTATTTTTGAGAGAGAGACAGAGACAGAGACAGAAAGACAGAGTGCAATGCAAGCAGGGGAGGAACAGAGAGAGAGGGAGACACAGAATCCAAAGCAGGCTCCAAGCTCTGAGCTGTCAGCACAGAGCCCAACGCAGGGCTTGAACGCACGAACCGCGAGTTCATGACCTGAGCTGAAGTCGGACGTTTAACTAACTGAGCCACCCAGGTGTCCCCCTAAACTCTTTTTATTGAGGTATAATTGACACATTAATTTCGGGTATATAATATAATGATTCAGTATTTGATATATTGTGAAATGATTATCACAGTAAGTTTAATTAGCATTCATCACCTCACACAATTAAATTTTTTTTTATGAAAAGAACTTTTAAGATTTACTCTCTTAGCAACCTCTAAATATACAATACAGTATTAACTGTTCACCATGCTGTATATTACATGCCCAGGACTTATTTTATCATTGGAACTTTGTACCTTCTGACTCCTTTCACACATTTCTCCCATCCCCAACTCCAGGCTCTTAACAGAGCAGTGGAAAGAACACTTTGGAGTCAAGACACCAGGGACTCAAGTCTCAGTTCTGCTACCCTTGGGCATTGGGTAACCTCTCTGTGCCTCCATTTCCTGCTCACTAGAACAGGCTTAATGCACCTACCTTTTAGGGTTCTGTGAGATTTTAATGATATATTTTGGGTATCTTTTGTTTTTTTTCATCTTTATTAAGATATAATTGACATATACTATTATGTACATGTACAACATGACTGATAAATGCATATATTGCAAAATGATTACCACAAAAATTTACTTAACATCCATCACTCCAGTTATGATTTTTTTCTTGTAATGATAATTTTTAAGATCTGCTCTTCTAGCAACTATCTAATATATGATACGATATTGTTAACTTTAGTCACAGGGCTGTATTTCATCCCCAGAATTTTAATTTAATTTTAATGATTTTGTATGTCTTATATGTAGGTACTTAAATTTCTTACTGTAGCCTTAATGGAACCACAGGATTGAAATGGACTTTAAGGAAGTGTTGATTCAACACTACAAAGAAAGTTCTAAAAGTCCACCAAGTCTCTCAATCCTCACACGCAGAGACTATTCTGGAATTCCCATGGTCTTCTCACTACCTACTACCCTCTAATCCATCATTCATTTACCTAAAAGAATATAAGCCTACTATGTCCAAACATCAGTTTGGAAAAATAATGACCCATTGCACCACTGCTTTTGTTGATTATGATCTCCATGTAAGAGGAGAAGACTAAGTCAAAACATTCACTAACATATCTCATCTGTTCACTATCTAGATATTTGTCAGGGTACTCAATTATATTAGGCTCTTGGGGAGCCTCAATTATTGTAGATTGTTTAAGTCTATCCTAGGACCATGCATATGAGAAGGTGAGTCTATAACTTCTCTCTGTAATACAGACTGAAGTCTGAAAATTCTTCACTATAAATATCTGAGTAGCCATGAGCAGGGGAAAAACAGTCACTGCTAAGGAAAGTAACTTAAATCTCAACCTGCCTGTACTCCAAATAAATCTCACCCTATCATCACCCACTTTAAAACTCTAGTATTCCATCTTAAGGTAGGTGGATGCTTACAGGTTTAAGAAGAGTCAGGTGACAAGAGAAAGCTGGGTTTGGAAATAACCAGTTAGTGTCAGCTTCACACAGAAGGTATATTAAGCATAGTTTAACACACTTCTAACATCCTGCTGTCTTGAACTTTATAGGTCCCTGGATTTACTGATTAAGATTTAGCCACTCTGAAAAATGTGGCAACAGTTGTAACAATTCCAAATTAAATTAATGCAAACACAGTAAAGAGAATTGGAGAAAGAGCTAGTTAGCTAATGAATAATTTTATAAAGTGTCAAAAGCAACTGACAAGAAAATAGTAATATTAATTAATACCAACTGGCTTCTCAAAAAACATCTAGCAGTCCCTCAGAGAATGTGATTACTGGGTCATAGTCCACAGATTCATGCAGCATTTAGAGTAAGTCCTGCAGCTCTCAACATTCTGGACTGTGAAGATCCCTCAGATGGAGGAGTGATCTCACTGAGCATAAATCATGCCAGGCCTTGGGTAACTCCCCATCTCATACTCCCTGGAGAGATACTGCCTCTAGAAAACTGCAAGGTATAAAATACATTAATGTCTCAGGAGGTGGGGGTGGGGCAGACAGGTTTTCTGTGTTAAGATGTTAACATATATGAGTTTAAATGTTTAAAGAAATATAATCAAGACTTTTCAGAGAAAGTTAGAAAAGATTTTTTTTAATAACTTCTTTATGGGCACCTAAGTGGCTCAGTCAGTTAAGGGTCCCACTTGATTTCAGCTCAGGTTGTGATGTGTTCATGGGATCAAGCCCTGCATTTGGCTTCACACTGAGAGCACACAGCTTGCATGGGATTCTCCCTCTCCCGCTCTCTCTGCCTCTCCCCCACTGGCACACACACTCTCTCTTCTCTCTCTCTCTCAAAATAAATAAATAAACAAAAATAAATAAATAACTTCTTTAATTATAAAAGTAAAGATCATTTATTGTATAGAACTAGGAGATGATAGGAAGTCACAAAGAAAAGAAATTAAGTCCACCAATAATCCCTGCCATCCAGAAATGACCACTGTAACAATTGTGAATTTTTCAAAGCGGATATTAAACCAGGACTATGACGGGAAAGAAGTAACTTCAGTTGAGTCAGATGTGTAATGATGCTCAGGGCAAGAAGAAAAGGGATTTAAAAACATTTTTTTAAGAAAGCAAAACTGAGAGGTTATTGTGGCAAAAACTAGATAGGACACTGTAAGAAATTTTCACACCCTGTCACAGTCAACCATGGAGCAGAGGCTGAGATAGTTTAGGGGTGGTTTTTTGTTTTTATTTGTTTGTTTGTTTGTTTGCTTGTTTGTTTGTTTTGAGAGAGAGAGAGAGAGAGCAGGGGAGAGGGGTGGAGGGAGAAAAAGAATCCCAAGCAGGATCCACTCTCAGCACAGACCTGATGCAGGGCTCTATCCCAGGACACTGGAATCATTACCTGAGTCAGAGGCTCAACTGACTGAGTCACCCAAGAGCCCCTAAGATGTTCACCTTTGCATCCTTGGCACCTAGCACACCTGAAAATAAAGAAGAGAGGAAATCCTTCCTGTTCCTCACCCTGGAGGACTTGCCTGAAACAGAATTCTTGCCTTTGGGATTTTTCCATTTAAGATTTGTATTCTATACCATTTTTGCTATCTCAGTCCAGAGCATCTTAATGCATAGCATGTCTGTCCTTAGAGCAGCCTCACTGCTGTCCTGCCTTCATTTTCAGGTGATATCTCTCTCTTTAAGGTATCCCCAGAGCCCTCCCTGCAGTTGAACATTGTGTACATCACTTACTCCTTATTTTAAGTCAGAAAATCATAAACATCCTCCAAAGTTGCTAGATATTTGTTCAGTCATTTCCTCACAATATCATAGCAAACAGAGAGAAATAGATAATGGTGGTTGAGTTCAGTTCAGTGCAACAAATATTATCATGTACTATGTGCCAGCAACTGTCCTAGTAGGAGTAAATAAAAATAAATACCTTCTCCCTGCCCTTGAAAATCTGAGTCTGGAAAGGGGAGAGAGGCACAGAAATTATTTCTGTATAATTGTGTATTAAGTACAAGTGTCTCTGGTACATGGAAGACAGAAGAAGGACATTATATTAATTTCTTTCAGTTACCTTCCCCTCTTTATAAAACTTATTCCTCAGTTTCTTTGGTTTTGGACTTTTGGGCTGGTATTATTGTTAATTCATTAAGTACTTATTATATATGGCAGGCATTATATTAAGTGTTTTATCAACATTCCCTCAACTTTCAACAACCCTGCGTGATAAACATTACTTCCACATTTTAAAGATGAAGAAACTGAAACTCAAAGATTAGGTAACTTGTCCCAAAGCATTGAATTAGTTAAATGACAAAGTTAATATTTAAATACTAGTCTGCCTCCAAAAGTCATTGTCTTTCCCTGAGAATACGATGCTCTCATAGAAATATAGTCGATGCTGATTAGAATGGCAATCACCTCTGTTTGAAAAAGCTATAAGTTTGAATCTAGATGCAGTATCACAATCCTCAATCTTGCTTTTCTCAGGATTATGTTTATCTGAGCCTACTGAAGTGTTCGCTATGAACTCAGCCTCATGCATTCCATTTCTTAATATGTAACCATGTTATAAAAGTACTTCACTTTTGGGATATCGAAATCAAATAATTAGAGATGAAAAGTATGCTTAGTGTGTTTGATTGTGTAAGCTCCTTTAATTAATAATTTCCAGTGATTCATCATTACCTTTAAGAAAGATTTCCATCTAGGGGTGCCTGGTGGCTCAGTTGGTTGAATGTCCAACTCTTGATTTTGACTCAGGTCATGATCCCAGGGTTGTAGGATTGAGCCCCATATCAGGCTCCTCACTGAGTATGGAGCCTGCTTAAGATTCTCTCTCTTTGCCCCTCTCCCCTGCTCACATCCTCTCTCTCTCTCTCTCTCAAAAAAAAAAAAAGATTTCCATCTAAAACAAACCATAGTATTCAAAACCCTGTCATAATCTCTCATACCTCTACTGTGAAGCCTATCTTTACAAAGTCAATTTTGAGCCCTCTTCCTCCTTAGATAAAATTATTTATCAGGAACTTCTCACTTATTATACACTGCACAATAAAGACAAAGTTACAATATACAAATGTTTGAATTATTGATGTCAATATAGGGAAATAATTTTATTTGATAATGTTACAAAATGACAAAAATACTTGGCCATCTATATTTAACTAATTTAAGAGAAAAAATTAGACTTTATTAAAAATTCAATTTTGTTATATTCTGCCTCCAGACTAAAGAAGTTTTAGATTTTTCTCTCTTAGGATTAAGTTCAAAATAAATAAAATTTTTTATTTGACCAGAACAATAATGTTACAACTACCATGATTTTGAGTTGATCCATAGTGGGTTTTTTTGTTATTAAAAAAATTTACAAAAGCCATATATGTGTATTGTAGGACATTAGAAAATATAGGCAAGCAAAATTAAAATTAAAATGCCATGTTCCTACCACCAAGAGACTACTACTCTTAACCTTTCATGCATATCCATATTTTGTGTGAGAATATGTGTCTCAAAATATATACTCAGATTTAGAAAATTGTGTCTCTCTGCTATTAAATGAAATCTATTGACCATATGTTGTGTCTGTGTTAATGAGGAAGTAAACTCTAGTAAAGATAATGTCAGAGAGAGAGAACTGATGAGCATAAGAGAAAGAGACTTGAACTTCTGAAGATATATAAAATCAAAAGAAAGAAAGAAAGAGAGAAAGAAAGAAAGAAAGAAAGAAAGAATCATTTGAGAATGAATTCCTCTCTTTTACAGATTAACTTTGTGACCATCCATAGATTCTGCTTAGCAACACAGCTAGAGGTTGCCAGTCTAGACAGGTTAGAGAAGAATATCCAAGTTGCTTCTCAACCAAAATGGGAATGTTTTCTAAACACTGCAGAACATGAAAAGACTGAAGAAGTCTAAAGTAGAAAATTAAACTAATTCTATAGCTCTGTTTTTAAATGGCATAAAGTTGGCCCCTTCCTTGATGCCTAGCCTTCTTCTAAGCACTTTACTTATATTAATGCACATAAACCCTATGAGATCAGTACTATTATGCTTTCTTTCATGATGAGAAAAATTAGGCACAGAAAAGCTAAGTGACTTGCCCAAGGTCACACTACTAATTAATAAAGGAGTCAGGAATCAAGTTCTAGCAATCTGGCTCTAGAGCCTAATCTTTAGCAACTACTCTATTTTACTTCTTTTAACTGTCAGATTCTCTGAAGGTCAAACAGAGGAATGGGAAGAAGAAAATGTCTGTAGGAAAATATATCAGACCAAGGTAAGGGAGCACAGTTCTCCAAACTAAGTGGGCAACTTTGAAATGCAAAGCCTACAATAATTTCTTAGAGAACTTCCCTGACAGAGAACAAACAGAGGAGGGGGTTTTGAGTGAATAATCTCACAGGTACATCATCTTTGCAAGACTGCAATTCCAGAACATAGCCCTGGCCCTTCCATAGTACAAATTTCCCACAAATAGCTGACCCAAGAAGAACCTTCCTCATTCAAACATTTTCAGTAATTAAAATGCATCACCAATGGAGCTATAGTTAGGTACCACATTTTTTTAAAGAGAGAAAACAAATCACACATGAAGCTCAACCACCAGATAAATGTGGCCATGGAGCCAATGAAAATCATGACCAAAACTCTCTATTCCATCAAAAAAAGCTTAACGAAGTAAAAAAGACTTTTATAAAATAAGAATTAAAAGCAAAGATACAAGAGTTTAGAAAAGTTGTCAAGATACCAGAAAAAAGATGAAAATGACCTGGTAAATCTTAAGAAAGAAGTAAAAGAAGAAAATAAACCACCACAGAATGAAGACTTGTTTTGACACAAGACACTGCTGGAAACATAGTAAGGGACACAGAAGACAGGAATGAAAACAAACAAACAAACAAACTGCCAAAGGAAAAAAATAAGAATAGAGAGAAAATGACTGATATTAAAGACAAAGGAGATTCACCATCAGTTTTGGGTGCCTGCCTCTAAATAAGAGAAATGAATAAAATTTTTAAAAGTTATAAGTCAAGGGGCACCTGTGTGGCTCAGTAGGTTAAGGGTCCAACTTCAGCTCAGGTCATGATCTCACAGTCTGTGGGTTCAAGCCCCACATTGGGCTCTGTGCTGACAGCTCAGAGCCTGGAGCCTGCTTTAGATTCTGTGTCTTCCTCTCTCACTGCCCCTCCCCCATTCATACTCTCTTTCTGTCTCTCAAAAATAAATTCAAGAAAGTTTAAAAGTTATAAGTCAAAAAACAAAGAATTAGTCAAAGAAGATGTAAACCTAAAAACTGAAAGAAAGATACATTTTGTCTAGGAAAAATTAACATACAAATCTTAACATTCAAAATATCCAAGTAGAATGAAAGGACTTCAAATAAAAATGCATTAGGCATCGAGGCAGGAAAGAACGAGCCATCCATAAGGGGAAAACTTCAGGCTCAACTTAGACTTCTCCTCAGAAACATTCAACACAAATATATGATTTGGAAATACTTATAAAATCCTCAAGAAAGAAAATGTAACCCAAGGATTTAATCCCAGTCAAAAAAGCCTCAAATAGAAAGATAACAGAAAACTCAAAGAATATCTTTCTCCCTGAGCCCTTCTGAGAGATGCTATTAGAGAACAAACTGAAACCAACTGAGAAATGAAGAACCTACAATAGAAAAGCCAGTTTAAAAAAGAAAAAAGAACAGTTGAGCATTAACTGTAACCATAGGACTAAGACTAAAGTAAGTCTTGGGATTATGATGCTGACAGGCAAAAGCCAAAAGAGGTTATTTCCATTGAATTAGTCAAGTAATATATAGCACACTTAAAGGTAAACACAAAAAAAAGATGTAAACAACTAAAACTAAATGGTTGGGTGAATGTAGTCAGAGGAAGTGGAAATATACTCATTTTGTCATTGCTTATAGTACGGAGTCAAGAGATATTTCCTAAAGAAATAGATGATTAAGAGTATTTAATAAAGTTTTAATTTAAAAAGTAACCAGCTGAACAAAATGCAGACCTTTCAAATTATCAAAAGAAACACTTAGAAAGCAAAGATAGATGATTTCTGAGTATTTCAAGCTACAGAAACAGATAGTGAAACATAAAACAAAGAACAGAATGAACAAATACATCAGATAAGAAAACTCATGTATTAAAAAAAACAGGGAAGAAAAAGTCTGATTGTATTCAACAATATGCTGGGAGATAAGGGAAGCAATTAAAAGTGATTCAGAAAGGTTGGGAGTGAAATAATGGACAAAAATATTCCAGGCAAATGTAAACATAAAGAAGTGTTGATGATCTTAATAGTCAAGCCCAGTTGGATTCAAGGTCAAGAATATTTAACCAATACAAGGAGGCCAATTTATCATAATAAAGGATGCAATCACAATGAATATCCTCAAGTAATGAGTACCTATGCACCTCATAACCAAACATCGACTTGTATTAAAAAAAAGTACAAGGCACTACAAGAAGAAATATGTTAATGGTAGTACCTTTAATTCATCTCTCCCAGAGGCACCTGGGTGGCTTAGTCAATTGAGCATCTGATTCTTAATTTCAGCTCAGGTCATGATCCCAGGGTCATGGGATCAAGCTCCATGTCAGGCTCCACACTCAGCAAGGAGCCTACATGAGATTCTCTCTCTTCCTCTCCCTTTGTCCTTGCTCCCCTCTGTGCACTCTCTCTCCCTCTCTCTCTCTCTCTCTCTCTCTCAAATAAAAAATAAAATAAAATAAAATAAAATAATTCATCTCTCCCAGATTATGAAAGCTCAAGTGAACAGAAAGAAGAATTTAGAAAAACAAAGCATACTTGATAAGATAGGTACTTGTTACATTGTTTTAAAACAACAATGTATTTGTTACATTTTTTTTAAAAAACCCTCTATGCCCTGAAAAGAGATAATAAACTCATTTTTCAAATATCTATGGAACAATCACATTAAAAACAAAATAAAACACAAAGTTCCTATAATACTCCATACAATAAAAGTGAATAAATTCCAAAGGGAGAAAATAGTATTTTCTGTTCATACGCTATAAAACTAGAAATGAAAACACAGCAGTGTAGCCCTGGTATATGAAGAGAAGAACAGAAAATGAAATAGAATACAATGTTCAAAAATAAACCCAATATATACAAAAATTAACAAAGTGGCATTTCAGAAGAATGGGTGAAAATGAATTACTTAATAAATACTGTTGGAACAAATGGATAGCCATCTAGAAAATAAATAAAGTAGGAGCCTGTGGCATAGACTACCAGTTATCCCCCCAATATCTATTCTTTTTTATGATTATGAATAGATACTTTATACAAAAGGAAATTATTGATAATTTAAACATACAAGTAGCTGCTCAGTCTTATAATAAGAGAAATACAAATTAAAGCTGCTAAGAGGAATCATTTTCCACCTATTAGATTCACAAACAACAAAAACTTTGATAATATATTCTTTGTGCAAGATTTTGAGGAACAGGTAGCTACATATTGCTAAGTATAAATTAATACAACTTATACTGAGGGCATTTTTACAATATATATCAGATGTACAAATGTACATACCTTTGACCCAGAAATTCCCCTTCCAGAAATTTCTTATACATGTGAACATCTGCCAAATGATGAATGCACTAGGATATTCATTGATGCATTATTTGGAGAGATTGGAAAGGACCTAAATGTATATCTCTTAGAACTGGTTAAATAAATACAGTATACTTATACACTGGAATCATATACAGCTATTAAACAGAGCTCTCTATATACTGATAGGGAATGAAAAGAAATACATTGGTGAAAGAGAGCAGAAAAATATGTATATTATAATTCTTTTTGTGTTTGAAAAGCAAAGACTATATATGTATATGTAAATGTATATATTTGTGTAATGAATATTTTTTTAAGTATACACAAGAAACTCATAACATAGTTTGCTTCCAGGGAGAAGAATCTGGTTAGAAGAGAAGTAGGGGAGAATTACATTTATAATTCACACCTCTGTGCCTGTTTTTAATGTTTCAATTGTTCATATATTACCTAGTCAAATTAATTATTTAATTAGATTTGAATGAAATAGAAGAAAAAGAAAATTCTCACACGATGAAAAAGATTTAAAAATATAGTTTATAATCTCTATTTACAAGTATCATCCTGGGCTAAAATAAATGTCTGAAAGGATATTTAGACTTTCACTCTTAGCCAACATCCCAAAGAAAGATTTGAAAGATTTAAATTAAATAGCTCTATAAAATGCATTGTTGCAATAGACCAAATGTTAAAATAATTTGTAAATAATTGAAAAAATAAAGGAATGATGTTCATTTCACTATATAAAAGCAATAGTTACAGCAATTCCAAAATAATCTCAATGTCCTTTCATTTAAAGAAAATCAGGAGTTCCTGGATGGCTCAGTTGGTTAAGCGTCTGACTCTTGATTTTGGCTCAGGTCATGCTCTCACAGTTCATGAATTCAAGCCCTGCTTTGGGCTCCACACTGACAGTGCAGAGCCTGCTTGGGATTCTCTCTCTCTGCCCCTCCCTCCATCTCTCTCTCTCTCTCTCAAAATTAATAAACTTTAAAAAATAAATTTTAGAAAAATAAAGAAAATCAGTAAATTCCATTAAAGCAGATTTTATGTCTTGTTTCTGGCCATCCCCCAGAGCCTATGACAGGATCTAATACAGCATAGGGACACAACAAATATTCACAGAATAAGTTAAAGATTTAAGTGGAATTATAAAAAAAAACAAATACAAAAATGTAATATAATTTATCATTGAAACTCATTGTAAATCACTTTAGGCCTTAGTATTAATCCAAGTTTCTGCTGTTCTGATATTTGTGATGTCTAGGATGTCACTGACTTTTTACCTGGCACATTTACTACACTGTTCTCTGGAGAACAGACTGTAAGGTTTACAATTTCTTGGGCAAATTTTCATGTTGTGGCACTTGCTCTCTTTTCACATACACACACACACACACACACACACTCTTCTCAATTTTACTGTTGTCAGGCTGCTCACTTCTCATACCAGCTGCTGCTCCCACCTGCTCCCCCAAAACATAATGTAAAGCCTCCATCTGATGCACAGAAGGGACACCAACTAAGATAAGGGTAAATTTCTGAATATGGTTCTATTCTCGATTGAGGCAGAGGGTGTTGGAAGACCTCAGAAGTTAGGTAGCAGGCAGATAATATGATTTCAGTTCAGACACAAAAATAGAAATGATCTGGTACCCATCAGAAAGTAGAGGAAGCTATAATCTTTGAGGAGGATTTTTCCTTTTTGGCTGAAGTTCAAAATCCCAAAACCCTTCCTTAGAATGAAGGCATTTAATGATGAAGACTTTAGTCTTTTCTGAGAAAGCCATGGGATTCCTAACAAGAATTCCTTCCTTAATTTCAGTGTTTCCAACTTATGAGGAGATTTAATAAGAACATTTGAGGCATATGTCTTGTCACATAAATTGACTCAAAGAATTTGGGTACCGTGAGGTCCTTAGAGAACATGACATAAATATAGATATTTTTTTCTAGAGAAACTTTCAAAAGTTGCCCACAGTAAATGACAAAGGAGACTTATCAACTTCAAAATGGATTATGGAACTGAAAAAGTAATTTGTGTATTTTAAAACTGTTCTTAATTTAAGGTGAAGTTACTGATATAAAATTATGTGACGATCTGCTTCTTATTTTTCTTTTGTAGGAGTATTGCTTATGTTTGTTCAATTGAATTATTTTTATCTTAATTGTAACTCATCTGCTATGAGAATTTAAAGCAGAAGAGAAGGGGGAAGACCCAGTCAAGTCTGTGACAATGACTGGAACCATTGCTAAGAATTAAAGCAGCAGAATTTGGGAGAAACCAAATTAAGCAGCTAAAACCAAAGGCAAAACAGAATCAGGATGACACAGAGCCAATAGAATAATAATCTTCTACAGAGCTGAAGTCTGGGGCCCAGTCAAATAAAGATAATAATATGAAAAGAATCCTATTAAAGCATAGTGAATATAAGAACAGAGGTGGCTTTATTTTTTTTTTCAAGCGCAGCACTACCAAGTGGAGGAAAAAGAAACTGCAGTTATCCACATCTGGCTCCTGGGAGTTTCATTCATAATTATCCAACAGATATTAATTAATGGCATTCTCTGTGCTAAACACTATGCTGAGTGGGGCATCTGGCTGGCTCAGTTGGTGGAGCATGTGACTCTTGATCTTGGGGTCCTGAGTTCAAACTCGATGTTAGGCATAGAGATTACCTAATTTAAAAAAAAGTAAAAAATAAATTAAAAACACTAGGCTTAGTACTGGAGTGAAAAAAACAAACATGATCTCTAACTTCGTGGAGCTTACATTATGGCAAGGAGGCAGGAGGAGAGCAAATCAAATAAATAAGTAACCTGATGCAAAAGTAAGCAAATAAAATATTGAAGATTATAATACTACAATGAAGGAATCAAGTAGGATGCTGAGAGGTAGCACAGGGAAGGAGGAGACCTGTTTTAGAAAGAGTAGCCAAGAAAGGCTGCCTAAAGTGACACTGAACTGAGGCATGAAGGATGGGTAGGAGCCAGCTGGGAGGAAAATGGAGGAAGAGATTTCTAGACAAAAGGTCCAGTGAGTACAAAGATCCAGAGCTAAGAAAAGCTCAGCCTATTCAAAGAACTGCAAGCAAATCCATGTGGCTGCAAACTGAGGCTTCTCTTGTAGCTACCACTCTCCATCACGGTTTATCCCACAGCTTACAGCCATCTTGAAATCACTGCCTGGAGTATCTACATTACTCCTCCTCTCTCATTTCTCCTCCAGAAAGCCTGTCTAAATCATGACCTCAAGCTGCTGATAATTAGGAAGGAAATTTTTCTTCAAAAGTTGTTTTTTCCTTTATTTTGTTTTAGTATAATGATATACTTCAAATCCTGAGAAACCCCAGGAAGTTTTCTAATCAATGCATATGCATTTGAATGTGTCTCTACAAAGACCCACGCACCTAACTCGGAATCACTGGCCCTCCTTCAGGAGGTTACCATGACATCCATCTTCATAGAGTACACAGCTCACTTACTGTCTAGCTGTGTTTCCCCTGTAGGTGTCAATGGGGAAAGATCTCTTTAGAGAGCCACACAGCTAGGGAGAATCAGCAGGCACTCTAGACCTGATGAGAGAATACAATATGCAAGGTTAAATTACTCATGTGGTCTTGGATTCACTCCTCCCTTGTATTGGGTGGTGGCAATGCTAATTCTTGGAAATAAGTTATTTTAGATATGAAAAAAATGCTTGAATCTTGGTCCACACACCAGGAATACAAGAAATGGCACATTTCTTTATTTCTTTCCTATGAACCTAAATAAAACTCAATCTCTGTCCCACCAGGTGGTGGGAAACTTAATTTTGGTCATTATAGGATTTCTTTTTCTCCTACTCACAGTTACCTCCAACTCAAAGTCATGCAAAGGTCATTGAGAGAGGTCAGATATGACATTTTTTGAAGGCTCTGAAACCATACTACATAGATTTGTATCTTGGTTCTGTCACTAGTGTGTGACATTTGGTAACTTACTTAACATCTTGATGATTACTGGAGAGTAATTAATGACAGTAACTACCTCATAGGGTTATTGAACAGTTAGACAATGCATCCAGGGTTAATGCATCCAGGGTTCTTAGGATAATGTCTTGCACTTAAGTGTGCAGTAAATATTTATCATCACCATTTTCACATGATGTGAAAATATCTGAGTTTCCTCCAGTAACTTGCCACTCTGATTATCAGAGATGCCCAGTTTCCCACCCCAAAGGATTTCCCCATATCCTGAGGCCCTACGGCTTCTAACTGGAAGCACCTAAGCTTCCAAAATGTTGTCTCCTCCATAGAATAACACCCTAGAATGAGCCATAAGCCTCCACCAACAATTCTAACTATTCCCAAGGAACCTCTCTGCTACTCTCTCCCCACTTTCCCTCATAGGGCCCTCAAAAGACTCTCCTCTCTCTCTCAGAACATTCAGCAAAATGTCTTCGGTAAAACAACAAAACTGTCAGAAACTAGCAGAAACTTCAAGCAATTTTTGCTGCTTAGAAAAAGGCTAGCTACCAGCTTGCAGAGGGATCAGGAGGGAAATGGGATAATACAGACAGAATAAATACAAATCTTTATTTTCCCACCACACTGATTCTGTCATGCTTGCTTAGATGACACACATCCCAAAAGATTGCAAATATTGTGCAGCTGACGGCAGTTTCACAGGTGAAAACATATCTGTTCACAGTAATAGCTAATTGGCCAGGACTGATTCTCACTTGGTGGAGGTCAGCAGAATAGGTTCTGGTGGTGGACTTCATGGAAAAGCAAAAGGACAGTGAAGAAATGGTAGTTGCAACAGGAGCTTAGAAGCCGCAGATGACTGGACAGTGTGGTTTGCAACCTTCACTTGAATTTGGGTGCCATCAGAGTTTGAAGATTCACCCCCTTTCCAAATAAATCCCGAAACAACTGTGGTATAGATAATAACGAGATGTGCAAATTGGGAGGGGCAGGAGTCGTAGGTCTGATAGATTCAGAAGAGCTGTGATGACAATGAGCTGAGGTTGGGGATCGGCTAGGGGACAGGAGAAGAAAGTACTGGAGATCCAGGCAGGGAATAAGAGATGGCAGTCATCCATGAAGCATTTGGGGAGAAGATCCAGGAGGAAGACCACTCTAAGTGGGGAGCAGAATGAGCCATATATCACTGAGGGAGGATGGAGGAGACACAAACCCAAAATAATGCTTAGAACCTATATCAATCCACCCCAGAAACTTGACACTTTAGCTCTGGTATCATGTTGTATTTTTTTGTCATTCAAATCCAGACATAGTCTCTAATTTTTCCATATGATTATCTCTAGCATTTTTCCTAGTAGTGCTCTCTATCAATGTTGCTTTCCAGCCCCCCCCCATATTTGGGGTAGATGGAGAAGGGAGAACAGAGAGAAAAAAGATAAAAACATAGTTATGAAGAAACAGGATAACTAGCCCTTTTCATAGCATTCAGTAACTTGGAGATCATTGTTCTGAGTACTTCTCTGAGGCTGAGCAATATTCCATGCAGCTAGAGAAGGGGTTGGAGGAAGGGGGCCACCTCTTATCTCTCCCTTCTCATCTCTTCCCTGCCCCATGCCTCAGGTGACTTTAATACTGATACTGACTACCCATGTAAGGTATGAGGGGTGGTGGTGAAGGGTGGTAGTCCTGTTCTCCAAGAGCCTGTGCATTAGTTGGGACAGAGGGGACTGGTCTTCTGTCCTAAATGGAGCCTATAGGATGTGACTTTCTATCTCCAAGTTCTTGGTGAAGTTCTCACTGTGTCTCTTCTCAGGAGTTCATCATCCCTGTTATACACCCCTCCATACACTGCATCATCTCTTTCCGTATGGAAAGCCACCTCTTGCTCAACTAAGGTGGCTTCCTAGCAAACCCAGGCAATGCCTTTCTTTTTTTTAAATTTTCATTTATTTATTTAGAGAGAGGGGGAGGGAATGGGGGAGGGGCAGCAAGAGAAGGAGAGAGAGAGAGAGAGAGAGAATTGCTGAGTGTGGAGCCTGATGCGGGGCTTGATCCCACAACCATGAGATCATAAGCTGAGCCAAAATCAAGAGTCAGACACTTAACCAACTGAGCTACCCAGGTGCCCTCACAATGCCCTTGTTATAACTGACTTTCAACGTCTCTAAAATAAGGATCACAAGACCCTTTCTTATTTCTTTTATATCCATACAGAGCTGCTAAATGCAGATGCTCAGTGGGGTCTGCATCTTACATCCTCACCATATGTAGCCACACTACACCACGGCATATAGCTCTGTATTGAGCAGGGAGGTTCTCTTCATCAGTCCCACATAAAGACAAGCTAAGACAGAAATGTGAGCCCCACATATGCCAAGAGACACTGATTACATGAATATGGGGGACTTGGCCTTGTCTATATTTCTTAGAGCACCCACTGGGCCTCTCTCCATACCCTGAAATTTAGTTTAGCTTTTAGGACACATTATGAGGTAATGCAGAAAGTGCGAATTTGGTGTCACTATTTTCTCTCTCTTTTACCTTGGTGAGATTCCTTAACCTCCCCCGAGTCTCAGTTTCCTCATATATAAAATCAAGATAACAAGAGAATCTGTCTCACAGATATGATGTGCAGATTTAATGAAATCATGTGTATATAGCTTACAGCAAAGTGCCTAGCACAGAGTAATCATTCAACAAATACTAGTTTCCTTCCTTCACTTTTCCTTTTCTATAGAGACCCTCACCTTTCTTTCTGACTTGAAAGTGTCATTATAAAAATCACTACTCTGAGTTAGGCAAAAGTGTAGCTTGAAGAAAATAACAATTAAATGTAATTGAGTTACTAAGGAAAGAAAAAGGGTTAGGGTTTTTACCCTTTTCCCAAGAACACATTAGCCTGGATTGGGTTTTATTAAACAGAGTATTTGTCTACTATTTACCTTATTAGTCAGTTCTGAGGAGGTAGCAAAAATTTCGTAGGAAGAATGGGGTTTCCAACTAAAACATTGGTATCTGTAGAAGGAAATGAGGGAAGGGGGGTAAGTTCAGTGGCCTCTACCCAAGGGACAAGTATCAGATCACATGGGAGAGAAAATGAAACCATGGTTTTCTGAATTCAGAATTCTGCCTAAAATCAGCCCAGGTAACCTGCATGGGAAAACAAAGTAACACAGATCATTAATTGTGTGGGCATGGAGGTATTTTAATCCACTCTGCACAAATGTGTCAATAAGTACTTACAAGCGATGCTTCTTGTCTTATGGGAATTAAATATATTCTCTTTCATTGACAGGATTTCTCTAAGACTAGAAAATTCAATTCAATTCAACTAGCATCTATCATACCCCTATTATGTGCCCTCACTCTACAAGCCCTTGCAGTGACAGGGAATCAATCTTTTGTCCACTAAAAGTCAACTCTGAAAGGCCCATTCAAAAAGACCAAACAAGGTTCAGGGGTAATGTGCTATGATAATGATATTTACACAGAATTCATTGTTTCTATTCCACTTACAGTTGGCTTCAGGCTGTCATATTGATAAAAGGGGAAATAAGCTCTAATGATTAACACCGTGAGGATTTTGTTTTGTTTGTTTTTCATATTCTTTACTCTCTTACACTGCCCAAGGCCAAGAGCATTCTCCAGGTAACTGATAACTTTAACAGAAGATGGCTGATAAGGTCATGGTGCTCTAAAGCCTATAATGCTCTTTATAAGAAAAATCAACACTGTGAGAACTTTAGCCCAACAGATTGAAGGGCTATGAAAGATATGAAAGCTGTAAGTGCATGGAGAAATAAGGACAGGTGTCAACTGCATAAAGACTTCAAGAACACATTACCAGTAACCTGTGTGATGACACATGCAGATGGAAAACTGAGGTCTTATTGACCATGAGGGCCTTAGTCACAGAGCAGAAGAGGGATGGCATTCAAGATGTAGGGAACAGCATAAATAAACACGAATAGGTGGAAACAAGCATACACTTTTGGAGACACAGGTCTAAGAAAAAAGTGCCTAGAAATGAATTCACTCCATAAGTCCGCCTCAAAACCTTGACATTTTGGTCTCTAGTATTATATGTTGCTGCCATTTAATGCTTTTATTCTTTTTTTATATATGGTAGAGTCTAGCCTTTATTAATTTAATGGTGTGTAAGGGTTTGTATATACTTCTCCCAGTATAATGGCTTCCAGATAATAGGCACTAAGTAAATAGTCGGATTGACGGTTGATTGGTGCCCGATCATTGGGAAATGGATCATCAACTGCTTACCCTCATGCCTTTGTTACCTTCACCCCATCTGTTCTACATTCCCACCTGACTGTTGACCTGAAAGCATAGCACTAAACTTTAAATCATTGATTCACAGACTTGGTTATATTGGAATCACCTGAGATCCTGGAGCCTGGTTCTTACCGTAAGAGATTCTGATAATCAGTTAGCGCATGACCTGAGCATCAGGATTTCTGAAAACTATCAAAGTAATTCCAATGTGTATCTGAGGTTGAAAACTACTACTTTAGAAGGAAATAAAGGACAATGAAGAACAGGAAGGCTAATAGGGAAAAGTGAGTCTGGAAAGTTGTCTTACCTACATCATTTATCATAATGGTGTCAGTTATATTAAACTGACAACACTTATTAAGCAACCATATCAATAGAAATGTCTTTGGAAAAACAAGAAAAGAATATTATGTATTCTTAGGTCATTATTACCTGCTATTAAAGACAACCAATTTTTAACTTTTGGATTAAATGAAACGTATCTATCCATTATTATAACAAAAAATATTTGCATATATACTATGTTTTGTTAACAGCTAGGGTCAGTTTTATCAAGTATATATGGAAACTTTAAAGCATGAACTCTATCTCAACTGTTTCAAGAAATATGTATATTATCATATCAATTAAGGCAAAATATCTGTATATTATGCTTCAACCTGAATAATTGTGCTAGGCCCCTAACAATAATAGTAATAATAATAATAATAAATATCATTTATGGAAGCATGGTAATAAGTACTTTATGACCATCACCTGATGTAAGCTTAATAACAACCCCAGATATAGGGGTTATTACCCTCATATTGTAAGGGAATAGATATGATGAGGCTAAGGAGATCAGAGAAGTGAAGTAATATACTCAAGGTTCTACAGCTTATACATGTTGAATTTCAACCCATGTTCATGGGACTCTAAAATGTGGAGTATTGATCACCACACTATGTTTAATTCTGACACAACAAGATGAATTCAAACTTTGTATTTTTAGAATTATATAATAAAACTACCTCAAACCTTAAAGTGTAGTTCCAACAACATTTTAAGAAAGCTTCAGCTGGTTTCCATTGCTTTTAATATCGGGTACAAGATTCTTAGCCTGGCCTGCAAGGTCCTCTATAACATGGACTAGAATGTAATTTTTCATATGCTTGCTCATTACCCCCACTACACTTTTCCTGTACTGTATTCAAGTTCTACCAAACTCTATTCCCTGAATACTCCAGTGATATTTTTCTCTCCCCATTGCTTTTGCTCATGCACTTGTTTTGCCTAAAACACCCTCCCAGTCCTGTGCAATTTATAATTTTCCTCATTCCTACATATACACATCTCATATGCCACACCTTCCATGAGGTCTCCCTTGATCCCTTAGTTTTAATTCATTATTCTTTAGAAATGTCCTAGAACTACCACTTTTTCAGCATCCATATCATATCTATTTGTCATATTTGTTACCCGTCTTATTCTCATTATGAACATATTGACCATGGAAGCTGTTACTTTTTGTCTTCATATTTCCCACAATGTGCCAAGTGATTCTCAACACATGATTTCTAGACCAGCAGCAGCAGCAGCAGTAGCAACAGCACCTTATAACATATTAAAAATGCAGGGGCACCTGGGTGGTTCAGTTGGTTAAGAGTCCAACTTCTGCTCAGGTCATGATCTCATGGTTTATGAGTTCAAGTCTGGCATCAGTCTCTGTGCTGACAGCCAGATCCTGGAATCTGCTTCAGTTTCTGCGTCTCCTTCTCTGTCTCTCTCTCTGTCTCTGTCTCTCTCTCTCTCTCTCTCTCTCTCAAAAATGAATACACATTTTTAAAAAATACAAATGTTCAGGCTTCATCCCATACCTACTGAATCAAAAACTTTGGGGGCAGAGCTCAGCAATCAGGGTTTTTTTTTTAACTTTTTATTTTGAAATAATTATAGATTCACAGGAGGTACAAAGAAATGTACAAGGAGGTCCCATGCACCCTTTACACAGACTACCCCCATGTTCTTATATAACTAGAATAAGTTCAAAACCAGGAAACTGACATTGGTATAATCCATAGAGATTATTCAGATTTCACTAGTTATGCATGTACCCCTATGTGAGTATGAGTGTGTATGTGTAGTTTAGCTCTATGCAATTTATTCACATGTAGCTTCATGTAACCACCACCATAATCATGACATGTAACTGTATCATCAGCACAAGACCGTCTTGTACTACCCCTTTATAACCATCCCCACGTCTTCCAACATCCTGACTCCTGGCAATCACTAATCTGTTCTCCATTTCTGTAATTATTATCTCATGAATGTTATTCAAATGGAATCATGCAGTAAATATCCTTTGGGGATTTTCTTTCTTTCTTTTTTTTTTTTTACTCAGCGTAATTTCCTTGCAGTTCATCCAAGTTCTTATGTGTATCAATGGTCCATTCCTTTCTATCGCTCAGTGGTACTACATGGTGTGGATGTACCACAGGTTGTTTAACAATTCATCTGTTGAAGGATAATTTAGGTATTTTCTAATTTGAGGCTCATATAAATTCCTGCAGGCAAGTAAGTCTTCATTTCTTTACAGTACATGCCTAAGAGTACAACTGATGGATCAAATATGTCCATTTTTAAACAAAATTTCCAACTGTTTTCTAGAATGGCTGTACCATTCTATATTCCCACCAGCAATATCTGAATGGTCTACTTTCTCCATGTTATCACCAGGATATGGTGTTATTATTATGTTTTTCTTTTAACTTTTAGTCACTCTGATAGGGATGTAGTAATATGTCATCATGGCTTTAATTTAGATTCCTCTAATGGCTAATGATGTTGAGAATCTTTTCATGTGTATATTTGCCATCTTTATAACTTCTTTAGTGAAATGTCTATGCATTTAACAGACATGTGCTCTATTAAAATAGAGCAAATGTTTTCATTTTGAAGAGGTTCAACTTACCAATTTTTCCTTTTATGGGTCATTATTTTGTTGTCAACTCTATGGCTAGTCCTAGGTTCCAAAGATTTTGTCCTATTTCTTTTCTAGAAGTTTTATAGTTTTATGTTTTACATTTAAGTCCATGATTTATTTTGAGTTAATTTTTGAATAAAGTGTGAGATTTAGATTGAAATTTAGGGGGTTTGTGTTGTTGCTGTTGTTTGTGTTGCTTTTGCCTGTGGATGTCTGCTTGCTCCAGCACTATTTATTAAAAAGATTATCACTCCCCCTTTGGATTGCTTTGACTCTTTTGTCAAAAATTAATTGGTCATATTTTGTGCATCTGTTTCTGGATTCTCTATTCTGCTTCACTGACTTATAGGCATCTGTCCCTCTGCTAGTACCATGCTGTCTTGATTACTATATCTGTACTGCAAGATTTAACATCTAGAAGAATATTTCCTCCCACTCAATACTTCTTTTTCCAAATTGTTTTGGCTGTTTCCCTTTCACATAAATTTAGAATAAGCTTGTTTGTATCTGCAAAAAAAAAACTTGCCTGGGCTTTGGTAAGAATTGTTAAATTCTAACAATCAGTTTAGGGAGAATTATCATTTTTAATGTGTTGAGTTTCCTAATCCATGAACACAGTATGTCTCTCCAAGTATTCAGGTCTTCTTTGATTTCTTTCATCAAAATTTTGTCATGTTCATCATACAAATCCTATACAGGTTGTATTAGATTTATATATAAATATTTCAATTTCTTCAGAACAACTGTGAATGTTATTGTGTTTTTTAACTTTAGTTTCTGTTTGTTGTCAGTATATAGAGAAGCAACTGATTTTTTGTGTGCTAATCTAATATTCTGTGACCTTACTGAATTTGCTATTAGTTCTAGCAGTTTTTAGTGTGTGTGTGTGTATGTGTGTATGTTTAAAATTCCCTGGGATTTCTACATAGACAATCATGTCATCTGCAAATAAAAACAGTTTTATAACTTCTTTTTCAATATGTATGCATTTTATTTCTTTTTCTTGCCTTATTTCATGAACTAGTACTTTAGTCACTGTGTTAATAAGAATAGTGAAAGCAGACATCCTTAACTTGTTCCTAATCTTAGAGGGAAAACATTTAGTCTTTCACCATTAAGTACAATGTTAGCTATAGGGTTTTGATTGATGCTCTTTCCGACTTTGAGGAATTTTTCCTATTTCCTAGGGGTATGAAGGGGTTTTTATTTTAATGTTTACCTCTTTTTTTGAGAGAGAGAAAGAGAGACCAAGACAGAGTATGAGCAGGGGAGGGGCAGAGAGAGAGGGAGACACAGAATCCGAGGCTGGCTCCAGGCTCCGAGCTGTTAGCACAGAGCCTGACAAGGGGCTTGAACTCACAAACCATGAGATCATGACCTGAGCCGAAGTCGGATGCCCCACCAACTGAGCCACCAGGTGCCCCACTGAGATTTTTATCATGAATGAGTGTTGAATTTTACCAAATGTTTTTTCTTTACATTGGTATGGTCATGTGAATTTTTCTTTTTTAGCCTGTTGATATGGTGCATTACACTGATATTGATTTTCAGATGTTGAACCAACCTCAAATATGTGGAATAAATCCCACTTGGATTATAATTCCTTCTATGTATTGTTATATTTGATTTTCTAAAATTTTGTTGAGGATTTTTACACTTAAGTTTATGGGAATTAATTGTTTGTAGTCTTCTTTTGGAGGCATTTGTTCAGGTTATGATGTCAGGGTAATAATGACCCCATAAAATTTGTGATTTGGAACATGTTCCCTCCCCTTCTATTTTCTAGGAAATATTGTGTAAAATTTGTTTTACTTCTTTGAATATTTGATAAAATTCTCCAATAAAGCCATCTGGACCTGGATATTTATATTTCTTATAGTTTTTAAATAATAAATTTAATTTCTTTAATTATTATAGATCTCTTCAGGTTATCTGTTTCATCTTGGTAGACAGTGGTTTTTGATGAATTGGCTCATTTCTTCAAAGTTATTGAATTTGAGCGTAACTTTATTCATAGTTGTTCCTTATTATCCTTTTAATGGCTGCAGCATCTATAATTACATTCCTTGTCATTAAAGATATTGGAGATTTGTTTCTTCTCTATTTTTATCTTTATCAGTCTTACTAGAGGTTTATCAATTTTAATGACTTTTTCCAAAGAACCAGCTCTTTGCTTCATTAATTTTCTCTGATATTTTCCTATTTTGAATTCCACCGACTTCTACTACCTTGATATCTGCTATCCATCCCTCTGTTTGCTCTGAGTTTATTTTCATCTCATCTTTCTAATTCCTTGAGGTAGGAACTTAGATTATTGATCTGAAATCTTTCCTCTTCTCTAATGTAAGCATTGAGTTCTCTTGGTACTGCTTTAGTTGCATCCCAAAATTCTGATATACTGTGCTTTCACTTTCATTCAGTTTTATGTATTTTTAAAATTTCCTTTGAGATACCCTCTTTGACCCATGGATTATTTAGAAGTGTGTTGTTTCACTTCTGAGTACTTGGAGATTTTCCTGTTGTCTCTCTGTTAGTGATTTCTGGCTACATTCCATTATGGTCAGAGAGCATACTCTGTGTGATTTCAGTTCTTTGAATTGCTTAATGTTTGTTTTATGACCAGGATATGGTCTAGCTGTTCCATAATGCTTGAAATGAATGTGTATTCTGTTTTTACTGGATGGAGTGTTCTATAAATGCTGATTAGATCCTATTGTTCAATGATGTTTTCAGTTCTGTACTCTTATAATGTCCTGTCTAGTAGTTTTGTCAGTTGTTAAGAGTGTGATTTTGTTTCATGATGTTTTAAGCAGTCTGGGTTTTACAAGCCCTCCAGGTGATTCTGATATACACTAAAATTTGAAAAACACTGGCCCACAGCAGAGTAACTCAATAAAGTTTGTTGAATAAAAGTCATTATTTTATACACTGTAAATTAGAATTTTTTACAAATGTAAAATACAGTGTATTTTATACACTGTAAATTAGAATGAATAAAAGTCATTATTTTATACACTGTAAATTAGAATACACTGTAAAATAAAATTTTACAGTATTTTATACACTGTAAATGAATAAAAGTCATTATTTTATACACTGTAAATTAGAATACACTGTAAAATAAAATTTTACAGTATTTTATACACTGTAAATAAAATTAAGTATGAACTTAATACAGTTTTCAATAACTACAAAAAATTATTTAGTTAGGAATGTGGATATAATGGAAGCCCTCACCTTAGTTGTTTTCTTATGTATAATTAAAATAGGCAATCAGGTGCACCTGGGTGGTTCAGTTGGCTAAGCATCCAACTTCAGCTGAGGTCATGATCTCACAGTTTGTGGGGTTGAGTCCCACATCAGGTTCTGCACTGACAGTACAAAGCCTGCTTGGGAGCCTCTGTCTCTCTCTCTCTCTCTCTCTGCTCTTGCCCCGTTCACACACACACACACACACACACACACACACACACACACACTTTCTCCCTTGAAAATAAGCATTAAAAAAATAAAATGATATAGGTAATCAGTTGCACAACTACCACCACAGGGACAAGCTTACCACAAACAGCACTGCACATGAAAGAGTTTCCAGAAAGCTTTGGAATTCTAACTAGAGCCCAGTTTCATATTTAAAGCCAAATTTTATTTATTTATTTATGTTTATTTATTTTTGAGAGAGACACAGAGACAGAGAGAGACAGAGTGCAAGTGGGGGGAAGGGCAGAGAGAGGGAGCTGTCAGCACAGAGCCTGATGCAGGGCTCAAACCCACAAACTGTGAGATCATGACCTAAGCTGAAGTCTGATGCTCAACCAACTGAGCCACCCAGGCACCCCTTCGAGCCAAATGTTAAACTTAAGACCCAGTTAATCTCTTAATTCATTATTTCTGAGGCTGTGCAGTTTATTTACATGTGCACTCAATCAGTGAGTACTTATTCATCTCCTCTCATCATCCCAGAACTATACAGGTGCTAAAAATACAGCAGAGACCATAGAGTATAGAGTTCACTATATATGTACACAAATAATTACTTTAACTATAATTGTCATTACTATTAGATTTATATTAATTTAATTTAAATTAATACTAATTTATTTGTAATTAAAAAGAAAGAGTATTAAGAACGTATATAACAGCAGGCCGAGGCTGGTCCACAGGGAGCAGGGAGTTTTCCTGATTCCTTGACAGGAAATATGAGACTTAAAAGATGAGTTAGACTTGCCCTAATGAAGAAGAAGGAAATGAGGTTAAAAATCAAGGAAACTCCATTATCAAGAGCTAAAAGAAATATCTTGGCCTTATACTGGGAATGGAAGTAAAGATGCACGAGCAGGAAAATCAAGGGTGGTAATGGGGACTAGAACAAGTGTCCATCTCTGTGAAGTCTATATGGAGTATCTATATGGAGATCATAGCTTCCAACCAACCCAAGCACATCTCACCAAGTGAGACTGAGAACCTGTGAAATCACAATAGGTTCCATGTGCCAAACCCTACTATGTTATGGAAACAGTAGTCCAAAAAACTTCTGAACATTCACTCCTATAATTTCTTGGGTTTGCATCAACACATTTTTGGGTCTGCTAGAATGAAGGCTATATGTGACACCAAATGTGCATTTGGACACCTTCCTCCATTAACCCCTGGGCATTGGGGAGGATAAGAAAGTAAGCCAGAGATAGGGGGAAAAAATTCACATTGGCCAAGGGCTTACTGTGTGCCAGGTACTAGACTGAGAGTTTTACATGAATTTTCTGTGTTTATCTCTTCTAATCTTCACAACAACTCAAGGAAAGTGGGCCCTATTTTGCCCAATTTTAAGACATGGAAACAAAGGGGCGCCTTGGTGGCTCAGTCGGTTAAGCAGCCAACTTTCGATTTCAGCTCAGGTCATTATCTCATGGTTAATGGGATTGAGACCTACTTCTGTCTCTGTGCTGAATAGCCTGCTTGGGATTCTCTCTCTCCCTTGCTCTCTGCCCCTCCCCCACTCACACGCATGCAATCTCTAAAAATAAATAAACTTAAAAAAAGATATGGAAAGCAAAACTTAAAAAAGTGAAGTAACTTTCTAATGGTGAAAGCTAATAAATAGCCAAGGCAAGAGCTGAATCGTCTTGTGTGAAAACAAGCAGGGCCAATTTATAGTTGGTCCTGCTTACTTGGGAGCTGAATTCCAGCCCAGGGACACTTGTTCACTTTTTTTCTCTTCCCTCTCAGTTTGCTTTCTTTTTCTTCAGCCCTTGGGTTAACTTTAACCCTCCTCTGGTATCTGTCCCTCTCTAACATCCACCAAAACTTTTTCTGGAACATTCAATAACCAATAACCAAAGCTAGACTTTTCCTCCAATGCCTCAAAGTCTGTGTTGTGTCATGTTGAAAATTCATAATGCCAGCCACATCACTGTAAGAAAGTCCAGATCTATTATTTTACCTTCCTTCTTTTATCAACAATGATGTAGATAGAAATTTAGGACTCTAGGTCTAAAGGAAACATTTTTAGCTCTTCCACTGATATATTACTCTGTTTCAAGATGTTATTGCTATTGTATTGGTAGGATTTTATTTGGATTCTAATATGACTTTGGGGGAAAGTGAGATCTGTAAAATATATTTATGCAACTGCAATAAAAGAATTGAGATGGCTGTGAAGGGAACAAAAAGAGAACAAAAACACCAAAAGGAGCTGGGAATTACTGTGGATTTTCTATTTCTGCTATCTCATATGGAACTCATACAGGAACAATTTCCTAAAGTATACAGATAAAAATTGAAAACTGAAAACATAATTTCAGTTGGGAATAAACTGTGAGTAGTGGGTTTTTTCTATTTTAGGCAAATAAAAAAATATATAGATGTATGCTCCAGAAAACTCTATTTTCAACTTCTAGGCTACACATTAGTAGTGACTTTAAATTCTAATCAATTGTTTAAAAAAAACCATAATTCATCTAGGTTGTAGTAGGAAATATCAAATAGAATGAGTATAAACACATGTGAATACTGTGTTCAAGATGAATGGTTTAGTTTGAGGGAAATAAAAACTGAAAATCTCTGAAGTCCATGTGTTTTTTTCCTTCACCTCTAGAACATGAAGCATTAAGTGTAAAGTGACCTAAGTTTGAATGCTATTTCAAACAAAGTTTCTTTTTTTATTATTCAGATAAACAAATATTATACAAACAGCACTAAGTTAGTACCCAGGCATACAAAGCATCTGACAGAAAGGAATAGAGAGACAGACCCACTTATCCCAGTAGCTACCTGGCAATACTGGCAGAGCCTGATATTGTTGAGAAATAGAGTGAAATATTTTGTTTCATATGTAGCATTTAGTTTTGAATCTGTCTATCTTATACTTAGAACATACATTTGCCTCCTTAGAGAAAAAAACGCTATCAAAAGAAATTTTAGCCTGACTCCTATCAGCTTAAATTCAAATGCTCCTTCAGTGCAGATGGACAGACTAGGGAATACTCTAAATCTCTGGGTTAAAGGCTTTTAAATGCTCTTTTTAAAAAAACTCTGAGATTTGACCTTTTTCTGGGATTACCAACTTCAGGCAGATATTCAAGTGGACCTAAAGTGATTAATTGACACAGTTACTATCCCAGCCTCCTGAAGTGTGCATGTTTGTATGTATGTGTCTGCATGTATGTCTGTATTGGTACTTAAGTAGGTGAGGAATCTTGTCACCCTTCGTCAAAGAGAAGACATGCTCAGGGGAGCCTGGGTGGCTCAGTCTGTTAAGCATCTGGCTCTTGATTTCGGCTCAGGTCATGATCTCAGGGTTCATGAGATTGAGCCCCAAGTCAGGCTCTGCACTGAAGGTGGAGCCTGTTTGGGATTCTCTCTCTCCCCCTCTCTCTGTCCCTTCCCTGCTCACCCTCTTTCTCTCTCAAAATAAAATAAAACTAAAAACTTTATTAAAAAGAGCAGATATGCTCAAAGTCAAATCCTGGTATCTATAAATGATGTCTGTATCCACTTCCCCTCACCAACACCTTTCAGCTCTATTTATCTTATAAGAATCACTTTGATAACCACACACATATTCAATCACCATGAAAACAAATACACGAAGCCAATGTGATTCAGCAGATATGTACTGATGACTTATATGCTATGAGCCTGCACGTCCTAGACATCAGCGCTGAAGATATGATGTTGAATAGAACACAAGCTATAACTTCAGGAATTCACAATGAATCTAGGCCTTAAAATATTTCACCAGCTAAGGAATAGTGGAGGAAATGAGGAGGACAGTTCAGGTCGAGCACACCACATGAGTCATGGAAGCAAGAGCGGCAGATGAGAATAGTGAAGCACAGAGTAGTCAGGTTGGTCTGAATTTAATTATTATGAACAATTAGCAGCCATTGAAAGGTTTTTATGGGTTTTGTTTAGGCAGAAGAATGAGAGCACCGAATCCACGTTTTAAAGACACAACCCTGGCAGCAGTGTAGAAAAAGGATTGGGGTGGAGAGGTAAATAGAAGTCAGAGGAAGAAGTTGGGAAGCTATTTTCATAGTAAAGACATAATACAAAAGGGAAGCAAAGATGGAAATTGGGTAATTTTTAAGAAATATAATTAACAAAACTGAGTCTGAAAGACATAGAAAACCTAAAGAAAATTTAAGATGAAGAAATAGAAAACATTCACTCACTACCACCTCCTCATCAACCCCCCGCCCCCCCCACACCACCTATAAAAGTACCTTACCTAGATTATTTTATAGGAGAAAGTCCACCAAATTTTTAAAGAGAAATAATTTCCAGTGCTACTTAAACTAGTCTAAAATATAGACATAAGCCATATATACATACAACATTGCAATAATTCCTAAATCTGACAGAGATAGCACACACACAAAATATAAAACCACAGATGAACATTTCAAGAATATCCAATGCAAATTGCCTAATTAAAATAACAGCAAACAGAATAAATTAATAAGTGTGATTTATTCTGGAAATAAAACATATAGAATTAATTTTATTTATTTTTCTATTAGATTATAAGTCTTTTTTATTGATTTGCAGAGTTCATATGGGGAAAATATTAATCTGGAGGAGTGCTCTATATATTCTACAGGAAGTTCTTCTACTGCAAATGTTTTCTTTCAGTTTGTGGTTTGTCTTCTCATTCTCCTTATGGTTTCTTTAGAAGGACAGAGGTTTTTAAATTTACCCTAATTAAATAAATTGATATTTTTCATTTTCTTATTGTTTAAATATCATTCTCTAAAAATTCTGAAAAATTTTTTATGCTTCAACATCTGCTCTTAATAAAATTAAGCTTTTAATAAAATAGGAATGTATAGATAGATACTTCCTTGACATAATAAAATATATGCACCTAGTTCCAAAGCTAGTGTCACACCTAATGAAGAGACACAAGAAGTACTTCATTAAAGGCAAAAATAAGACAGGAATGCCCATCACAACCACCACTATTCTACATTTTGTGCACATATTAGTCAAAGCAATTTGAGAGGAGAGAGATACATAAAGTATATAAACTAGAAAGGAAGAGGTGAAATTTTTTGTATATGGTTTGAACATATACCTGGAGAACCTAGGAGAATTCACTAAAAAGCTATTATAAACAATAAGAAAATTTAGTAAAATGACTAAATGCAATGTTAATATAAAGAAGTCAATAGCTCATTTATTTTTTCTGTTTTAAGTAATGTCTATGCCCAACCTGGGGTTCAAACTCACAACCCTGAGATCAAGAGTCACATGCTCTACTGACTGAGCCACCTAGGCACCCCATCAATAGCTTATTTATAAAACCAACAACCAGTCAGAAAGTCTAGCCATTTTAAAATAGAAATACACCTTTTTAAACAAGCAAGATCTACATGATTAAAGGTTTCAAAGGCTATAAAAGCCTGAAAGAGGACTTGATCAATTGGAAATTACAGCATATTCTTTGAAAGCAAGATTCAATATCATGAAGATGATATGCCTATAAATTTAACATAATCCCCATTAAAAATATCAAACAATTTATTTTAACTAGATAAGATGATTCTAAAGTTCCGATGGGAATTATACATAAAAATAGAATAATTCTGAAAAAAGAAGAAGAAAAAGTGAAGGCTAGACATAAAGATATTAAAATGTACCCGTATAATAATATAATAATAATTAAAAGTGAAATATTGAATAACCAGACATAGCAACTGAACAGAAGAGAAATGCAAAAAAGAAGACTAAACATATGTAAGAATCTGCTATATAATAAACGTATTATTTCAAATTGGCAGGGAAAAGATGGCACTGAAAAAACTGGGGGAAATGGTCAGCAGTAGAGGATGTCACCAAAATTATAGTATAGGAGACCCCAATCTCTACTCTCCAATGAGAATCAACAATTAGACAGCTATCCATGAATAAAAACAGCTCTGGGGGAGCTCTGGAGTCCACTTCAGAAACTTCAGCAGCACAGTGGAACAAAAAACCTGAGAGCAGCTGCACATAAAAGAAGAAAGACAATTTCATTTTTCCTGCATCATCCCATCACCCAACCTGGCATTGCTCAGCACCAAGAAGGAATGATCTAGCTAGAAAGACTTTCCCTCACTAAGATAGAAGAGCAGGATTAGTAAGCAGCTTTCCTAGCCTTTTTAGGGCACTGCACAAAGATCCCACTTTGGTTTCATTCTACTCAGACCAGCAAAGCTGAGATGTACAGAGACATTTAGGAACAGGGAGGAAAAGCAGGGAATATCAATAGCAGCAACACAGCTAAAGTGATTATGATTCCGGATGATGTGCTCTGCAGACAAATTCAGCAGCTTTCAGTACTGAAGCTATGCACTTACATGCCACCAGCCTGATACTTGTCACCAGCCTCCACTGCTATGCACATACTTAGGGGAGACTATGCAGCCATGGGAGAACACAACATCCAGGGCCCCCACAGCTGCTTGTTGGTCTGGATCAGGCTTCATCTTCTGTCACTGGCCTGAACCATTGCACTCATCTGCAACTAGTCGCAACCCTGTGTACCTGCTTGCCCTGGCCCAACTTTTCACCAGCTTCCACTGCCACGTGTTCACCACCACCAGCCACATCAGTGCATGCCAGTAACCAGGAACCCCACAGCTGTCAGTGCACCCACAGTTGACCCTTGCCCTTGCCACCTGCCCTGGCCCCACCACTACATATATGTCTGCAACCAGCTCCTGCCACTACACAGGCACCTACAGCTGGCCTCCACAGCTAAATGTATGCACACCAGTGGATCCAGCCACCATTGGTGCCCAGTCCCCAAGTGCTAAGGAGCCCAATAGCACTTGCAGCCACTGCATAGTCCCCACAGGTCCTGGCCAAGGACCACACAGTTGTCGATGCTGTGGACCCCAGCAGCCTGAGCTGAAGAAATATGATGCCTCCTCAGATCCTGTACCACCACACAACCCTGAACTTGGTATCCTATACCACAAGACTCAGAACACCACTAGTCACAGAGTGTTCTGGTGTATGCCCACTTAAAGGTGAAATTCTTCCCTTACCACAGTCAGTCTATAAAGTCTAAAAGAGGTGACTGTTTCTTCAAATGACAGCCACCTATGCAATCATAAAGAATCATAAAGAATCAGGGAAACATAAGGAACCCTCATGCACTGTTGGTAGAAATGTAAATTAGTACATACCATGGAAAACAGTATGGAGGTTTCTCAAAAAATTAAAAATAGAAATACTGTATGATCCAGTAATTCCACTACTGAGCATTTACCCAAAGAAAATGAAAATGCTAATTCAAAAAGATATGCACCCCTATGTTTACTGTGGCAATATTTACAGTAACCACAATATGGAAGCAACCCAAGTTTCCATCAATAGATGAATAGATGAAGATGTGATACATATACGGACAATGGAGTATCACTTAGCCATAAAAAAGGATGAGAACTTGCTATTTGTGACAACATGGATTGACCTAGAGGGTATTATGCTAAGTGGAAAGAGTCAGACAGAAAAGACAAATACCTTATGATTTCACTTATATGGAACAAAACAAAAAACAGGTGAATACATAAACAAAAAACAGAAACAGACTCACAAATACAAAGACAAATTGCTGGTTGCCTGAGGACAAAAGGGTTGGGGGGATGGGCAAAATGTGTGTAGGGAAGTGGCAGATACAGATAGTTATGTAATAAATAAGTCACAGGGATAAAATGTACAACACAGGGAATATAGTCAATGGTATTGTAATAGTGTCGTATGGAGAGAGACAGTAGCTACACTTATGGTAGACACCATAATGTACAGGGTTGTCAAATCACTATGTTGTACACCTGAAAGTAATGTAACATTGTATGTTAACCATACTTCAATTTTTAAAAATAAAAAATTGGTATATATTTTCAAAACAGAGCTTGGGAAGATAGCCAAAAAGGAGGACCCTGAACTCATTCGACCCACATTTACAACTGGGTGTCACTCACATCCAAGTAAATAAAATAGAAAATGATTCAATCCCTGGCAGAACAAATTTCACAACTAAATGTAGAAAAGAAGTCATATAGGAGAGGTTAGGAAGGGCAGAAACAGTGGTAGGGGGCTGTCCACAGAAGGGCAGGAGCTGCAGACATCGAGTAGGGAAAGCACCAGAGAGCCCGCATGGAGAAAACAAATCCTCATAATGTCTGGCCTTGGAAACCAGAGGAGCTGAATTCCATGAGTCTGTATAACCAGTGGAACTTAGAGCTTGGAGTTTTAAAAGTCAGTGACTCAGGGGCACCTAGGTGGCCAGGCTTAAGCATCTTACTCTTGATTTCAGCTCAGGTCATGATCTCATGTTTGTGAGATGGAGCCCTGTGTCAGGTTCTGCACTGACAACATGGAGCCTGCTTGGGATTCTCTTTCTCTCCCCCCACCTCTCTCTCTCTGCCCTTCCCCCCTCTAGAAGTAAATAAACAAACTTAAAAAAATAGTGACTCAGCACTGGATGAGTTGGAAGAACATGTGATAACTGGGCCCCCACCCCTTGAAGAGATAACAGCCCACAGAGAGGCAACATAGAAGTATAGTGTGCATGATACATGGGGTAAAAGGGAGGGAGATTTGTTTATACAGATTTCAGAGACTGTTGAGGTACTTCTTCAGGAACAAAGGAGCTGGCAGGTATGACTTTCCACCCCCATGCCCCACCCCAGCATAAACACAGAGCCACCTGCAGGAGGGGGTGCTACACAGACACTATCTAACCCACTGGCAGTGCACCTGCCCCCAGGTTCTCCTGAGGACTCACCCACTGCAAGCCAGCTGGCCTTGGCCCTGGGCTCAACACTAATTTTGTTAACACCCCACCCAGCTGCTGCCTCTGCATGTCATGCCCCCAGCAGCCACCACACTGTTGGTGATCCAGCCTAGGACTAGTGGATCAGTGCAAATTTTGCTTAAACCACCATCTCTCCCCTGAGTCCTCCCAGGGTCATGCCCTCTCACAGCCAGCCTGCCTGGGTCTCACTAACATCACAGACAGCAACCACAAGGAGTCAGTGCAGATGTCTGGACTGAAAGGAAAAGGTTCTCAGACAAAATAGCAGGCTGCAAGCAACACACATAGGAGACTCCCCTGAAGACCCAGGTCCTGGTGAACAGGGGACACCACACTGCAGGGTAGTAAAGGAACTCTTCTTCATAAAGCCACTACTCTCAAGAGCAGAAGACACAGCTGACTTCCCTAACACAGAGAAACAGACACAGAGAGTTAGACAAAATGAGGAGAAAGAGGAATGAGTTTCAAATGAAAGAACAGGACTAAATTACAGCAAGAGATACAGAAATAATCCACCTGATAAAGGATTTAATGTAATGATCATAAAGACACTCACTGAACTTCAGAAAAGTTTGGAGGACATCAGTAATGAAGAGCTCATTAAATTAAAAAACTACACTAGATAGAATAAATAGTAGGCTACAAGAAGCAAAGAAATGTTATCAGTGCCCTGGAGGATGGAGTAATGGCAAGCAATCAAGCTGAACATGTGAGAGACAAATACTGAATAATGAGAACAGACTTAGAGAACTCAGAGACCCCATCAAGCGTAGTACTATTCACACTATAGGGATCCCAGAAGGAGAAGGTAGAGACAGGGGGAACAGAAAATGTATTTGAAAAAATAATAGCTGAAAACTTCCTCAATCTGGGGAGGGAAATAAAAATCCAGATTCAGGAGACACAGAGATCACAAAAATATTCAACCCAAGGAGAGCCACACCAAGACACATAGTAATTAAAATGGCAAAAAAAAAAAAATAGTGATTAAAAAAAGAATTTTAAAGGTTGCAAGAGAAAAAGAAGACAGTTATATACAAAGGAAACCCCATAAGGCTATCAGCTGATTTTTCAGCAGAAACTTTGCAGGCTAGAAGGGAGTGACATGACATATTCAAAGTGCTAAAAGGGAAAAATCTGCAGCCAAGAATACCCTATCCCTCAAGGCTATTATTCAAATAAAAGGAGAGATAAAGAGTTTCCCAAACAAAAGTTAAATGAATTAACTAAATTTGCCCTACAATAAATGTTAAGAGGGACCCTGAGTGGAAAACAAAAACCATAAGTAAGAGCAAGAAAAATAGAAAGCACAAAAAAAATAAATATTTCTATAAAAATCAGTCAAAAGAAACACAAAATAAAAGGATATAAAATAGGATACCAAATATCTGAAACATGGAGGGGAGTGAAGTAAAGAATGAGATCAAAATTAAGCAACCTTAATCCCTTAGTCCCTCCTTGGGATTGCTATATGCAGAAGATGTTATATATAAACTGAATGGTAACCACAAATCAAAAAATAATAATAGCTATGCAAAAACTAAAGAGTAAGGAATCCAAGTATATCACTAAAGAAAACCAGCAAACCATGAAAGAGAGAAAGAGAAGAAAGGATCAGAGAAAATTACAAAACAACCACAGAACAAGTAACAAAATGGCAATCAATACATATCTACTGATAATTACCTTGAATGTAAATGAGCTAAATGCTTAAAAGAGTACTTCAAGCTGAAATGAAAGGACACTAAATAGTAACACGAAAAAATCAGAAAATATATAACACACTGGTAAAGATGACTATATAGCCAGATTCAGAATACTCTTAATACTGTAACATGATGATGTGGTAACTACTTAACTCTGGTGTACAGGTTAAAGTACCCAAATATTAATAATAGCTATAGGTACAATAATTTGTTAATGCATACACAATATAAAAATATATGTAAATTGTGATTTAAACAGAAAGGGAAGAGTGAAAGTGTAGTTTTGTATGCAATTTAAGTTAAATTGTTATCAATGTAAAATAGACATTTATATCTATAAGATATTTATGCAAGCAACATGGTAATCACAAAGCAAAATCTGTGGCAGATTCATAAAATATAAAGGGAAGGGAATCAAAGCATTCCACTATGGAAAATTATCAAGTCACAAAGGAAGGCAGCAAGAAAGGAAGAAAGGAACAAGGGGACGATAAAACTGCCCGAAAATAATACAATGGCATTAATAAGCTCTTACCTATCAATAATTTCTCTAATTGTAGAAGGATTGAATTATCCAATCAAAAGACATAGAATGGCTGAATGAATAAAAAAAAGACACAACTATATGCTTCCTACAAGAGACTCATTTCAGCTTTAAGGACACAGGCTTAGAGTGAAGGGATGGAAAGATATTCCATAAAAGTAAAAACCAAAAGACAATTATAGGCAAATAAAATACTGAAAATATATCAGACAAAATAGACTTTAAGCCAAAAATGGTAAGAGACAAGGAAGGTCATTAAGTAATGGTAAAGGAGTCAATTTATAAAAATAAAGCAATCATAAATACGTATTCACCTAACATCAACACACCTAAATATATTAAGCAAATACTAACATATCTAAAGAGAAATAAAGACAAAAAAATCATACTAGGGGACTGCAATACCCCACTTTCAAAAATAGATAAACCATTTAGACAGAAAATAAATAAGCAAACATTGGACTTAAATCATACTTTAGATCAAATGGACCTAAGAGACATATACAGAATGTTCAATCCACGAGCAGCAGAATATACATTGCTCTTAATTGCACACAGAACATTCTCCAGGATAGATCATATGATAAGTCTCAAAACAAGGATTAGCAAATTTAGGAAGACTGAAATTATACTATCTTTTTTTCTAACCACAATGGCATGAAACTACAAATCAATAACAAGAGGAAACTGGAAAATTCACAAATAACTTGGAAATTAACACAGTCCTAAACAATCAAAAGGTCAAAGACAAAAATCAAAAGGGAAACCAAAAAGTATCTTGAAACAAATGAAAATGGAAGACGAAACAAAACAAAACCAATAGGATACAAAAGCAGGTCTAAAAGGGGAGTTTGTAGTGGTTAAGTGCCCACATTAAGGGAAAAAAAGAACAATCTCAATGAAACAACCTAACTATATACCATAAGGAACTAGAAAAAGAATAAGCTGAGCCCAAAGTTAGCAAAAGGAATTAAATAACAATATGAGAGCAGAAATAAATAAAATAGAGATCAGAAAAATAATCAACAAAACTAAGAATAGGTTTTTTGAAAAGATAAACAAAATTAACAAATCTTTAGCTAGATTCATTAAGAAAAAAAGAGGACTCAAAGTCAGAAACGAAAGAGGATACATTATAATATATACCACAAAAATACAAAGATTATACATAGAAGTTATGAGGCTAGTATAAACAATTATACACCAACAAATTGGATAACCTAAAAGAAACACAAGATCTAAATCATGAAGGATGAGAAAATCTGAAGAGACCAAGAATAAGTAAGGACATTGAATAAGTATTCAAAAACCTCCCAAGAAAGAAAAACCCAAAACCAAATGGTTTCACTACTAAATTCTACCAAACATTTAAAGAAGAATTAATGCCAATTCTTCTCAGACTCTTTTTAAAAAGTGAAGAGGGAACATTCCAAACTCCTTTTACAAGGCAGCATTACCCTAGTACCAAAGCCAGATAAGGACACTACAAGAAAATAAAACTACAGACCAATATCCTTTATGAATATAGGCGTAAAAATTCTCACCAAAAGATTAGCAAAACAAATTCAACAATACATTAAAAATATCATACAGCAAAGGGGCATCTAGGTGGCTCAGTCAGTCGAGTGTCCAATTCTTGATGTCACCTTAGGTCATGATCCCAGGGTCATAGGATCAAACATCGTGTCCGGCTCCACAGTGTGCATGGAACCGGCTTGAGATTTTCTCTCTTCCTCTTTTTCTCTGCCCCTCTCCCCTGCTTGTGTTCTCTCTCTAAAATAAAAAAAAAAATGTTTAAATCATACAGAATGATTAAGTGGGATTTATCTCTGGAATGCAAGGATGCTTCAACATATGCAATTCAATAAATATGATTTACCACATTAATAGGATGAAAGATGAATATCATATGGTCATCCCATTAGATGCAGAAAAATCATTTGGCAATATAACTCATTTCATGATAAAAACACTCAACAAATTAGGTGCTGAAGAAACATATCTTCACATAATAAAGGCCATGTATGACAAGCCCACAATTAACATCGTACTCCATGGTGAAAGTGGAAAGATTTTCTGCTAAGATTTGGAATAAAACAAAAATGCCTCCCTCACCACCCCTATAGCACTGGGTGTCTTAGCTGGAGCAATCAGGCAAGAAAAGGAAATGAAATCAGGGTGAATCAAAAAGGAAGAAGTTAAACTGTCTTTGGATATGATACCTAAAGCACAAGCAACAAAAGCAAAAATAAACAAATGGAACTAAAAACATGCATCAAACTGAAAAGATGCGGCACAGAAAAGAAACAATCAACAATCAACAAAATGAAAAGGCAACCTATGGAATAGGAAAAAATAGTTCTATAGATAGATATACATAGATGATAGATAGATGATAGATGATAGATAGATATAGATATTTGAAACTCACAACTCAATAGCAAAAATAATACTAATAATAATCCAATTTTTAAATGAGCAAAGGACCTGAATAGATATTTTTCCAAAAAAGGCATACAGATGACCAATAGGTATATGAAAAGATGCACTAATCACCAGGGAGGTGCAAATCAAAACTACAGTGAGATATCACCTCACGCCTATATCATCGAGAAGACAAAAGATAAGTGTTGGTGAGGATGTGGAGAAAAGGAAATCCTTGTACACTGTTGGTTGTAAATTGGTTCAGCTACTATAGAAAAACAGTATAGAAAGATTCCTCAAAAAATTAAAAATAGAACTACCATATGGTCCAGAAATCCTACTTCTGGGTATATTTTCAAAGGAAATGGAAACAGGATCTGGAAGAGATACCTGCACTCATATGTTCATTATTACAGCATTATTTACAATAGCCAAGACATGAAAACTACCCAAGTGCCCACTTATGGATAAATGAATAAAGAAAATGTGAGTATTTTATTCAGCCATTTGCAACAATATGGATGGACCTTGAAAGTATTATGCTAAATGAAATAGGACAGACAAAGAAAGATAAATACTATACAATCTCCCTTATATGTGGAATTTAAAGAAACCAAACTCATAGAAACAGAGATCAGACTTGTAGTTGCCAGAAGTTGGTGGGGGGCAAGGAGGTGGGTGGCAGGGAAGCAGAATTGGGTGAAGGTGGTCAAAACGTACAAATTTCTGATTATAAAATAAATTCTGAGTATCCTTATTCACTATGGTGACTGTAGTTAATAATATTGTATTATATTCTTGAAGTTTTCTGAAAATAGGACTTAAATGTTCTACCACAAAAAAGAAATAGTAATTATGTGATGTGACAGAAGGGTTACTAACCTAATGATGATAATACTTTTACAATATATAAGTGTACCAGATAAACATGTTTTAAACCTTAAACTTTCACAATATTAGAGGTCAATTGTATCTCAATAAAGCTGGTGGGGGAGCAGGGACTGGATACAATCAAGAAAAATATGATTTTGGAACTATATCTTATATCATAAATTATATATAGATAAAAAATTAATATAAAGGAATGAAACCAAATGAAATTTTTAAATATAAAAATTATTTTTGAGGTGTGCCTGGTTGGCTCAGTTGGTGAAAATCCAACTCTTGACTTCAGCTCAGTCATCTTTCAGTTCCTGAGTTTGAGCCTTGCATCGGGCTCTGTGCTGACAGCATGGAGCCTGCTAGGGATTCTCTGTCTCCCTCTCTCTGTGCCCCTCCCCAACTTGCTCTCTATCCCTCTCAAACTAAATAAAAATAAATTTTAAAAATTTACTTTTAAAATATCAGAGTAGGAATGACCTTGTTAAGTATGACCTAACATCCAGAAGTACTTTTTTTAAAAGACTGAAAAATCAAATGCATAAAAATCAAAAACTTCTGCTTAAAAAAAGAGATACCATAAATAAGTCAAAGTGAAAAACTTGTAACAAATATCACAGGCAAAATGCTGATATTCTTTTTTTTCTTTTTCCTTTTTTTTTTATTTGATAGAGCACAAAAGTAGGGAAGAGGGGCAGAAACAGAGAGAGAGAGAGAGAGAGAGAGAGAGAGAGAGAGAGAGAGAGAATTCCACGTAGGCTCCATGCTTAGCTCAAAGCCCAACCAGGGGCTCGATCCATGACACTGGGACTATGACCTGAACCAAAATCAAGAGTTGGTTGCTCAATGGACTGAGCCATGCAGGTGCCCCAGGCTGATATTCCTTTTTTTTTTTTTTAATGTTTTATTTATTTTAGAGAGACAGAGTGCAAGCAAGGGAGGGGCAGAAAGAGAGAGAGGGAGACACAGGATCCAAAGGAGGCTCCAGACTCTAAGCTGTCAGCACAGAGTCCGACTCAGGGCTCAAACCCACGAGGTGAGACCATGACCTGAGCCGAAATCAGACACTTAACTGACTGAACTACCCAGGCGCCACCCCCCCACCACCAGGTTGATATTCTTATTTAAAACATCAGCAAACAGGAAAAAAAATGGGCAAAAATAAAGAGTTAAAAGGAAAGAAATACAAATAGTTTTTGAATGCGTTCCTTAAAAGCAAAACTTAATACATTATACCATGAAAAGATAGTAAAATTAAAATTACCCTGGAGAGTTTCAAAATACATGAACCTAATACTGACAGATCTAAAAGGAAAAAATGGGGGTGCCTGGGTGACTCAGTCGATTAAGTGTCTGACTCTTGATTTCGATTTAGGCCATGATCTCACAGTTTGTAAGATAGAGGCTGAGAGCACAGAACCTGCTTGGGATTCTCTCTCAACCTCTCTGCTGCCTCTGTGTGCACACCTGCTCGCTCTCTCTCTCTCAAAATAAATAAATGTTAAAAAATTTTTAAAGGAAAAATTGACAAGTGCATAATTTATAATTAGATATGTAAACACAACTTTCCCAGTAATTGCTGGAACAGTACAAAGATTAGGAAAGGTATAGAACACCTCAACAGCACTATGAACCAACCTGACCTAACTGATATTTACAAACCCCAAACCAACAGAATAGACACTCTTTTCAAGTGCATATGCATCACTCACCAAAATACACCAAAGATGGGCCACAAAGCAAGTTAATGGAAATCATAAAGAGTACATTCTCTGAATAAAACCATATTAAATTAAAAATCAAAATCAGAACTATATTTCAAAAAATCCCCAAATACTTGGGAATTTAACAACACACTTATAAATCACCAAAAAGACAAAGAAGAAATCACAAGGGGAATTAGAAAATATTTTTAACTGAATAAAAATGAAAGCATAATATATCAAAATTTGTGGCAGGTAGCTAAAATACTGCTTAAAGGAAAAGTTATAGGTTTAAATATTTGTATTAGAAACAGAAGAAAAGTAGCAATGTATCTGAGGACACTAGAAAAAGAAGAACATATTAAGCCCAAAGTAGGTAGAAGGAAGGAAATAAAAGTAGAAATCAGATCTAGAAAAAAGAAAAGCAATGGGGAAAAGTCAATAAAACTAAATTTTAGTTCTTCAGGGGAAAAAAATCAATAAAAGTTAATAAACTTCTAGCTAAACTGTTAAGAAAAAAGGGAGAAAACACAAATTACCAATTTCAGAAATTAAATGTTCTACAGACATTAAACAAATAATAAGGAAATATTTGTAACAACTTAGGCCAATAAATTCAATAACTTAAGTGAGATGGACAAATTCCTTGAAAGATACAAACAACCAAAACTTATTGAGGTATTAAAGCTCAGTAGCACAGATTGCTTCACTGATTAAGTCTATCAAACAGTTAAGGAAGAAATCATATTAATCCTATATAAACTCTTCCAGAAAATAGAGGAATGCCGAGTCAGCACCAGATGTCCCTAAACAGAGTCTGCCTCTATCTTCCCAATGTTTCAGAAAGTGGCTCTCTCAAACTCCTACAAAAGCACAGATCTGCTGAGAGTAAACATAGATTAAGTGAAAAGAAAGAGTAGAAAATATTTGCAAATAACATCTGCCCACTTTAACTTATCCAGTTTGAAACCACCACTTCCAAACAGCTTCTTTGGTGTATGCTTCAGTAAATGGTTTTTAAGTGTACCTTATTTGAGATTCTGACCTTGGGTGAACAACCATCCCAGTTCCCCCGGAACTTTCCCCATTGTAGCACTGAAACCCCAGGAAAACCAGAATGATAGTCACCCTATCTAACCCTGAATTTCATTGCCCTCTAAACCAAAACCTTACTCTAAACTCTCAAATAGGGGTGCCTGGGTGGCTTAGTCATTTAAGCGTCCAGCTCTTGATTGCAGCTCAGGTCATGATCTCAAGGTTCATGGAGTCAAGCCGCAGGTCGGGCTCTACGCCTGATTCCAAAGCATGGAGCCTGCTTCATTAAGCCTACTTGGGATTCTCTCTCTCCTTCTCTCTCTACCCTTCTCCCATTCACACTGGCTCTCTCTTTCTCTCTTTCTCTCTCTCTCAAAATAAAATAAAATAAACTCTTAAGAAAATTTATGCTTCTTTAATTCTGCTGCTTCCCTTACACATACAGATTCCAATCAAAAGAGAATTTAATCATAAAGAAGAAAATAACAGCATAAGGGTATCATTTTCACCCTCATTTTATAAACTCCAGCCCCTCCTATTTTCAAGTACTGAATACGATTTTTTTAATCCCAATTGCAAAGAAAAACCCTATAAGGGCAATTCTTATATTATAAAACTTATAGTTCAAAGAAATGTTTTTGTATGGATTTAAGAATTTTAACAAAAGTCATCAGAAAGACAGTATTTACATGGTGACAAAGTAATTGCATTCAGCCCTGAAGTTATGGCTGTATTTACCTTTTATTTACACCAGATGGCAGACATGAGCTCAACTTCTTCTCTCTGCCTTCATAAGATTCTGAATTGAGTTAGATTTTTTCAGTTCAAAGTCATAAATCAGAAATGTCCTTAGAGTGACCTATGGATGTAAATTACCAGAATTTATCATCTGCTGTTACATATGTGGGATCTTTCCTGATGTCTTGCCTCAGAGAGTCATTTATTAAGTGTGTTCAAAAGGAAATTTTTCCTTTGAGGCCCCACAATGTGGTCACTGCAGTGGAAAGCCTGTTTCCCATACTTAATGACATACCACTCTCTGGGTAAAGGACAAAGATGAAGAACACTTGGAGAGATATGAGAAGGAACAAAAGGAAGGGGCTGGATAATACATTCCATGTCTTAACATCTGTTACAATCTCTAATATGAATACATAAATTGAAAGATACAAAAATACTGCATCTTAAGAAGTTCCAATCTCTCTTGACTTTCTACGTCATCAACTTTGAATAATATCGATCTTTATCTGTTCTTGGAACAAATGTATAAGATTGCTTCTTCCCATTTGTTATAGTATGGAGTTAGAGCAACACACAATTTATTCACACTACACTGAGATATGCAAAGAAAATACAGCTCTTTATTTTCCTATTGTCTTGCTAATAATCTAACTTACCAACCTCCCACCTCCCTTCTGGGTAAAAGAAAAATTTAAACTTGCTGAGAAATAATACCCAGTCACTTCGCGTTAAGCAGTCTGCTTTCAGCTTGTTATTGTTCTTTTCAGGTAAAAGCACAGGCTTTCAGAAATCCCTACTATCACCACTTCCCCTCTCCAAGCTGGCATCTTAGGGTAGGGTAAATAAAACTTCATTCTTCCTGGAGACGTTATTATTCCCCAAGTCCTTGATGGCCTGGGCAGTAAGGGTATATTTTATGCATCAGATGGTCCACACCTTGATATTCACAGCTGACACCCTTCTCTCTCTCTCTCTCTCTCTCTCTCTCTCTCTCTCTCTCTGGGCTTTGCAGCCCTCACTGCTGAGGCTTAGTAACACCAGCCTCAGCTCTTTTCTCAGCTGCACATGCCTCCTGCGATGGGGCTTTGATTCTGAGGCCAGACGATCCACTCTGCAGCCTTTGCTTTCAAGATTACCTCATCCCCATTGCACCTACATTCTTGGTAAGATTTCCAGACCTCCTTGACCTCCCCCGGACAAATGAGAACTTCTAGATGCCTTGCATCCCACATTGGAGGTAAGGGAGCCTTCCACAAGCCAGTCAGGCTCTTCCTCTGCCTAACCCAGTTACACTCTGAAGTTTACCAGGGTATGGCTGCTCTTGGGGTACCAAATGGGAAAGAAGCCAAGAACCCCTCAGCATTTGGGTTAAACCTCTGTACTATTTGCACACAAACACACGTGTACATTCTGGGATTTTAGCGCAAGGCAGAGAAGCCCATTACACATTCTGGATGTCTAATCACCTCCCTTCCTTCTGGTCTCTCCTCATTGTCCAGCCACCACATATAAAGGGGCTGGCTCACACTTCTCTTTTCCCCTACCTTGGACTTCCCAGTGTCATTCAATTCTGGGGCCATTAAGCCTCATTGCTCAGTCATTAGGTCTAATTATGACTTTAGGAACTACTTCTACTAAACCTGAATCTTGGTATATAAAAGTCCTTGGAATTTAGAAATCTCGTATCTCTGTCCAAAAATCTTTTTAAATTTTTTTAATGTTTGTTTTTGAGAGAGAGAGAGAGAGAGAGAGATGGAGTGCGAGCAGGGGAGGGTCAGAGAGAGAGGGAGACATAGAATTCAAAGCAGGATCCAGGCTCTGAGCCGTCAGCACAGAGCCTGACCCGGGGCTCAAACTCACAAACCATGAGATCATAACCTGAGACAAAGTCAGACACTTAACCGGCTGAGCCACGCAGGTGCCCCTATCACCTTTTTGTTCTATTTGATATCACCTTTTCCTTCCCTGGGGCAATAAACTTCACAGTTTAGCCCACCCTTTGGGTTGAAGTTAAAAGGGAGTAAGATTTAAGGAACAAATGAAAATAAATCATTTTCAAATATTATAAATATTATAAATATTATCACTATTATAGGAGCTCCATGTGTAGAGTGTTTAAATTTAAAGACTTGGCACAGATGCAGTGATTACCATTATCAATATAATTACTGAATGGAAAGTGAAAGGCCAATGCCAAAGATAAGAAAGCAAATTGTCATGTTGGGACTATTATAAAAACTATTCATTGTGAAACAAAATACCTTTGGAATTTCCATTTTTAAAAATGTTAAAGGTAGGGGATGCCTGGGTGGCTCAGTCAGTGAAGTGTCCACCTCCTGATTTCAGCTCAGGTCATGATCTCACAGTTTGTGAGTTCGAGCCCCGCATCTGACTCTGCACTGACAGCTCGGAGCCTGCTTGGGATTCTCTCTCTCTCCCTTTCTCGCTGCCTCTCTCTCTCTCTGTCTCAAAATAAATAAGTAATCATTTTAAAAAATGTTAAAGATAGAGGAAGTGAGGAAAAAGTTAAGCATGAAATCAGAATATAATTTGCATTGTGTTTGTGGAGAAAGTTGATTGCCTGATCCAGCATCTGAAAACAGTAACCTCCTATTCTGATTTTGATTGGATGGTGAATGAATGTTGGTACTTAATTGTACCAACGTATGTCCTAGCTTTTCCCAAATCAGCATAAACAAAGTAGTTGGTTGCCTCATCACCTCAGAAAATAAGGGCCAACATGGTTACATAAAGGATGTGAAAGTAACTACAACTGGTAGCTAAATCATTGTGAAATAAAATTATTGCAAGGAAATCATTGACTCCTAGAGGTAGCCCATTTTGGTGAGACAGACTGTTAGTGACAATTAATATAAAGTTGCTTCACTTATAAGTTTTATGGTCAAAACGTTCAAGTTGAAACGTACATGTTGTTTCTGTTTTCTCTCAATGTGACAGTTGTGAGCCCTGGTCCATTAGGCAGACAGGCCTGTGTGTGAATCTGCTGGGCGAAGCAGTATTAACCTCTTTGACATTGGTTTTACTAAACCAGGGGCTCTTGTTTTTTCAGTTAATGTGGATTTGGTGTTAATATTTCCAGCCTTCCAAAGGACATGCTTATAGGTGCCACCTAACCTTTGAGAATAATTACATTCTTTGAACAAAGTACCTAGTATCTTAGAAAATCAATAAGACCATCCAAATGTAGAAGATTAAAGTAAAAAAATATCATTAATATTGGGGGGAGGAAAGCATAGTATCCAGCCATTTAAATATTTCAAACTTTTATTATCATTTTTAAATGACATAACTATTTTAGGGCCTGCTTTTTCAAGGTTTGGATTTCATCTAAGAGTGTTTTAACATCGTTAGTCATCACTTAACACACCTGAAACACCTCTCAGGGCTTCTTGCAGCCACAAAGTGGAAAACAGGATGCAGGTGAACTGCAGTGGGTGGTAATTCATCATCTGCGAGACTCTCGCCTTGAATCAGGCAAAATATATAAGGGGTGTTATTCCCTATAGTCTGTGTCTCTTCACAAAACGAGATTCTGGTGAGGTCAAGAATGCTTGCCATGTCTCCCACTGTTCAAGGCGGTTTTCAAGACGTGCTCCACGAGGCCCAGAGGTCCTCCAATGCCTCAGCAGCTATGATGAGGACCCAGAAAAACCAAGCTTGTGTAGTGGGCTTCCATTTACTCTGAGGAAAGGGCTTTTCTGCTTTCAAAAACAATTCCAGGATCTCCTGGGTGGCTCAATCAGTTCAACATCCGACTTCAGCTCAGATCATGCTCTCCCGCTTCGTGGATTTGAGCCCTACATAGGGCTCTGTGCTGACAGCCAGGAGCCTGGTGCCTGCTTCAGATTCTGTGTCTCCCTCTCTCTCTGCCCCTTCTCATCTCGTGCTCTGTCTCTCTCAAAAATAAACATTAAAAACAGTTCTAGGGGTGCCTGGGTGGCTCAGTCAGTTTAGTGTCCAACTTTGGCTCAGGTCACGATCTCACGGTCCATGAGTTCAAGCCCCATCCAGGGTTCTGTGCTGACAGCTCAGAGCCTGGAGCCTCCTTCAGATTCTGTCTTCCTCTTTCTCTGCCCCTCCCCCACTTGCGCTCGCTTTCTCTCTCTCTCTCTCTCTCTCTCTCTCTCTCTCTCTCTCTCTCTCTCAAAAAACATTAGAAAATTAAAAACAAAAAACAGTTCTAAAACCACTACCTTAAAGCCTCAGTGTATGATCACAATACAGAGAAGAAAAAACAAGCACCTGTTCTCATGGTTCTACTCCTTCCCCAAGGCAGTGTGAACAAGGATCCTCTGTTTTAACCCCTGGAAGATAACAGGGGTATAAAAACAACTAGAATGGATTGCATGTAAAATGTCCTGATAAAGTTTATTTTGAAAACAAGATTTATAACTAAAATACAAGAGGTACACATAAGGTGTTTGGTGCAGTGACCCTTTATCCCCGTCACACATATGAATCACTGGGAAACTTAAAAAAAAAAAAAAAGGTGGGGAGGACGTACCTGAATACGTTCTGATTTAATTGGTCTAGTATAGAATCCAGGAATTATTATTTTTTAACCCCCAGGTGATTCTGATGTGCAGTGGGGATTGATAACCATAGGATTACTAATATGGAGAGAAAGAGATTATATCCATCCAGACAGCAGAAGAGCAAAGATACCCCCTTCAGGATCCTGTCATTTCCAGACACCCCAGGGCCTATAAGCTCACGCTTCACTTGAAGACTACTGACGTGGCAGCTGTTACTCCTGAGAGTTGATGGGAGCAGTTTTCATCCCCACGTCTCTGTCTGATTACATTACCATTTGCTTTAGGATAGTAGTTCCAAAACTTTAGATCTTAAGAATCACCAGAGAGACTTGTTAAAACTAGAAATTCCAGGCTCTCCCCTGCTAGACTCAGATTCAGTGGGTCTGTACTACAGTCTAGGAATCTGTACGTTCAGAAGCACCCCAGGTGATTCTTATGATTTGGCAGCTTGGGAAACCCTGCTCTAGAATCTGAATTGCTAAGACAGCCTCTTATTGCCAGTCTTACCATTTCACCCAGTTCCAGTCCATCACAATACTACTTCTAAAATAATCTTCCCGTTTCATATATCCATCAGGCCATTCTATGCTGCCTACTATAGACTGACCAACATGTTATTAAGTTGTTTGATTGATGTGTTCTTGTTTAATCTCCTCCTCCCCTCTGAGACTGGTCACAGAGGGGGTCAGTCTGGTCTTCAGACTGCAGAACAAGGAGGGGAGGTTAGGAAAATCTAAAAACAATAACAAAGCAATGATAATAAAGGAATGAAACCATATCTGGAGGTCAAGCAAACAGCATAACTGGAAAGCCTGTCCAGAATGCTGGCTCATGAGGCCCACTTGTGTATGTGTTAGGAAAAAGGCAGTAGCACAATAAAGAACTGGCATTTTTCATACTTGCTGCTCAGTGCTTTATGTATTTTATCTCATGTGGTCCACATAGCATATGATGCATATGCTACTGTTGTCTCAGTTTACATAAGAGAAGACCTAGATGTTTAGGTTAAGTAACTTGCCCAATGACACTGCAGGGGAATGATATAGAGCCAGGAAGCAGGCCAGGCCACGCAGGGTTCAAACTACTAAGCAATATTGTCCCCCACTTTCAGAGAACAGGATGAACAGGCAGTTTTGGGAAGGTGCTTCAGTTCCTTATCATCTCATCCCCTACTTCCAGGGGAAGGAACAAGTGACCTACAAAAACTTCAAAGCTTAGACGAGTCTTGTGTTTCAGGGAGCCTCCACAGGTGTCCCTTCCTGCTCCTTCCTGAGCCTGCTTGTCCGGAATTTTGGCTTACTGTTGTTGTATTTGTTTGTAAAAATTAGTGAATGATGGGGCGCTGAGTGCCTCAGTCGGTTAAGCCTCTGACTCTTGGTTTCAGCTCAGGGCATGATCTCACATTTCATGAGTTGGAGCCCTGTGTCAGACTCCATGCTGGCTGACAGGGCAGAGCCTGCTTGGGATTCTCTGTCTTCCTCTCTCTTTGCCCCTCCCCAACTCCTGTTGTCTCTGTCTCTCACAAAATAAATAAATAAACATTTAAAAAAATCAGTGAATAAAAGTATGCATTAATCAAATGCAATTTACTTAAAAGTGACTTTATTCCCAGGTAAGAGATGTTTGTTAGAGTCATCTTCTTTGCTTGACAACTCAAAACCAGAACTCTGGTAACTAACCTGGGTTCTATGTCTGTTTCACTTTAGTTTTTCATCACGATTCTGAGAAATGGGGCCATTCCCTTGGATATGTTTCTTGTCATAAGAAGTCCAAGGAAAATGATAATTTTTAAAACATGGTGTCTATTTTTCTGAGGAATGTGAAAGGAGACCTTTTAGGAAATTGTCTATAACAAAAGATACAGTGGAAAACAAATGCACTGGGAGCCAAACACGCCAAGGTTTGCCTCATTGTGAGCTGCATAGCCAAGATTAATCACTTCTCCTCTCTGAGATATGATGCTAATCTTTAAAGTAAGGATAGGATTACCTAAACTACGGATGGATGAGCCTTGACTTCAGACCAAATCCAACCCCCTTGGACTGTTTTTAAGGTCTTCCTTCCAGATAAGAATAATTTTTACAACTTTTTTAGAGATTGGAAAGAGAGAAGAGGAAGAAAATTCAACAGCAATCCTATGTAGGCTGCAAAACATGACATTTTTACTATCTGGCCTTTTACAGAAAAAAAAATTGCTAATCTTTGGCTTAAAACCAAGATGATACCATCTGTCTAGCTTATCATAAACAACAAAGCCAAGATGAGCTGAAGAATCCATATTTTTTAAATGTTTATTTATTTGATAGAGAAAGAGTTTGTGAGCAGGAGGAGGGGCAGAGAAAGAGGCAAGAGGGAATCCTAAGCAGGCTCCATGCTGTTAGCACAGAGCCCGATGTGGGGCTCCATCTTCCAAACGTGAGATTATGACCTGAACTGAAATCAAGAGTTGGACTCTTATGGTGCCTGGGTGGCTCAGTCAGTTAAGCATCTGACTCTTGATTTCACCTCAGGTCATGATCTCACAGTTTCCTGAGTTCAGACCCCATGTCCAGCTGTGTGCTGGCAGCACGGAGCCTACTTGGGATTCTCTCACTCTACCTCTCTCTCTGCCCCTCCTCTGCTCATGCTGTCTCTGTCTCTCTCAAAAGAGTTGGACTGTTAACTGACTGAGCCACCCAGGTGCCCCCAAAATCCATATTTTAAAGCAGGCTCTCTAAAGGGGCACCTGGGTGGCTCAGTTGGTTAAGCGTTAGACTGAAGCTCAGGTTATGATCTGATGGTTTGTGAGTTCGAGCCCCGCATCGAGCTCTGTGCTGACAGCTCAGAGCCTGAAGCCTGCTTAGGATTCTGTGTCTCCCTCTCTCTTTGCCCCTCCCCCACTCATGCTCTCTCTCTCTCTCCCTCTCTCTCTCTCATTCAAAAATAAACAAACATTAAAAAAATAAAATAAAGTCAAGTAGGCTCTCTCACCAGCTAATTTACTGCTCCCAGGCAGCCTCTCAGTGCTTAAAATTCAAATCTGTGCTTCAACAAAACTTCATATGACCACAGGGTCCATCTGACATCCAAACTCATTCTGTGAAAGGCAAAGATCTATTCCGGGTTGAAACAACTAAATTATTGCCAAGCATGGTATAGCATAAAGGTCTTGCAACAGGGAAAGAAAGAGGACTTGAAGTCTAAGTCCCCCCAAATGTCATACAGAATCATAAATAAAACAAGTAAACCCCAGTGTGGTTCTGGAGGGGAAGGAGCAAGATGGGTTGAGCTGAACCCCCTCCCTTATTTGACCTCTTCCAGCCAGGGCAGCCCCAAGAGCTCCATGGGGGCCATTTAAAAACCACTAATGGGGGCACCTGGGTGGCTCAGTCGGTTAAGCTTCCAACTTTGGCTCAAGTCATGATCTCACGGTTCAAGGGTTCGAGCCCTGCATCGGGCTCTGGGCTGACAGCTCAGAGCCTGGAGCCTGCTTCAGATTCTGTCTCCCTCTCTCTCTGCCCCTCCCCCCACTTATGCTCTCTCTCTGTCTCAAAAAATAAAAAACATTTAAAAAAATTTAAAAACCACTGATGGAGAGGGGGCGCCTGGCCGGCTCAGTTGGTAGAGCTTGCGATTCTTGATCTCAGGGTTATAAATTTATTCAAGCTCCATGTTGGGTATAGAGATTACTTAAAAATAAAATCTTTTTAAAAAGGGAAAAAACCCCACTGGTGGAGAGAAAACAAATGGACTAGGATCTTGAGGGACTCCATAGAATCCTTTATAAACTTCAGTAAGTCCCATTCCCTCTTTAAACCACAATTTCCTGAGCATTAAAAAAGATGGTCTATATATATTTTAGAACTGTGTTTAAGACTAGTGTTGATGAATATAAAGTAATGTGTATATGGCCACAAAGAATATTCTTCATTTGTATATACATATCAATTATATATATAATTTTATTTTATTCAATTCTTGACATACTATATATATTTCAAAATTTGAACAAAATGAAGTTAGCTTATAGTAACATGATATAAAGTATGATAGAAATGCTGTAGAAGGAAGTGACTATGTTATGAAAGTCTGCAGTTTCTCTCATCACTATGGTGAGAGAAAATTAAATGTCTCAGCCAGAACTTGGAGAGTGTTGTATTCTCTACCACTGCCCCCACCTACCCCTCACTGTTTCTGTTTAAGGAATTCATACCAGCCACAGGGAGATTTGGCTTCCATCCAAGAGGAGAAGGAAGAAAACAAAAACAACTCCACTGTAAAATAGAAAGGAAAATGAGTCTGACAGATTTATTCCTTTCTGCATTTCCTGTTACTGCTTCCCAAGACTGGCTTTCAAAAGCAAGACTCTGTCCCATGAGAATAACCTCTACAGTGAGGCAGCCCTCGCTGAGAAAGATCTGTCTCTCCCATTTTATTTCTTAATTTTTTTTTTAAATTCTGGAGCCAAAACAAGCCCCAGGTGCCCTTTGTGTCCAATACTAACATGTAATATTCTCTTTCCTCTGTTTTTACAAGACTTTTGAAAAGAAAGGGTAGAAAGTTGTCAAAGTCCCAAGGACAGGGAGGGAGAACCCAGAAATAGTCCCAGAGGGAAGAAGAGAGCCATGTGGTATTTGCAGAACAAACAGAAATAATGACAAACTAACACTTTTGAGAAACTAGAACCATTCTCATTTATGTGTCTGTTTAAAAATGTATGTTTTGTAAGTACATGCAAGCGATACCCCTAAGACTAAGGAGATCGGAGATAGGCATGCATGTAAGTGCAGACTCAAGCAAAGGATAAAATGATTCAATGGGGGTGGAATGGCAAACTAATGTATATTACATGTCAAAGTGTCTGCCAACTGGGTATGTTCTTATAAAGAATTAATGTTTCACTCACATTCAATACAGTTGACTTGTTGTAGCTGAAATGGGCCTAGATAGCTATTTATTATCTGAGCGGCTTTAACACAGTCTTCTCTACCCTGCAGCTGAAGTTATTGAGTCTAACATGTGGTATTCATTAGTTGAAATCCTGCAGTATAATTGTCTAGATTTGAAGCATAAAGCTTTGCAATAAAATTTTGCATTAAAAAAAAGATTTATTTCAAATTTCCTGAGTTCTGCCACCAACATAGGGAAAATAATACCAATTTTCTTTTGGCCTAAAATAGACATTTCATTGGCTTTTTGATAGGCAGTTACATTCAGAAAAATTAGAGTTCCCTTTGCAAACAAATTTTAAATAATATTTAGGATATCATTTCTGGAAAATCACTTAAGGAAAAGAACTTCATCCTTCTTAGAAGTATAGGGAATAGTGATTTCTATATCCAAAGCATTTAATTCCCTCCCACTTTCTTCCTCCTCCTCTTTCTCAATTCCCCATTATAATGGGGACTTATTTGAGAATTATACAGGGGGAAAAGCAATCTTAATAATTTATAAAATAAAACAAAAAACAAACTTGTTCAATTTTGTTTATTAGCAAAATAGTATTTGATCTCTTTTAATAACTTAAGTTTCGCAACCCATTTTCATTCATTTCTTTTCACAGTGATGAGATTATGTCAAGGGCCTAAGGAAAATCTAGAAACGTTTTTGAGAGTGAGGTATAAGGGAACATTTTGGTTTAGTTTTTGTTTTTCTTAAGTGCCTTTATTTCTAAAACAGAAAAGTTTTGAATTTTCAATTTTTTAATGACAAACTAAGATAAAATCATCAAATATGAAATACCTCACTTAAAACTTGATTACCACCAGTTCTACAATAATCTAAGGACTATACAAGATGAAGTAATTGCAAATAACCCAGAGTTTCAAATCATGACATATTTCCACATGCTGATTAAAAACAAGACATTGCTCTTTTTTTGTTTTTAAAATTTATGATTTTTATATCTATTAAAGTAATACATATCCATGCTTTAAAAAGTGAAATAGCACATGCAAAAGAATGAAGTTGGGCCCTTACCTTATACCATATACAAAAATTAACTCAAAAATGTATCTAAGACATAAATGTAAGACCTAAAAACTATTAAACCCTTAGAAGAAAACATAAGGGGAAATCTTCATGACATTGGATTTGGCAATGATTTCTTTGATATGACACCAAAAGCACAGACAACAAAAAGAAAACTAGATAAAATGAACCACATCATAATTAAAAGCTTCTGTGCATCAAAGGACACAATCAAAGGGAAAAGGCAACCCTTGGGAATGGGAGAAAATACTTGCCAGTGATATCTCAGAGGTGTTACTATACAGAATATATAAAGAACTTCTACATCTCAACAATAACAAAAATAACTCAGTTAAACATGGGCAAAGGATTTGAATGAACATTTCTCCAAAGAAGAAATACAAATTGCCAACAAGCATATGAAAAGCATATTCAACATTACTAATCATTAGGAAAACGCAGATCAAAACCACAATGAGCTACCACCTCATATCCCTTAGGATGGCTAAACTATTAAAAACTAAAAATAAACAAAATAAATGTTGGTAAGGATGTAAGGAACTGGAACTCTAGTGCACTGTTGGTGGGAATATAAAATGGTATAGACACCATGGAAAACAATATGGCAACCCTCAAAAAATTAAAAATAGAATTATCATATGACCCAGAAATACCACCACTGGATATATATCCAAAGAATTGAAAGCAAGGACTCAAAAAGATATTTGTACATTTACATTCACAGCAGCATTATTCACAATAACCAGGGAGTGAAATCAACCCAAATGTCTTAAATGTCCGAACAATGAATGAATGGATAAACAAAATGTGGTAATATGGAATATTATTCTGCTTTCAAAAGAAAGGAAATTCTTGGGGCACCACGGTGGCTCAGTCAGTTAAGCATCTGACTCTTGATTTTGGCTAAGGTCATGGTCTTGTAATTTGTGAGATCAAGCCCTACATCAGGCTCTGCACTGACAGCACAGAGCCTGCTTAGGATTCTCTCTCTCTCCCTCTCTCTCTCTTTCTTCTCTCTCTCTCTCTCTCTCTTTCTCTCTTTCTCTCCCAATAAATAAAAACTTTAAAGAAAAAAGGGAAGGAAATTCTGACACATGCTATAACATGGGTGAACCTTGAAGAACTTATGCTAAGTATAATAAGCCAGACACCAAAGGACAAATATAAGTATGATTCCACTTATACAAGGTATCTAGAGTAGTATAGAATGATGGTTGTCAGAGCAGAGGGTAAGGGGGAAAGGGGAGTTATTGTTTAACACATACAGAATATCAGTTCAGGAGGATGAAAAAGTTCTGGAGATAGATGGTAGTGGTAATTGCACAATGTGAATGTCCTTAATGCCCCTGAATTGTACATTAAAAATCGTTAAAATATTAGCTTTTATGTTATATTTACACACTTGTGGATGCATACACACACATAAACATACACATACATATATACACTCCACTTATCCCCTGCCATATTCCACAAATAAGTGCACAAATTTTTACTAAATCAGTATTTTATCATGAGTATCTGAATGTTGTTCAGACATAAGCCTTATAGTGTACAATGATTATGCTCCCATTTATGTACTTTTGTTTTTCCTAGAGTTAATAATCACTTCAGGGTTTGGGTTTTGGGTTTGGGAAGGGGGGATTATTTTTCTATGTAATTCTTTTATCTATGTAATTCTTTTTATATATAATTCCTCTCTCAAAATCTCCAGCAGAACTGTAAATTTTTCTCAATTTAATAAAATATTAAGCAAGATGTGAGGTTTTTTTCTTAGAGATATTTGTCCTAGAACCCACTGTCTTTCCACTCCAATCTGGACTTGTAGGCTCAGCCTCTTGCACAGCTCTCATGTTAGGACATCTATTCACTGTCATCCTAGGACTTACTCCAGGATTCTATGTTTTTGTTCCTCTTTCTCAGATCTCACATCTTTTTTTCTCTCAATTTACTTCTTTCTTTTGGCTTGACACATTTCTGGAAGCTTCCTGAGGAGAAAAAAAAGACACATTAGAGTTTAATTTTTTTAAAACGTCCTTGTAAAATAATGACCTTATTATAACAGTTATTGGAAAAAAAATAAGTAGCTGTCTCTTGAATTCAATATTGGAAATAACTTTTACTCAGAATGTAGAATGTTGAAGCCACTTTTCATTGTTCCCTAGATTTAGGGATTGGTGTTCAGAAATTAAATACCATTTTGAAGACTGGTCCTTTATATATGACTCAATGTTTTTTTCTAGGCATTTTGAAGATGATCTATTTACCCTCAGTTTCAAAAAGATGTGCTTTGTTTTAAGTTTCTTTCCCAATAATATGTTGGGTATTCGGTATGTAATTTCAACCTGGAACTTCATATCCTTCTATTTGGGGAAGCTTTATTTCTTTCTTTTTTAAAAGATTTCCTCATCTCAAATTTTTCACTTCCTTATTTTTGAGACTATTAATCAATATTAAATCACCAGATTTGATCCTTTCATGTTCTTATCCTAGTCTTTTTTTGTTTTAATTTGATGGTATATTACTCCTTTGATTAGGCCCCATTACTTGGCAAAGTTGATGGGATATCACTCTCATGACTATATTATGTTATATAAGATTGCCTTGGCAAACTAATGAGAGATTATCCTTGCTGGCTTGATGAAGTGAGCAAGCATGTTGAAGAAGATCATGTGGCAAGGAACAGCAAGTGATCTCTAAGTGGCCTTAGGACTTGAAGGCAGCTAATATCCAGGCGGGGCAGTTGGGACGGGGGAGGCCTGGAGTCATACAGCAGTAAAAAAATTAATTCTGCCAAGAGCCTAACTGTGCTTCAAATTGGATCTTTCTCCAGTTGAGCCTCTGATGAGATCACAGCCCCTTTGAAATCTGGATTGTAGCCCTGGGTGACTCCAAATGAGAGAAACTTAACTAAGCCATGCCTGAACTTTTAACACACACACACACACACACACACACACACACACAACTATAATATGAAGGTGTTTATTGTGTAAGCCACTAGACTTATGATAATTTGTTATGTAGCAATTGAAAACAAATACACTAGGATAATTTCCTCAACTTTATTTTCCAATGTTTTAATTATGTTTAAAATTTCTATCACATATTTCATTTCCAATAGTTCTTTTTTTTCTTTCAATGTTTTAAAAATGTCAGTAGTATCCACTTCATTATAGAAGGCAAGAGAAATATCCTAGAGGACTTCTTTATAATAGATAACAAAAAATAGCCACAATACTTCTGTCTTCTCTATATCCATATCCTTAGCAATATGATTTTGCAACCACTTTAATGAAGATGTAAAGTTATTTACCCCACTCTTGAATCTGAGCTGGCCTTCTGACTTGCTTTTGCCACTGGAAGGTGGAAGAAATGATGATGAAGTAGTTAGAGCCTAGGCATCAAGGAGTTTCACATGCTTCTACTCATTTTCTTGAGACCATGCCTCTGCCTAATGAAAAAGCCTGTTGGGAGATGAGAGACCACACAGACCACAGCTGAGTCAGCCTAACTACACTGGCCAAAGCCCCAGAGATGTGAGAGAGCCCAGGTACAATTAGCAAAACTACTTACCCAATCTGGCAGGTGACTACAGATATATGAGCAAGGCTGTCCTATGTGCAGCCCCTGGTGACCAGAATACCTGTGAGTTTAATGCTTGTTGTTTTAAGACACTGTGTTTTAGTGGTTTTTTATACAGTAATACCCAAATAATACGCAGTTTTTTATGTAGACTTTTAACCAGTCTTTTTTTTTTTATTTCCACCCTCATCTTCTTCAGCGATATCTCTTAAGTACAGTTTCTGGGTATCTGTGGTTTTAGCTATTTTCTTATTGATTGCTCCCTTTGTATGCTATTAGATTTCAGCTTCCTAGGCTCTGATAAGTCAGCTACAGAGCTCCATCTTCCATATTTTCATTGCCAATTCCAATTTGGTATGATATTCTCTTCCATTCTTATTGACCTTATTATTTCTTTACTGCCATTTTAGTGGGATTTCAGGAAAGAGGTAAGATGAGAATGTATATTCAAATGTTTTATTATAATTATAAGTTCAGTACAAACCTCAACTGTGAAACCAAGGTGTACTTTTGCCTGCAGATTTAATGCCATTTTTATAAAAACAAGATGTACTCATTCTCCTTGTCACTGTTTCTCTTTACAATTTATTTTTGATCTAGATATCAATAGCAACTCCCACTATTCCACAGCACTCTCTATCCCCTTTATCCTGCTATATTTTTCAGCACTTATCAGGGATTCTTAACTGAGTTTCCACAATATCCTAGAATATCTGTGTTATGTTGCTAGGGATTCTATAAGAGAAGTGATGAAAAATATAAACATTAATTTTTGAATTTGGCATGCCATGTAATTCTGGCACTCATACTAATAGATAATGACCAAGCAGCCCTGTCAGAAATTTCTTTAGAGACACCAGAGTGGCTCAGCTGATTAAGTGTCCAACACTTGATTCTGGCTCAGGTCATGATCTCACAGTTCGTGAGGTTGAGACCCACATCTGGCTCTGTGCTGTTAGCATACAGCGTGCTTGGGATTCTCTCTCTCCCTCTCTCTCTGCCCTTCCCCTGCTCATGCATTCTCTCTTTTTCAAAGAAATATACTCAAAAAGATTTTTAATTTCTTTAGAAGTATTTCTGCCCATGGGGCACTTGGGTAGCTCTATTGGTTAAGCATTCAACTTCAGTTCAGGTCATGATCTCATGGCTTGTGAATTCGAGTCCTGTGTCGGGCTCTGTGCTGACAGCTCAGAGCCTGAAGCCTGCTTCAGTTTCTGTGTCTCCCTCTCTCTCTGCCCTCCCCAGCTTGCTTTCTCTTTCTCTCTCTCTCAAAAATAAATAAACATTTAAAATTTTTTAAAAAAGAAGTCTTTCTGCCCCATATGACAGTGCGGTCGGACCGTTTCATTTGGTTAGGTTCTTTGTCAACTTTTGGTGTGAAATATAGAAAGCTATTGATAATTGTTAAGCATAGAATTGCCCAGAGTGGAGGACAATAGACTAATGATGTTTACCTTTCTCCTCCAAATTACATCCCCCAGACGCTCCTTGCACGTACCAAGTCGATCTATGGAAAAGCAAAAAACAAACAAACAAAAACTCTACAGCAGAAAATCTGAGGGAAATTTTTATTCTGAAGAAGAAACTTTTATGCACCATGATTCAGCTTCTCCTCTGTCAATTTTGTTTTGTTGTAGATGTTGCATAGATTGTGCAGATTAGAAAATAATTGTGTTGGATGTTTTCATAGTCTTTTTTCATTTCTAGTTTGTTTGTTGTGAGCTCTTGTTTTCTATTTTATTAGCATTTGCTTTATAAAATGACTGATCTCCAACACAGTGATATTTGAAAGTGGATGATAGATAGGAGAGGAGAATTCTTGTCCCAGGCTTAGGGACAATTTTCATAAGGTTAGCAATGAAGAATTATAAACATTTGAGACATGTCACTGTCCTGTTTCAACAAGTGACAGAATAAGAGAAATGGGGGGGGGTAGAGAGAGAAGAAAGAGGGAGAGAGGAAGAAAGGAGTACAGACAGACAAGCATCAGAAGCAAAAACAGAAATTGTTTTATTTCAGTTGAAGATAAAATTTGTAGCTTATCTCACATGACACAAAACGGATTGTTTATGCAGAAAAAAAAAGGAGGGGGTACAAATATCATATTAAAAAGTACATATCATTCTTTACTTTGGCATTCAGAAATAATGCTTTGTGCATGTATTGGCCTACAAAAGAAACCAGGGAACCAACAAGTGTATAATAATTTTATAACTCTATATGTGCCTGATAATTAAAAACTATACTGAAACCAGAATTTGTCAAGAAATAACAAATTGTTTCTTCTAAATCTTGAGTAAAACTGTGTCTTAGAGTATATTTTTATTCATATTGCTTTGGGTTATGGTGTCGGTAACGTTACCATTCAACATTGTAAATAAATTTTCATGTTGAAAATAGCATTAATTAAAATCAATTTACAACTTCTATTTAAATTAAATCTATAAAGCCTGCCTTTAGGAAATTAAATCCCACTTTAGCTTAAGACAGTTATTTAACAAATTTATTATGTTGGTCACATAAGTTTTTAAATTTTATTAACGGTAAGGAAATAAATGTTAAGTAGAGCAAGTTTAACTGTGTACATTTTTCAAGAAAATTTGGGTAAAAAGCCGTTTTTATTGTTGTTCCAAATAGGGAAAAACTACTTTTGCACATACTCTATTTGCATTTTGTATTGTAGAAATTTGTAACAACACTTTCACGCTGTGGTAAACTGAATATAGGCCCCTAAAGATGTTCACGTTCTAATCTCTGAAATCTATTAATGTGTTACCTTATAAGGCAAAAGAGATTTAACAGGTCGGTCAAGTTATGGTCTTAAAATAGGGAAATTATACTAGATTATCCAGGTAGGCGCAGTGTATTGACAAGGGTTTTTAAAAGAGGGAAGCATGAGAGTCAGAGAGAGAAAGAGTTGTAGGTGTTAAGTTGCTAGCTTTGAATAAGGAGAAAGGGGCCATCTGTGAAGGAATGCAGCCAGCCTCTAGAAGCTCGAAAAGGCAAGGAAATGGATTTAATCCTAGAACCTCCAGAAGGAAAACAGCCCTACTAAACCATTTTGGACCTCTGATCTCCAGAACAGTAAGCTAATAAATTTGTATTGTTTTAAGCCACTAAATGTGTGTAATTTGCTATATACAGCAGCAGTAGGAAACTTATACATAGGCTAACTGGATAAGGTTTTAAACACACACATACAATCAAATAGGTAATTTTTTTAAACAGAAAACAAAAAAACACCTGAGTTTCCTTTTCCTACAACTACTGATTTGTTTTGTGGAGTTTATATGCTTGGTGGGGAGTGGGAACCAAACAAAAACAATAGTATATTAACCTAAAGAGACAGATCTATAGGAAAACAACATACTCTATCAAAAGATCATTGAAAATGATTCTTGGATTATCATACCTACCAGTTACTGAACCTGCTAACATACCATGAGCTGCCAATATAATAATTTTTAGGCAGAGGTTCTCTGAGACTTGAAAATTATTTCAAGGGTTCATTAAGATAAAAAGATTGAGAATGGTGGCGTGCCTGCATGGCTCAGTTGGTTAAATCTCTGACTCTCCATTTCGGCTCAGGACATGATCTCCAGGTTCATGAGTTCCAGGCCAGCAACAGGCTCTACACTGACTGTGCGGAGCCTGCTTTGGATTCTCTCTCTCCCTCTCTCTCTGTCTGTCCCCTACTAGTGCTATCTCTCAAAGTAAATAAATAAACTTTAAAGAAAAAACAGTTTAAAAAATTGAGAATAGTTATACTGTATATTTGCTTGTTTATTTGCTTATTGTCTACCCCTGCACTCCAGATGGGACAAGTGTTTGCCTCCTGCCATAACTTCAGTGCCTGGAACTGCCTGGCACTGCCAACGCAGTTGCCCACAGTATGTGTTAAATGAGTGTATGATGACCATGTTTTCTGAACCAAAATCGGACATCTATTCTGATGAAAGTCTTAAATGAAGCCTGGTACTGGTGTGTCTCCAGGAACATGAGGGTGACCCTAGAGACTAACAATAGGGAAGCCTCCTCATCCCTGCTGCTACAGAGGTTTGTGGGTTTTATTTAACACTAGTCCTGTTAGCACTTTGTTGCTGACTCTTTGGCTACTGGATTCCATATTTGTTTTTCTGTCTTTTGCAATTTTGAATCCAGTGATATCTTAGTCTTTGCTTAACTACTACATCACAGTGTAGTCTGTAGCTGCTGACTGAAAAAAATCTGCTTCCCTCCACTCTGACACACCAGAATGTGTAGTTCTGCATCTCTTTCTGAGAAAGCCCTATGTTTCTGCCCAGGAGATGCCCAGGAAAACAGAGCTATCTATTCTGGGGTTTTTTTGTTTGTTTGTTTTTTATTTTTGAGAAACAGGGAGGGACAGTGTGAGCAGGGGAGGGACAGAGAGAGGGGGAGATAGAGAATCTGAAGACCAGCTCCAGGCTCTGAGCTAGCTGCCAGCACAGAGCCTGACCCGGGGCTCAAACCCACGAACAGCGAGATCATGACCCGAGCCGAAGTCAGATGCTTACCCAACTGAGCCACCCAAGCGTCCCTCCTAAGTAGTTTTTTAATCATACCTTTAAAAAATATTAAATATATCATTTGTTAAAAGCATATCTGCTCACATTTATACCTCATGGCTT
>CM053567.1:71719529-72090117 GCA_028646485.1 Cryptoprocta ferox | reverse complement strand
CCCCCCCCACCCTTCATTGGATTCTCTTTTTCTCTCTCTGCTCCTTGCTACTTGCACCCTCTTCCTATAAATACATACATACATACATACATACATACATACACAAATAAAAGATAAAAAAGATGTATCCAACTTGTATCTTTTTAGACTTGGCTGACAGGAAGAGTGTAGCTAAATGTAAGGCTTAAAACATTGTATTCACCTAAGTATTTTCCATTGTTCCACATGGTCTTTTTTATTTTCTATTATTTAATCACCTTATCATGGCTTTGAGGATTCAGGAAATATTCAGCTAGCTTTTTGCTTGATGTTAATCAGCTCCCCTTGTCTTTCCTCACAGTGACTTCTCTACACCTTCATCACTGTCTTGAAGCCAACACTATCCTCCACCACTCAAAAACAATGATCATAAATCTGTACCGTATTCCGAGAGCTGTAACAAAGTACCATAAACTGGGTGGCCTAAAAGGACAGAAATTTATTTTCTCACAGTTCTGGAGGCCAAACATCCAAGATCAAGGTGCCAACAGGGTCCTCCTCCTCTCTCTGGGACTCTGGATAGAATTTTTCCTTGTTTTTTCTTAGCTTCCTGTGGTAGCCACCAATTCTTGGCATCCCATGGCTAACCACTGCCTCACTCCAGTCTCTGCCTCTGTAGTCATGTATTTTTCCTCTTCTTATAAGGACACTAGTCATTTTAGATTAGGACCCACCTTAATGACCCTATCTTAACCTGATTACATCTAAAAAGACCCTATCTCCAAATTAGGTCACATTAACAGGTTTTGAGAGTTCAGACTTTAATAAACCTTTTGGCGGAGACACATCTCAAACCATAGTAACTTTCTACTTCTCAGACAAAACTGGTATATTTCTTCTAAAATATCCACAATTATTGGGGTGCCTGGGTGGCTCAGTTGGTTAAGCCTCAGACTCTTGATTTCAGCTCAGATCATGATCTCATGGTTCGTGGGTTTGAGCTCCATGTAGGGCTCTGACTGAAGTATGGAAGCTGCTTGGCATTTTCTCTCTCTCCCTCTTTCTTCCCCTCCCTAGCTTCCTCTCTCTCTCTCTCTCTCTCTCTCTCTCTCTCTCTCTCTCTCTCTCTCCTCTCTCTGTTTCAATATAAATAAATAAACATTTTTTAAAAATCCACAATTATCTATTGTGACTTCAACACTTAGGACTTCCCTGCAGTATCAGAAGATGGTTCTCTCCTTTGTGTAGCTGGACCTTCACCTCAGCTCTAGGCTCCATCTCCTCCTCAATTCACCAAATACCGTTCTCTCGGCATTCATCTCAGAATTTCACTTCTCCTATTGAATTCCTTTGATATATTCTGCAAATACAGCTGACCCTTAAACAATGCAGGGGGTGTGGCACCAATCCCTCCAAGTTAAAAATCCGTATAGCTTTTGACTTCTCAAAAACTTAATAGCCTACTGTTGACTGGAAACCTTATGGATAATATTAACAGTCAATCAACATGTATTTTGTGTGTTGTATGTATTATATACTGTACTTCTACAGTAAAGTAAGCTAGAGAAAATGTCATCCAGAAAATGATGTGGAATAGAAGAGATATTTATAGTACTGTACTGTATTTATAAATTAAAAAAAAATTCTACTTATAAGTGGACCCATGCAGTTCAAACCTGTACTGTTTGAAGCTGCCTATTCAAACCTTCCCAATCTATTTAAAAAACACTTTATTTTGAATCTTTCTTTCTATTTTGAATCTGTTTTTGCCATTACTAAGTTATTCTCCTTCACTTGGAGATGCAGGTTTATGGAAAACTTAATGAACCCAAAACTTATTAAACCCACCATCTCTGCTTTCCTACCGTATGTGTTCATTCTACAAGGAATCACTGAGTAAAAAGGCACTTTCTGTCCCTGGCATGGGTGTCACATCAGTAAAGCCAGACGGATGTTGCTCCTGATTTCAAGAAGAGAAAACAAACACCAAACAATACCTGCATGTCTCCATAGAGTAACTCCCGAGTTTGCATGGTAAGGAGACCAGAGAGGGCATGGTAAGGAGACGAGCCTAGAATGTGGGTTGGGGGTTTCCCCGAAGAAGCAGCATAACCTGATCAAGCAAGAAATCAGAGAAATTAGCTACATAAAGCAGGGTGGGGTTCCAGGTTAGGAGATTAATAGATGGGAAGACCCTGGGGTAGAAAGAAATGTGGTGTTTTTCAGAAAGTGGAAGAGGACCAATGTGATATTTGTAATAGAGTGTTCGGTGTTGGTGGGGCACTCAATGGACAAGTCATGAGGGTCTTATGGAGCATATTGAGGATTGGAACTTGACTTTCAGAGCAATGGGAAAAGACCTTTAAACAGGGATGTGATTTGATCAGGCTCCAGGCTGTCAGCACAGAGCCAGAGACCAAGATCAGTCTCACAAACCATACAGTGAGATGAGGACCTGAGCCAAAATCAGGAGTTGGATGCTTAACCGACTGAGCAACCCAGGCACCCCTGATCAAACTTGATTTTAAAAGGATCATTCTGGCTGTAAGTGGAGTATACATTGGAAAAGAAAGGAGAGATGGGCAAGAACAAGTAAGATGCTGTTATAAGAGTCTAGTGGAGAGACTCTACCGCTGCATTATAGTAATGACAGGAAATAAGAGTCCTGGACATACCAAAGAAATATCAAGTAGATAGAATCAACACGACTTGGTGATTAATTGGCTATCTGGGGTGAAAAATAGCGCATGTCCAGACTGACCCCAGGTTTTTGGCTAGACAGCTGGATAGATGATGTTGTCATCACTGAAAGAGGAAATACTGATTCAGTGGTGGAATGTCAGAATTGGGAAAATGATTAGTTCCAATTAGAACACGTTGACTTTCAGGTACACGTGAGACTTCCACGTGGCAGTACGAAGCAGGCAATCTTTAACGTTAGTAAAACTGCTTAATACTGCCAATAACAAGCCAACTGCTGAATGTAATAAGCCTATTTCAGTATTCAGCTAGCTTGAGCTCTCTGCAGCAGTTTAAGCAGGACCTTAAAATGTTCAAGATTTTCAGAAGGATTGTCACAGTCCTTATCTCTTCTTATTTACATTCTTTCTGTCTTCGCCAACTCACTCTTCAGTTCTGCCTTTGCAAACAGGGTCTTAAATTAATAAATCCCAAATCTATATCCCTAGTCCTAATTTCCCTCAGGGCATACATATGAGATTCCTCTATCTAGATTTTCCACAGGTAGCTCAGATTCAATTAGCCTAATCCAACTTATGATCTACCCTTCTGTCTCACCACATTATTTCTTTGCCTGAATACTCTTCCTCATTTAATAGCACCACAAGATGAAGGAGAAGGGAAGCTTTTCTTTCATCACCAAAATTTAATCTGTGTCTAAGTCCTTGTAATTCATCGCAGGAAGCCCCTCTCCCTACTCCTTCACCACCATACCTATTATATCTCATGTGGACTAATGGCAATCATTGTATAACAGCAAACATTTTCTGTAAAGGGCCCAGAGAGCAAATATTCTAGTCTTTGTGAGTGATACAGTTCCTGTGATAAGTGTTCAACTCCACTATTATAGTACAAAAGCACCAATGGACAATATGCAGATGAGTGGACATGAGTGTGATCCAACAAGACTTTATTTATAGACACTAGAATTTGAATTTCATATAATGTCATGAAATACTACCCCCCTCCCCCCCATTAAAAATGTAAAACCATTCTTAGCTCTCAGCTGTGTCGAAACAGGTGGCCAGCAGGGTTTGGCCCATGGGCATTATTTGGAACCCCTCGTCTAACTGGTCTCTCTCTACATGGCAGCCAGAGATGACTCTCTAAATACAAGTCTGTACGTATGAAACTTGCCTTCTTAAAAATCTCTGATGTCTCCTTTGCAAACATGCTTGTTAGACTGATATACAAGGCTCTTCCACCAGGTGGCCCCAAAACTTACTCTCTAAACTCCTTTCTTTCTCTCGTGCCTCTATGCCCTTACATCAGGTCCAAACTGAGCTAAGCCAGTTTGGTCAGGCTCGACTCTTAGGTGCTTTTGGTAGATAGGTAAAGCCCCAGAAAACATGTGAAGGAAGTGAGCCAGCCAGTCTCACTGGATACTTAGTTATAATGAAAGTTAAGTCTCAGATCTAATTGTTCCTCACAGACATTTATTAACAAACTGGCATAAAACAATGAAACAATGTATTTAACTCAAACTTCAGTGAAGTTTGAGCAATTTGTCTACATTGCCTCACTTCAGTAGTCCCCTGAGGCAAATGAGGCAGTAGTCTGGTGGTAGGATTCAGCTAACTACACACTCAGATTTTACAAACTAAGAATCAGAGAATAAACCATTAGACCCAGAACTGATGGGAAATCAAATTCAGAGTGTCATTCTTTTTGTTTCTTTTTTAAAAGACTTTATTTTTAAGTAATCTCTACACCCAGTGTGGGACTTGAACCTATAACCCTGAGATCAAGAGACGCATGTCCCATCAACTGAGCCAGCCAGGTGAGGGGGTGCCATTCTTAAAAGTAAAAGAGATCTTGCTAAATTCCTATATCCAATTCATGCAAGATGGGCATGTCTCCCAAATATTTTCACCAATCCACAATTCTTTTTTCTTTTTTTATTATTTTTAATTTTATTTTTGAGAGATAGAGAGCAGGGGAGAAGGGCAGAGGGAGAGAGACAGAGAGACAGACAGACAGACAGACAGACAATCCCAAGCACGCTCCACACTTAGCACGGAGCCTGACACGAGGCTCAATGCCATCTCCCTGGGATCATGACCTGAGCATCAAGAGTCGGGTGCTCAACCAACTAAGCCACACAAGTGATGTGTGGTGCCCCATCACATATCTTGAATACCACTAATCTGGCAACTAAAAGCCCATTTCTAATATAATTATGCTAATAAACTAGCCACTAATTTCACCAATGAAAGTTAAATTTCTAATGTTTATTATGATTATTTAAACCCCTTTAGTGATGATCAGAGATAAAACTAGTTGGAGCTCTCGCAGTAGCCACCTCTAGAGTGGTTAAATGCCAGTATACACAGCCCTTTGATGTGCACCAAATTGGATAAACTGATAACACCTTACAATTGTAACAAATATTACATAGTCTATGTATATAACAACATGTGACATTTCCTCTACTTCAATATTCTTTCTATTTTGCCTAGAAAGGCTTATCTTTCTTTAAAACCCAGTTTAAAGTTTGCCTTTTATTTTAACTAATTCTCACCAATTTATAGGCATTACCTGTGGCAGTATTAATTTAATCACTTTGTGAATGAGGAAACTGAGGCTCAGGGGGATTAAGTGGTCAGCCCAGACTAGGTCACAGAGCCAGAATTCAAATCCAGGACAATCCTGAATCCTGTGAAAAAAAACTTGTGAGGACATGCTGAACAAAAAGACCTAATGAGTTTAATTCAAAACAACCTTAAGAATCTGTGGAAAAGGGACACCTGGGTGGCTCAGTCGGTTAAGGGTCTGGCTCTTGACTTCGGCTCAGGTCATGATCTCACAGTTGGTGAGTTCGAGCCCCACATTGGGCTCTGCGCTGTCAGGGTGGAGCCTCTTGGGATTCTCTCTCTCTCTCTCTCTCTCTCTCTCTCTCTCTCTCTCTCTCTCTCCCCCCCTGCTCCTTCCCTACTCGTATGTTGTTTCACTCTCTCAAAATAAATAAACTTAAAAAAAAGAATCTATGGACTATTTGCTTGAAAATGATTGAACTAGGATAAAATATACAGAATTATGAGAAACAAAACTGTCTGACATACATGGCTCAAAGCTGTGGTTTTATTCTATAAATTTGAAGTGAAACTAGGAGTACCCTATATCTTTTTTATCAGATATAACCTAAGCCCAATGAAGTCTTTCCCCTACAGTAATCAAAAGCCTGGTCTTCTACCACCTAAACTAAATGCATGAATGACCTATGCTAAGTAGCCTGACACATAATGCTGTTTGATAAATATTGAGTAAGTAAATTACATTGGCTTACCAATTACATTGGCTTACCACAGAGATTTCTGCTATGTGACTCCAACCATTCTATGATCTCATAGAAATAATTTCTTTGATATGCATCTTATCATATGGCTAAAATAATATGAAGGTTCCCTTTTAGAATTCACTTAGTCAACTATTATTGCATCTTCATAGATGCTGAAAAACAATGTAATTTTCCCACACAAGACATCTTTCAAGAACAGATAACTCATGCTCATGGTTGTTTAAATTCCTTAAACTCCTTTGGCATGCCACTTATGCCCAATATAAGACAAGAAATAGTGTGAAAAATTCACAATCATCTATTTAGTCATCTGGAAAAAATGAGTCAGAATAGTTATAAAACATCAGAATTCCAGCCAGGATAGAAAAGCCCAAAGCAACTTCCCCTATGGTGAAAGGACCAGGGAATTAATATTGAAAGTAAATCTCCCCAGCCCACAGACAAACCCAAGGACATATGAACTCAACAAAAAAAAATCCAGAGCTCTTTACACAGTGACCTAATTAAGAGTATGGAAGGGTCACCATAGAGACATTTGATCAATACAAACTAAAAGGCACGACTACAGCAGTAGTTGTACAACTTCTTGACTCTGCTGATAACAGCAAGAATTTCTTTGTTGACCTTACGTTCTGTGGATGAAACAGGTTTTGATTAGTAAGCAGTTGAGAACTCAGTGCCCTCACACATGTCATGTCTTAGCACTGTTCTAACTGTTGGGAGAGCAGCAGTAATAAGAAACAGGGTTATCCTCATCATATAATGTACCAATATACCATCTTTGATTCAAAAATCACTAATAATGGGGCACCTGGGCGGCTCAGTCGGTTAAGTGCTGACCTCAGCTCAGGTCATGATCTCGTGGTTCGTGAGTTTGAGCCCCACATCGGGCTCTGTGCTGACAGCTCAGAGCCTGAAGCCTTCTTCAGATCCTGTGTCTCCCTCTCTCTCTGTCCCTCCCCCACTCGCACTCTCTCTCTCTCTCTCTCAAAGATAAAATACACATTAAAAAAATTTTTTAAAAACACTAAAAACTCAAGATTATGGATGATGCCCTTCTACCGGAAGTCTGACACCATAGAGAGTCTGTGTAAAGTGTGTGATAAGACAGCACCTTTTAGAAGGGAAGGAAAAAATGTTAGAAACCAAACCATGGTTTACATGGTTTATCTTGAGTAGGGTACTGAAGTCATTTCTACAGTCTCTGAGAAGCATATTTCATCACTTTATTAAAATGAAAACTTCCCAAGAGTTCATCTTCTGCTGATACCTATCCATGTTCAACACTGCAAACCAAAGAAGAAATAATTCTTGGGATTCTAGAATCTACAATCTGATTTTTTTTTTAAAAAAAACAACATAATATTCCAGATACGACAGAGATTTCTGGTATGTGACTCCAATGGCTCCTTGTTGAACAAGCTTTGGTGGCATTGTTGAGGAGCTGTTGTTGATAACTATGAAGGTTACGTTTTGCAAAGGGCTCCACCTCAGGGAGGAAAAAGTCAGAATCTGTTGAGAGCAGCCTCAAGTATGGGTGCTACTTAAGAGGCTTATTCAAACACAGTCTTCGCTTATGTGACTTTGGTACTAGCATAACTGATATAGGGCCCTGGGCTTGTGAAACTGGATGGGAAACACATGCGTATACATTGTAGATCTTACGTTGTATACAATACTGAACTTTTCTATATTTCAGTTTCTTCATCTATAAAAATGGGGATAATAATAATAGCACTACCATCCCTGCAAAATGCTTAGAACAGTTCCTGGCACACAGTAAATGCTCAGCAAATGGTGACTGGTGTATTTTTTTCTGACTTTCAAGTGAAGTGAGGGAATAGTTTATTAAAAGCAATCTTCCTGGGTGCCTATAGTTCTTCTGAGAAACTGTTTCTAAGCTTTTCATTCTTGAGAAATCTGCTGACAACTTCATGTCATTTAAGAAATTCTCAAAACTGAGGGGTGCCTGGGTTGCTCAATTGGTTAAGTGTCCCACTTTGGCACAGGCCATGATCTCCTGAGTTTGGGAGTTTGCAGGTGGCAGAGCCCAGAGACACCAGGCAGCTTCTGGCTGTGAGGAGGGTGGGCGAGGCACACTGCCGGCAGGATCCAGGAGTGGCCTCCAAAGGATGGACAACCAGCCCCTAGGAGCCCCACGTCGGGCTCTGTGCTGACAGCTCAGAGCCTGGAGCCTGCTTCGGATTCTGTGTCTCCCACTCTCTCTCTGCCCCTCCCCATCTCGTTCTCTCTCTCTCTCTCTCTCAAATAAACATTAAAAATTAAAAAAAAAAATTCTCAAAACTGGAATGCACAAGATAATGCAGTTTTATGAAAATATCTTTACAAGATATCCTTACAGTTTGATGATTTCATTTGTGAAATTGAATTGAGACTAGTGACAAATTGTCCTGAGGTGTCAATGCTACTGTGGTGGTCAGGCAGGTCAGACTGACAAACAGATGTTTGTTGGCTTGGGGCTGGAGGCAGAGTTATGATGGCGGCAGTAGCATCTTCCTGACCATTAGACTTCAATTATGATGGTGAGAACTTGAAGGTAAAAGTCAATGCCAACCCCCAACTTGCACTCTTTCATCCTTCCCTAGATCCTATAAACATCTAATTGCTTGTATTAAGTCTCTTTCTGGGAGACTTGTGATTTCCAGTTTACATGGAAAGAACTTGGAAGTTGTCAGTGTCTTCGCAACAAGGAGAAATGCTAAACAAACTGAAAATCAACATCTCTTCTTAGCTCCAAAAACTAGAGAACAGGTGGATACAGAAAACCACAGTTTACGAGGTAGGGACAGAAGCCCACACCTGGAGCCAATATTGGTAGGAACACTTCAAAATGTAATGGAGGAATTGCTGGAGGCTCAGGGTAGACTAACGAGTGTTAAGAACTCCAAGGGGGCCCAGTCTTGTGGGGAGTGATCCCACACACTCATAAGTTTTATCTCCAGGAGCCCTTCAAGCTTTCTCACTGTGATCAGAGAAAAATCCTATCGTGCTTCCCACAAGAGGAAAAGAAAAGTAACCATTTTGAAATACACATGGAGACCTCTGTTACCCTTGATAAGGCTTGCCCTCAAGGGAAACTATTTTGCAAAACCTAATGAAACTGATCTGAGGGAAGGCAAATACCCATCTCCAGTCCCTCTCCCTGTCTCACTTAAGGCAGAGGAGGGGGAACTGAGAAGCATGCATGAAGTTCACAGCCCAGGGACAAAGGCTCATTAAAAGACAAACTTAATCACAGGACTATAGAATGCTTCCTTCCCCCAAACTTCATCAATATCAATAGAGCTTCTGTAAAAAAAAAAAAACGGATTGCAGCTGACAGAATTGCAAGCCTCAGACCCTATTTAAGAGGTCTCTGGGAAAACATAAAGACAACAGAACAAAAAACAAAGACTAGAGGAAATTTCAGCCTCTGATGCTGCAGCTATAGCAAACGGTAAATCTCATTTAATTCCTAGCCAAATTAACATAAAACGCACACCCAAAAGCCTATTTATGCAACATATATATCAAATCATCACTATGTATACTTTAAATACCCTACAATTTTATTTGTCAATTATGCCTCAATAAAACTGAATTTTTTCTAAAACTCTATTTACTTGTTATTTTTACTTGATACATCATGTCTATCTTTCAAAAAACTTTTTTTCAAAAAATACGTTAAAAGGCAAAAAACACAGTCAAAGGAGTCAAAGCATGCATTCGAACCAGACTCAGATATAGTGGGATTTTGGAATTATCAGACCAGGAATCTTAAATAACTATGATTAACATCCTAAAGCTTCTAATGGAAAAAGTAGACAACATACAAGAACAGATGGGTAATCTAAGCAAAAAGATGGAAATTCTAAGAATGTAAAAGAGATGCTAGGAATCGAAAACACCATAACTGTGTGAGGTGTAGTCCTGGGGTGGCTCAAGCAGTTAAGCATCTTGACACTTATTTCAGCTCAGGTCATGATCCCCCAGTTTGAGATAGAACCCCTCGTGTGCTTCATGATGACAGCATGGAGCCTGCTTGGGATTCTTTCTCTCCCTCTCTTTCTGCCTCTCTCTCTCTCTCTCTTAATCTCTCTCTCTCTCTCTCTCTCTCTCTCAATAAATAAATAAATAAATACCCACCATTACTGAAATAAAGACTACCTTAAGGGGCTCATCAATACACTAGACATAGCTGAGGAAAGAATTGGCAAGCTTTTAAGAAATGTCAGTAGAAACTTCTAAAACTGAATCCAAAAAGAGAAAACAATGAAAAAGACAAAACAAAATATCCAGGAACTGGGAGACAATCACAAAAGATATGCATAATGGAAATACCAGAAGGAATAGAAAGAAAGGAGAACAAAAGAAGTATTTGAAGTAATAATGGCTAAGAATTTTCGTTTTTTCATTTTTTAATGACTGATAATTTTCTAAAATTAATACCAGCCACAGGTCTAGGAACCTCAGAAAACATGAAGCAGAATAAATACCTGAAAAAAAGGAGTCTTATAGTAAAACTGTAGAAAGTCAGATCCTTTCTATATGAAACCACCAACGTCATTTCTATTTCCTATACTGAACACCAGCTTGTGTGATTTCTTACTTAACTTCCCAAACTTTGGCCTCTTCTTATATAAAAGTAGGGCAGTAATATCTGACTGAGACATTATGGGAATTAGATGCTGTATCAAAAGTGTGTAGCATAGATAAATAAGTGTACCTACATTTCTAGATACAGTATAGATATATTTGCTTGATATGTGATAGTTATAATCATTATTATAAATGATGAAGTACCAGTTCAGAATTCTTTTCATTTTTCTAATGGCAATTTACTGTTTCACACCAAGCCTCAGGAGGAACTACTCACCCCCAGGTGTGAAGGTGAACAGTTGTTGGGGCAGAAAGCCAGACAGAGCATTCTATTAACCTCCGTAATTCTCGGGGACATGCTCTCCTGCTTACCTCTCCAGGGTACCTGCACTTCATTGCTAACTTGCTGCACCATATGGCATCTGTTCTTCCTAATTCGTAATGTCAACAGTTCCTTCAACTCTATTCCAAGGGCCTTTCCAAAATGATCCTTACACTCCTGCACTTTTAACAATTTTCTAACTCCAGTGTTTCAACATTTTTGCGAGACATATTTTTAGTCAATAGGAGCTAATACAGTTATAATTACAACATTTTCCCACATGTACAGCATAGTATTTGAAACAAGGGTAATTTTGTCCACCATAGAGACATTCTCACACCAGAGATTAGGATATTTAGAGTTGATATACACTGTAAGTGCACAGCTATACCCCAAATAATTCCCCATGTGACTCAGCTTGCTGGAAGTTGCATATATAAAGATATAGAGTCTAATTTCAGAGTAAAATTAAAGAGAATTAGGGGTGCCTGAGTGACTCAGTCAGTTAGGTATTGGACTCCTGATTTCAGCCCAGGTCATGATCTCACAGTTCGTGGGATAGAGCCCTGCATCAGGCTCTGCACTGACAGCTCAGAGCCTGCTTGGGATTCTCTCTCTCTCTTTCTCTCTGCCTCTCCCTGGCTCATGCTCTCTCTCTCTCTCTCTCTCTCTCTCTCTCTCTCTTTCTCTCTCTCGTTCTCATAAATAAACTTAAAAAAAGAAGATTCTAATCTTCATTTGTGCTCTTGAGGAACATTTAGAGAGGTTGAAACTCATTTTCCACATTTTCCACATCCTCTCTTCTCCGCGATTTTCTCACATGCCACAGTTGTTCCTAAACTTCTCATTCAACAATGTCCTTCAAAGAAGTTCTTCCAGACTACCAAATTTCAGGTTTCCCTTCTTTTTCTTTTCTTTCTTCTCTTTCCTATTGTAAGTCTCATTATTATGTTGGTTGAATTAACTTCTGAGCTCAGCAAGCCCCCACCCCCAACTCACTTCTCCTGATTCTATGTCATGAAACATTTCAGTACCCAGTTGTAAACAGAACAAATCAAGAAAAATCAGAATTGTTCTTGGATTTCAAATAAAGACAAGAACCCACATAGGTAGAGGACAAAAGAACACTCACTTACAACTAAGATTTGGCCCCATCACAGACAAGTTGTTGGTGTTCTTTCCTGTCACTACAGGTTGAATACCATCTCCCACCTTGTTGCTGAGTGAGGGGCTTCTGCTCTGGGTCTCTGCCAGCTTGTGAGGCAGCCAGGCAGGCTTGGCAGTAAAAGGTCACCTCCATCTCCAGCCCTTAAAGCCAGGGTCCTTCCAGCTCTTGTCTCCCCTTGCTTTCCCCTGGAACCAGCCTTGACCCTTTCTGGCTTGAAAAAAAAAAATGCACCTCTGAACAGGAAAATAAGGCCCCTAAATGTACAGTCAGTGTCCCTCAAAATGAAAAGAAGTGTTTATAATTCTTTCTCTTCTCCCCTGGAAGTGTTAAGTAATTTTCCTGGGGAGGGGAAAAAGAGGATATCATTCTTCCTCCAAATCTTTCTTATCTCTCCTTCTAGAGCTGTCATTGATGAATCAGCCAAGTCCCACTTCCTGAAGAGACTGGGTGATCTTCTACCTCCCCGATATATATATTATTTTGTATAGAACTCATTTGCTAGTACAGCATTGGCTCTGTGAGTCCATGGAAGGTGGCAAGAAGCAAATAGAAGAAAGGAACTTCTTTTAAAAAATTAATTGCAGGATAGTTAATATACAGTGCTATATTAGTTTCAGGTGTACAATATAGTGAGTCAACAATTCTATACATTAGTGCTCATCATAAACGTACTCTTAATCCCCTTCACCTATTTCACGCATCCTCCCACCAATCTCCCCTCTGCTAATCACCAGTTTGTTTTCTCTAGTTGAGAGTCTGTTTTATTACTTGTCTTTTTCTTTCTTTGTTCATTTGTTTTGTTTCTTAAATCCCACATATGAGTGAAATTATATAGTATTTGTCTTTCTCTGACTTATTTCACTTAGCATTATACTCTCTAGATTCATCCATGTTGTTGCAAATGGCAAGATTTCATTCTGTTTATGGCTGAGTAATATTCCATTGTGTGTATATACCACATCTTCTTTATCCATTCATCTATTGATGGACACTTAGGTTCTTACATAATTGGGCTATTATAAAAAATGCTGCTATAAACATAGGGGTGCATATGCCTTTTCAAATTAGTGTTTTTGTATTCTTTGAGTAAATACCCAAGTGGTGGAATTACTAGATCATATGGTAGTTCTACTTCAAATTTTTTGAGAAACCTCCATACTGTTTTCCACAGTGGCTGCACTGGTTTGCATTCCCACCAACAGTGCATGAGGGTTCCTTTTTTTCCACATCCTCACCAACACTTGTTCTTCCTTGTATTTTTGATTTTAACCATTCTGACAGGTGCGAGGTGATAACTAATTGTGGTTTTGATTTGCATGAGGGACGAGTGATGTGGAACATCATTTCATGTGTCTGTTGGTCATCTGTAGGTCTTTTTTGGATAAATGTCTATTCATGTCTTCTGCCCATTTCTTAATTGAATTATTTGTTTTTAAGGTGTTGTATATGTTCTTTACGTATTTTGTATACTAACCCTTTATCAGATATGTCATTTGCAAATATCTTCTCCCATTCAGTAGCTTGTCTTTTAGTTTTGTTTATTATTTCCTGTGCTGTGCAGAAGATTTTATTTTTATAAAGTCCCAGTATTATTTTTGTTTTTGTTTCTCTTACCTTAGGAGACATATATAGAAAGATGTTGTTACTGTCAATATCAGATAAATTACTGCCTGTGCTCTGTTCTAGGGTTTTTATGGTTTCAGTTTTTAGATTTAGGTCCTAATGCATTTTGAGTTTATTTTTGTATGGTGTAAGAAAATGGTCCAGTTTCATTCTTTTGCATGTAGCTGTCCAGTTTTCCCAATGCCATTTGTTGAAGAGACTTTTCGCCATTGCATATTCTTGCCTTTTTTGTTGAAGATTAATAGACCATATAATTGTGGGTTTATTTCTGGATTCTTCATTCTATTGATCTACGTGTCTATTTTTGGTGCAATACCACAGTTTTAATTACTACAGCTTTGTAATATAATTTGAAGCCTGGAATTGTGATGCCTTCAACTTTCCTTTTCATGATTGCTTTGGCTATTTAGGGTCTTTTGTAGCTCCGTACAAATCTTAGGATTATTTGCTCTAGTTCTGTGAAAAATGCTGCTTGTGTTTTGGTAGGGATTGCATTAAATCTGTAAATTGCTTTGGGTAGTATGGGCATTTTGAAAGGAACTTTTTTTATTAAAAAATTTTTTTTACATTTACTCACTTTTTGAGAGACAGAGAGAGACAGTGCAAGTAGGTAAGGGGCAGAGAGTGAGGGAGACACAGAATCCGAAGCAGGCTCCAGGCTCTGAGCTGTTAGCACAGAGCCCGCTGTGGGGCTCGAACTCACAAACTATAAGATCATGACCTGAGCCGAAGTCAGACGCTTAACTGCCTGAGCCACCCAGATGCCCCTAAAGGAATTAATTATTTTAATTTAATTAATTTTAATTATTTTAAATATTTTAATTTAATTATTTATTTTAAATTGAATTAATTATTTCAAGCATAAAAAGATCTAAAGTATAATATAAAGAACAAACTTACATCAGTTGCCTAAGTTTCACAAACCTTAACATTTTGCTCCATTTGCTTCAGAGCTCTTTCTCTTTCTACCCTTATAGTGAAGTCCTCCCATGGTTTCACTCCCCTTGTTATTTCTCAAGAGGTAACTGTGATCCTGAGCTATCACGAGGACACTTTGTTTCCTACATTAGACGACCAATTCTTCAAGGGCAGAGTCTATACCATTTGTATGAAGTTAAAACAACTCCCGGTTGGCTTTGTAACTACATAAAAGCAGGAGCTCGGCCCCACATCAGAATCCCACCTTTTCCCAGTGGTTCTGGGCACATCCAAAGGGATGCTTCACAGACACCAACAAAGCAATTTGTCTGCTACAGATAGCACTTAGCATAACAAGAATAAAAATAGCTAAATTCATTAAATGTTATTGACCATTTTGATAACCAGTTCACATGTAAGCATTTACTCTTACCAATTACCTATGAAATGAGTTGTTCTCATTTTAGAGACCAAGAAATGGATCCTTCGAGAAGAAACACATCACGAATTATGTGAGAGTATGTGAACCTAAACATGAAATCCCTCCTCATACCTCTTTCTTTAGCCCCATTCTTCCACCCAGCTCCAATGCCCAACCTACTTGTCCAAGTTTACTACTTGCAAAGCCGTGTGGAGATCCTACAGCAGTGCCCTAGCCTTTTGTGACAATGTCACTGCCTAGGCCACCAGTGTTTGTCAGATGTTCCCAAACATAATAGTAGGATGTTAGGGTGGGACTCTTCCTGCACCTGATAGCTCTCAGGACCCAAAGAGAAAAGAGACAAACCTCTCCAATGCAGATTTTATTATCATAATTTTTTAATGCTTATTTATTTTTGAGACAGAGTGTGAGCAGAGGAGGGGCAGAGAGAGAGACATAGAATCTGAAGCAGGTTCCAGGCTCTGGCCTGTCAGCAGAGAGCCTGACATGGGGCTCAGACTCATGGGCCCTGAGATCATGACCTGAGCTCTGAAGTCCAACACTTAACTGACTGAGCCACCCAGGCGCCCCTCCAATGCAGATTTTAAATCAAATGACCCTGAGAAACTGTCCCATGATTTTTTGAAGGCTTCAGTGAGAACAGTGTTAAAAAGGAGGGGTTGGAGGCATGAAGATATTCCATTTTGTCCAACATAGAGTGTGTCTCTGTAGATAGCCTATGTCTCCCATGACTAAACTTAAAACTCCGGACAAGATACCAAACAAAACAAAACAAAACAAAACAAAAACAAAACAAAAACCCTGACTAAAGACCTTGAAAAGTAAGCAATATCAGGAAGATTCGGGAGGAAAGTCAAAACTTGAAAAACAAAGTGAATAACAGTGAATTTCACGATCCCCCCCCCCCGTCATTTTCTCTTATTATCACCTGACTTTGACCAGAGAGCAGTCTAAATCAGGGAATTGTTTGTGAATGCAGGTGGCAAAAACTCCAAGAGAAGCCAAATTTCTGACCGGAAGACCAAAAAAGGGGTCCCTGAGATCCAGAGAAACATGCACATCTCCCCTAAGCATTGATCACCTCTTGCAAAATTGGCCACACCTTCCAGCTGACACCTGCCAGTCAGGAACATCAAGCCAAAATCCTCTGATTATCACACCTCTTTGCCCATGCTACTGTTGCCACAATCCCTCAACAAGGAACATAGGCCCCAATTTCATGTAACCTGCATGGCCAATTTCAGACCTATGGGTTCCATCTTTGATACCTCTCAGCAACTAAGAACTGGGGATGGGAGAACAGATGGCAATCCTCTGGTGAGCCATACAAAATGCCCTCCCTCCTGGTTTCTTTTTTCCCCAGTTCCAGTACCATAGGAACAGGTCATCAGGTCTGTTTCTAAGAAATGGATCAATGGTAGAAGAGGATACTAGTCCTCCCTTTTTTGCACACATCCCCAAATCTTTATGAGTGGTTCCTTTGTCCCAGATAAGGGGACTAAACATCTCATCCTCTCCTCTATGGGGATGGGAGTGGCATTTAGTGCACATCGTGCCCCCCCATAAAAATTACTTCCTCTCTTCTATTGATTCAGGGTGTGGGAGCTCAAGTGGTAGAAGGTCCAGCCCTGGAGCATCTTGGGAAAATTTGTGGTGAAAAGGCTGTCCCTAATTATTGAATATAGAATATGAGATACTGGATACCTTTTGTCCTCAGCTTTTGATCTGAGTCACAATTTGAAGACAATAGGAAAATCATATCGAACACCTTCATGCAAAATCAATTACGGGATTAGAAAAGATCTGGTTCCAGTGTACAATAAAGAATAAGGGCAACATTTTCAAATGGCCCCACATCCATCTCAGGTTGACCCTCTCTAACCAAGCGTTAGATTCTAATCCAGTGTTTTTGAAATGGGCCTGACCCGATAGGTGAGGCATAAAATCAGTTTAGTCAATCACTCAAGTCGATGTTGACCAGCATAATGTAAAATGAAATAGAATAGAATAGATGAGCATATTTTGTGAAATTTTGGTTTGGAAAGCCCTGCTGTAACTGGTAGGGCAGAGAAGGAGATGGTAAACTACGCACACATGGTAGAAAATCTGTCACGCTGAGAGTTCCTCAGAAGAAGCCTACAGGAAGAAGGCAGGTTTTTCTCTCACCTAATGAATGTTGGCTTCAGGGAGCTGGGGAAAATATAGAAAATACAAAGAAAATACAAAATATTTTTAAAAAGTCAGATTGTGGCATTTGAAATTTTCTTGAAGATGGAAAATATTATTTCCTCAAAACCATTTACATCCTGCCCCAGTCTGAATTCCTAAGCTAACCAATGTAAAGCTCTTAGCGCAGTGCTTAACATACTTTAAGTGCTAATGAAATATATCTTGTGTTGTTGTTATTGTTGTTGTTGTTGTTGATTCATTCCTTTCCTGAAAGTTCTTACTATTTAATACTATCCAATTTACTAAGGTAATGCCACACTGTTAAAATATCCAAATACACAGAGTTGGGGAGGGAGAAAAAGCCTACACTTTAAAAGCATTTTTTAATGTAGGTTTTGTCATTTCTTTTGCTTAAACCCAGTGTTCAGGATGACCTAATTTTAGAAGCAAGTGAACTTCACATTCTTAACATTTATTTTCATTACAATTAGAATGATTTGTTCTGCCCTTTCTGTAGGCAGAAACTAAAATCCAAATGAGATTCTGAAGTGGAAAATAACATTCACAAGTAAGTACTGTCAAGGCTTATGCCAGATGCTACTCTTAGTTTTGAGTGCATTAATTTCAGCATCATTATATCCTAATATTAGCTGACACCACAAAGCCTCAGGTGTATCAAAACTCTTGTTTCTTTTCACTTCTGGTCCCTTCCCCCACCCTTTCTTCAGTTCTAGGACCCACTCTCTGTTATGATTGGGTTTACAAATTTATCTGCCTGGGGGCACCTGGCTGGCTCAGTCAGTTAAGGATCCAATTCTTGATCTCAGCTCAGGTCTTGATCTCAGGGTGTGAGTTCAGGTCCCTTGTTGGGGCTCCGCACTGGAAGTGAAGCCTACTTAAAAAAAAAAAAAAAGTATCTGCCTGCCTATCTGCATCCAAGACAAATTCTTTTCTGAGACAGAAAGCCCTTTGCTCGTAGCAGACCTCCGTTTCCTCACCTGTAAAGCAGACAATACTAAACCTATCTTCTTAGCACAGAGCCTAACACGTAAGAAAGAGCTTAGTAATAATTATTATTAGCTATCATGACTTTAATTATTGTTAGTTTTAACAAGGTCCATCATTATATTTATGCTTTTTCTGAAACACCATAAGTAGATTCTGGCTTCTTATTTTCCCTTCTGGGGTTTCCAAAATCACCCGACTAGGCAGCTATCCACTAAGCCTATGCCTGCAGCTTGGCTCAAATTATTTTTTAAAGGACTAGAACAAAATCTTCTTTTTTATCTATTACAGAAGCTAGCACAAGTGTTAACAAAGATTTTGAAATAATTTTCTTTTATTTAAATTCATCCAAAGTCACAGAATAATTTTTCAGAAATCCCCTTTTCCTTTTTTTGTGTATATTTTTAAAAATTGCAATAGAAAAATGCATACTGAAAAGAGAAATAGCAAGAGAGCAAGAGGGAGAGAGAATAAGAAAGAGAGAACATGAAAATCAGAGTCCGTTTAAGAAGAAATAAAAAATTCTCGGCCTTAGCTTAAGGACATCTATAAAGAGAAAAAAATTCTTAAATTAGAAGAGTTCCCAAGATAATAGTTTCCTTTGCTCTATGATTCTGAAAACACTATAATTGTTATTTGGAAGTGATTCAGGACTTTAAAGTTTGTTTTGAAAGTATATGGCAAATTGGGACACCTGGGTGGCTCAGTCAGTTAAATGGCTGACTCTTGATCTCAGCTCACATCTTCATCTCAGGGTCATGAGTTCAGCCCCATGTTGGGCTCTGTGCTGGGCATGAAGCCTACTTTAAAAAAAAAAAAAAGAAAAGAAAGAAAAGGAAAGTGTATGGCAAACAAAAATCAACAATTGATGTTTCCAAGTTCAAGTGAAATAAATTTGAATCCATAACAATATTTATTCAAAATCTGTGACACTGAGAAAATATTTTCTTTAATGATACAGCTGACCACTTATAATGAGTAAGGGGGCCAAAATTTTTTTAAAGATTTGGGGTCCTCCTGTCAAAACCATTTAGAACTGCAGATCTAGGCATATAGATTTTGAGGCAAGATCCTGCTATTACATGGCCACAAACCCTAGGAACCCCTGTCACCCCAAGCAAAATATAGTAGAGCTGCCACAGTAAAGGTCAGCTCCTTACATCTCCTGCCATGGCTTCCTGCTGGCAACCCCTGTACTATTCTGCCTCTACAGCGAACTCCAAAAGGTCTGCAAAGTCAAACCAACCAATCATTTCTTTGCCGAGAATGGAGGTTAAGACATTAGGCCTTAATGTATATCCTGGCTCAGTTATCTACTAGACCTATGGCTTTAGGTAAGTTACCTCTCAGCACATTTCACATATTCGTTTACTTATTCAGACAGTCAGCAAATGTTTTTGAGCACCTATGATATGCCAGGCACCATGCTAGTCATTGAGGTTATAATAAGTGGTGTGTAAAAATGAACAGGGCTTGAGGCGGACATTAGGGGTTGGCTAGCCAATACCCACTGTCAACCCTGTACACTGGTACTATTTCACAAATAGTTGCATGCCATGACTTAACTTCCTTGAATCATTTTTCTCATCTATAAAATGGCTGTGTTGGTCTATATGTACTCTATAATCTCACCTGGCTTTGTGATTATATCTGTCTGAATTCTAGGTATTATTCATTAAGTTTCTACCTTGTGCAAGCACTAAACAAAACTGAGCTAGAGAGGGAAGGTAAAACATGATGGCAGCCTATGGCCTCCCAAAGCTTTGGGAAGAGTAAGCCATAGCATGTGTATGGCAGAACTATAAGCCATCTCAGTCCAAAATATGCCCCCTACAAAGGCATCCATCAATGGAGGGCACACAGAACCTGAGAAATCACAACATATTCTTCTCAACCCCCAATAATCTTACACCAGTAAATCTAAGTTAAAACAATCAAGGGCAGAAAGAGATCACAAAAGAGCAAGGATATCATCTGTCCTGAGGAAAAAGAGCTGACTCATATAATTTACCTTGGTAATGGATTGCATTCTTATAGCATATTTGTGGTAAAGAAAATTTGTTGCTAGAGGTATGGGATTTGCTATTTGACTGTGATAGGTTTGCATGGCTTCAGTTATCCTATTGTATTCTCTAAGCCTAGGTCATAACTGGGTGGTAGACCATTTCCCTCTTGAAAGGTACTGGAACTCCTGATGTCAAGCAGGGAAGAAGGCAGACCTTCAGGAGGACTTAGGGACAAGGGACCGGGCTGTAAGCAGATTGGAATGGGGATTCAAGCTTGCTTATCTTGGCCTATACTTAGATGAATAAATGTAGCTAATAACAGTCCTCACAGTAGAAAGGAATAAAGTTTTTAAAATGCGATTTACTCATGAGGTTGTACAGGGAAAGTCAGAGCTAGGGATAAAAGATCATAGTTTACCCAAGTTATCCAGATTCATATTGCTCTAATTTTAGTCTCCTTGTATTATTCCCCAGCATTGGGGCAAATTTTCTCTTAACTGTTTAGCCTTTTCTCAGTTACAGGGTATGGAGAGAAGTTTCATGTATCAGGGTTTGATCATAGGAACAAACAACTGGAGTTAAATAAGCATTAGGGATTTATTATAGGGATTTGGACCAGAAGCAATTATGGGATCCGGTTAAACAGTTTATATGAAGCTGTTGGCTTTGCATCTGGTGCTGAACCCTGAAGTAAGCAGGGCAGGAAATGAGGTAGGGAAGATGGATAGGAAGTGAGGGAGAACAGAAACAAACCAGAAGCCACAGAGGCTGACCAGAACCCATGTTTCTTTCACTGCCTCCAAACTCCCTATTTTGATGATACAGGGCCTGGCAGAGAAGCTGGTGCTCAGAACCCTTATATTAGTCTACACTTGGGCAAAGTCCTCTAATACAAAACCTCCTTTATAATGTAGTATTAGATATGTCATGTAATTTATTGAATACTGTACTGAAAGTAAAAAACAGAATGGCTGTATGGGTACAGAATGGTTATAAGTGTCTCAGTTGTGTATATTTGTGAGCAAATGGCTGCCTGGGAGCCACAGCAGCTGCTGCCCAGAGTCACACAAGAGTGTCGCACTGCACACCGTAGCCTGGGGAAAGAGCAGAATTCAAAATTCAAAATTTGAAGTACAGTTTCTACTGAATTCATATGGCTCACACTATTATACAGTTGAAAAATTGTTACATCAAACCATCACAAGCCAGGTACCATCTGGATAATGAACCAAATGGGGCAGTTGGGATAATTACCATTTTCACCTGCATGCACAATAGTAAGCAAACATTCAGCTCTGAGCTTCCTGGGAACCAAGGTCAAAGGAATATCTATATTTTACCTAAGAGAAAAGGTCTTTGACATATAAAGTCTTGTTACCTCATGAACAAGGATAAATACATCAGATTTGCTAGCTATCACCTTCACACTAGCTCAGGCTATCATCTGTACCACCAACCTCTAGCTTCACTGATTGTGGTGGCCTCCAAAATGTTTACTCTGCCTCTATTTTTGTCTGTCTCCAATCTATTCCTCAACTTACAGGAAGATTTGGGGGGGGGGGGGAAGTAAATGTGACAATGGCTGGCTGTTGACAACAAATAAAATATACCCCGTTGTAGAATGGCAAAAAAAAGATATTTTTTCATCTCACCTCTATATACCTCTCTGGTCTCATCTCCTAACTTTCCTTTCTTCATATCTTTTTCTTTTTTAATTTTTTAAATGTTTATTCATTTTTTGAGAAAGAGAGAGAGAAAGCATGAATGGGGGGAGGGGCAGAGAGCGAGGGAGACATAGAATCCGAAGCAGGCTCCAGACTCCGAGCTGTCAGCACAGAGCTCGATGTGGGGCTCGAAACCACGAACCTCAAACCCACAAACCGCGAGATCATGACCTGACCTGAAGTCGGATGTTTAACCAACTGAGCCACCCAGGTGCCCCTCTTGTTTCATATCTTAAAGTCTTATAAAACCCAACTGTTAAAATTTTTCACATACACTGTGTTATTTAAAACCCCCATACCTTGCTCATACTCTGACCTTTGCCCAGAGTGCTTTTGCAGCCTATCTTACCCTGAATAACTTACTCATCCTTTTCAGACTTAGCTCAGCTGTGATCTTTTCAGGATATGTTCCTTGAACCATCACGTTCCCATGGTACCCAGTGTATGCCTCTAGCTTAGCACTTAGAATATTTCTATTTCATGAACAAATACTTACTGAGAGCACTGTGTCGATTCTTAAAATACATCAGTTACCTAAATAAACCATCTCAACTTTATGTAATTAAATTTGTTTCTTTGTCCTGTCCAGCAAGAAGCTAAGCCATGATTTTATAAATTTGGACCTGCAGCACCAGGCACTGTGCCTGGCACATAATAGCTGCTAGGCATAAATTTTTGTGAAATGAAAGGAACCAAATGATGGGACAATACAGAGGATGGCTACATGTTGATCAGTAGGGAACTAAGATGAGAAAGACTGATTCAGAACTGTTTCTCTGGGAAGCACAAGTCACAGAAGAGGACCCTCAGGTGCAAGGAACAGAAGCACAGGTCTGGAAGCTATGGGAGAAGGGCAGAAACCAGACTTCACTGACTACACGATTTTGCCTACAGCTGCCCCTACATGAAACAGCCAGAAATAATTTCAAGACCACATAAGTGCTGAGTTTTTAGTGGTGGCAGATCCCTGCTGACATCCCACCAGAGGATGTTTGATTGCCCCCCTATATTCCAAACCAGATGTCTCTGGATGGCAATCTACTTTCTCTCACCTCGGGGTGGCCAGAGGGGAAGTTGGATTAGAGGTAGGTGGGCAATAGGGTGAGGTTTTTAAAAATTATATTCCATGACTGATTGTTTAAGATTATGTATGAGGTGTGATTATAAAGTAATGAGAGCCATTTTCATGTGTGACTTGTCTTATGTTTTAATCACACCTCATATATGGAATGTGTGTCATTTTATACAATGTTTGAAAATTACCACAACCTAGGGGTTTTGGCAGGAAATGTTAAATTGTTATTGAGTGCTTTTTGCAAGGTACCTATACTCTGGTTTCTCTTCAGAGCATATATGGAATTATAAGACTATGAAGAGTCTTTTCTTTATGGAAATATGTAATTGTAGACATGTTAACTAAGAAAAGAAGAGACAAACACTATTTTAAAAGTTGTGGTCATCTAAATGTTCCACAGCCTTTTGACACTTGTTATAAACTACTTGGCAATAGTGATAAAAATAAAACTTTTTATGAATATGTAATGGATATACATTTGGAATTAAAGAGAGAAGTCAATTAAAATTATGAAAGTGGGGATAGTGAAGGATTTCTGTACTGAATAATTATCATAACTCTTGCTGGCATTGATCATTATTATCCAAAGTTCTTCTAATGAAATCTAGGTGGTGACTGAACAGATATTAAAACACTAGCATTAAAACATAGGTACTTTTTTTAAAGAGTTCTTGCTATTTCTAAAAGAAGACTTGCAGCTGACTAAGCAAGAGAATAACCATATTTTAAGAACCTAAGATTTGAAGTTAAAGATGTCAAATGCAAAAGAAATAAAAGAAAAGCAGCCAATTAGGAGGTTAATAATAATTGGATTCTGTCTTTGGCCACATAGAACAAAATCCCTGACTACCGATATTTGATCTTGAGGAACAAATATGGCCACCCCAATATGAGAAGTAAAAATGCCAGCAGAAGCTGGAGTTGCACTCAGCAGACTATGAAAAGGGATTTTCAAGAGCCATTTTATTTGGAGTGTGCAATTTTCAAAATGACTTAGAACCGTAGTTCTCAAACTTCATGGTTCATGGAAATCACATGGAGTCCAAATTCCTCATTAGGGATGGAGCAAGAATCTGCATTTTATTCTGCTGTAGGCTGTCTTCTGATTACATTTTTAAAGTAGCATATAGAAAGTGGGAATTCTTATATAATTGTGATTTTTCATTACAGCTCTACTACCTAATCTAACAGTGATAACACTGAGATAAAGATTCAGGGAAACTTTTACTTGGGAAATAAGACCATTTAAAAGTATTTCCCCTGGGGCACCAGGTGGCTTAAGTCATGATCTCACAGTTTTGTGGGTTCGAGCACAGCCCCGGGTTGGGCTCTGGGTCGGCAATGTGGAGACTGCTTGGGATTCTCTTTCTCTCACTCTCTTACCCTCCCCCACTCACACTGTCTCTGTCTCTCTCGAAATAAATAAACTTTAAAAAAAGTGTTTCCCCTAAGTTTAATTAAGTGAGGGGTCTACATCCTTTAGAGTGTATAAGAGAATTCAGTGGGAACTTAATTTTCTCATGAGTATGATTAATGTCTTGAAAATCATAAAGAAAGAGGAAATAAGTAAATTTAAGCTTAAACTTTCAAAGGTATAGGTTATCATAAATAACCAAGATAGATCAGTGTTGTCAGAGGGTGATGATTTGACAAGGAAACCAGGTTGGAAGCATTTATATTTGTACTGATCTAACTGGAGTATGCAAATAGGCACTCCATGCTGAGAAGCCATTTTGCAAATTTTGCCCAGCATTGCAAATGCGAGCTCAGAATGTACTACTCCCACAGCTTCCAAAGGGTCCAAAGCTGAGCTGGTCCCATCTGCCAGGGGATTCTACCACTTGGAAAACCAGCAGCTGCCACTTCTCTGATTTATGTTGATATGAAACTCTGGAGCAAAATAAAAGATTGGCATCTGGGCTTACTGCTACTTTGATAGAAACTTTATAATGCTATGTTTGTAATGATTCCAATTTTTTTTAATAATGAGGACATATTTTTCAAAATTCCCAGTTGAATTCTCATACATGTTTTTATTACAAATATGTCTGTCAGAAAAACAAGATCTTATTACTTATACTACTACAAAATGGGATTGACAAATAAGGTACTATATAAGCAAATATACATAAAAGTCAAATTTTACTCCAGTTTAAGTGTCACATTTCTATGTAGTAGTAGCTGTAGGTGCAAGGTCTTAAAATCATTAAAAATATATTTACAAAAATGACATGAGGGAGATGCCTCCCTTTGCAATGTCATTGTTAGTGAGAGGTGGGGAGGATTACATATAAATTATGCACAGCTGCTGTGATAGAAGAACATACAGATCAAAGAAGGGGCAAAAAGAAGACAGAATAGACAATTTTACCTGGAGAGGACTGAAAATTCTTCCCAGAAAAGGTGAGCTGAGCGTTAAAATATGAATGGATAAGAAGGAAAAGTACCTTGCATGTAGGACACCATGCAACCATCATGGGAATTTGAGGAAGCACCAACCCTTGGATAGGGTATAAGGTGGGGCATGATCCATGTGAAAACTAGAGAGGCAGTGAGGCACAGGAATGGCAGTCCAAGAGCTCTGTCTGGTTGGCAATTATCAGAATTGTGGAAGCAAGCCTCGTGTATCAGGACCTTTTAATAGCTCTATAGGTGATGATTTTGCATTGTCAAATTTGATAGCTACTTCTCTAGTGCATCCTCAGTTTTAATATACATAATGTATATGAACATTCAACATTTGAATGTGGGGCTTATATCATATATATAATACTAAAACTCAACACTTCTTTAACATTACTGCTGTAAACAGTCTATTATTGTCATTGTGGTTAGGATAGTCTGTGTGGAAGAGATGCAGGAGAGGGGATGTAAGTTCAGGTAGGAGACTATTCCAGTAGTGCTAGTAATAAGCCAGACAAGATCATGGAGGATGAATAGGAGGGGATGGATGAAAGAAATAGGAAGGAGGCACAAATGATAAGACTTATCACAGATACATGGGGAAGAAAAAGTCAAAATCTCTGTTTTGGGTAAGTCTATGGATGACCTTAGCATGAATTTTCCCAACTAAAAATATTCAGATCTTACCCATCCTTCCAAAACCAACAAAAATAACACTTCTTCATGTGTCCCCTACTAAATAGTGGTCTCTCTTTCTTCTGACCTTAGAACTTTACTTGTATTTCTCCATGGTACTTGTCATTTCTAATCTTTTGCTGATATAATGTATATGCAACCTGTATAGTAGGTGTTCTATTCAAAGTCCTTTCCATATCTAAAACCATATCATTCTGTGCAGCAAATAAATCGAAGATTGTCCACTGTGCCTCCTAGAGGTTTCTACTTTGAGATGTAATTCCAAACCCAGTTTCTTAACCTTTTGATGTGTCTCATGGACATTATTGGCAATCTAGTGACAATCTGATAAAGCTATGAATCCCTTTCAGAATAATGCTTTTAAATGTGAAAAATAAAATATACAGAATTACAAGAGAAACCAATTATATAGTTATCAAAATAGTTTTAAAAAACAAATGTGCAATATAATACTATGTGTTTTTATTAATGCATATTAATAAGCTAAGAAAATACATTAAAATATAGATAAGAAAATACATTAAATAAGAATAAGCAATAATTAAATAAGAGTAGAAAATACATTAATATATAGAGAAATTGAAAATGAATTTATTTTTAAATTTTTAGTAGAGAGCACCTGGCTGGCACAGTTGGTAGAGCATGCAACTCAATTTCATGAGTTCAAGCCCCAGGTTTTTAACTTTCTTAAAGATATTTTTAATTAAAAAAAATAAAAATTTAGTGAAAAGCTGTTGTTGGTGATAAGAACATTAAGACAGAGAAGTCTTGGGGCACCTGGATGGTTCTGTCGGGTGAATGACTTCAGCTCAGATCATGATTTCACAGTTCATGAATTCGACCCCCACATCAGGGTTTGTGATGACAGCTCAGAACCTGGAGCCTGCTTCGGATTCTGTGTCTCCCTCTCTCTCTGCCTCTCCTCCACTCTCACTCTGTCTTTCTCTCTCAAAAATAAATAAGAAACATAAAAAAAAAGATGGAGAAGCCTTTGAAAAAGCTCTAGACATGTCTTGGATAAACAACTGACTTTTAATTTGTTGTTATTATTTCTTACAGGTGTTGAAAATGCTGATTTGTAAAGATAAGTTCTTACAAATAGATTAAAGTTTTTATAGCTACTTAACAAGACAGTGTCTGTCAAAAACCACCTGAATTTTCCAAAGGTTTTTAAATTAAACTACAATCATAGCTGTGTGTGTGTGTGTGTGTGTGTGTGTGTGTGTGTGTGTGTGTGTGTTTTAACCTAAGACTAATGAATTTCTCCTTGGCTAGATGCTCATCTTAACATACTTTATATCAAAAAGAAAAAGGAATGATGGTCGGCAGTTAAACTTTTATCCCACCAAGATAAAATAACTTGTAAAACTTTCCAAAATGTTTCCAGATGTTTCTCTTTTCACAGAGATTGGCAAAGAACTTTATATCTCATCTTCATGGGGTAAAATATTCCCTACAGCATTGACAGTTGGCAAAGATGTTCCACATTAGCAGCTCAGGCAGGAAATGTTGTAGATTCCCAAGAGTATCCATTAAGGTGACACGAAGACTCATGTGCTGTGTTCAAAAGGCCCTGCTGCCTTACACAGAATTAAGAATTCTTATTTAAACTGTTTGGCAAAGTTTTAAGAAGTAATTCCTTGTATTGAATAGCAAGCAATTGTAGATGGGCAATTCTGTAAAGTAGCATAAATGTCCGCCAGAATATTAAAGGGGGATGCCTCTGTAAGAATATGTGACTTCATGTTTGGTTGAAGGTACAGAGCTGACCAATAGCTGACTTACACCATTGCACAGTATCTGTAGACACAGATTATGATCTCATGTGATCTAATTTAAAAGTAATAATGAGTGGGGGCCTGGTGGCTTAGTCAGTGGAGCATGGAACTCTTGATCTAGAGATTGTAAATTCCAGCCCCACATTGGTTATAGAGATTACTTAAATATAAAATCTTAAAAAAAATAAAAGTAATAGTGAGGAGTGATCTTTTGCAATATCTGCAATAACTATAATGTGATATGAAAGCATCTATGGTTTTTCTTGGTAACAAAGTCACAGGAGTACTCATAGTGCTTGATTTGTTACCTGCATCCATAAGGCAATGGGAGTTACATATAATAAAGGCATACATTTTTTTCTCTCCTATTCCCCCCAAATTATGACTTCCATGCACAGAACTCTTGTTCTAAGGAGAAAACGGAGACTACAAGTTTTCTTCTGAAATTCCAGAGGAAAAACATTATCAAATGCCCTAAGATCAGTGTACTCGTAAAATTTCATTGTCCAAACCACTTTAGGCAGGAAAGGGATTCTGTTAATAATGATATACAAACAACAATCTCCAAACAAAATGATCCATGGCAAACTGAGATGTTTGGCCATACTACCCAAGATAGAAAAAAGATTAAAATGGAAAACAAAATATTGCAGACATTAAAAGAGGCTTTATATTGACAGAGATTCAATTCTCCCCCTGTACAAAGAATCATAGAATCTGAGAGAATTATTGACTACAACCCAAATTAAAGTTATAACTTTTGGTTATATTTCAACAGATATAATAAGCCATAGTCGTCAATAAAGTAATTTTCCTGTGTATTGAAAATGATCTAAATTGAGTTTTTTAGCACAATGCAAAGTTTTCATTGGTCTAATAATACCCACACTCTATTAAAAATTCATACTGGTTTGAGCAAATTAATGTGCAAGTCTAAATTATTATTAAAGTATCTAAAAGACAATCTTTTTAGCTGATGACTGTATCATCACCTGTTGTAACCCATGATCATATGGTAGCTTATGAGCTCCTTATACAAGAAGAGTAGAATAGGTATCAAAATTGTTGACTATTTATAACTTGGTATTCAAGGGCTTTAGTAAAAAAGGTGGTTAGAGATTTCTGTGATTTCCCTACAAGCTCATTAGGCTTTGGAGTCCCAGTGTTCTGGAGACAGAGGTACACCAAAGAGGTCTGCACTTTCTGCAGTTCTTTCCAAGAGATAAAGGAAAGTATTTTTCCAGAGGAAAATTTCAGAAGGTTTAGTGAAAGTCACAAGCTTTCCTTCATGGGGAGATAAAATTGTGTGAAGAAAAGACACTAGGAAGGAAAAGGAGAAAACACTCTTCTTGGAGGTCTACAATGTGACAGGTATTTAACATATTACTGCATTCAATAATAAACCTGTATGGGCCCTTATTCTTATTTTACAGTAGAGGAAATTTAGGATCAAAAGAGGTTATTAACTTGCTAAAGGTCACAAAGTGAGGAAGTACCAGAGCTAAATTTTGAAGCCAATCCAGAGTGTCCATACTGACACCTCAACCCCGTGTGAGATATCAAGAAGAAAACTATGCCTACCATGACCCCTTCTTGTCCATGGAATATTGTGCCTCCTTCTGAATATAACATCTAAGAGCAGTTGGGGAGAGAAGCAGGAAGCCCTGAATCCCTGAGAGAAGTTCAGGTCCTTTGGGAGTAGGTTAGGAAGGTATTTCATAGGATAAAGTAGGTATTAAGGTTAAGTAGCTTTTGCTACAAATATTGGGCTATAAGAGCAGGAAGTTAAGGTTTTTCAAACCCTAAGGAAGTTTTCTTTTCACAGTCCAATGTAATTATTACTATGACATAACACATTCATTGGGCTTTCAACCAAGTCAATTATGATTTATATTCATCATAATACAAATAGAGTTTCATTGCAACATATGTAGAAACATGGCTTGAAATATTGTTTCATCAATCTTTCCCCATATCTATAGTCCAGCCCATATTTTCAGGCCTGAGCTATGTAACTAGAGCTGTTTCTGATTAGCAAAATTAGCTTCCACTCCCTTTTGTGTTAACATGTAACACAAAAGCCTTAAATTGAAGATAAGACTGATTGCCCTCTTGGAGTAAAGAGCTTTCAACAGAAATCACAGTTAATTGGAAAAGTTTCCCTTGAGATATAAACCATGGGGCGGGGCACAAACAATAATGAAAAATTGGCAGAAATTTAACATTTTATTCTGTAAGGCAGCATAAATTTAAAAGCAATGGTAATTATACAATTTATATTTATAACATTTTTTTCTGTCAAGATACTCCACAAATTTAAATAAGATTATAATATACTTTATTTTTTTGTTTATTTAGGTAATCTATACACCCAACATGGTACTCAAACTCATGACCCTGAGATCAAGAGTTGAATCCTTCTCTGACTGAGCCAGCCAGGCACCTCAAGATTATAATATATTTTAAATGACTGAAGATGGAGGCTTCATTCAATCTTTGATTCATTCATTCACTTCTTTAGCATCAACAATTTTTCACACACCAGCAATGTGCTGGACGTACAAGATATAGAAGTGAAGACAGACATACCTGCCCTAACGGAACTCACAGACTAATATAGAAATGTTTAGGAAGTCCCCAGTCTTTATCCTCAAATCTCTGGCAATAGAAGTCTATGCAGACACAGCCAGGTATGTAAAAAGAACAACAGATATTGTATCAAAAGTCCAGAGTTCTCCTCTCAATTCTGCCACTCTCTCCATGAACATATTACTTAGAATTCTTTTTTAGAAATAATAGAAACCAGTTCATATCAGTTTAGGCAAAAAAACAAAAAAAAGGAAATTATTGTAAACATATATGTCAGGAGTGATATTTCTTTACATTTAAATATCATCAGTTTTTCTCCAAATTTCTCCTATTCCCTCCTTACTAACCCTCCCAAGTTTCCAGGGAGGGCATTATTTATTATTTTATGTATTATGATGAGCAATAAAGATAATGAAAAGAAAGAACACAGAGGAAAGATGGGGTGGGGGCCGGTAGTGAGAACAATGAAATATAAATCCATACACATTGAAGTATAAGGGAGAGTTTTTGAATTTGTCATGTGAGTAGCTTCAAAACAGGCACAGGAAACCAGAAGTCAGATGAAAATGGCTTTCTAAATTTTTTTTAACGTTCATTTACTTTTGAGAGAGAAAGACAGAGACAGTGACAGAGTGTGAGTGGGAGAGGGGCAGAGGGAGAGAGAGACACAGAATCCAAAGCAGGCTCCAGGCTCTGAGCTGTCAGCACAGAGCCCCACTCGGAGCTTGAGCCCACAGATTGCCAGATCGTGACCTGAGCTGAAGTCGGATGCTTAACTGACTAAACCACCAAGGTGCCCAAAAATGGCTTTTTTTAAAAAAAGCTTCTTATTGTTGTAAACCGAGCTTCAAGAGACCCAAGATGAGATTGGAATACGCTTTTTATCAAAATGTTTATTTATTTACTTTTGAGAGAGAAAGAGAGGGAGACAGAAAATCCCAAGCAGGGTCCATGCTATCAGCTCAGAGCCCAACACGGGGTTCATACCCATGAACTGTGAGATCATGACCTGAGCCAAAAACAAGAGTCAGACACTCCACCGACAGAGCCACCCAGGTGCCCCTGAAATTCCCTTTATATTGTCTTTTGTGTGTTATTTTATTATTCTTGCAAACACTAGACCAATAGGACTCCTATTTCTGTCAGTTACGTTTGACAAGTTCTTTGCTTCACTTTCAAGTACTATATTCCAATAAAAATTAAAAGTATCTTTCTCTAGTCTATCCAATTTCTGCTGCAAGTGCTATCACAGATGCAAGGCTGTCTCAGGGACCCCGGGGGCAGACAGACAGCCTGAATTCAACACTTCAAAAGGGCTCTCCTCTATCTCCCTCCTCCTGTCTCCCTACTTCTCCTCTCTTCCCTCCCCCTCTTCTCCCCTCTCACCCCTCCCCCTGCTTGCTATTGATGATGGGCAGAGGACAAACACCCCAGAACCCAATTAGGCAAACACTTTGAGTTTTGGCCACACTTCCAAATTTTCAAAGGACCTCTGATTGACCCAGTGAGGCCAATTTGTTATAGGAAGGGAATTCAGCCCTGTGAATCTTTCAATCATCCAGAACAAGTTGTTACTTTAGTCCCCTCTGAGGTTTTATTTGCTTAGCTTTAAAATGAAGATAATCATTACCCAGCCTTAGTACAGGATTATTGTGATTTTTAAATGAGCAAATATAGATAAAAGTGACATGGAAATGGTAAATTTCTCTTTAAATGCATTATTTATATTAAAGCACTTGAAAGCAGCATGTTTGTTATTTATAATAACAAAGAAAACCATGTTGATGCCAACTCTGCACCTACTCCCAAACACCCCTTTGACTTAGAGCCAAACCTCAGCTTTGGTGCTCACTGAAGAGCAGAGTTGGTTACATTTTTAGGGGCGCAATTCCCTCTGAGCCAACTATGAAAACTAGGGAACATCTTCCCACAAACACACTCTCAAATTCCTAAGTACAACATTTTGTACATGATTTTGGGGGCTCCACAGACCCACAGAAACCCCCATAGGTGCCGGGTAAAGAACCTCTTCTCTAGCTCAGGACACAGCACGCTCAGAGACTTAGTAACGTGTACCTCTTCTCTCCATTCAGACAAGAAAAAGTCACTTTCAATAGATTTCACTGTCACAATTGAATAAGGGCATAAAATCAGAGGCAGAGGCAGGGGAATAAAGGAACTAAATCCTCTAAAAAGGTTACAAATTCCATTTTCATCTCTCCAAAGTCCATTTCCCTTTCAATTTATCAAACAGCAAGCATTTCCCCTTGTGTCATGGAATGGGAATTAATGCACTTCCATCTTTATTTCCTTTAGTAGAAAACATTTTTTTTAATCATGAGGGTTAACATGATCCAATATGATGATTCATCCTATCAGGTTCTACTATAAGACATAAAAATCTGAACATGAAGATTATATCATATTTATAATCAGAGCTATATAAGGTGAAAGAAGATGTCAACATGTCCACTCAATTTGCACTTGAATATGATCATTTCTTGTCAGTTCTGGTCCTAGTATGTTTGGACAGTATTCTAATGAAACTAGAAACTTGATTATTCTACTAATTGTTTGACCCATTAATAAGCCAAGTGGGTGAATTTGATGAGCATAAACATACAATCTAGATAATTTGGCCCAAACCCACTTTTCACAAATAGATCTTTAGCTTAAGATATGTGGAAACTGTCACATCTATCAATGTAGAGCTGGAGATATTTCAATAACTAAGGACAAACTGTCAAGTCATATTTGTTGTTGATCATCGTATTCCATCTAACGTGCTAATCATATGGACATTAACCCAAGTTGTGGAGAAATCTAGCTAGCATCTAGATTCTCCCAACTTAGAGTATAAATTAGGATCATCCTTGAAGTGAATTAACCTGGATAAGGTTTTGGAGCTCCTTCAGGGCCCTATAGCACTCATTGCTAAATTGAACCCAAATTTGTGTCCATTAAAATTTAATCATGGCATTTACTGGTGGCATGAACTTCAAGTTACTTGGCTTCTCTGAGCCTCAATTTTCTTACCTGTAGAGTGAGGATGACTTGAAAATTTGTTGTGAGGTCTAGATAAGAAAATGTATATACCCCATATAATGCCAAACACATAGTGATAATAAATGGTGAATTGTTAATACCCAAAGGGATTACAAAAATAATAGATGAACTTGCCAATTGTTCCTCCTGGTTATGAACATTACTCTGCACTCAAAAGACATGTAGAAATACACTCTAGTCTTATAAAACTAAAAAGTTAATATTCAAACCAAAAAGAGGTAAGAGTGATACTTAAAAAAGGTTATTTGACACTTATATTTCCCTAGTTTATCTTAGCAATAGCTCTTATGATCCAGAAGCTGATTTTACTATTCAAAGTTATCTTCTTCCATTGTTTCTACATATATTAGTAATTTTGAAGTTTTAAAGATTTTATATTTTTGTTCATAGTCCAAATATACTCAATCATCCACATTGGGTTGGCTGGGTGGCTCAGTCGGTTGAATGTCCAACACTTGACTCTGCTCAGGTTATGATCTCACCGTTTGTGAGTTAGAGTCCTGCATCGGGCTCCACACTGACAATGTGGAGCCTGCTTGGGATTTTCTCTCTGCCCACCCCCTCTCTCAAGGTAGAGAAATAAACTTTAAAAAAAAAATTTTAACCCACATTGGAATTACCAGTGTATAGGTCACTTACCTATCAACTTTTTTAAATGATTACTTATTTATTTTGAGAGAGAGAGAATCCCAAGAAGGCCCTGCATTGTCAGTGCAGAGCTGTAGGTGGGGCTTCAACCTATGAACTGTGAGATCATGACCTGAGCTGAACCCAAGAGTCAGATGCTCAACTGACTGAGCCACCCAAGGCACCTCACCTATTCACTTTATAAATGAATATTAAAAGTTATATTTGAGGGCACCTTTCTGGCTCAGTCAGTAGAGCCTGCAACTCATGGTCTAGGGGCTGTGAGTTCAAGGGTTTGTAAGTGTCAAAATTACTTAAAAATAAAATCTTAAATAAAAAGGTATATTTGAGAAACTAAACATAGTAGATATTTGCTAGCATTTTTAATGATTGCTCTTATCCACCTAGCATCTGAACACCCATATGACTTTTTGTGGGAGGCACCTCTCTAGAAGTCTAAAAAGACCTGATTGGGGCGCCTGGGTGGCTCAGTCGGTTAAGCTTCCAACTTCAGCTCAGGTCATGATCTCACATTCGTGGGTTCGAGTCCTGCATCAGGCTCTGTGCTGACAGCTCAGAGCCTGGAGCCTGCTTCGGATTCTGTGTCTCCCTCTCTCTGCCCCTCCCCGCCCATGCTCTGTATCTCTCTGTCTCAAAAAGAAATAAAACATTAAAAAAAATAATTTAAAAAAAAAGACCTGGCTGTTTCTTCCCAGCCTCCCATGCAGCTAGGAGGTAGGCATATGAGTAGGTCAACCAATCAGTTACCCCATCACAGATTTTGAATAAGGCTCTTAGGACACAAAGAAGGAGGGGAGCGTGGTGGAGAATCTCTTTGGCAAAAGCATCGATCCTCCAGGAGTGGCATAGACAGAAGAGGCATCCGGAGCTCATCAGTGATGGCAACAGTGTCCCTGACAGACTGATTCTGTGGCATGGATGTGTGTGTGGTCCCATGTGCTGCCTCCCTCATTGTGCCTGTTGTCCAAGCCTGGCTCTGCAGTCATCCACAATTTGGCTAGGTGCTGATTGCCTTCAGTCATTTCCTTTTCCTCTTAAATCAGCTAGAGTCAGTTTCTATTGCTTGCAAACAAGATTCCTGACTGATACACTGAATCTAAATATGGAAACAAAAATTTCAATGGCATTTTATACCAAGTATGTTGAATAACTGTAGAACTTTTTCCAAAGAATTGATAAGAGTATCTAATTCCTACCCAGTAAATCATTCCAGTTAGAAACAAAGAAAACATCTATTGACCTCATGTCTATCTCCAACCTACCACTCATTTATCTGCTTAGATTCTGCATCAATTAGGAAAAGATTTGGTTACCATAACAGAGGGGGGGGGGAATAATGATTTAACCATGTAGATGTTTTTTTTTCTTTTTTCTCTCATTAAAGAAGTACAAAGGTAGGCAGTCCATTGGGTCATCAGAGACTATTTTCCTTCACTTTTGCCATTGCACTGGACTTTTGATGCCATGCTCTGAGTTACCTCATGGTCCAGGTTGGCTCTTGAGGTGCCAGGCATCACATCCCACCCACATTCCAAGCAACAGAAAAAAGGTAGGAGGAAAGGGCAAAGTGGTGCTTCTCCCAGCTTCCTTTTAGGAAGCTTTCTTTTAAGAAGCCTGCTGGGAACTATTATGTCAAGAGCCTCATCATGTGGCCACACCTCCATCCCCAGATGCAGGGGAGACTAACAAATGAAGTCCTTATCTCAGGCAACAAAGTCTAGGTAAAATGTGAGGCTCTGCTTCTAAAATAAAAGGGTAAAATGCATTCCAGGAAGGCAACTAGTGTCTCTGCCACATGTTCACAACAAAACTTGTCCAAAAAACCAAAAGGGTGGTTTATATTCATGTTCCTCACACCGTCCTTCACCCAGTATTCTACCACTTCCAACTCCCCTGAAGCTGTTCTTGTCAAAATCACCAACTTCCAAATTGCCACAGCTAGTGAAATGTTTTCATCTTGGTATTTTTTGACTTTGCAACCAGTATGTGGCACCATTTACCAACCCTTCCCTCTTGAGTCTGCTCTTGGCCTCCATTACCCACCTCCTCCGGGTTTCCCTGCCACCTCTTCCTCCCTCTTCTAGGACAACACACTCTGTCTAAGGGAATGCATACAGTCCAGTTTTAAATACCACCTATATTCTAATGACTCCTGAAATTATATCCCCAGTCCTGACTTCTCTAAGTTCCATAATTATGTTGATAAATGTCTACTTCACATATACACTTTGCACCTCAAATGCAGCATGTCCAACATGACACCCTTGATTTTTAAATTTGAAAGAATAAACAACTGTTACCCTGATTTGCCAATTCCATAAATTAATAACCATCCATATGGAGCTGTTCAAACTCAGACACCAGTAGTCCTTGGTTCTGGTCCTCCTTTTATCCCAAACATTCAATTCACAAACATAGTGTTGTTAGCTCCACTTCTAAAACATATACTAAGCCTGTCCACTTCTACCCGCCTCACTGTTGCCACCACATTGTGAAGTTCAAACGAACCTCATTTCTCACCTGGACTGTAGATCTAACCACCTAACTGATTTACCTGCTTCCATATTCTCCCACTCCCCTGTTAAAAAGATAAGCAGCAGGGGATGCCTGGGTGGCTCAGTCAATTGAGCAACCGACTCTTGATTTCAGCTCAGGTCATAAGCTCATGGTTTGTGAGTTTGAGCCCTGCATTGGGATTCTCTCTCTCTCCCTCTCTCTGCCTGCATGCTCTCTCTCTCTTTCTCTCTCTCTCTCAAAATATATAAATAAACTTAAAAATAAAGAAAAGCCAGCAGAAAACCCTTAAAATTTTACTAAGAAATAAATCAAATGGCCCATGGGCTCTTTGTGACATAGACCCAGCCTATCTCTCTGACCTTAGCTCATACTTCTCTCTCCTTCCCTAGCTACACTTTAGCTACACTTTAGCCCCAATGGGCTACTTTCGCTGCCTTCAATACATCAGGCTCCTTTTTGTTTCATATCCCTTGCATTTGCTGTTCCCTCCATCTGTAGTATTATTCCCTCCAGGCATCACCTGGTTGGCCCTTTCCACCACTCATGTATGTCTGATGCCACCACCTCAGAGCTTCTTGCCTTATCACCTCTTCCAATATTGCACTCACTTACCCACCCGGGCCTCTCTTTCTCTACATGCTTCCTCTTTTTTTTTTTTTTAATAGTCCTTACCCTGCCTGATGAAGTATTTATGTATTTGCTTGTCAACTGTTTTTCTCCAAATGAGATATAAGCTCCACTACAACATAAAGTGTCTCTCTTTTTTTTTAAACTATATCCCAGCTGTGTCTACGATAAATATTTGGTAGTTGAACACATGAATGTTTGCATGAAGAACTGGGTGGGAGTACGGCATGTAAGAGAGCAAGAGGAGGACAAGGAGAGACTCCCAGTCACATCAGAAGTGTCTTCCATGCAGGCCACTCCAATGCAGTGTAAGTTAAGGAGAGACAACATTGGTTCTAGTGGGCCCCACAGTCTGAACCAGTAAGGCAGTTGCAGACATTGGGAAAAGCTGAAAATAGGAAAATGACCAATTAGGTCAGGAACCCAGCAGATGTAGAATGGGATAGAGTGCATTCAAAGGTAAAAGTTGTGGTAAGCGGTTTAAAACCAAGCCACGGACAGCTCAAGTGTGTTAAAGTTCTCCTATTACGTGAATTCTGGGGTATGGGATAAGAGTGGGGCAATTTCTTATAGGAATTAGAGAGGAGTCAGGATCCAGAAGAAACAATCCCTGGGAAAAGAGACATTTATGTATTGGACAGATGGTACCATTTAGCCAACTGAGATCATGTGACAATGAATACACTGAAACTGGTTAAATGACCCCATTGCTGCAAGTGTGTAAAAGGCCTCCTCCATGCCTCCTGAAAATACTAATGCAATCTTTCCCTAGAACAAATAAAAACATCCTGGCACTTTTTTACCAGTGTGACTAACCTTTATTTCTTGGGAAAGTTTGATATCAGAGATGGACACAGTCCTACAATGCTACGGGGTTATAAATAAATACTGGAGCACTTGAAGACATTTCTACATGTGGGAATGTAAACTAAACAAAATGTAGATCTTTCTAAGTCATTAAAAGAGCAAGAGTCATAAAAATATCTTTACCCAGGGGCGCCTGGGTGGCTCAGTTAGTTAAGTGTCTGAGATTGAGCTCTGTGTTGGGCTCTGTGTTGACAGTGTGAAGCCTGTTTGGGATTCTCTCTGTCCTTCTCTCTCTGCCTCTCTCTCTAAAAATAAATAAATAAACTTTAAAAATATTTTTATCCATAATCGCATTCCCAGAAGTGTATTCTTGGTAAATAATTCTACAGAGGAAAAACTTTAAATGTACAAATCTATTTAATATAGATTTTATAATAATTTAAAATTAGAAATCAACTAAATGTCTAATAAAAGAGACATGTTTAAATATATTTCTGGTATATTAAAGAGTGGCTATTAAATATAATAATGGAAAAATGAAATATAACTAACTAGAAAACAAACTGTGGAACACAAGTTGTATCTACACTAAAATTGTGTATATGTACACACTATATAGATGTGGATGGATGTACAGTGATGTACTGGAGCAGGCCTGTGTCACAGGTTGGTGAGAGCCAACTGTTACATCTTCAGGAAATTTTCAAGCTAGTTGTTAAACCCAGTCATTATTAAAAAGTAAATTAAACAGGGGTGCCTGGGTGGCTCAGTTAGTTAAGCATCTGACTTCAGCTCAGGTCATGATCTCGCTATTCATGAGTTCGAGCACGTCAGGCTCTGTGCTGACAGCTCAGAGCCTGGAGCCTGTTTCAGATTCTGTGTCTCCCTCTCTCTCTCCGCCCCTCCCCCACTCACACTCTGTCTCTCTGTCTTTCTCTCAAAAATAAATATTTTTAATAAATAAATAAATAAGAGTAAATTAAACAAATACTTGTATGGTAGACATACTATGTTATGGCACACTACTGCACATATCTTCCTAACTCCACCTTATTTGGTGTCTCATTGATTTAAATTTGCCGTGATGGAAGTGTTTACACTAAGGAAATTGACAAATGCTACAAATCAGGGTTGATTACTTCATTGATTGTCTAGACTTAAGAAAGCAGTAGAGAATATGTTAATAATGCAGATTAAACTTCAAAATGTGTCCTATCTGTTGCTGTTACCTTGTGAGTGGAGTTAAAAGTTTAAGGAGTGTTTCTCCAGTACTTGAAGACTATTATCCAACTTAGCAAAAATTTTGACCCTCTTATTGACAAATTTAAGTGAAGCTCTTGCAGTATGTTTTCATTTTCTTTTATTTTAAATATTAATGCAAATGAAAATATCAACCAATGTTCATGTCAGACCCACACTTAAGGTGCCAATTTTTAAACATTTAACAGTACAATACTTTGTGTGGATGTAAAACTATAGTTCATGATTATAGGAAAGCAACTAGTAATCTAAAATTATGGATGAATACTAATTTTAAATATTTCCATGTATAATTATTTAAGTATAAAATAATTTTAAAAGAAAAAATGACGAACATTTAGAAAATTAAAAAAAAATTTTTTTCTAACATTATTCATTCTTAGAAAATTTTTTTTCTAACATTTATTCATTCTCACAGAGCGTGAGTCTGGGAGGGGCAGAGAGAGAGAGAGGGAGACACAGAATCTGAAGGAGGCTCCAGGTTCCGAGCTGTCAGCACAGAGCCTGATGCGGGGCTTGAACCACAAACCATGAGATCATGACCTGAGCTGAAGCCAGGCACTTAGCTGACTGAGCCACCCCCGTGCCCCCATTTTTAGAAATTGTAACATTTTTTAAAAAAAGTAATATAGCACACAACAGTAATGAATTATTTATCTCTTGACTTTTCTTCCTTTCCTTCCTTCCTTCCAAAAATATATATTGAGTCCCTACTTTGGGTAGGGCATTGTTTTACCATCCCTGACCTTATGCAGCTTATATAATTTTGTGTGGAGTCAGAAACAAAACAAATAATTATGCAACCAAATATTTAAATGTCAATTTTGTTAAATACTATAAAGGAAAAGACCTGGGAACCTAGACTAGGTGAGAGAGAGCATCTTTTAGGAAGTAATTTTAAGCTGATATTAGAAGAATAGGAGTTAATTTCACAAAGAGGATAGAAAGGACCATCTCAAGTAGAGGAACAGTATAAGCAAAGCCCCTGAGGCAGGACCAAGCTTGGCCTGTAGGTTGACTTAATTATAGGTCACTGCAGGGTGGCATAGCCAGAGCACAGAGGGGTAGGTATGCATGCCAGGGCTGGAGCCAAACTGTACAAGGCATCACAGACTATGGGTGAGGACTTTTATTTCATTCTAGGAGTAATGAAAAGCTATCACTAAATATTAAAATTGCTCAGGGAGTAGATGCAATGAAAATTAGACTCAAATTAGCTCCACTGACTTCCAAGTTAGAATTATCTACAACATAGGAAGTGATATGACTGAATCCTTTTTTCTATTGCTTTACATTACACTTCATGATAATAAGTATAAAACAGAGGAAGATCAAAAGGTCTTGGTCTCATCAGATCTACAATGTAAGGAAAATAATGTCATCAGAATGCTTTGGTTTGACTCCTTATATTTAGTCTGGATTCGAATGCAGTCCTTTGAGATTCAGCTACAGTTATTTCTAGACACCCAACCCGCATAGTTCAATCTCCTTCCAAGATTGTCAGGGACTTCGGTGGGCCTGGTCACTCTGAAACATAACCCTTGAATTGGCCTTAACTTAACTTCTTTCCTTCCTCCCTCTTTCCTCCATTTCTCCTTCCCTCTTTCTCCCCCACCCCTTTTCTTTCCTCCTCTCCTCCCTCTTCCTTCTCCTCCTCTTCTTCTCCTTTTCTTTCTTTCTTTCTTTCTTTCTTTCTTTCTTTCTTTCTTTCTTTCTTTCTTTCTTTCTTTCTTTCTTTTCTTTCCTCCTTCCCCCCCTTCTCTCACCTAAAAGCTATGAGTTCATTCTGATACCCCCAATTCCAATCCAACACTGCAGGGGTCATTCTTGTTTCTCCCTTTCCATTTTGTAATTCCCTCTTCTTACAATGAAAAACTTATCTCCCGTTATCCTCAATGTATTGACCTGTTTGCTCATGACTAAAATACACAGACAATTGTTTCAAAATGCTAAACTATACCACTGAGAAAGTGATCATCTGCATTTTTTAAAATAATGAAACTGTAGTTCAGAATGCTTAGATGATTTGCTTGAGAGACTAGTAAATGGCAGAGCCAAGGTTATACTTTTCTTCTTCTGATTCCTTCTTCCACATCCTTCCTACCATTTATGTTTGACAAGACTAGAAACAAAATAATGACCCTAAATATTTTATCTCTACTTACAATCGATCATTCCTATACTTTTGAACAGTACTCGAGGTATCAAAAACGTTAGGGAGTGTAGATGTTGCCAGTTTTGACTAGAGTTTTTAAAAATAAATTCTATATTTTTCATGAGGCAAACATTAAAATGTGGAAGCAATTTTTAAAATAACTTAATGATTTTTGTTTCATGTTTTTTGAAAACCTAGCGAATGAAATTACTTAATTCTGATTAGATGGAAACAATTTATTGTGGAGAGTATTTGACTCCTACGGGACTTTTTTTCTCCACCCTCCACCCGTTCACACTCCAGAGAAATAGGCTAAACAGTGAGGGTAAAAATTAGCCCAGATGGGTGGGGTGTTTCTTTGCTCAAAAATTACAGGGTTAAGACTCTAACATTTGAGGTCTTACATGAAAAATCTTATCTAATTTCAGGTTCCAATTATACTGTACTATGTATTTGCATGCTCAAGTCACCTGTGTGTGGCTGCTAGAAAGACTATCGTTGGCAGAGCCCAGTAGCACTAGGCAGGTTTGGGCCTCAGAGTATAAAGAGACTGACTGAAAATAGAAGCACAGTTGGGTTTTTTGTTTTGTTTTGGTTGCTATTGCTGTTGTTGTTGTTTTCCTTAAGCAAGAATATCTAGATAAGAAGCACATTGTAATTAGAATGTACACAATAATTACAGATGTACTAAGGGAGCATGGGTATTATACTCCTCAAAATCTATTATTGCTTGGCCCTTAAAGCAACCATTATGATACCTTGATAGTGAAGTTGTAATTAGAAGATGTGTCATATCAACATATTTTTGCAAAACAAAATGAAAAATCTTACCCTTCTTTTCCTCTGGGGGAAAGAGTAAGAGTTCTTTACTCACCATTTTAAAAATTAAGAGATGTTGGGACACCTGGGTGGCTCAGTCAGTTAAGCATCAAAATTCGGCTCAGGTCATGATCTCACGGTTCATGAATTCGAGCCCTGCATCAGGCTCTCTACTGTCAGCACAGAGCCAGCTTCAGATCCTCTTTATTTTAATAACCTTTATTAAGGTTAAAGTGAATTCTTCACCCTATCTTCTCATTAGTGTATTAAATTTTTTCTAATGTTTGTTTTTGAGACAGAGACCGACAGACAGACAGACAGAGCATGAGCAGGAGAGGGGCAGAGAAGGAGGGAGACACAGAATCCAAAGCAGGCTCCAGGCTCTGAGCTGTCAGCACAGAGCCCCACTCAGGGCTTGAACCCACGAACCGTGAGATCACGACCTGAGGCAAAGTCAGATACTTAACTGACCAAGACACCCAGGTGCCCCTAGTATATTAAATTTTTATTCAAAGTAAGCTGTAAATTAATAATGAGACTTAAGCATTCTTTGCGGGCTCCACCATTCTCACCACAGTCAAGCATGTCTCACTCTTCCTTGTAGGAAAATTGGTTCTGTCTCCTTAACCCCACTGAAATGTCATTGGCCCTTCTAAAATAAACTCACTGAGTTCACTTTTGGCAGCTGCTCTTCTGAATCAATGAACAGTGGACTTGGTCACTGGGCCATGACACTAGATGATGCCTCCTAACGGCTTCTACCTTATGAGGCTGACATGGCCCTTTCCTGGTAATTTTAGGCCCTGGTGAACGCCACCTATTCCATAAATTTTTCTCATAACTGTGGGGAAATAGGTTCTACTTACATAAATAGGTTAGAAAAAAGCTTAGGGTGGAAAGCCACCACCACGGGACAAAAGTGCTCATGGTTAGTTAGTGGGATTTTGTAATGGGATCATGAGTAACTTGTTATATCACCTGCAGGAAATTACTTTCCATCTGGTGCCAGTGTACCTTGATCACAAATTCCACTTGCCCCCAGACCCTTTGCTTACACACATAAGTTAATTATTACTGTCTGATTGTTTTCTTCACATTCACCACGTGTGTAAGATCTTGTTTTCTTCATGTTCATCATGAGGGGAATATCTTGTGAGCTCAATAAATATGGAAACAAAACCTCTGTTCAAGGCTCTTGTCTCCTCCTGGACATTAGCCTCTCTCATATTCAGTTCTGCGTTCGCTCTCTTGCTGGACAAAGAGAACTCCAGACTCATAGTCTGCGAAGTAACTTCCCCATAAGTACTTCCTGTCTCTTTTATCCACATAAGACTTTGTGTATACTATGTGTGTATCAGTGGACTGTGAACACTTCAGGGGCAGATAAGGTCAGCCATGTGATATTGCAACAATTTGACCATTTTTGACTTAACAAAAATTTTTATAAAATGTAACTAAATACTATGATATTTATTATTGTATTATGAATAAATAATTATGTATTATTCATCTTTGTGTGCCCCCTAGCCTCTACTGCAATATTTTGCAATACTCAGGGCTCAATGCATAATGCACAGGAGTTTCACATGAATGACATACTGCACAAAGCAGTGCCATGAGGTTCAGGGAGTAATTAAAGATTCTCAGAGCAGAGGTGGAGGAGAGCACACATTACTGGGTTCATTTGTAAGGTGGAAAAGTCAGGGTAGAACTTATGTTTTGCATACATAAATTTAATCCTCACAACTACCTGGTCACCATTACTTTCCCCCTTTGGCACATAGGGAACAGAAGCTTAGAAAAGGGTGACAATTTGCTGAGGTCACATGGCTAATAGAAGACCCGTTTACTTGTCATACACCAAATCTTTATTCTACATCATGCCGGGAAGCTATTTTAGCTGATGAAAAAGTACTTTGTAATAAATAAAAAAAAATTCTTTGGGATAATGTTGGTGGTGGGCCAATGGCAATCAGGTGATCATCAGCACATAATCACCGCTCTCACCAAAGAATGAGAATATTGTGTTTTTCTTGAGCTAGGCTGGCAAAAGAGCTGTATACCTGACTGTTCATGCCCCACCTGTGAATACAAATGGGTGTGCCAGATGCTGTTCTAGAACCTGAGGAATCCATGGTGAACCAAAGTCCCAGCTTTCAAGAAGCACATATTATCTTGGAGAACCTCAGGTTATCTGACTTGAGGCCTGTGCTCTTAACCTTGACAGCATATTGCCAATAGCGACTGCCTAATATATATTCATTGCAGTAGTTGGTAAGAAAAGAGACACTACATATACAGGGATCAGTTATAACATACATAACTCCAAATGCTGCACCTCTAAGAGTTCTAATATTATCCCTAAGTAACACTGGAGGGTGCATTGGGCATGATTCAGTGCAAGAAACAGAAACAACTCTCCATATTTTAAACAGAAAAGGATTTAACAAATGGAATTAGGTGCTAATAAAAATACTTGGCCGATCTTGGTCTCGGAAATGAATCTTACAACCACTTCTTAGAACTGACTCACTGGGATGCCATTCCTCTTAGGCTACCATTTTAATGATGGAGGTCAAAAATATATGGCCATAGCTGTAGTGGAGAAATTAGGAAGAGGGAAGTGGGAATGGTTCCCTCTCCCCAGCAACTCCTCTCAATACTCAGAACTCTAGATAATGGAGTTGGAAACATTACTACCAGAAACTTCACATTTCATGGTCTAGTTTGCCAATGGGATAAAGCAAGTTAGGAAAATGGCTTTCACTTCACTTCTGCCTCTCAAATCTCATGCAGGTGCACCAAACTGGAGGAACCTATCATGAAAAATGAAATTTTCAGCATTCCAAACTCTACAGTAGAAAAAGATGTACTACAAGAATGGTCAAATAAAAATTGAATTAGCCAATCTGCAATGCCAACCACACAGGACAGACTGAATTTACCATGTCAACCGATCATTGCTAGTTACTAGTTAAATCACATCTCCAGTTTAGTGCCTACTACAATGTCTGACACAGATGCTCAACAAATATTTAATAAATAAAAGAATGAATCAATGAATGAATGCATTATGGATATCATAAAAATGAACCATAATGGTTTTTTTCTTTTTTTTTTTTTAAGATTTCATATTTCTAAATAATCTCTACACTGAACATGGGGCTTGAATTCACAACCCCAAGATCAAGAGTCCTGAGCTCTACCTACTGAACTAGCCACATGTCCTAATGGCTTTTTGGTTTTACTCTCTATATATGTAAAAAAAAAAAATTATTCTCAGATGACTCACTGTTAGCTGTTCTTTTATTTAAAATACAAACTGAAATACTCTTGACTGTTTCATTTCCCTTTTGTTTCTACCTAAGTAACTTTGAAAAACTCAGCAAGTAAAAATACATTTTTAAAAAATAGAAGAAAGCTAGATTTCTGTCCTTCCTTTTATTGGACAATGAGTTTCCTTCTCAAACTTTTGTGGTTGTCATTGCTAAATGTTTCCTTCAGGGAGAAGTCTTCCTATTTTGTTTATTTTTAGAAACCGAAGCTTTAATACAGAGAAAGCTTTTGAAAACTGGAATCTCAAAAGGGAACTTCTAGGCAATGGCTCTTTATTTAGACCAAGGAAGCAGCAGCTTTGAGAATACATTTAAAGGTCTCACTTGACCATGCTGGCCCTCTGATCTCAGACTTCCAGCCTCCAAAACTGTGAGCAATAAATGTCTGTTATTCATAAGCCACCAGTCTGTGGTATTTTGTTATAGCAGCCTGAATGAACTAATATAGTTACTCAGTCAAGACTTTCTCAAACCCTGCAATCACAATTCATTACTACCTTTTAAGAATTTCCATAAGATTTCCTTTACTTCTCTATTACAGCATGTATCGGGCTGCCTTCTGGAGGGGTAGATAGTATGTAGTTGGACACATATCTATTTTTGTTGTCATTCCAGCAATTTGGTGAACTAGAAAACATGGAAGCCTTCTAGCTATAAGCCCTTAGGGACATTGGATAGAAAAATAACAAAAAGGGGAGCTGGGTGGCTCAGTCAGTTAAGTGTCCGACTCTAGATTTCAGCTCAGGTCATGAACTCATGGTTCATTAGTTCAAGCCCTGCATCGGTCTCCATGCTGGCAGTGTGGAGCCTGCTTGGGATTCTTTCTCTCTCCCTCTCTCAGCACCTCCCCTGCTTATTCTCTCTCTCTCTCTCTCTCTCTCTCTCTCTCAAAGTAAATAAATTCACTTAAAAGAAAGGAAAAATGATCAAAAAAATTATTTTTAGCTGACAGAAAGGGAATCCTCAAGTTCCAGACTTACAGAGGGAATTAAAATCCAGAATGATTGGGGTGCCTGGATAGCTCAGTCGGTTAAGCATCCAATTTCAGCTCAGGTCATGATCTCACGGTTCATGGGTTCGGACCCTGTGTCAGGTTCTGAGCTGTCAGCACAGCTGTGAGAAGGAGCCTGCTTCAGATTCTATGTCTCCCCCTTTCTCTGCCCCTTCCCTGCTCACGCTCTGTCTCTCTCAAATATTAAAAACATTTTTTAATTAAAAACAAAGAATCAGATGTAATACAATATTTTCATTTCAAAAGTGAATTGCTTTCAATAGAAAAACGATCTAAAAGAGACCATAATATAAATATGTGTTTTACATTTTGAAAATTGAAAAGGCACTGAAAAAAAATTAAGAAATGGGAATTCACTGTGGGGAAAAAAAACAAATTTTAAAAGACCATGTTAGAACTTTTAGAAATGAATAGTCGCTTAGATTTACTACTAAACAAAAGGGTTAAGCAGCAGATTAGAACCAAGTGAAGAAGAAATTAGTAAACTTGAAAATAGATTTGAACAAATTTTCCTGAATATAGGACAGAAATAAAGAAATAGAAAATATGAAAAAGCTTGGAGAATAAACCTAATGGTCTAACTTCCATCTAACAGGAATTCTGGAAGGAGACATAGATAGGACATGGGAGATAAAACATTTGGAGAGATAATGGCTGGCTAATAAAGTCAATTGACAAAAGGTATATTTTCTTCTTTTACTAGAAGATTACTATTTTACTAGATAATTAGTTGCTTTGGGACATAAGCTAATTACTCATATTTATATTCTTTAATCATTGTTAGAACTCATTAAATATTGGTTTAATTAATATAATGTTACGTGTACATATATTAGTAAAGGACAAATATTAATAACAAGGAAGATGTGACAGGTGTCATTAGAGAAGCACAGAGAGAGCTCACTGCTGAAGATTTATAGTGAGAAATTGCTTCCAGCTGGGATTGTTAGAGAAGAATTCATGGAAGGCAAGTACAATTTGACAAGAAAAAAGAGGCTGCATATTCCAAACAGGATGATCAAACAAAGGCACAGAATATGATAATGCAAAAAGCATTCCAGAAAAGGCAAAGAGTCAGTTCATTTTTGTTAAAGTGTCTATCTACCAAGAAACAGACCCTTTTACCATAGAGAACAAACTTATGGTCACCACAGGGGAGGTGGGCAGGGATGGGTTAAATAGGTGATGGGGATTAAGGAGGGCACTTGTGATGAGGGCTGGATATTGTATGAAAGTGTGAATCACTATATTATATGCCTGAAACTAATATTACACTGTATGTTTGCTAACTGGAGTACAAATAAACACTTAAAAATAAAAGATGTTACTTAAAAAAAATAATAAAGTGTACCTCTAAAGGTCAATTGTGGGAGATCAAGAAAATTAAAGCCAGATGATGTAGACCTTGACTGTCAGACTAAATATTTCAGATGAGTAGATAAAGAAAAGGCACCTGAAGTAACTTATTGATGGAGGATTTTCAGCAATGGAATGACAAGATCAGAACTGTTGTTTAGGAAGATTGATCCAACTGAAAATTACTTGCGATATGAACTAGAGGGAAGACATAGGAGTGAGGAAAACCAATTGATTTGTGTGTCACTAAGGACTGTTAATAGTGACAGAAAATGCAACTCAATCTGGCTTGAACAAATAAGAGTTTAATAGATCATGTAACCAAAATGTCCAGAGTAGATTGGGCTGGGTATGTCTTTACCCAGCACTGTATAACAAAGAATTTGGCTAGCCTTTGTCCCTGGGATCCTAGGAGGTAACCTCTAAATCCTTGGGATTTCCTGAGTAATAAGAGTATTTCTGTTATTTACAGTGGACCCTGATAATTTATGCTAATGAGGCGACTCCTACTGGGCCCCCAGATAGTTCCAAACAGGAACTATCTGTTCCTGTTTTATGCTAAGGAGACAACTCAGGATGGGAGCTGGCCATGCCAAAAAAGACCAACTGTATGATTAGAGGATTATGGATATCAGCCATATGATATATAGCCTTACCACCACAGAGGGGAGGGAGTCTGGAAATTAAGTTCAATCATATGGCTAATGATTCAATCAATGAATCAATGAAATCCCAGTAAAAACCCCAGACAAGAAAGTTTGAGTGAGCATCCCAGGCTAGCAATATTCTGTGGGTCATGCAGTGTGTTGGGCAGTCAATGCATCTGGAGTCTGTAGGGAGAGGACACAGAAGCTTTCCATTTGAGACCCTCCCAGACCCTACCCTGCCTTCTTTTGGCTGGGCCCAATTTGGTTGGTTGTTTTTTGCTATAGTAAAATTGGAATCATAAGTATACTGCTTGCCTGAGTTTTGTGAGTTGTTCTAGTATATTATCAAACCTGAAGGGGTAGTGTGACCACTGAGTTTGTAGCCGTTGGTCAGCAGCGTAGATAGCCTGGAAACTTCTGAGCTTGAAGACAGGGTGGTCTTATGGATGACTGTGCCCTTAACCTGTGAAGTTTGGCTTAACTCTGGGCAGCTAGTGTCAGAAGTCATTATATCCAGCAATGCAAAGATCCTGAGGTGGGTTCCTGCTTGGAATGCTCAAGGAACAGCAGAGAGGCCCAAATGGCTGGAGTGAGTGTTGGTAACAGTGATACATATGAGATCTGGCAGGTAGCCAGCACCAGATCATGTAGGTAGTGGTTCTCAGCTCTTGCTGCATGTTAGAATCACTGGGGAGCTTTTAGAAGAAACAAATATCCAGGTCCTGCCCCAGGTCAATGAAATCAGAATCTCTTGGCGGGGACACAGGCATCCATGGTTTTATCAATTCCTCAGGTGAAGTAGGTATACAAGCCCTGGTTGGCAATACTGTGAGAATATTAGATATTGTTCTGAGTGTAAGGGGAAGCTGATGATGCCTGTTGAGCAGAGAAGTGACATAACCTTTCTAAAGTTTTAAAAGATTCATTTTGGCTACTGTGTGAAGATTACTCCGTGATGGAACAGACTGGAGGTGGGGTATCAAGTGACAGATGAAAATAATTTGGGGTAGGCTACCTCTGTACATGGCAGGGGTATGAGAAATGGTTATACTTGGTGTATGTTTTGAAAGAAGACAATTACTCATTAATTGTATGTGGAATATGAGAGAGAAAAAGAAGTCATGGATGAATACCTGATTTTTGTTTGTTTGTTTTTGTTTTGTTTGTTTGGTTGGTTGGTTTAAGCAAAATGGACTGCTAACCACTAGTGCCAAGAGAATGTTGTCAACGGACCAGGACTGAGTCACATGCCCATCTTATCTCCGAAGCAAAGGGGTGAAGTCAATCTTGCCTAAAACACATGTACTAAGAGTGGAAGAGGGTATTTCACCAGAGGAAAAATATCAGGACATGCCACCAAAAGCAAGGGTAAGAGATGCTGGGAAACTAAGGATACTGGCTCATTAAAGATCTGTTGGTTATATTCTAGAAGACATATATAGAGTAAAACAAACTTCAAGAAAAAAAATTGAGCTCTTCCTTTTCCTTTTTACTTTCCCAAACAAATCAGAACTTAAACCATTAGGTGGGGCCAAAGGCTTAGCCATGGCAGATCAAAGCAGGGTGTCAGACCCTGAAAAGGGCGAGGAAGACATTTAGGTAAGGAGGCAGCAGTGGGAGCCAGGTGTTGTATGTTAGAGCTTGAGTGGAGTGAGAAGGGTAACACATAGGAAGACTGGCCTGTAAGGCATGTCAGAGCCTAAGCAGGGTGAGGAACATCTGTATAGGAAGGCCATCCAGTGTGGGGTATCCAGGTCCAAGTGGGAGGAGAACACACAGGCAGGAGGTGGCCCAATAAAGGGCACTAAGGTCTGAGTGGGGTGAGAAGGACATCTACGTGCAGTGTGAACTGATGGTCATCAAGGTACATGTATGTATATATATATACGTATATATATATACATACACATACATTCCCTAGATCTGTCCACTGAGAGGCCCAGGAGCAGCTAAAACCCATAGCAATGAAAACTCCTATTACTCAAATCTTGTCCCCTAAATATTATTCTACATTGAAAGGAAGAAATATTACTGATCACAGGGCTAGGGCAGAGAAAGTAGCACATGAGTCCAGAATATATAACTGAAAGAAAGGAAGTCCTCAAAAATGATAGGGTCAGCAAAAGGGCATAGAAGTCAGCCTGAAAGCATTGGCCAAAGTGGAGATCGTTTGAGCATCAGAGTAAATGATGGTAGTGATTGGGGGCACCTGGGTGGTGCAGTCAGTTAAGCATCTGACTCGAGATCTTGGTTCAGGTCATGATCTCATGGTTCGTGAGTTCAAGCCCTGCATCAGGGATCTGCATGAATGGTACAGAACTTGAGATTCTCTCTCTTTCCCCCTCTCTCTGCCCCTCCCTTGCTTGTGCTCACATGCTCTCTCTCTCTTTCTCTCTCTCTCTCTCTCAAAATTAACAGATAAACTTAAAAAAGATAGTAATTGAATCCTATCAGAGTCCAGATTGATAAAATAAATGAATAAATTGAAAGTTCAAGGAAGAATAAGATACTTATGTGAGTTTCAAAGTGCCTTCCCACAAAATATTTATTAATTACAAAGGGTAAAAAAAAAAGTAAATTTCCAGTGAAGAAGACTGGCAGGTACCGCTTCAATCTGGTGATCAAAGGAGGTATCATAGGAGATGAGACAAACTGAAACTTAGTCCCATCTGATATGATACAATAAGAGCATAGCACTCCTCTGTCTGCCCAAAATGCATAGTTTAAATCTAGTCCTGAGGAAAAATCGGACAAACCCAAACTTGGGGACTGTACAAAATAACTAGTCTATAATCTTCAAAGTATGAAGGTCATGAAAGTCTAGGGAAGACTTTGGAAATGTTCTAGGCCAAAGGAGACTAAAGAGACATGAGAGCAAAGCACATGGTACGGTTCTGAACTGGATCCTTTTATTTAAAAGGATATCATCAGGAGATCTGGCAAAATGTGGATGGGTGCTGAAAATTAGAAGTAGCAATTTATCACTGTTAATATCCTAACTTTGATACTTGAGTTGTGCTGTGTAAGAAAATGTTTTTGTCTGTAAAACTATATGATGAATATTTAAGGATGATAAGATATTATATTATCAACTTATTTTCAAATGATACAGAAAAAAGGTACTTTGTACTGGATTTGTTGTACCTTTCCTGTCAGTTTGAGGTTGTTAAAAATATTCTTTTAGTGACAGAAACTGAAAGATTGTTTTGTAGCTACCAGAGAGAATTATAACTAAAATATAAAAAAAATAATTTCAGAGCTAGTCGATACCATTTAGTCTGTAATCTAATTCAGAGGTTTTTTTTTTTTAATCACTCATTTTCTCCAAATAAATCAGTGTTTTATGTTTTTCTTTTTTAAAAGAGATATTTAAAAAATATTCATTTATTTATTTTGAGAGAAAGAGAGAGAAAGCACCAGCAGACGGAGGGGCAGAGAGAGAGAGAGAGAGAGGGGGAGGGAGGGAGGGGGAGAGAGAGAGAGAGAGAGAGAGAGAATCTCAAGCAGGCTCTGCACTGAAAGTGCTGAGCCCGATGGGGGGCTCAGTTTCACAAATTAGGAGATCATGACCTGAGCCAAAATCAACAGTCAGACGCATAACCAACTGAGCCACCCAGGTGCCCCTAAAGCGGTGATTTAAAAACAACAACAACAACAACAACAACAAAATATATATATATATCAGCAGCAAACTTATTAGTAACTCTTTAAGACTTTCTTCAATTTTTATAAAAGCTTTTTCTGATATTGAATGTGGATAAATTTATCGCTTCTACCTGAAAATCTTGACATTGGTACATAGACTGTAATGAATCTCGGAATTTACAGTTTCTTGGTGGAGACCTTTAAAATAATTGTAGCAAACAAGTTTATTTATGTAATTTTTTGTCTTTTTTTGCTTTTTAAAGATTTCATTTCTAAGTAATCTCTACACTCATTGCGGGGTTTGAGCTCACAACCCTGAGATCAAGAGTCACATGCTCCATGGACTGAGACAGCCAGGTGTCTCCAGCAAGCAAGTTTATACAACCTCTTACAAAACCTACATTGGGGTAAAACTTTTGCCCCAGGGAAAGTCTTTGACCAAACTAGTAATTAAAAAAAAATGTGATTAATGTTATCCACCTATTCAAACAACAGGTCCAAAATCTAAAGCTTACATATTGTTTGAATTAAGATTAATTAAAATATAAAGTGATTGTTGGAGTGTTTGGGTGGTTCTGCTGGTTGAGTGTCTGACTCAGGTCATGATCCCAGGGTTGTGGGAAGCTCCTAGAGTGGAGCCTGCTTGAGATTCTCTGTCTCTGTCTGTCTGTCTGTCTGTCTCTCTCTCTGTCCCTCTGCCCCTCTCCCTTGCTCACACACTCTCTCTTAAGTAAAATAATAATAATAAATAAATAAAGCAATTGTACACTGCAATCTTATATGTCAATTGTACCTCAATAAAAATGAACAAAGCAGTTGTGTGTAGAGACAAATCAGGACCACCATATTGCACTTCTCTGCTGCCTTTCCCTTAACATTCTAAGTTACTTTAAGAATTTCTGACCAAATGATGTGACAAACTCGTAAACTACATGATATGTGGTAGGTAGCTTCAGAACCATTCCAAGAGAAACAATTGGGCAATTTATAGTGGTTTGCAAAAATTTCCATCATGTTACTAATGATATTAGATTACAATATCATTTACATATTCAGGCCTTGCCAGGTCTATTAAAGGAATCTGAGAAAGATGAAGAGATTAAGATAGTCCTTCTTAACAAATAAGAATTTAAAGATGAATTATTTGTAATTACTTTGGCAAACCCCATTTCCTACATATTTGTAACTATATACCCAGATTTAGTCAATCATTCTATGTCTTAGTGAAAAGAATATGTAACCTTGAAACAGATCTTTCTTCCACGTTAGCACCAAGACTTTGTTTCAAGAGATCACATTTTTCTTTCTTTATTTGTTCTTCTCTATGTCTTTGGAATCTGTTGCTAGGCCCAGAGTTGTAGCCCATAAGTGGGTCATCAGAAGGTAGGAAACAATGCTGGGCACTGACACAGTAATGGCAGCTGGGACAGAGACCCCTGGAGGGCTGAGTCATTTCACAGATGTCTCTTCATGAAGACATGGGACTAAGCTTTTGAACCAGGTAAGACCTCAGGAATTCGGGGCTTATCACTAGAGGGAGGAATTATAGGGAAAAAAAGTATTATTGTTATTGTAGTAATAATAATAAATAGTAACTAATTGTAATTAATTTCAGTACTGAAATAAATGTAATTTTATAATGTTAGCAAACTATTAAAAATGAACATATGGGTTAAATTAAGATGTGTAATCTTGGGGCACCACACCTAGCTCTGTGCTGACAGCATGGAACCTACTTGGGATTCTCTCTCTCCCTTTCTCTGCCCCTCCCCCTGCTCATAGTCTCTCTCTCTTTCTCTTTCTCTCCCTCTCCCTCTCTCTCTCCTCTCAAAATAAATAAATAAACTATGGGATGCCTGGGTGGCTCAGTTGGTTAAGCGTCTGACTTTGGCTTAGGCCATGATCTTGTGGTCTGTATGTGCAAGCCCAGCATCAGGCTCTGTGCTTACAGCTCAGAGCCTGGAGTCTGCTTTGGATTCTGTGTCTCCCTCTCTCTCTCTGCCCCTCCCCCACTCATGCTCTGTCTTTCTTTCTCTCTCTTTCAAAAGTAAATAAACATGAAATAAATAAATAAATAAATGTGTAATTTTATCACACACACATATCTGATCTTTGTATAAACAATAAATCATGGTCAATATCAGTTATCTCAGACAAAACTCTGGGAAATACCAAGGAAAAGCCCTTGACCCTAAATATGTAGCCAAATGAGTATAGATTTACTACAGGGGACTGACCAAGTCTGAGTATTATTATTATTAACATATATATGATAAACATTTTTTTAAACTTGAATATTTCAAATATGGGTATGGGATACAGAACACTTGTCCTAAAATAACCAGCTAATTTGCATTGTAAACCTACTGTAGGTATAAAAATCATTAATTTTTAATTATAACTTCCGAAAGGGACAGACTTCTTTATGATTAATGAATTTTGAAAGCTTGAGATGAACATTTTCTAGAGTGAGCATACCCTGGAGTCAATTTCTATCTCTGCTACTTAATCTTTCTTATTTCCTCATCTATAATCTGTTTCTTTAACTAGGTCATAACTACTGATTAATCATAACAAAAGCTTTATTACCCTTTAAGTACTCACGAACATCATTATTTTAATCTCACGTGCATGAACACAGTTTGTCACATTCAGTATTAATATAAACATGGAATGTGCTACTGAGAAGAGGAAACCACTAAAATCATGATTGATTTTACGATAATTCTTTCTGAATTTTAAATGAAGCAAAAAGCTTAGATTCAAAGAGTAAATTTTATACTGGGTTTAGGAAATTTGATTCTACGGAAACAAAATGAGAGTACTGTGGTACTTCTCCATGGTCTTTCACTTTTGATATTATTAAAATAATTGTTGAAAATCACTGTCTGTGCCTTGATTCCCTTATCTGGAAAGTAGGGACACTACTACCTGCCTAGATTTACTTCTTAGAAAGCTTTGAGAAAAAAAGTTCAAATATCTAAGAAGAGAGTTGCTATAAATTTTAATGTTTTTATTTCATTTGAACAATTATTGTAGCTGAACTAGTAAATGACAAAATAACTGAGTGTAATTTTGAATATGTAGATGGTATTTACATAAAAAGTTAGAATCTTTGTCCCAGATACTTTGTGGAAGCAAATGTACCAACAGAAAGAAATAATAACCACAGTTTCTCATAGAAAAAAAATAATTTGTGTGATTTGTGTGCTATATACATTTAAAGCATGCATATTTGAATTTTTTTCAGATATTTTTATTAAAAATTAAACTTAGAATTTTTAAAAAAGTTATCTTGAGGGGCACTTGGGTGGCTTAGTCGGTTAAGCCTCCAACTTCAGCTCAGATCATGACCTCTCAGTTTGTGAGGTCCAAGTCAGGCTCTGTGCTGACATCTCAGAGCTTGGAGCTGCTTTGGATTCTGTGTCTCCCTCTCTCTCTGCCCCTCCCCCACTCACACTCAGTCTCTATCTCAAAAATAAATAAACATTAAAAAAATATTTTATTTGAGAGAAAGAGAGCACAAGCAGGGGAGAGAGGCGGGGAGGGGGGAGAGAGAGAGAGAGAGAGAGAGAGAGAGAAAGAGAGAATCCCAAGCAGGCTCCATGCTCAGGGAGGACTCAAGGCTCAATACCACAGCCAGGACATCATGACCTGAGCCGAAGTCAAGAGTCAGATGCTCAACCAACCCACTGAACCACCCTGGCTTCCAAAACTTGGAATTTTTTAAAGACTTAACCAATAAGCTGTTTGAATTTTCTGAACCTGAAAAAGTAGTTTTAATCATTCCCTCGTGTCATTTGCAAATAACCCATTAATATGTTTGTAAAAAGCTATAAGAATCATGACTGAAAGGGCAGCAAAACTCCCAAGGTGAAGCAACAAATAAGAGAACAGTTCGTAGGAATCTTTTTTCCAGTCTAGGTTCAGGTTATGGAGTAAGGGGAGAAAGTCTCTCCCTGAACCCTTTTTGCTTTTTGTCTTTTGCCGTTAAAACTTGACGAAAACACCAGAATGTATAGTCATTAAAGATTATTAAATTAAAAATAATGCTTAGTTTCAAAAATTCAAGTCCATAGTCACCCAGCCCTTTCACTGAAAATAGTCATTTCATCATTTTTGCTTCTGGGAGCAATGTTTGGCACGTAGTGAACAGGAATGAAAACATGAGACAGCAGAAAGTCTTAGCACAGTACAGTCTAAAAGGCTTGTAAGCATCTTTAGGTAATAAATAATGGAGCTGGAAAACTGCCTGTAAGAGCTGAAGTTTCTGGCCAAAAGTAAAGACTAGCCAGCGCATTTGAAAAGTAAAGTAGCCTGACGCAAAATCAGCAGATGTTTAAGGAAAGTTTTCTTATGTAAAACTCCATAAAGAAGTATGTAATGAAAACTCATTTAAACAAATAATGCTAAAGAAAAATTCTCATTGTATTTGTTAGTCAAGGTGGAGGTAGGGAGGTGAGGTGGTTGGGGGAAGGGAGTTATCACTTGGCTAAAAGGCAGCTCCAAAATTCTAAAATTGTGTTGCTAATCTGTGTAGGACACAGCTAAGGACAAGTGTAGAGAACAAAAAACAATTACCTTCCCTTCATGCCTAGTTGAGTTTTTCTGCCCCAAATGGTTTTTAAAAAACCCCTTCTGGATATCATCAAGAAAATGTTCACATCCAGATACTTCGTGATTTAAAATTATTATATATTAAGAGCAGAAAGGGGTCGTTTGTAATCATGTAAAAAAGGGAGAAGAGCTTTGGATTAAAATTCTTAGATTCTCTGTAGCATAGAAATGAAGCCCTTTTTTTTTTTTTAAGTACTCTGCCCAAAAGTTTTAATTCAGACAAATGTTAGATTAAGAGGTGTGAGGAAAGAGTATATAGAATCTACCACCAACAGAGAACTAAGGTCAAGGCCAGCTTCCACATGGTGAAAAATCAGGGCCAGTCCCTCCTAATGAAGCCCTTTTCAATCAGGACCTGGCAGACAGAATTGGTAGAAATTGCGACCACCAAGGAGAATTAGACCCATCTCTGTAATGGCGAATGAATGATTAGCAAATCAGATAGTGTTCCTTGGTTAGAAAAAAAGGAGTTATCGCAACAAAGTAAATGCCAGTTGAAACATCCTACTCTTCAAATTCTGCAGTGGCTTAAAAGGAGAGAATTTGCTTTGCTTCTACTATGAAGTAACCCAAATTAATTAATAGTTGCCTACCAAGGACCCCCAAATTTTGTTTGCATTAAGATTGTAATGCTGAAACTAATTTTTTGCCACCACAATAAAAATTCAAATTTTGGCAAACTGGGTTTTGATATATACCATGTATATTAAGTAAATAGCTTATGAAAAGTGATTACATCTTAATTCTTATATGAGGGTTTGGAATAAAATTCTTTAAACAAATTAATGCAAAGACATGAGCAAAATAATTTTAACTAACAGCTGTGGAAATTCTTTCTCTTCTCCCCACACTTTTGTTGAGAAACAGTAATCTTTGTTTAATGTAGGGATATAACGTCAGGGAATAACATTAAAATAATGGCATATTACAACGTTGTATTTACTAGTAAAGAAGGCCAAATCTTTTATCAGGGATCTTTGAGTGAGAAAATGTGTATATGTCAGTGTCCTAAAGCTTGAGTGACTGCAGCCTGCACTACCAGCCTACAAGATGATCCCAATGATCCCTGACTCCTGGTACTCATAGTGTCCTGCATTAACAGGACTGACCCGTGTAACCTACAGGATACGGTGGGAATGACATAATGGTTTTCACCTTGTTCTCTGATGAATGCTTGTTCTAGAGGAAGCCAGCTGAGATGTTATAACACTCAAGCGACTCTACAGAGTTCATGCAAGGAACTGAGAGCTCCCACCAACCGTGTGAGTAGCCAGGTTGGAAGTGGGTCTCCGGTGCCAGTCAAACCTTCAGCCTCAGTCAACATCTTGACTGCAATCAAATGAGAACTCAAGGGAAAATGCCCCTAGATCTCTGAATCACAGAAACTGCGGAGATCATAAGTGTTTATTGCTGTAAATCACAACGTTTGGGATAATTTGTTACTACAGTAGATTAGAAAGTGTGTATGTTTTCTCCCCCAAGAAATAGTAATAGCAAAACAAATGAACACACCCATTTTAAATTATTTACAAAGTTGATAGGTTCTGTAATTACTTGTACTTAATGAGGCCTTATCTCAAGGAATTTACCATTTAGTTCTTTTTTTTTTTTTTTTCTTCAAAGTGCTGTACCAAGACCAGCAGCATTGGCATTACCTGGGAGCTTGTTAGAAATGTAGAATTTCAAATTCTATCCCAGACCTACTGAATCAGAATCTACATTTTATGAGATTCCCCCACTACATATAAGTACATCAAAGTTTGAGAACACTTAGGTGTTTGTTAATGTTACATCCTGTAGTTAGAAAGCCTGGCTATATACATTAAGAGCCTTTTCAAAACTACTGTTGGAGAAGCCCATCCCCAGAAATTCTTATTTAACTGGTCTGGATTGAGGTCTATTTTAGAATTTTTCCCCTTGAAAACTACACTGAAATCTCTGATCAGCTGACTTCCTGGCCTGCTCCAGGCCTGATTCTAGAAGTCAGCTCTGTCTGTGTGTGTCCCCGAGACGGCCCTGGGGCTACAATGGTGCACTGAACAGGATTCTTCTGGGGCATTGCCATGCCAAGGCAATTTCAAGTAGTTCAAGAACTACTGTAGATATTTCTGCCTTCTCATATTCATGTTCTTCCAGGACTCAGTTCATTCCAAGAAAAGTATCCACGCTTTCCTATCTTATAGGTCGATTTGGATTTGTTGTCTATGGCCAGAGAACCAGGTGCTGAATAAATAAGGTTTCAGGGTAGGCTGGGAACCTGCTGGATTAGGACCAAACATTTTTTACCTTTATCTTTCCCTGATGGCAAAATGGAAGTAACTACTGTTTCTCACAAGCCTTTAGGAAATATGTTTTTACTGTTGACCAAACACTAGTAAACTAAGATTTCCAATGTGATGGGTGCTTACAAATGTTAAGCTTAATAAGAAGCTTAAATTGATAACATTTAATACCACTTGAGTGTAAGTGGGGGAGGGGAGGTGTTTGTTTCCCTTACTAATGCATCTGCAGTGATGGAAACAATGCCTGGGACATGGCATGCTCTTAATAAATATTTGTTGACATAAATCCCTCAAAACCTAGTAACTTCTGATGATTCATTCATTCAAAGTTACGCAACATCCCATGTTAGCAAATCTGCAATGGAAACACTTTTATTAAAGGACTTTAAAATAAAGCTTTACATTTCCTTTTAAAAAGTAAATTTTGTGCCCAAATCCAATGTCACGGTTCGAATTTCTGCCCTGGTTTGGCCTCGGTTCCTCCTTTGGAGATTAGTTAGGGATGTGATCTCTGCCCTTGAATCTCCTTCCTTTGTAGTTTTTTTGGCCTGCGCGTTTACGTTTCCCAGGCGGAGGAGCGCGCGCCGCGGCTGCGCCCATTAGCGCGCTGCACGGGTTTGTAGCTGTCAGGCGGGCGGGGCTGCCTAGGACCCGGGAGGAGCCGCTCCTCTCGCGCCGCGGAGCCTCCGCGCCGACCAGTGCGGCCCCCTTCTCCTCGCGCACCCCCCTCCGTCCCGGGTTGTGGCAGCCCTTTGGAGGCTGGAACCACCTCCCCTCCCCTGCCAACCTCGCGGAGTCGGGGTGCGGATGCTTGCGGGTGGGCTGGGCCGGCCGGCAGAGAGGGAGGAGGGCTGCATTATTTCCCGCTAGGGCCGGGCTCTGTGGGAGGAAGGGGCCCCGCACTACCTTCTCAGCCGGTCCGCGCGCGCCACCCCAGGGCAGGGCCTGCGGGGGAGCGAGGCGGCGGCGCCGCATCCCTGGCCTCTGGCTGGGCGCGTGGGCGGGCCGGGACCGGGCGCGACGCCCCTGCGGGCCCGCGGCGCCTCTCCCACGCTCCCAGCTCCTCCCCCTCCTCTTCCTTCCTTCCCCTCAGCCTCCCGGGAGCCGCCGGCGGACGCGAGCCGCGGCGGGCGCCCGAGCTTTGTGTGCGCCCTCGGGCCCGGGGCGAGCCTGGGGCGGCCCAACTTTGCGGCTCCCGGCCGGCTCCCAGGCGGGAGTTGTGAGGCGTGGCTGGGTGGAGAAGGCAACCGGGGTTGGGGACAGGGGGAGCGTGGGACTCCCCAGTAGGCGGGAGGGATTGAGAGAGCCGCGCTGGACAATGAGCTGGGCAGCTCGACGCTGCGGCCACTTTTAGTGGGGGCGCGGGTCGGTTGGCGCCTCGGCTGCTCACAGGCCCCCACCTGCGAGGAGAGGGCAGGATGCCAGAGCCAGGTGTCCCGGCTCTGTGAGGCCCTTCACGGTCAGACGTCCCTGTACTTGATTCTCGCATTGACGTTAGGCTACCCAGAGGTTGTCGCTGGGACATTTTTTTGTGGGGAGCCCTCGGAGCAGCCGCGATGGCCAGCACCAGGAGTATTGAACTGGAGCACTTTGAGGAACGGGACAAAAGGCCGCGGCCGGGGTCGCGGAGAGGGGCGCCCAGCTCCTCGGGAGGCAGCAGCAGTTCGGGCCCCAAGGGGAACGGGCTCATCCCCAGCCCGGCGCACAGTGCCCACTGCAGCTTCTACCGCACGCGGACCCTGCAGGCTCTGAGCTCAGAGAAGAAGGCCAAGAAGGCGCGCTTCTACCGGAATGGGGACCGCTACTTCAAGGGCCTGGTGTTTGCCATCTCCAGCGACCGCTTCCGGTCGTTCGATGCCCTGCTCATCGAGCTCACCCGCTCCCTGTCGGACAACGTGAACCTGCCCCAGGGCGTCCGCACCATCTATACTATCGACGGCAGTCGGAAGGTCACTAGCCTGGATGAGCTGCTGGAAGGTAGGAGGAGAGGGCCTGGCGCGGCAGGTGCGGCCCAGCGCGACAGCAGGTGCAGTGACCATGGGCCGGCGCGCGCCCGCTTGCGCTGCGCAGAGGGGAGTTTACGGGGTGTTTTCTAGGCGGCCATGGGAATTGTACGTTTCAGTCTGCTGCTTTATAGATTTTGTGTATGGGGTGGGCTCCCACATACACTGTCCTTCCCCAGAGATTTGTCTTTAAAAAAAGAAAAAAAATCCTAGCGGGCTTTCGTGCCATCTCTTAAGACTGGTGAACTTGGAGTTTTTGTTTTTAGTGCAAATTGTTTGAAAAGGTGGCTCTCTGCTGAGAGAGCTGGGTAAAGCAGATAAGCTTTCTTTTCCGCCCTCTGTGTGGACCTCGGTGCAGGCACCTGTGATGTTCCAGCGTTTGGGACCCCGTTGTACCTGCTCTCCTCAGAAGTTGTGGTTGTGAAACGCTCTAGGTTGGCTTTCCTAGTTTGGCTTGCAGCGTGTAAATTGAGGTCAGGAGGCATGATCCTAGACAGTGGCTCTCAACCTTGGCTGCATCTTGGATCACTAGAGACCTTAAAAAATTATGGATGGCTGCACCCTACCCCCAGATATTCAGATGTTTGGGGTGTGATCTGGGCAGTTGGAGCTTTAAAAGCTCCCCAGGTGGTTGCAATATACAGCCAACAGTGAGAACCACTGTGCTAAAGGGTTTTCCACATTTGGTTGGTAATGAGGTGAATCAAGGTCAATCTCTCCTGCCTCGTCCCCTACTGAAAGTAGCTAGTTAAGATGATAGAATCTGTTGGAATCAGAAGTTGGGGCCTATTATGAATTAGTAATCATAGAGCATTAACGATGCTTCACTCAAAGGGGCTGCTTGACTGTATGTTGTGTCATCCTTGAATTCTTGCAATACTGTATTCTTTCCTTTCAAGGTGAAGGCGTCACTAGTAGTTAAGAACTTCTTTCCAGATCTAAACAGCACTTATAAAGATGAGACAGAACCCAAGTGTATGCAGACTGCATGTTGGCATACAGTCTCCTCTCATACATCTTTTTGGAAAAAAAAAAAAAAAGCTTATTCTTGGGGGGAGGGAGAGAGAGAGAGAGAGAGAATGAATGAATGAATGAATCCCAAGCAGGGTCTGCACTATCAGCTTGGAGTCTGACTTGGGGCCTGATCCCACAACCTGTGAGATCATGACCTGAGCCGAAATCAAGAGTCGGATGCTTAAACCATTGAGCCACCCAGCGCCCCTCTCATGCATCTTTCATAATGCAAATGGTACATTCTATGTAGTGATAGCAATATTGGCTTGACATGGAAAGGAAACTGAACTTTGAGCCAACTATTTTTCTTATATTATCTCATCATGTTCTTATGTTATGGTTTGAAGGCAGTTTACCCATCTTACACATGAGGAAACTTGAGCAACATGTTGCCATGTTACACAGTGCCTGCGTATAATGCCCTTTCATCTCCAGTTCACCTCTAATAAATCGATGTCGCCATACGGAGGAGTACTGAGGGTGGTTGAGTTTCTCTACTTAGTCATTGTTACCAGAGGTTTTTCCCGTCTTGGCTAGATGAGGACCCTGCCAAAATTAAGTTGTCTCTTCAGCCTATACGTATGTGTATTCTTGACTTCACACATTCACTTGATCAGTTGTGTGTTTTGGTTTTAAAGTCCTCCTGAGGAGGTGATGACAGCCAGAGGAGTTTTAAATAAAATGATACATTTTAAAAAGGGCTTTATTACTTTATCATGTGAAATACTTAAAAGCAACATTTGCCTAGATATTTCAAAACTGAGTAACATTTTCTGGCTGACCCAAGCCAGATTAGCAGCCCTGTGGAAAAATCAAGGCAATACCTATTGCCAAAGCACCCATTTCTCACATTCCCTTTGGATACTGTGCATAGTGTCTGAGGAGGGACAAAAATTGTAATATACTCTCAGGTAATTTTAACAGTGTATTTGCTACATGAAATTAGTGTACTCCAAAGATGAATATCATCATGGTGGGGGGTGGTCAAGATGACCATTATGCATATGAGTTAATGAGAGCACATATTGTTCCCTGAGTTTGAGATTGCCCAGGTGTTACATGGTCCACTGAAACTGTAGTTTCAACTGTAAGTTAAAAGTTGACAAGTTTACTTCCGATTATGTATTCACTGATGTTTGGAGGATGGGGAACCATAAGTATGTGTAGAGTCCAAATTTTACTACTGTATGATAAATAATGATATAACACAAATAGTTTGCACAACAGAAATGTTTCCCTGGTCTAGCCAATTGCCTGCTTTTTTCAAGCAGTATTTAATATAAAAAATTACTGCAAAAGAAGAAAGTTTATGCCCTTTTGTCGTAGTGACATTCTCTCTGACAATGGATCTTTGTCTAGGTCTTGAACTTCCAAAAAAATGAGTGAAATTCCCTGCTGCAAGGCCGTTTGCAAGAGATAAAAAACATCAGTGCTTAATATCAGTCATTTGAGAATTTGTATAGTTTAAACTTTTAGTTAAAATTGTGTGCTCAGATGTGCAGATTTATCATGAGGAAGAACTAACCAGCTATCTGCTAAGTTACTATTTGCATCAGTAAAAATGAGTACAGACTATATGAGTATTTCCCATATGGTCAAAATTGACTAATTCATTTTAAATCATTTTTTAAAAATATTTTATTTTCAAATTGTATTATTATTTTAATAATCTCTACACCGAACATGGGGCTCGAACTTATGATTCTGAGACTGAGAGCCCTATGCTTTTCCAGCTGAGTCAGCCAGGCACCCCTGGCCATTTTTTTTTTTTTTTTTAATAGGCTTCAGGCCCAGTGCAGAGCCCAGCGAAGAGTGCAAAATGGGGTTGAACTCATGACCCCAAGATCAAGACCTAAGCTAAAATCAAGAGTTGGACATTTGAGTGAGCCACCCAGGTGCCCCTCCCTCCCCCTTTTTTGAGTGCAGGTAGGGGAGAAAGGCAGAGAAAGAGAGAAAGAGAGAGAGAGAGAAAGAGAGAAAGGAAAGAAAGAAAAGAATCCTATGCAGGCTCCATGCTCAATGCAGAGCCCGACTTGGGGCCCGACCCTGGGATCATCACATGAGCCGCAATCAGGAGTCAGACACTCAACAGCCTGAACCACAACAGGTACCACTTGTTCATTTTTTTTTAATGTTTAATTATTTATTCTGAGGAAGAGAGAGAGGGAGTGTGAGTGGGGAAGGGGCAGAGAGTGGGAATCCCAAGCAGGCTCCATTCTGTCAGTGCAGAGCCCCACACAGGGCTTAATCCCACGAACTATGAGATCATGACCTGAGCCAAAATCAAGAGTCAGATGCTCAACCAACTGGCACCCTGCTCCTGGTTCATTTTTAATAAAGATTCTCTGATAGTTTTTACAACATTATGTTCTCTCCTCTGCATCTTCTATCCCACAAAATTTGTAGTTTAGGAGATACTGCTTTTCTAAAATGTTTTTCTAAAACGCTTTTAATGAAGAATAGAAAGTGATGATTCAAGACAGCTGGACATGAACACACATTTAGAGCCCCAATTCTGTTGAATTCATGACAAAAGAAATTTGCATGGCCCAGATTTTTTCTTCCGCCATTGACCTTGAATGTCTCTGGAGACTGAAAACAGTGTTCAGGTGTTGGCTGGCACTCCTCCTGTACTATGCTAAACAAGCAGGCATCTTCAGCCTTTTGGTTTGCTTCCCCTTGCTGGATTAATTTCACTGAATTGGCACTGTGCATCCCTGTACTATGTTGAGTTTTTGAAACTGGATGTGTACCTTCTTTCAGAGGAGGACTGTGAGTCAACAGTCACTACTGGGAAAATCTGTTTCCCATGTCTGAAGCCATGATCCAGCCAAACTTACAGCATCTCTGATAGACAACTGAGGATGTTCAGAGGGCTTGTTCTTACGTTCTCATGTCTGCAGCTAAGAGTCAGAATTCCTAATTTTAGATGTTTAGGTTAATTTATTTAAGTAATCTCTACACCCAGCATGGGGCTTGAACCCATGACCCATAGATCAAGAGTCATATGTTCTTCCGACTGAGCCAGCCAGACACTCTTCTAATCTTAGTTTTTGTTTCATGACTGTTCTCCCCTTCTGAACACTTTGGCTATATTTGTAAAGTTTTGATGTCCTAAAGAGAGATGGATAGTTGATTCATGGATAGTAGAAACAATGCCTGATTGAGTCAGGATTGCTGCATTCTAGTGACTGGATTTAAGGAAAAATCACCTCTGTTCTCTGGGCATTAGAGTCCTTTCTTATTGAATGAAAGTTTGGAAGATTATCTAAAGAAGATCCTTTCTAGACTGACAATATATATCCTTCCCCTTTCTGAGTGATTACTGAGTGTATGATGGCCTTGGCTGCCTTTTCCTACCCAGAACCTGTCTTCCAGAAAATTACTGAGGCTGCAAATGTCCTACTACCAAGCAAATAGTGGGTGTAAGGGTCTGATGAAGTATTTGCCAGGAGTAAAAAATATTAATAGCCACCTGTCTCTGTCTCTCTCATTCCAAAGTAAAATGTTGTTTTATGTTACTTTGATCTTCTACTCCTCAGTCAACAACAAACATTGAATTCTTTTGTGAGAAAATTTTGATTATTTCGATAAGTGATACTTCCATTCTTCCATTAAATGAACTTGAAAATTAGTTTGAATTCATTTGAATTTAAGAGAAATAAGGTTCTAAAGTGATCAAGCACTTCACGTTCTGAGGTTCTTATAGTAAGCCTGGTTTATTGAATCTGTTTGGTTAGGTCAACCTCTTTGAAGGTGTTAAACCAAAATACAGTTACTGAGAGTTTTTAAGTAAAAATGAGTCTCAATAAGAACCCAGATTATAGGGTAAGGGTTCCCTCCCACCCCAAAAGATAGATTTTTTTAATAGTAATAATAGAAATCGAGTTCTTTGAAACTTGTTAAGGTGAGGAAAGAAACTCCATAAGATATTTGCACATAGAAGTCAAAAGTAGTACACTAAGGTATTTATGATGATCAGATGTGGCAGTTTAACATTGAATTTTAGGTGTGCAAGCCTTCTCTGGAAGACTCCTAGGCTCTTCAAGACCCACTTCAAATATTGCTTCTCTGTGAAGTCTCTTCCCAGATCTTGGGGATATTGGTCTCAGATAGTTGTTGATCTGGAGTATATTTGTTGTTTCAGGTGCTCTTCCAGGGTACAGTTTCTTTCCTGAAGATGCTCACATTCTAGAGAGAGAGAGAGATAGTGAACACACACACACACACACACACACACACACACACACACACAGAGTTGGTTCCAGCTCATGTGCTGTAAAAGAAGTAGTAATGAGGTGGGGGCAGGATGATGAAAACATCTTTCCTGAGGAACAGATGTTGGAGTTAAGGTCTGAGGTCAAGCTTAGAACTCTTTCTTTTGCTTACTCACAGCATTTTTCCGTAGCACTATTATAACACTGATCTTTGTAATTAGCGGTATATCAGGTCTGTCTTGCTTTACTAGACTGGGAGCATGGTGAGGTCAGATCTCTTGGAAACACAGTAAATTCATTGAATAAGTAGACCAGAAGGTGATTGTACCTCTAAGTCCCCTGGTTGTCAAGGGAAGTTTTGTGTGAATTAAGTTTGAAATGAGTCATTCCTCTATATTTGTGAAAAATACATATTTTGAAAACTTGGATTATGTTTAGATATATCAACAATTCTGTGTTCACTCATCATTGTGGAGAAAGTGACTTTTCCATAATACGTGCTTCTACAAATCTGATTATCTTCTTCCTCTGATTTCCTAAAACAGGGGCATTCGGATGTACTATAATACAGCCATCTAATAAGCTCTTTCCAGAGGTAATGGGAAGAGAAGTTTTCATTTGAGGAATAAAGAATTATTAAGGTTGAGGGTAAGAAATGGAATATTTGGAAGATTACTTATGAATTCGAGTGGGACACAGTGACACTCTGGTAGTTAAAAGAAAATATCAATATTTTATAAGGTTTTAAGCTATGGAAATAGTTTATGATCCTGTGATATAAAATAAAGAAAACTAGATTCCCTTGGGCAGTGGTTGTCAAACTGCTTTCTTCACTGCTGGGAAGGCTAGGGGAGTTGCTGTGGGTCTCTACTGGCTGGATGGGTCTCTTCTCCCCCCCCCCCACCTTTCCACCTGCCTATGCTCCCACCAATTCTGTTTTTTTATTTCTTCTATTGATACAATAAACCACCACTCTGAGGATTCAGGATTCTTAACATTAGCACCATCTCACCATAAACATGTGAGATTTTTATTTATTTACTTATTCCTTTTTCACGTTTTTATTTAAATTCCAGTTGGGGCACCCGGGTGGCTCAGTCGGTTAAGTAATGTCTGACTTTGGCTCAGGTCATGATCTCACAGTTTGTGAGTTCAAGCCCCCTGTCGAGCTCTGTGCTGAGCCTGCTTGGGATTCTCTCTCCCTCTCCCTCTCCTCCACTCAACAGTCTCTCTGTCTCTGTCTCTCAAAATAAAAAAAAAAAATCCAGTTAACGTACAGTGTAATATTTGATTCAGGGGTAGAATTTAGTGATTTTATCACTTACATTAAAACCCAGTGCTCATCACAACAAGTGCCCTCCTTAATACACATCACCCATTTAACCTATCCGACTGCCCACCTCCCCTCTAGCAAAGCTCAGTTTTTTCTTTATAGTTAAGAGTAAGTTTTCTGGTTTGTCACTTCCCCCCTTTGTGTTCATCTGTTTTGTTTCTTAAATTCCACATATGAGTGAAATCATATGGTGTTTGTCTTTCTCTGACTTATTTCATTTACCATAACACTCTCTAGGTCCATCCACATCATTGCAAATGGCAAGATTTCATTCTTTTTTTTGAACTTTTAAAAAATGTTTTTTAATTTATTTTTGAGAAAGAGTGACAGAGTGTGAGCGGGGGAGGGGCAGAGAGAGAGGGAGACACAGAATCCGAAGCAGGCTCCAATCCAGGCTCTGAGCTGTCAGCCCAGAGTCCCACACAGGGCTCAAACTCATGAACTGTGAGATCATGACCTGAGCTGAAGTTGGGCACTCAACTGGCTGAGCCCTCTAGGTGCCCCAGTTTTCATTCTTTTTTTATGACCGAATAATATTCCATTGTGTATGTATATATCTACATATATAGATATGTAGATATCTTTTTTAGTTTTTTTAAAGTTTATTTACTTTTGAGAGAGAGAGTGACAGTACGAGTAGGGGAGAGGCAGAGAGGGAGACACAGAATCTGAAGCAGGCTCTAGGCTCTGAGCTGTCAGCAAAGAGCCTGATATGGGGCTCGAACTCACAGACCGTGAGATCATGACCTGAGCCCAAGTAGGATGCTTAACCGACTGAGTCACCCAGGTGCCTCAATATGTATATATCTTTATCCATTTATCAGTTGATGGGGATGTGATATGTTTTATTTGTAGTCATTGTGTGAAGTCCTTTATGTGTTTCATCTCATTTAACTTTTGCGATACTTTGTGAAATACGGCTACGTTGTCTTTCCATTTTACAGATGGGGGAGCTGAGGCTCAGAGAGGATAAAGAAATTGCTCTCTCACACCTTTAGTAAGAGGTGGGGCTGGAGCTCGAGGCCTTTGTGCTTGGATTTTGAACTCTATTCTGACCTGTTTTCTACCACCTGTGAGGAAATGGGGCCTATTCCACCCCGCCCAAGTGTACATAGATCACAGTAGATGTGCAGTCTAGAGCTCCATCACTGTTAGAGCCAAACCTGTTAATCACTTATGTTTAGAAAATGAAGATTACAGTACTTCATTAGGCAGTGTAGGTGTAAAGACAATTTAGGATATTTCATGTATAGGTCCTGAATAAAATGCATTATCCCACACACCTGCAAAGTAAGATCTGTGCATAGTTCTGCATAGTTGCCTTGCTTGACCTCAGTAAAATGAAAGACATGTTAGGTAATTGCTAAGGCCCTTTCCCCTTTAAAGTTCAGTGATCTTGGGAAACCCTTCAGGGGGTGGGAAAGAGAAATGATCTTGGCTCTCTCTGGCTCTATGTCCTTTTTATTTTTTTTAATTTTTTTAATTTTTAATTTTTAATTTTTATATTTTATTGTCAAGTTGGTTTCCATATAACACCCAGTGCTCTTCCATTGGTGCCCTCCACCATGACCATCATCCCTCCCCCTTTCTCTATGTCCCTTTTTAAAAGTTGGCCAGGGTTAGGGGCACCTGGATGTCAGTTGGTAGAGCGTTGTCTTGAGCTTGTGAGTTTGAGTCTGATGTTGAGTGTAGAGATTACTTAAAAATAAAATCTTAAAAAACAAAAATGTTGGTCAGTTTAGGTGGAGTTCTTAGAACTCTTAATGACCTGCAGGAGGCTCTTCTCCATAAAACATTCCCAGGAAAGGGAAAATTACAAAGCTATTGAGGACTGAGACCACAGCTGGTTTATTCATTTCTTTATCCCATGCAACAAATACCTTTGGGCACATGATATTTGATGATTTATTTAATGTTTGTGCTATAAATAAGAGCTTTTAGTAGGTGGGAATAGGTGGATATAGGTGTTTTTGAGAACCTTTCTTAGTTTCCACAGCCAGCTGGACAGTTGGCTAGATTTGTAGAGGTAGATAAAGCAGTAGACTAGGCATACCGTAATTTTTCAGAATCTCTACTTTATAGACTGAAGGAATAGGAAACATTGGCTTGTGAGATCAACTTAAGTAATTTTGCTTACACTATAACCTTTGCAAGCATCTCAAAGTGACTAAAATAATCTACAATTATGACCTGCTGTTTATATGTTGATTAGATTATACTCTCAGTTAAAGTTCTAACATATCTTCACTGATTTATCTCTTACTTCACTGTATATATTTTACAAATTTAAGATTACTTTAAGTTTTGCGGCACCCGGGTGGCTTAGTCAGTTAAGTGTCTGACTCTGGATTTGGGCCCAGGTCATGATCTCGCGGTTGTGAGAGTGAGCTCCAAGTAAGGCTCTGTGCTGAGCATGGAGCCTGCTTAAGATTCTCTCTGCCTCTGCCCCTCTCCTCTGGGCTCATTCTCTCTCTAAAATAAAAATTCCCTTAAGTTTTGAATAATAGCAATATAATTATTTCTTAAAGGTAATGATCGGTGCTCTCTTCCCAATACCATTGTCCATTATATTGGTCTTTTTACTTAACAGTATTTTGCCTCATTGGCAGAGAATCAAGGAAAGAAAAAAGGAGTTATGGAATTTTACTGTTTATATTCATGTTCATCAAGCCTCTGTGAGAGAAAGAACTTGAGAAATAGCCTGATGTGAACTCCTCTCGTATTAGTTTAGTGATCAAGGTGAAGAGCTGGAGGGCTCCACATGAACCCTATTGATGTATATACAACACTGAGCAGAGTCCTAGCATTCAGTGGCTTTTTGATAAATGGTAGTGGTCCTCAACATCTTAAACTACATTTTTTTGCCTTTATAACTGCTGGCTGTATTCTAGAGGCACCCTTTGGAGCTACATATGACTTATTCTACTTTTACATGGCAGTTCTTTAGATATCTTGAGACAGTGGTCATACTTTACTGTTTCTCCTTCCTTTCTGTCCTACCTACATCATCTATTTCGGGGGCGAGCATCTGGCTTCTGAATCTTTTATCACTTGCATTGTATCTTTTTGAGCCATCCTCATTATCAATCACTTGCTTAAAACTGGGGCCAAGTCTTCCTCTTAGACTCACAGTGAGATTTAAGGGATGAAGGAGGAAGGTGTTAAGCAAAGGTCTCCAGAAGTTGGGGAAACTCTGTCAAGGAAAGTTTTATCTCTGTTCTGATGGTAAGCCAGTTGAAGGACTGACCCTTGATCCTTTATGCCCCAGTCACTTTAGAAGTATTAGCTGGGCACATTTTGGTTTGACATTTCCTCTCTTTCTCAGTATCTTTAAGATTGTAGTATTTCTCAGGACACCTGGGTAGCTCAGTGGGTTAAGCATCTGACTCTTTTTTTTAAATTTTTTAAATGTTTCTTTATTTTTGAGAGAGAGAGCACGCATGAGAGTGAGCATATGAGCGTGAGCAAAGCAGGAGCAGAGAGAGAGGGAGACATAGAATCTGAAGCAGGCTCTAGGCTTTGGGCTGTCAGCACAGAGCCCAGTGCGGGGCTTGAACTCAAAAACCGCGAGATCATGACCTGAGCCAAAGTCAGAAGATTAACTGACTGAGCCACCCAGGTACCCTAAGCATCTGACTCTTGATTTTGGGTCAAGTCATGACCTCACGGTTCGTGGGATCAAGCCCCACGTCGGGCTGATAGCATGGAGTCTGCTTGGGATTCTGTCCCTCCCCCTCTTTCTCTGCCCCTCCCCCTATTCTCTCTCTCAAAATAAACTTAAAAAAAAGAAAAAAAATCGTAGTGTTTCTCAAACTTTTGCAATATTTGGGCCACTTAAAAATGAAAAACAATGTGAAAGTGTAACAGCTAACTTGAAGAAGTCCAGTATTACCTTAACTACTTTAATTACATTGTCACTTAAATACATTAAAAATGTAGGTATATTTATACTGTAGGTCTTATATACCAGTACAACCTAAAGAATGTGATAATGTAAATACCAACAAAACTCATAATCAATAAAAATGTGAAATAGCAATATAAAGCTACAGATACTATTTGCTCAAGCTAAATTGTTCCCAAATGTGACCATGGTACTGAATGCTGAGTTCAGTGTGCTGAATTTCAGAATTCCATGTAATGAGTCAGTTTTGCCCTGTTAGCAAGCCTCCATTCCTGCAGAGTACAGTTATGTTCTCTGGCCTTAACTTGCTGCAAACACATCTTTTGCATAGATTAAGTCCTCTCCTCTTTTTCCTTATGAACTCCCAGCATAGTTATACCACTTGGTGTCAAAGGAGTTAAAACTGTGGACAAAGTGTGGCCTTGACTGTACTTTATTTAGAAGCAGTTGTTCACATGTTCCAGAATAGGATGATGAAAACGTTTAAAATTTTATCATCAAAATAAACAGAATTAAAATTGTCATAGTGAACTCTTTAATTTATTCTTTTTAGTTTACATCCAAGTTAGTTACCATATAGTGCAACAATGATTTCAGGAGTAGATTCCTTAATGCCCCTTACCCATTTAGCCCCTCCCCGCTCCCATAACCTCTCCAGTAATGCTCTGTTTGTTCTCCATATTTAAGAGTCTCTTATGTTTTGTCAGAGTGAAGTCTTGTAGATTGTGGAACATGCTTGTCCCAGGTGTAAGGAGCAAAAAGATAATGGATATGATCTATAGGTTCTATACTACAAGGAGACTAGATAAAAGCGTTAAAGTTTTTGGTTAGTGAGTAGGCTTTTTTTTCTTTTTTCTACTTCTACCTAATTTTTTGGTCTTCAGTTAATCTTCTCTGAAATTTCAATGCTGAAACATGGATTTCTGGTCATACTTCTTCATAGATATGCAGACATTCAAAGTAGCTTTTGTACCCCTATCTCAATGCAATGTATCACAGACTGTACCACCAGATGTGACTTTAGGACATGACTTGGTTCAACCAGTTGCCTTCAGATGTGTTGAAAAAGCATGGGTCTTAGAGATGAAAGATCTCATTTTGTGTCCTCAAACCTGACCTGCAGGAAATGCCATTATATTCATTTTGCGAATGCAACAGCAATGGTCCAGGACACAGCAAAGGAGTGCCGAGTGGGATAGTCTTTCAGGCTAGAACAGTGCACTTTGTGTAACTTGCTGGTCCCCATGAGTTCTGGGTACTGTACTGTTAGGGTAAAAAATCCTAAGTTGTTTGCCACAACAGAATAATAAATCAGTCTTACTTTTCCTCACCCTATATTTTTCTTAACTAGATGGCTGTGGGAACTCATGTCTGATGTGCTTTAGATGGAGATACACACATTTTAATCAACTCAGGACAATTTCACAAATGCTGCACTTGATGAAGGACATCCAACCATTTTGTAAATACAGTATACCCAGATTTATCTTCCCTGGTTGTATGCCTTTGGAGCATTTTTTCCCCTCAGTTTTGGAAGTTAGGAAAGAATTAAGGTTCCTATGATTATTGCTGATATTAGACCTAAAGTGTCAGTCAGCCAAGCTTTCTTTTCCTTTTGTCTTTCTATTTTTATGTTACCATATTTAAATATGTGTAGGGGGGAGCTGAATTTTTCTCTAAGCTTTAAGAGCTCTTGCACTTTAGACTTATAAAGTTCAGTGCCTGCTTCCATTCCAAGGTGTGTATACTCTCAATGTCCAAATTTTGTAGAATTGATTTTCTGCCATGAATGTCAAAATAGTTTATAATTACAGACTAATTAGTAGTGTTAGGCAGTTAATGTAAATATTTTAACAGAAGTGGATGAGAGACTTTATAGGAAGTTATATAAAAGTAGGCTAAACATACTGTTGAATTTCCAACTGTGTAAGTTTGCATGTAACTATTTGTGATTTCTAACAGTAAACTGACATTTAAATGTTGAGAGATTACTGTGATTTAGCTATTAAAAATATTCATGCATGCACACACCCATATATATACACACACATGCATATTCCATTGATTGAAAGACACCTTACATTTTATTAGACTAAAAAAGTGCTCTATATACTTGAAATTAGTATAACCCTAATTAATAATGTTAATTTTACTTGGATTTTTTAAAATAAATAAGTGCCCTTGACTCTTGATGCTCTGATTGTCTGAAATGAATTATGAATGTTGGTAAGTACTAGGCAGCCTTCATAACCTGCTTGTTTTTGTATATGCCTTAGGTTGCCTTTCAGTGGACTGGCATGACCTATGAATGTCTCCAGTCATGCACAATATCTTTCAGGAACCTGACCCTGAACCTTCTAGGGTCCTTCTGTGTAAACAGCTACACTGTGCAAATGTTTTACCTAGAACTAATGCAAATCCAAACCATGAGATATGTAAGTTTGCATTTTCATCTTTACTTTGACAAACGTATTTTGAGTGTCTGTTATATACCAGGTACTGTGCTAGATGTGGGCAGTATGAAAAAGATTAGTTTTTTTTTAAGAGCTTCCAATCTAGGCAGTGGTTTGTAATGAAAGGTTGTTTTCAGAGGTGCTTATGAAATTAAAAACCCTTACTTACATGTTCTGGTCCTACCTTCCAGTGATTCTGGTGATTCAGTTGAACAGTGGTGAGGTCTGAGCATCTGTATTTATACAGCAAAGTCACCTGATTTAAAAAATTCTCCACTAAGAACCATTGGAAGAGAGAAATAATAGATGATTATGAGAAATTGATACATTCTAAGCTCACGATACAACAAAAACGTAACTTCTAAATTTTATTTTGAAATTATGAAAATTCATATACATATACAGCCCAGTGAGTTATGAAGTGAACACCTTTGTGACTACCAGCCATGTCAAGAAACAGAATATTGCCAGAATCTGAGAAGGCCTCCCTATGTCCCTTCCTATTTAAAATTCTTCCCAAGGTAACAGTAGCCTGACTCCTGCTTTTATCTATGTTTCTACCACTAATGAGGGCATCCCTAATTGATACAGGTTAGTTTTGTCTGTTTTGGACTCTAAGGAAATTGAAACCTACTACATATATTCTCTTGTCACCTTTCCCCACCATTGTTTGTAAAATTTATCCAGGTTGTTAATATGGCTCTTTTTCTTTTTCATTACTGTATATTGGTAGACATGACCATACCACAATCTGCATATCTATTCTCCTGTTGGACATGCAGATTGATTTTTCATCTATGGCTGTTGAGCAGTACTTCCACATACACATGCTAGTACCCATGTGCATGAGTTTTTCTAGGATATTTTCTTGGGGTGGATTCCTGGGTCATATGATGTGTATGTTGTAAACTTAGTATGTTGTAATGTTTTTCCTAGGTGATTGAACCAAGTTAAAATCTTTCCAGCAATATAGGAAAGTTCCTATGGCTTTTCCTCTTTGCCAAGAGGGACTAATTTTGACTGGTCAGTTAAAAAGAGGCAAGATGGGAGAAGGAGGAAGGTTATTTCAGACATATAAGAAACAAAGAAAATAAGAGGGTCTGATGGGTTTGGAAGGAAGTTGCAAATATACTGGTATGACACTAACTTAGGAACCTGTGGGAAAGTGGTGGGAGATGAGGGTGGAAGTGTGTGATGTGCTGAGGAGTTTGGTCTTTGTTCTAAAGGCAATGAAGCAAGCAGAAGACATCAGATCTACATTTAAAAAAATTTGCTGTGACAGCTATGTGGAAGATGGAGTGGAGCCCCATAGGGAACTTAACTATTCTAATCCAAGAAGAAATGAGAGATGGCAGAGTCAATGAGGATAGATTCTAGAGATGCTTAGACCAAGGTCAACAGTTTTGCCAATTCTGTTGAATGTGGGAAAGGGAAAAGAGAGGCAGGAGTCTTGATTTTGGGGTAGGTGACCATATATATGGTGATTTTATCCAGTAAGTTGGGGAATTCAAGAAGAGAGTTTGAGGTCAGAGTGGCCGTAATGGGGAGTGAAGTTAGTTTTAGACAGTAGCATGTGAGATATCCATAGATTATTTAGCAGGACTGGCTGGAGATGTCCTCAGGATACAGGTGGTGTTTGAAGCTGTGGGGGTGAATGCAAGTGCCCACAGAGTCTAAGGAGGATGAAGCAGATGTGTGGGAGAAGAGGATCCTGAAAAGCAGACCAAGAAGAAGTAACCAAAGAAGTAAGAGGTATAAACCAAAAGAAATCAGATCCTGAAAGCTAAGGAAAAAAGGGTTTCCAAGAGAGAACCATGACTAGTGTCCAGTGCCCTCAGAAGATACCGAGTGAATTTGGAAGATGTACTTTGCATTTGGCAAAGACCTGGTTGGGGACCAGGGTGTTCCAGTGAGGGGAATGCAGGGAGCAGGAGTGATGCCACAGTGGTTTAAGAGCAAACAGTGGGTGAGGAAGTGGGGGAAAAACATTTGAGGAGTGCTTTTTAACTCAGGAGTGAATGGAAGCCAAAAGCACATTAGGTAGAGTGGGATGAGGAATGAAGAGAGGGAGGATTTGTGTGTGTTTAAGGTGGGAGGTATTTGTATCTAATTCTGGAGAGAGGACTGCCTAGTTAAATGGAGAAGAGAAGAAAAATGTCCCTGAAACTGCAGCATGAGGAGACAGATCTAAATCCTGGTGGAGGGACTCAACATTGAATAGGAGGTGGCTGTCCTATTACTGAAAAGGGAGAGAAGGTGGGAAAAATTGTCAGTCTAAAATACGTTTGTGGCAATGAAAGTTTTCAGAGACCAGAAATTGGGGAGTTCATGGCTTGTAATGTCCTTTTGCCTCTTTTTTTAAAAGATTTATGTTATTTTTAGAGTGAGAGCAAGAGGGGTGGAGAGGGGTAGAAGGGGAGAGAGGACAGCAAAAGAATTCCAAGCAGGTTCCATGCTCAGTATGGAGCCCCACATGGGGCTTAATCCCACAATCTTGGGATCATAACTTGAGCTGAAATGAAGAGTCAAATGCTTAACCAGCTGCACCCAGGTGCCCCTATCCTCTTGCCTCTTAAAAAGGAGGCTGTATCTTGGGTTGAGTAAGGATGAAAGTTAATGGTTAATACCCAGGTTGTATTACACAACTGTAGACAATTTATCATAGTTAGCTGTGAAGTAGTGACTTTGAACAAATGTCAGTGGTAAGAAGCCATAGCCATGCCACTGTAGAGTCTTTTTAAATTGTTTTTTATATAGTTTATTTATTTTTAAGACAGAGACAGAGCATGAGTGGGGGAGGGGCAGAGAGAGAGGGAGACACAGAATCTGAAACAGGCTCCAGGCTCTGAGCTGTCAGCACAGAGCCCGATGCGGGGCTTGAACTCATGAACCATGAGATCATGACCTGAGCCGAAGTCAGTCACTTAAGTGACTGAGCCACACAGGCACCCCTTAAAGGCTATTCAAAGACTTTTTCTTTGTGCATTAAAACAGTTAAGTTTTGTAAACCATCTTATGCTTCTATTCATCTTTCTACACATAAAGCAAATTTTCTTTTTATGTAGTATTCACGAGATTATAGTTTCCAAAATGGTTTCCCCCCAAACTCTTATGGTCAAAGAACTATTATCAGAAGGAGGGAGAGAAAGGAATTGAGAGAGAAAGAGAGAGAGAGAATCTCATTTCTCTGAGAGAACCACCAGAGACCACCAAGAACATACCTAGAGTTGAACAAGGTGAGTTTATTACTCATTGCAGTAAGGAGAACAGACATTGTAGGATACCATGGGGCATCTCAGCAAGAAGGTGTTAGACCTACATAGAATTTGGGCTTTGACTGGATAATTTCAGGGAGGATCTGGGGAAGCAAGGACTTGCTGTGTATTGGGTGCTGTTAGAAGGAAGGACAATTCTATGAGTATCTCATTAAATCTTATAGGGAGCACAGAGTAGATTGAGGAAAAAGCTATAATTGGTAAAGAAGTAGCAGTCATTAATTGAGTTGAGAGGAAGATGTCTGGTATTTTGTGGGTTGCACAGTGACCTTGTTTTTGTGTCACTTTACCATAGCCTGACTGACTTTGATATATTCTGTGAGTTTATATCCCAGGGAGGAACATAGGTCTCTCTGTGGGCATCAGACCAGCTTATAATAATGTCAACATTGCTGTTAATGTCAGATCTATTTTGGAGTTTAGGGACTTCTTTATTTTTCATATATCCATATATGATACATGTTTACATACACATTTATATTTTTGTGTAACTCTTATGCGATGCTTATCTTTCCCTTGTTTGGGTGAGTGTGGTTTTAATATGTATTCGCAAAAGTTTAAAAAATCCTTTCAGAATATAGTATTTTATCAATATATCAAAACCCATTACTTTAGGATATACTTTTTCAGGTGTATCAGTAGCATAAAATGCACTGCCATTTGTTATGTTATTGGGGAATCAGCAGAAAACACAAGATTCTTGAACTGATCCAAGTAGGAAGTCAGTGGTGGTAAGGGGAGAGTGGATATTTTGAGAAATATTTATAAAATAGAGAGGACATAACTTGATGTCAGAATGTAGTATGTAGGGAAGCCAGAAGAGTGAAGAATGATGTCTAAGTTTTAGCTAAGTAGTTTTAGCAAGAAGTGATGTTCCTCCCCAGGATGGGGAAGTAAGGGAAAGTGACAAGTTGGCAGGAAAATAACAAATCTTAAACCAGAATCCTACAGAAGCATGAATCTGGTTGAGGGGAGGCTGATTGCTTCTAAGCAATCTCGTAGGTGCCTAGGACCTAACAGAATAATAATTTATTATTTGATTAACAGCAAGAGCTATAACTGGCCAAGGAACCAAAATCTTAAATTCTTTTGTCACCATATTCTCTCCTGATAGGCAAATCTATGGAAGTGACAAAATTACAATCAGGAGATTGTTTGATCAGGGTGGGGACATAGCAAGGGAAGCTAGCCTAGGTATCTTGGTGGCTGTTGTTATCAAAGAATGACATCTGTACTATAGGACTTTATGTGCCCAGTATACAGAAACACACGTGTGACTTCAAAACCATGTCTTAAACCTTGGTTCTGAAAAGTTGTATGCCAAGGATGCCAAAGTGGATATCTTAATATGTCAACATTTAGCATGTGAGCTGATGCATTGTAGGTACGCCTTGCATACCATGAGGAAGAGTCACAGCCTAATAGAAGAACACTCTATGGACTGTTATTTGTCTGCCATGTGTACAAGGAAGGGGTGAGGCTCTGTTTAGCAGGCATTTGCTGGTTCAAAACTTTATATATTATAGAACTGATCTACAAGTTTTTGTTTGTTTGTTTTTTAAATAGACTCCACCCAATGCAGAGCTTGAACTCACAACCCCAAGATCAAGACCTGAACTGAGATCAAGAGTCAGACACTTAACCAACTGAGCCACCCAGGCGCACCTCATCTACAAGTTTTTTTTTTTTAATGTTTGATTATTTTTGAGAGAGAGAGAGAATGAGAGAGGCAGAGAGAGGGAGACAGAGGATCCAAAGCAGGCTTTGTGCTGTCAGCGCCGAGTCTGATATGGGGCTCGAACTCATGAACCGTGAGATCATGACCTGAGCTGAAGTCAGACGCTTAACTGACTGAGCCACTCAGGTGCCCCTACAAGTTTTTAATAGAAACATTATGAAGCGAAAAAGGGAGAGAAGGAGGAAATTACAATGTATGTGTAACCACACATACACAAATTAAAAGACAGACTTCCTCTACCTGTTTTCATTCTGGTGTCCTGAACCTATATAAAGAGGCAAAATACTGATGAATATAAAAGGCAGCTTTCCTGGTTGATATGTCAACTGTGCAGGGACTAGGTTGATCAAGGAAATCTGACATACTAAACTTGCTCTTGTTTTGTTTCTCTTTCCCATTGTTTTCCCCTTTTATACTGGGAAAGGCTTTTCCCCAGGTGACTTCTCTCTGCCCTTAAAAAATCTCTCTTGCTGAAATTTCTTTTTCTTTTCTTTGACTTAATATTTTGATTCAGAACATACAATTAAATTTTTATTGTAGGTAAAGATAGAGCTTTTCAATGTGAGACTTGGGTTCTCTATAAAATTAAAGCAAAATCATAAGTGTTTATTTTTGCTCATAAATACATGCATCTGATATATAGTTCTATTTTATTTTATTTTTTTTATTTTATTTTATTAAATTTTATTAAATTTATGTGTGTATTTGAAATCACATAACATTTCCCTAGATGATTACACTGTGAAAAGTGATTTAGATAAAAAGATGAAAACTCTCTAACTGAATGAGGATGGTTGGGCTAGCTTTCAGATTACTGGTGTGGAAGCAGCATTAAAGCCTGTGGCTGGTTTCCTAGTTGGACAGTGACCTAATTATACTATTAAATAGAAGATGTTATTCCTCTTTTTAGACCTTCCTTATATGCCTGATCTGTTACTGAATTGTTCATGTGCCTTTGGGAGTCTTCAAGTTCTCCATTAATCAGGATTGTAAGAACATCCTAATAATAGTTAAATATTTATATTAATAGGGTTTCCTTAGGAATTCCCTTTCACTGTTTTGATTATTTTTGTTTTAAGCATGTATATTACGACTGGTGTCATATAATTATTAAGAGTGAAACTGTTACACTGAAAATGTGAAAAAATACTGGATTCTTTTTGAGTTAGAAGGTATCCTAGAGAAAATCTTAGAGTGTAATCCTCTTACCTTGTATGTCAAAAAGGTGAGAATAAAAGGTTTGGGGGACTTCTGAGTTTCCTGAAAGAAAAATTATGATTTTAAACATATAATTATGAGTTATGATTTTTAACATAAAATTATAAAAATTATTTTCAACCTGTAATTTTGGAACTTAAAATTAATGAACATTGACTTGGTAAAGTAATTAACAAATAATATAGTTTTTATATTTTACTTAATAAGAATTAGGCAGAAGGCTGCATGAATAATGAACAAATCATTTTCAAATGCTTAATATCCTTTCCCATTTAAGTAGAATATAGAAAAGGCTATTTGAACTAATTATTCTAAATTCATATTCTTTAATTAAGAAAAAAATGCCTGAAGTATATTTCTTTGAGCTGTCAAAACTCTTCCTTCATTTTTGCAGTACTTCATTAATTGAGTAAATGATCCTATGACTAAATATATTTAGGCAGCTATGTGAAGATGGAGTAGTCATTCTTCAATTAGGACTGAAATCTGTAATTGGAAGGAGAAAAATAGTTTTATTTCTTTGTGTGAATATATTATTTCCTACAGAATTAGATTTAAAAAATTAAAATGGTTAATAGATTTTGCAATTAGAAAGTACTCTATAATTCATCTGATTCAACAACTTGAATTTATAGACAATGATCTTGAGAACCAAAGTGCAGAGGAGTTATTCAGGGTGACATGTTTGATCAGAATAAAACCCAAATCTCTCCTTTCATTTATCCTTTGCTTTTCACTTTGTAATGTGTGTTATTCTCTCTCTCAAAACCAATTGAGATGTTTAAATAGAAAGGAAGGGTTCCAGAATGCCAAAGGAAAAGGATGTGAATCCCCTTTCAGCAAACCTGTTAGGTTTAACAGTTCACTTAATGGGTCTCCAGCATTTGTTCTTAAGATACAGTGCTTTTGTGGTGAGGCTAATTATGCTAATAAAACTGATTTTTGCTTTTTAGGTGAGAGTTACGTGTGTGCATCAAATGAACCATTTCGTAAAGTTGATTACACCAAAAATATTAATCCGAACTGGTCTGTGAACATCAAGGGTGGGACATCCCGAGCCTTGGCCGCTTCCTCCTCGCTGAAAAGTGAAGTGAAAGAAAGTAAAGATTTTATCAAACCGAAATTGGTGACCGTGATTCGAAGTGGAGTGAAGCCTAGAAAAGCCGTGAGGATCCTTCTAAATAAGAAGACTGCTCATTCCTTTGAACAGGTCTTGACAGATATCACCGAAGCCATTAAACTAGATTCAGGAGTGGTCAAGAGGCTCTGCACGCTGGACGGAAAGCAGGTAAGATGTTTACTAGTCCCCCAGCTCTCCATCTTACTTTTAAAGTCTCCCTGTATCATGGTAGTTATATATTTGACAATAAGATGTTCAGAGTCTGTTAGAAGACTGATTTCATTCATATGTGGAATCATATGGTATTGTCTTCCTCTGACTGGCTTATTTCACTTAGCATAATACTCTCTAGTTATAATCATGTTATTGCAAATGGCAAGATTTCATTCTTTTTTATGGCAGAATAGTATTTTATTATATATATATATATATATATACACACACACACACCATATTTCTTCATTCATTTATTGATAGACACAGCTGTTTCCATATTTGGCTGTTGTTGATAATGCTGCTCTAAACATCAGGGTGCATGTATTCCTTTGAATTAGTATTTTTGTATTCTTTGGGTAAATACCCAGTAGTGTGATTGCTGCATCTTAGGGTAGTTCTATTTTTAACTTTTTGAGGAACCTCCATGCTGTTTTCCAGAGTGGCCGCACCAGTTTGCATTCCCACCAATAGTGCAGGAAGGTTCCCCTTTCTCTGCATCTTCACTAATACCTGTTGTTTCTTGTGCTATTAATTTTAGTCATTCTGACAGGTATGGGTGGTATCTCATCGTGGTTTTGATTTGCATTTCCCTGATGATGAGTGATGTTGAGCATCTTTTCATGTGTCTGTTGGCCATTTGTACATCTTCTTTGGAAAAGTATCTGTTCATGTCTTCTGCCCATTTTTTAATTGGATTAATCATTTTTTGGGGGTTCGGGAAATGTAAACTTCTGAGGGAAAAGTAGAAGTTGAAGAGGCTCCCCACATTAAGTGGAATGTTTTCTAAGAATAAGAACATCTGTTGACTAGTAGAGTCATTATGGGTTTTGTAAATTGTAGGAGTCCAAATTAAAGATTTTAACATTTTTAGAAAAGTGCCTTTCCTCCCCACCTACATATAATGTTGAAAATGCATTTCAAAAAAGTACTTTGATAGGAATGTCTATGTGAGTTTCATAGAGCACCATGGAGGTAATTAATCAGCATTTCTAAAAAATATACACAAATTACACAGGAAAACGAAAGCCAAATCATGGTGACCATATACCAGGAAATCTAATGGGCTAAAGAAGAAAAATTGGGGATGGTGCCTAGGGTGGCTCAGTTGGTTAAGCATCCAACTCTTCAGCTCAGGCCATGATCTCATGGTTTGTGAGATCAAGATCTGACAGCACGGAGCTTGCTTGGGATTCTTTCTCCCTCTCTCTCTGCCCGTCTCTTGCTTGTGCTTTCTCTCTCATTCTCTTTCTCTCTCTCTCTCTCTCTCTCTCTCTCAAAATAAATAAATAAACTTAAAAAAAGAAGAAAACTTCAGTAAATCTGAATAATGCATAAATACTGAGTTTTGCCACAATCAGATTATCATTCCTAAAAAGAAACATGTGGCTTCTGAAGTATATTTTTTCCTAATTTCAATAAAGTTAAATTGTTTGTATTTGCCTTATATGGAACATTATAGTTTCCAGCATTCAATTTGTTTCTTCATTCCATTTTGTTTCTTCCCTGTAACACACTTAATTTATTCTGAAGTGTTTAGCTCATCTGGTGCTGAAAATGAAACACTGGAGCAGTGCCTTCTAGAAAAATACAAGAAGGTAGTTTTCTAATTTCCTAACACCAGATCTAGTTAGCAGATTGTTTCTTGAAGATTAACAAAATTTAAAAACTAGGTTCTAAAAATTCCAGTAGACTATAGTGAGTTAATAATGACTTCTCTGATTAATTAAATTGGCAATTGGAAGACATGACACTTTACAGCAGCCTGCCCAAGATAGGTTCACAGTATAAATGGAAACAGACACTTTACAAATTGAGTAAATTTGTTATGCATAGCACAACACAAGATTCGTTCTGCAAGTGAGTGAAAATGAATTAAACTAAAAGAAAGATGTGGTAAGTTAAATAACTAATTCTTGGTTGACACAGGAAGACAGGAAATATAGAGACAAACATTTAAGACCCCTAACAAAAAGAAAAATGAAAATCATAAATGTGCCAAATTAAAAAACTTGAATAGCATATAAACAGTAAATGCAGATGAGATTTTAAAAATTGAGACTCAGATTTGGAAATCTCCAAATGAATGTTTTTCAGGGAAAATGGAAGTGAAATCCAGAAGTTGAACATCTTATTGAAATGGGTAATCATTGAAATTTTAATAATTATCTAAAAAATGACCTTCATAGAGGCTCCAGGCTAGACATAGCAGTATGTAAAATGTTAACTAAAGCACAAGCAACCCCAAATTACCCACATATTAACAAATACTACACTGCTAAGAGCTGGAGTTAATGACAGGAATTAAAAATGGATCACTGTTAAGAAAACTGTTTATACATGAGATCTAGAGGATAAAGCAGAAAGGGGCATGTAATCCCAGAATGGTTGCAAAGGTATTTGACAAAATACAAAATTGATATCTAGTTAAAAATTTAGTAATAGCGCCTGGGTGGATCTGTTGTTTGAGTATCCAACTTCAGCTCAGGTCATGATCTTGCAGTTCCTGAGTTGAAGCCCTGTGTCAGGCTCTCTGCTGTCAGTGGGGAGCTGGCTTCAGATCCTCTGACTCCCCTCTCTCTCTTCCCCTCTCCCGCATGCATGCACATGTGTTCTCTCTCTCTGAGAAACATTTATAAAGAAATTAGTAATAAAAATGGAGAGTGAAATCTCTAATACATATTTAAAAAATACCATCTGAAACAAAAAGCTTATATAGTGTAAACAAATGAGGTATTAGAAGTATTTCTATGATAGTCAGGTATGAGGTAATCACCTGACAGTACCAACATTCAGCATTCTTCTGTATATTCACCCTAGTTTTTATTTATAGTTTAATTGCAATTTCAGTAAGAACCTAAATGAGATTTTTTTTTCTGGTGGGGGGAAGAATACCTAAGTGATTTCAAAAGTTAATCTGGAAAAAGAGAAGAAAATTTTGGAAATAATGATTAATGGACTCTTATGCTACCAGATATTAAATCATCATCCTGATTCCATACCAAAAATAAATTCCAGGTGTTTTAAAAATATAGATGTCAAATTAAACAAAAGAACTAAAAGAAAATATGTCAAAAGTTAGGTTGAAATGGGAGAGGAGTTCCTAAGCATAAAAATTGTGGGAAAATCACAAGAGGAAAATTTGGCTGGACAACGTATACAATAAAAATTTCTAGATGTCATTAGCAAGATTTAGATCCTTTATATTGAGTTATAGTAGTTGAATATGAAAAAAACCCAACACTGCAATGGCAAGATAGATAAAAGATGACAACTTGGAAAGATAGAATTATAAATACTGAGTATAAAAGAGTTCAATCTCACTAAAAAAATGAATTAAAGCAATGAGATAGTATTTTTGACATTTAAAATGGACACATTTTTAAAAAAGAAAGTGTTTACTTTTTTAAATATGCAGTGAATTGGCATTTTCAAAGAATGTTGGGAGTATAAATTTTGTAATCTTCATGGAAAGCAATTTTTTTTACAACTTTACAATGTTCTTACTATTTGAATTAATAAATTAACTCTAGGAATTTATCCAAAATAACTGAGATGCAAACATAATTATGCATAAGAATTTTCATGACAGCAATCAAAGCAAAGGATTCAAAACAATTTAAAATCCCTAATGTAGAAAAGAGCTAAATAATAATACCATAGAATTCATATGTAGTGGCCATTGAAAATTGTATTTGGGGGGATATTTATAAAGACCTGGGAAAATGTTGAGTGAAAAAAGCAAGAAAAAAACTCTGTAGTATGTTTTCAATTTTGTATAAGAAAGAAAAGTAGAGGAAGACTTTTTAAAAACTAATTCAGGAGACATGATTATAGTGCTGTCAGAAATTCGGTATATGCTGTTCTGATTTCTAAGCAGACTTTCTCATGTCTGCTTAGAAGCAAAATCTTAAGCACTGAGAAGGAAAACAAAGACTGATTTCAATCAGTTGTAAAAATGAAAACATTATGAGTTAATCCTTGAAATTTTAGCACGTGCCTGTAAAATGTTACGTGAATCACTTTTGCCGCTATTTATGTTTTATAGAATTTACAACCTTATTTCCCATATGCAAAGAAAAAAGTTATCTTTACACTTTCAAATAAAATACTTCTTTGGAAAAATTATAGATATTACTTTTGATAGACATAATTTTTGGATGTTGTATTTTCAGAGTGCCAGGTATCCTTAAAAGCCATAGTTTTCTTGGCATGCTGATTCAACACCTGAACTATAGGTTGACTTGCTATTTAAAACTTGAAGTCTGATTTTTGGTTTATATGTATTATAATGAGAACATTTATTTCTTGCTTTGAAATACTGTAGGAAATTTGTCCTATGCTTAAAGTTAATGCAAATCTTTGGTCACTGTTCATTTTGATTTTATTTTACAAAAATTATTTCTTTTTAAAATATTTATTTTGTAAGAGAGAAGAGAGGGCGAGGGGCAGAGAGTGAGGAAGAGAGAAAATCCTAAGCAGTCTCCGTGCTGTCAGCACAGAGCCTGACATGAGGCTTGATCTCATGAACAGTGAGATAATGATCTGAGCTGAAATCAAGAGTCAGATGTTTAAATGACTGAGCCACCCAGGCACACCTATAAAATGATTTCTCTATGAGTACGTAAAACATTCTGTTCTCTGAACATTTTCAAGAAAAGGACAGCTTTGCTTAGGTGAAGAGAAAGGAATGAGAAAGGAACTAAGGAACTAAGAAAAACTAAGAAAGGAACTAAGTTGTCCCCCCACAAAATTTTAGGCTATCTGCCGTAACCGGTTACTTTCAACTCAGGTGTACTGTTTTCATCTTACATTAATCTGATACTTAACACAAGGGTAGAGGTTAACAATTTATAGGCAGTTCTTCATGAACAGTCACTGATCTCATCTTGACACCTATGCTAGAGTCTTAAGGGGCCCTGGTTATCTTTTGTGGGCTTGAAGGCTTTCCTGGTTAAAGTGTCATGTGCCCATAGCATTATTGTTAAAACAATGTCCTTTGGATCTTCTCTTTGGTCAAAATGGATGATCATATCTCCCTAGCAGTATTGACTTCATTTACAAGGTGACTTGATTAGTACACCTAACTCATGCATTTTATATCTCTTTATAAAATCACTTCAAATAAAGTCATATTTTAGGATTTTTTCCATGTTAACTTTTGGGTTTTCTTTAGTGTCGAGCAGTGGTTCTCAATTGGGCACAATTTCATCTCTAGGAGACATTTAGCAGTGTCTGGAGTCTTTTTTTTTTTTTTAATTTTTATTTACGTATAGTTGACATACAATGTTATATTAGTTTCAGGTGTACAGCATAGCTCTTTGACAATTCGATGCATTACACAGTGCTCCCCACAATAAGTGGTTACCATCTGTCGCCCATTCAGTGGAATCCTTTTTTGATGCCATGCCCGGGGATGAGGATTCCCCTGGCGTGTAGTAAGTAGGTAGAGGCCAGGAATGCTGCTAACCATCTTACAGTGCACAGAACACACACAGCCTAATTCTTTGGGTCTAAAATGTCAATACTGCTAAGATTCAGAAATCATGGTGTCAAGTAAGTGAATGATTCAAAAAGAAATACTTACTTGAATGTTAACTTTGCTATTTAGGCCACATACTAAACTTTATTTCAGAACTTAGAGATGTTCTCATAGCTTGTCTGTCCACTTATCTAGTTGAGGCAGGTGTGTCAGCATGATACGGTTTATAGTCTTTGTTGTCCTGGATTTCAGTCCATTGTCTTCGTAGTATGAAGCTAACATGTAGCTGGGTAGTACCGCTTCACAGGGGATTAAATAAAGATGTTCCAAATGGGTTTACAGGTCTTTAAAGAGAAGTCTAAGAAATAATGACTTAGTCTTGTGGGATTTTAAGTATTTAATACTTAAAAGTGATGTTATCAGTTTTAAAAAAAAATGCACAATATATGTACTTATAGATGAAGTGACTAGAAAAAAATGATCTGTAAATAGAAGTCATGACTATTTTCCTCTTAAGTTTTTTTTAACTTGCAGTTAATTTAGATTAAATGCTTTACTCTTATTCTTTTAAATAAAGCCTTGAACTTTTAAGTTAAAAGAATTGAATAGGAGAATAAGGTTTACTTTTAACATTTTTCAAAAGAGTTACTTTCTTATAATAAACTGCAGCAGGGGGGAGTTCTTTAAAACTGTCTTTATTCTTTTAAGAGAATGAAAGGTCCAAATATAGCTTTTGTCCACATGTGTAAAAAATTCTAGCTTTTAGCTTTCCCAGAAACAGCAGAGTTTTAACATAAAAGAAACATATTTAGTAGAATTTTGGAACAAGTTGATTCTTGTCATGGGCAGAGGCAAAACAGACTCAGAAATTGCTAGCAGTTGATGCTTGGGGGTAAAATACTTCCAGACTTTGGGACCACTGCCAGTCTGAGGGTACCCACATGCAGTGGATCCTCTCTGGGGATCATGACATCCCCTTCAGTACCTTCCTCTTATCAGTCATCTTAGGGTTTATGAAGGTTTCCACCATCACTTTTTAAAAAGTTTAATTATTTCATGGATGCAGTAATATGAATACTAACTTATTTTTGTACCCTTTCTGGCATGACAGCTTCTAGTGAAGGTTCACGTCTTTGTAATGACCTGACAGTTCTTATTTATAGCATTTTTCCCTCAAAAATTGCTACATAAAAATCAAATGGTTGATACGTTTTTAAATATTTTCTGTGCTTCATTTAATTCTGGTATAATTTTTCCTTGAAATAGATGAGGACAGAGTTTGGTTTTCATTCTCCCACCGCTCCCACTGCATGCATTTTTTTTTGTAGATAATAGAAGTCTAGATGACTGTGTTTTGTCTTATTAGATACATTTTTATGTCTACAGTGTGAGTAGCCCTTAATTTAATTTATCCCGATCAGGAATCAATAGAGTAAGAGTAGCTAGTGGGATTTTTTAGAACTGCAGGAAGTCTAGGCACAGAAAGAGAGAAAACATTCATTTGTTCTTTGATCCCTGGATCTAAGCAGATTTTAAGTGGGGGGTTAATTTTAGTTTTTGGTTTAATGAACCCCTCTTTTCAAAGAGTAATATAAACAGTGGGAAGAAAGAAGGAAGCACTTAGATATTCCTCTTATTTTTTTGTTGAAGTAAAGTTTGCGTTTTGCCATTCTGGTATCCCTTGTATAAGCAGTATCCCCTGACCTTAAATAATATTTTCTCCCTTTTAATGGAAAGCTGTAGGAAAACAAAATCCTGTTAGTAGTTACTGCAGTTGCCAATTAGAAGAAGAGATGTTTAAGGAAAACAATTTCAGCTTGCAATAAATTATGCAATGTAAAGTGTAGCTGAGATAAAAATGTCATCATTGCAAACTCTTTTTGTTTCCTTATTTATCCTTGGATGTCTAAGCTGGAGTAATGCATGGATTATAAAATTGTGTAAATTCATTGCGTTTTTGTTATAAATGTATTTTGCAGTGGTTATAATAATTGATTATTAAAAATACATTTTGTTTCATATTTTAGAATGCTTAGAATAATAGCTAAGTGCTTAATTAGCTAATAGTTTAAAGCTAGTAGCTTACTACATCAGGCATTAGTGCTTTATATTAGTCTTCTCCACTAGTCCTCACAACAACCTTGAGAGGTTGGTAATATAATTCTCATTTTACATTGGAGATACTAAAACAGATAAAGAAACCATTCAAAATCACACAGCTGATGGTGGAGCTAGAATTCACACCCAGGGAGTGTGCTCCCCCCCCCCAACACACACACACATGCACACTTCACAGCTGTGCTGTAAGCCTCTGTGGTCAAGCTCTGTGAAAGGCTTTAGTGATAAAGATGAGGGATAAGACAAAGAACTAAACTAATAAGCTAATCAGGTTCAGTTTTTTTTTTTTTTTTTAGATTTTAGAGTGATGCACTCTTACCTGTGGTTTATCTGCAGTGCAATCTGTGTAATTATAGATTATATGACAAAATTATTCTTTGAGTAGAATCTGAAAAATGAAAAAGGTTAAAGAGTAATTATATGCTTGACAAAAAGATGACTTCTAGAGTTATTTCATAGATTTAATTTTTTTAATTAAAAATATGACATTGTTGAAAATATAGAAAAATAGGAAAAGTAAATGCACAATCTTCCACTTTAACATCATTTTTAATATCATTGAGTATCCTATCCATATTTTTATATACATTATTTTTCTTAAGAGAAAATTACCCAAATTTGGAGAGGAAAAAAATGTACCCGTTTTAATGTTCTTCTGGCTGGTCTAAGAATCAGATTGACATGAGACAAATTAATAGGAGAAAATCATGTTTAATTTTGTACATACAGGCAATCCACTTAGACATGAGATTCCAGGATGGACCTGGAGGGTATAAGGCTAAGTGCAATCAGTCAGAGAAAGACAAATACAATATGACTTCACTCTTAATGTGGAACTTAAGAAACAAAACAAAAGAAATATAAGAAACAGGCTGTTAAATATAGAGAACAAACCTGATGGTGGCCAGAGGGCAGGGGAGGTTGTTGGGGGCAGGGAATCAATAGATAAAGGGAATCAAGAATATGCTTATCTTGATGAGTACTAAGTAATGTATGGAATTGTTGAATCATTATATTGTACACCTGAAACTAATATAATACTTTATGCTGGGGCGCCTTGGTGGCTCAGTTGGTTAAGCGTCTGATTTCAGCTCAGGTCATGATCTCGAAGCTCATGAGTTCAAGCCACATGTCAGGCTGTGTGCTGACAGCTCAGAGCCTGGAGCCTGCTTCAGATTCTGTGTGTGTGTGTGTGTGTGTCCTGTGCCCCTCCCCTGCTCATGCTCTGTCTCTCAAAAATAAATAAACATTAAAAAAATAATTAGAAAATATAACACTGTATGTTATTGATACTTCAATAAAAGAAATTACTTTCCAAAAAAACCCACATTGATCCATTGTGATAGAGATTAACAATAGTAGTTATTTTTCAGGATGTTACTGCTAGAGGGATGGGTGAATGAGTCTGCTGGGGTATTAGAAATTCTCTATAACTTGATCTGAGTGGTAGTTAGAGGGATACACAAATGGAAATATTTATCAGGTTGTTTGCTTAATATTTGTGTACTTTATTGTATGTAACTTACACCTCAGTTTTAAAAATAGAGAAAAAAAGAAAAAATGTGAGATTCTAAAGACAGGCAACATGAGATCTGTAATGTCATTCTGGACCTAAGGAGAAGGGAATAGGAGTCCCAAGCTTCAAAGGGAAGGAAGGCAATTCACAGGAAGAATGAAGAGTCAATACTTGGTAAACAAATTTTTTGCTGGGCTAAATAGAAGCAGTGGCATATAGAGAGGACTTTGATCAAGCAGGCCTTGCTAGGTTCCTTCCTGTCTATCATACCTCGTTCATATTATACTGTAGTTATGTAGGGAGTTATAGCTCCCTTCCTGGTGCCTGTCCTAGATCTAAATTTTTCTTAGGCAGATGTTGGAGGGAAGGTCAAAGTTTCTTCCTGAGTCTTTTGGGCCTTGATTTTTTTCAGCTGGAAATAATCATGCCAAAGTTGTACACTTTGGGGTGATTTGTTTGAACTCTTTTACAAACAATTCAAAGAAATACAAAGAGTGAAAGTTTCTTTTCACGTCTGCCCTTCATGCACAGCCTCACTCTACTTCCTAAAGGGAACTACTAATACAGTTTTGTTAATGCAATTTATACATATGTACACATACTTTTTACATAACATGGTTTTTATGTGTAATCATGTATCCTGTTTTTTTCACTTATTAATCATACTCTTCTATGTTACATAATCTTCATATTTATACATAAATGACTAAATATTCAATTGGCTAGACATACCATAATTTATTTGATCTATTGCTGGGTATTTGGGTCATTTCCAGTTACTCATTCTTTTATCATCTGGTCACTTTGCTGTTTATAGATTTAACATGTTGCGGATCATTTCCTTTCCTTGGTATAGATTCCTCGAGGTAGGTTCCTGGAAGAGGCTCAAGTATTTTGGAGTTTGAGAGACAATGATACTATCAAAACTGTAGACAGTTGTCCTAGTTGGCAATGCCACCAGCATGTGCCCCAGTATTTCTGTAGCTGGGAGGGACTTATAAAAAGACCAGACATGACAGCCAAGCTGAATGCACATACTTAATTTGTTGCATGGAAAAATGCACATTCTTTGAAATTCCTATTGTATAAATTGAAGCCCACTTACTACCTCTACCTTTACTACTCTCTGTTCTAGAAGTAGTTTAACAAGAAAAGCCGGTTGACTTGTGTATAAATTTTTATACCAGAGGCAAGTGCTGGCCAGCTAGTCCTGAAAATGTTAAGTTTGGTAAGGGGAGAGTTTTCTTTTTAATCTAATAACCCTGATTTTGGTACTATGTTGTCTTAATCTTGAACTAAAAGATCTATCACTTAAACACAATGTTTGCTTTCTAACCTTTGCCTAGATGCCAAAAATCCCATGGGTATGTTTCTGGTACTTAGTGAATTCATGTAACTTTTTGCTTTGTGATATTTTGATTCAGAATTAACTCAAGGAGATTACTTGAAATAGATGCTTTGTAAAGTTAATTGTTGGCTTTTAGGGTCATAGATAGTTTTTGGATTTGTTGTTTTTGTAATCTATCTTGAATGTCTGCTAATCACAGTTTCTACCAATATTTACAAGTTGATTAGATTTTGTGAAAGGGTCATTCATCATGCCTTTAGGTAAAAGCAAAGGTGCAAAGTCAGTGTAGTGTTTTAGAATGTGTAGCTTATTTAGGAAATTACTTAGTCCAGCCTGCTAATTTTATAGATGAGAAATCTTTGGGAGCTCGTGATAGCTTTTGAGAACCAGTTGGAATCTTGGGTTCTTCGAGATAAAGCCTCATCAACATTTTTTTGTGATCAGCTTGTTTGCAGACCACAGAGAACTTTACAGACTTCTACTTTGGCCTGTTTTACTCTCTTCCCTTTAATTTCAGGGAGTTTTTATTTTCAGCCTTATGGTCATTGATTTTTCTAGAGAGCAAAAGTTAGGTTTGACCCTGGTCATCCATATTCTTAGGGTGATGCCTCATAGAAGAGGAATTAATTGAATCTAAGTTAAAAATTGCTTCATGGAGAAAAATAGGGCTCAAGTCTGTATTTGCTTTTTTTATAGTAATCCTGTGCAATTTTCTGGACTTAAAATTCAACCTCTTACAATATTTCTTTAGGTAAGGAAGAGCACCATACTTCAAACAGTAAGACTAGCTTTCATGAATATTCTCTTCTTGTATTTTTAGAATATTTTAATTGTAGTGTGATGCAGCTGCCAGACTCCCAGCACAAAGTGTTGGAAAGCTCCACAGTCATTAGAGGTTCGCCTCCACAGAAGTTTAATTTTCAGAGCCTGAGGACTGTTGCGGTGAAGCAGCACTTACCCAGAAGGAGCATTCTGCTTTTCCTTGCGCGTTTCAGGCTCTTCCCAAGACTTGAAATAATACAAGTTTTATTTAAAATTTTCTTTGTTTTGTGATGGTTTATGGTAAGCTTCTCTAAATGTGAGCATGAAGACATTTGATTACATTTGAAAATATCGTTCTTTGTTTGCCCACATGCTAAGTCATTAAAATGCCATTTAAAATATGAGTTATGGAAGGTATTTAAATATCTGTGGGTACTTATTGAAACTGACATTAGGTTACATGGTTGTGTTTCTGAAGGATTTTTATTAAACACCTAGTCTGTAGTATCACTTATGGTATATATTTTTAGTGGTAAAATATGATTGACACATGTCACTGTGAAATGAAAAGCAAAAGTTGTGAAAATGGATACTTGTGGAAGTCTTATTAGGCAATTTAATGCAGATTTTAACATTTTCACTTAATATAGTAACCGAGATTTTTACATGTAGATAAAAAATAAAAGTTTAAAACTTTTCTAAAAGTTTTAAAATTGTTTTTCACTGCCAGATCATTCCTGCCCAGGCTGCACCAGTCAATGTCTTAATCACATCTTCAGCCTCTAGGATTTAAGAGGGTGTGGTCAATGTGATTGTGCCCCAAAGAGCTGATTATGTGCATTGGAGTCAGAAAATGAAAACTGAAATTGATTTAAACATATTCATTTCCTATGACACACAATCACACTCTAATATTGAATGACACAAATTTCACACTTAGGCAATGAGGAATGTCATTAAAGATTTTTAAATGATGGCACTAACCCTTAATGCCAAATATTATGGCAGACTATTTACACATGTTGTCATTTAATTCTTGTGATCACCCTGAGGTAGGCATATGGTGATATCTCTGCAAGGAATGCTGTATTGCATACCCAAAGAATCTTGTCCTTTGGTGTCAGTTTGACATCTTGCATATGATACTGCATTTATGTGTGCCTTTGCTCCAGACGTTTTTCTATTTACTGTCAGAACTGGTTATCAGGAGTCAGAGGAAGATCAGATTTAGCACTTTATAATCATTTTTAATGATTTTCCAGAATCTGTTATATAGCATGATTATTTACTTTAATCTTTAAACTTAGCTCTGATAAGCTTCTTAGATTTTTCTCAAAACTTCTGGCCACCTTTACATGATGAAGAGTTTATTTATTTTCATCTATGGGTTATATTCCTTATTATTATTTATTTAGTAACTCAAGATGTCCAGGATATGGTCAGTGGAACCGTCTGCAAGTTAGATCCTATGTCTTTTTGACATATTTAAGGATACATAGGAGAGTAAGGATTATAGGGAACCCTGTCAGGGTCATGATTAGACTTTGTGGCAAACAAAAATATCATAACAATTCTGTATCCCAGTGATTGCTCCAGGTTTACTGTTCTCGGGTGTCATCTTTTTAAAAAATTTTTTAAAAAGTTTTTTGCATTTTTGAGAGACAGACAGAACATGAGTGGGGGAGGGGCAGAGAGAGAGAGAGAGAGAGAGAGAGACCCAGAATCTGAAGTAGGCTCCAGGCTCTGAACTGTTAGCACAGAGCCCGACACAAGGGCTCGAACTCATGAATTGTGAGATCATGACCTGAGTCAAAGTCAGATGCTCAACCAACTGAGCCACTCAGACGTCCCTCTCAGGTGTCTTGTAATGCTGTGCATTCTTCCGTGTGATTGCTGTTCATTGCAGGTGACTCCTGGATTCTGTGCAACTCTGTTAGTATATTTGCCATTAAACCCCTAGAAACTAGAACCTAGGGTATATGTGAGTTAATTGGTTATTATCCAACATAAGAGCACCATCATAGGGCATTAGCCTCCCTTTTCTTCTACTTTTAGAGAAACATATGATTTATTTTGAACAGAGTTGCCATGTTGAGTTGTATAACCCTGAAGCCTATGTGTAGAGAATTTAATTCGTTTTTTTAAGATTTTATTTTTAAGTAATCTCTACACCCAACATGGGGCTTGAACTTACAACCCGAAGATCAGGAGTCACATAATCTATTGACTGAGCCAGTCAGGCACCCCAGGGAGAGAGAAGATTTTTTTTTATGTTTATTTATATTTGATAGAGAGGAAGAAAACAGAGTGTGGATGGGTGAGGGGCAGAGAGAGATGGAGACAGAATCTGAAGCAGGCTCCAGGCTCTGAGCCATAATCACAGAGCCCAGTGTAGGCCTTGAACTCATGAACTGTGAGATCATGACCAGAGCTGAAGTCAAACGCTTAACCAACTGAGCCACCCAGGTGCCCTGAGAGAACTTTGTTCTTAAGGGGCTTGTTTGAGTATTGAGGCATCTAGAGATCCAGTGAGTGTCTGTTTCAGTGGTTCTTAACTAGAAGTAATTTTGCCACTGAGGGGATATTTGGAATTTCTGGAGACATTTTTGGATGCTGTAACTGGAGCAGGGTAAGGTAGAATGTGTTACTGGTATCTAACGAGTAGAGGCTAGAGATGCTTCTAAGTATCTTACAGTGCACAGGACTTCCCTCCACAGTAAAGAATTAACTGGTACAAAACATAAATAGTGCTGAGATTAAGAAGTGATGGCCTAATTTAATGGATATAAGGAGGGATGGTATGGGGATTTTGAGAGGGAAATGCAAGTGGTTTTGGAATGGCCACTATAAGAGATGTAGGTAGATAGGTATAGTTGAGTATAGGTTTTTGAAATTAAGGCAAGGTCAAGATTATACACAGCATACAAGATTATGCACAGCATATATCCTTTTGAGGATGGGAACCTCAAAAATCGGGCTGTGGATCGACATTAAAGAATTGGAAGAGGATCAGATTTGCATTTTAGAAAGTTTACTTGGAGCGGGTGAAATGAATTCAGAGAGATGATGAATCCTAAAGGATTCCCTGTCCCAGAATGTGGGAAGTTGTTTAAGATAATATTATTTCCTTGTTGTAATGTTTTATACCCATGGAAGGCCGTTCCTAAATTGTATTCCAGATAAGAAGCAGACATTCCTAAAGAAATTTAAGTAGTTTCAGAGGGTAAAAATTTGGTTTTAGCAGGAAATGAGAAAAATAGTGTAGTGGAGTTTCTTAGGTCCATGGACAGAAAGTATTATTTGATTGGAGATTATAGAAAATCTTCACAGTGACTGCAAAGAAGTGGTATTTTACTGCATTCATTAATTTTCCTTTGTTTTTTTATGCTGTCAGATTATTTCAGGTGTTTGTGGCAGGATGGATGTCAGTATTGTTATTTAGAAGAAATGCTAGAATGTAGGTAATACTGCATTTTCTTATTTTTACTGGAATTGTGACTGCTTTTTTCCTTCCATTCATAGCATACACCTGATATGATCAGGCGATCTGTGATCACAAGGTAAATTTATATTTGAGAAATCTGTTGCAGTATGAAAAGTTCTGCAGTATTCTCTCTCCAGTAACACATTTGTTTGTGAATGACTTAAAAATATAGTCACTATGATAACTAGGAAACTTGAATACAAAGATGCTTCTTGGTTAAAAAAAAAAAAAAAGAGAGAGAGAGAGAGAATACTCTTCCTTAAAATTATTACAGGAAGTAGAAAACAAATGGTCCAGTCTTCATGAGTCAATTAAGTATGATCTATTGGAATACTTTAAAAATTTTAATAGCTTTAAAAATGTAAATGCTCGGGGCGCCTGGGTGGCTCGGTCAGTTAAGCATCCGACTTCGGCTCAAGTCATGATCTCACGGTTTGTGAGTTTGAGCCCTGCGTCGGGCTCTGTGCTGACCACTCAGAGCTTGGAGCCTACTTCAGATTCTGTGTCTCCCTCTCTCTCTGCCCCTCCCTGACTCATGCTCAGTCTCTCTCTGTCTCTCAAAAATAAATAAACATTAAAAAAATTAAAAAAATGTAAATGCTCATGTGCTTTGGCTAATAAGATGTTATAAGAATTATATTGTTTAAAGTAATTTATTGAAGAATTATCCCTACTTTATTTTAAAAATCAGTAGTTTTTCATCACTCTGGAAAACAGTATGTGTGTTCCTCAGAAACTTAAAAATAGACCTACCCTATGATCCAGCATTCGCTACCAGATATTTAGCTGAAGGATACAAAAATACTGTTTGGAAGGGGCACATGCACCCTGATGTTTATGGCAGCATTATCAACAATAGCAAATTATGGAGCGAGCCCAAATGTTCATTGACTGATGAATGGATAAAGAAGATGTGGTATCACACATGCACACAATGGAATGTTACTTAGCCATGAAAAAGAATGAAATCTTGCTGTTTGCAACCTCGTGAATGGAGCTAAAGTATATTCTAAGCCAAATGAGTCAGTCAGAGAAAGACAAATACTATATGATTTCACTCATATGTGGAATTTATGAAACAAATGGGATGAACATATGGGAAGAGGTAGGTAAAAAGAGAAAAGAGGGAAACAAACCATGTGAGACTCTTAATGATAGAGAACAAACTATGGGTTGATGAAGGGAGGTGGGTGGGAGATGGGCTAGATGGGTGATGGGTATTAAGAAAGGCACTTGTGATGAGCACTGGGTGTTTTATGTAAGTGAAAAATCAATAAATTCTACTCCTGAAACTATTATTACACTATATGTTAACTGGAATTCAAAAAAACAAACTTGAAACAAAAAATAAAAATAAAAGCAATGAGTAGAGTATTGACTGAAGTTGATTTTACACTAAAAAAAAAAATCACTTCTTGTCCAAAATGTTAAGTGGAAGAGGTCATTTTTTTCTGAAGTTCTAAAACCTGTGTGGTTAAGTCCATACATTTTACTTTTTAATAAAAAAAAACCCAAACATTAACAGGAAAAAAAAATAAAAATGTTTCTTCCTAAAATCAAAATTTTCTATAGGGGCACATTGGTGGCTCAGTCAGTTGAGCATCTGACTTTTGATTTCAGCTCAGGTCATGGTCTCCTAGTTCATGAGTTTGAGGTCCCACACTGGGCTCTGTGCTGATGGCCTGGAGCCTGCTTGAGGTTCTCTCTCTCTCTCTCTCTCTCTCCTCTCTCTCTCTCTCTCTCTCTTTCTCTCTCTCTCTGCCTCTCCCCTGCTCTCTCTTGAGCACACTCTTTCAAAATAAATAAACATTTAAAAAAAGTTTTCTATTTTACTTATGGAAATAAAAATTGCTTTGAAGCAGTGCCTAATCTCCATTAATGATTTGGCTTTCTATGCAGTTGTGATTGCAATTTTCATGCTGATATATTTAGCCTAATTTGGTGACACATAAAATTCTGTGTCATTTATGTTGTATAATGGTTCCTGGTTAATGGCTTCCTCAAACTGTTTAAAGCAGTTTAGACAATGATACAGGGAAATGAGATATATAAAATATAGATGGGTCATCTGTAAATTTTATATATATTAAAAATATGTAAAAAAATTTTCCTTGTTAAGTCAACATCCACTCTACCAGTCTATACTTAATCTGGAATGCTAAAGCAAATCTGTGGTGCTCAGAAGTGCTTAACATGTATTCACTGAGAGCCTCTGACCGCCAGCTCATCCAGAATGCAGGTGAGGTAAAGCCCCATCTCGTGAGGTGCTTATACTCTGGCGAAGAAATTGAAAACACATGCCATAATTAGACAATGACAAAAGGCTAATAGATACTGTTCTTCAGCTCAAGGACAGAAGTGGGAACTAGAGGAATTGGGAAGAGTTCATGAAGAAATAGAATGTAAAATGGTCTTTAGCTGGGGAGACATTTAGAGGGACTCTTGCCACCAACCACACACAGCACCAGGCAAAGCAAGAATGAAAACAAATAGCATTGCCAAGGGCAATGGGGTGAATGTCAGGACAGAGTAGGAAATGAATTTGGAGAAACTTGAAAGGGGGAGTAGATATAAGTTCACACAGAGGGCTGTGTGGAGGGAGAATGTCAGCTTTTGATGAAGCAGCCGTGTAATAAGACTGTGCTTTGGAGTCAGTTTGCCTCTGGACTAATGCTGAGGAATAAGGAGGGTCGGATAGCCCCTCTCAACAGTCTCCCTTTGGTCCAGAATAGCATGGCAGAAGGGAGATAAGGGCAGAAGATGTGAAGCAGAGATTCCAGACTGAGTGTAAGATCCGTAACTTGGACTACTGGGAAAATTGGAACGTGCTAAGAACAACACAGAATTCGAGGAGCTACTCCAGTGCCCTTTATATGATTGCCTAACCACAGAGTTGGCGTGAAGTCCTACCACAGAAACTCTTCAAAGTCTTGGTTTCCTAAGGGGCCACTAAAGGTTTAAAGTTTATTCTGAAGAGTGTGGAATAAGTTCAGAAAGAAATATCAATATCAGAAATATTAAGGACCAGAATTATGGTTTATACAGTAACTCAATCATTTGTTTAAGGGGGCATGGCAGCTTGTTATGATACTTGAGGTAGAAAAAGTCCTGATACATTTTCATCTAGGAGTAAATTAAATTCATTTAAAAAAAATAACCACTTCGTAACGTTGGGGCTGAGGGAGAAATAATGTGGGTTTTTGTTTTTGTTTTTGTTTTGGAATTACATGTCACAGATCACTTGTGTGGAAGTTTAAAAAAAATACTGTGTGAAGAAAAATAAACTATTCTTTTTACCTGAGTAAGACTTAAACCTAGTTTATATAGCATATATCCTTATTTTGCTGTTAGGCTGATATGACCCCAGAAAAAGTGACAACTGTATGGTGACTGGAGCACATTTTGCAAGATATGTGTAAGCTTGTGAGAAGTATCCTGTGAGAAAATAGCTAAGGTCCCCTTTCAATGTTACCTGGGTCCCTTATCTGAGCCTATGACTATCCTAGAGTCACTGTTTCTCATCAGAAAACATTTTATTAGAGATAGAAATGCTGTGGGAGTGCTGGAGAGACATTCCTACACCCTGGTCACCCTGTTACACCTTAACAGACCCCTCTGTTCCTTTTCTAGGTAACATGTATGCCCCTTCCTCCTGGGCAGAGGTGACCTCCCTTTCTTGGAACTAACCCACTGAGTAGTGGTGTGGGACTCCAGGGGGCAGGACTAGCTACTTAATTTGTGGGGCTCAGTGCAAAGTGACAATTCAAGACTCCTTTTTCAAAATTTAAGAATTTTAAGACTTTGGGGTACCTGGGTGGCTCAGTCGGTTTAGCTCCGACTTGATTTCGGCTTGGGTCATGATCCCAGGGTCATGGGATCTAGCACTTGCTTGAAATATTCTCTCTCTCTCTCTCCTCTCCCTCTTCATCTCCCTCCCCACTCCTTGCTGTCTCTCTCTTTCTTTCTCTCTCCCGAATAAAAATAAAGAATATAAGACTTCAACATAGAATATTAAAGCAAGCCTAGGCTTTGTGTACCTGCACAGGTCACATGACCATAGAGCCAGCTCTGTGTGTGGGAATAAGCTGTGGTATCCTGGCCTTCTCTCAAGATCTTGTTAGGCATAGGAAAAGCTTGTCCAGCTTTCCACTTGGATAGAAGAAGGCACAAAGGAGACCGGCTGCTTCTTCCACCTTCTCTTCACACCTCTGCCCATGATCCAGTGTTAAGGACAGCGAGCGGTAGCTCCCTCATGCCCTCTGCATTCAGATTGGTTTTGTTAGTAGGAACGTTGTTCCTACATGATTGGTTGACTGCTCCTGGCATTTGAGTGCTAGGTTGTGTGCTGAACATTATGTAGGGAGCAGTGCTGGGGAAGTGGAGGCTTTGTTTTAAGGAACAATAACAAGACGAGTCCCAAGGATGGTAGAAATGATACTCGCTTTTCAATGTCATTACTAAAGTTACTGCAAACAGTTAGCAAACACTGGTCTGTTACTCTTAGGAGAAATACAAGGTCAGGTTCCTGTGTGCCTGTGGTCACAATTTGCATCAACCATTTAATACAGAATCTTGTTTTATGTATATCTCTGTTTAAAGACATGTTGTTTAATATATGTACTATTGATTCATGTACATTGAACTCCCCATCAGCATCACTATAACTCATGTCTGAGTGAAGTGTATCTAGCTCCTGTATTTTCTCTGTAAGACACATTATAACCTTCTTGAGCTTTGGAATGCTAGGTGGTACTTGAGCACTATTCTTGGGGACCATTTTAAGCAGAAAACCAACAAAAAACACAAAAATGCAAACCTATGGGACTAAACAGATGACAAAAATGTTCGAGCTGAAACAAGATGGCAAAACCCCACTTTGTTCAGCCCCAGCTGGGAATGTGTGTGTTGCGAAACTCAGAATTTTCACCACTGCATTCATGTCAGCAAATGACCACAAAAACAGCATGTATATTGATTTGAGGGCTAAGGATACATTTTAGGAAGTAGGCAAATTTGGAAATATGGAGTCTGAGTGATGAGGATCAGATATACTTTGAAGTTCAGCTATTCCATCAATACAGAGCAGGTCTGTATTGTAAAAACATTTATTAACGTGGCAGAAAGAGTTTACTCTTCATTTTTGAGGGGATGTTATAGTAGGATGTAATATATTTATTTGTCTATGAGAACCCAAGGCAATGTTTTTAAAAATTTGGGAAGGCTGAATCAGAGGATGGAAAAAAAGTTATTCTGTGTCAGATATTCCCAAATTAAACCTAAAATGCATATACTTCTCTCTGATAAGAGAATGTGAAGAAGGTGTTGTGGGTTTGATAACTGTGCTAATAACAATCATTAAGTGTTGGCAAATTACAGTGTGTAGAAATAAAATGTCTAATTGATAGTAGGTTACATTAGTTTCAGTTCATGAGTCATCTCCTGTAAACAAGGGTTGTAACAAGGTGAGATGAGAGGAATTCAGACAGGAAAGGGGCTTTGCATGCTGTTAGCAGAGACTAATACGGTCCCAAATTGTGTTTATTCTCTATTCCACAATTAAAGGAATTCCATTGGAAAGCAGAATTTAGTGAGTATTTGTGATACTGTGTTGAAATTCACAAAATGAGGTCACACATTTTTAAAGCATTCTCTTCTGAATTTCACTTTTGTGTTCAAAATATTTTGAGACATTCCTATGGTAGGGACTGTTGTGTGAAAGAAACAAGATAAGGTAGTGCTTGATAGGTTGACAAGATAACTGAAAATGATGAAAATTTCAGTCATTTATAAGAAGCTGTTTGTGTGTGTGTGTAGTGAGGGATTGTATGTCAGTGTTCTTTGTTTTATTGATATCTTGCAGCAAAGGTTTAAAATACTTACTTGTTTTTGTTTTGTTTTTGTTTTTCTGCCTATTAGAAAACCCTACTGTGTTTTGCAGCCTGGTGTGCTATTGGTTTGTAGTTGTTCATCACAGCAGTTTCCTAAAAGTGTGTTCTTTCTCCTTGCAGCCTTTCATTTCACTAAGGAGACTAGGTTAGCAACAGCCGCCATTCTCCCTTTAGATACTGTTTTGCCCTTTAAGTGAGTACATCTTTCTAAATAACTGTTTACTGACTTGCCTAAACCGAATGATAATGTAGCACTGCTGATTATAAGGAAATCTCAATTTCATTTTTATAATGAAATGGCTGCTTATGATGCTTTTAAGCAATTTATGGACTCTGTTTTAGAAGATTGTTTTTGGAAACTATTTTTCTTTATTTCTGGAGCATTTGTTCAAAAAAATCAATCAGTCTCTCATATACAATCACACTGTGTGTGTGTGTGTGTACGTGTATCAGAGTTTCAGGTTATATTTAGGGGAAGCTAAATTTTTGGAGATTCATGGTGCATATTATTACATTAATGTATTTGAAAAGTCCTGCCATGAACAAACCTGTTAGAACATTTCTCAAATTGTTTGGTCATGGAAACTTTTCATGCACAATACCCTATTAATACCTCCTTAGACTAATGTTCCATAAAATGCTGCCCTAAAGACAAATGCTTAAATGTCATCACTTAGTCAAATATAGTGAGTATACACCATATGCCAGACTCTGGAATAAATGGAAGGCATACAACAGGTGACAAAGACTTGTCCTCAAAAAGAGAGCAGTGAATAATGATGAAATACAGTGTGATAGAGTAAGTACAATGTGCTGTGGAAGAATGTAAGAGGGGCATCCAACCCACATGTGGCAGTGAAAGCCACCTGAAGGAAGCCTTAGGGTTCATTCAGTTTGCAAAAATGAGTGTCTTCTAGATTGGAGGAGACAGCCGTGAATAAGATCAGGTCTCTGTTCTCATGAAGGTTAAATAGCATTGGAGGAAGGCAGATAATATGCAAGTAAATAATTTAACATTTTTGATTCTGAAAAGTGCCATGAAGAAGATTAAGAAGGTAGCTGAAGTTGGGTTGACAAGAATTTTGGGTTTTCTCACTTATGGGCACTGAGAGAACAATTCAGTCATTGAGTTTTGATTCCATCAATCGTGGACCGTGGAAGCTGGATGAGGAAGGAAGCTACATCTAGAGGAATCCCATAGAAGGTGGAAGCAGTATGGTTAGGGGCCTAAAATTCCAGAGATCAAAGGATAGGTGTAGTAGGACTAGGAGGGAAGAACAGGAAGTTTGTGGTCATGGGAGATGTTTTAAGGATTCATGAGTGGGTCCCTCTGAATGATAATGTCCAAGATGTGGTAGTGGTCTAGGGTGGCCAAAGAACTGTGGCAGTACTGGCCACACTGGAGCTGAATAGGTTGTCCTGACTATCAATATAGTCATGATATCACTCAAGATAATAGAAGTGCTTGGGATGGAGAGGCCACGAACCCAGGTCTAAAACCTTTGGAAGAAGAAAGGAATGTTGGAACTAGAAAATACAATGTGGTGTAACTAGGTGATGAGAGACTCAAAGGAATAGGGCATTACACAAAATAAGGGTGGAGAAGTGATTGGAAAAGTTCCTATGAGTGGACAGTAGCAGATGCTTCCTTATTCTGACTCTGAGAGGAAATGGGGTTTAGGGCAAGGAGCAGCCTCCAGGGAGCCTGGAATGTGGTTTCACAGATCAACCTTGGTTCTGAAGATGTTGTGACTTTTCCATGTAGTTAGCAAATGGCAGACGACAAACTTCAAATCTTCTGACTCCATGTCACTTTATCTTAGTGCACTTCCTTTATATTAGGTGCTGAGATGTAAAGGCTACAAGATAAAAAGTAATCACAAATTCATCAAGCAGCCAAAGGAATACTTCTTTCATGAGTGCTCTTGGTACTATATGTACTGTGTGAAGTTGAGTACATAATGAACCATGCTTCTGGATTTTCATGCAAATAGTTTTTGAATTTTGGACATCTGATATTTGAAAAGTTGACTTATTCACCAAGTGATTGATCCCAGATCTCCATCTGTGACCACGTTTCCCTCCCCACCCCAGTTCCCATATTCCTGTCAGATTCCTCTTGTCCCTTCCATCCTGCCTTGGTCCTGACTGTGGCTAGAAGTTTTGCAGGAAACCCAAGCCTACACCTCACCCGTGGAGAACTTTGAGAGGTCATTGCTTCAAATAATACATTTTCCTTTGAGTCATTCTGAGAGATACTCATGCTGGAGTGGTTTACTTTAGAGATTAAGAATGAGGGCTTTCGGAGCACCTGGGTGGCTCAGTCAGTTGAGCAACCAACTCTTGATTTCTGCTCAGGTCATGATTCCAGGATTGTGGGATCGAGCCCCACACTCACCGTGGAGCCTGCTTGGGATTCTCTCTCTCTCTCTCTCTCTCTCTCTCTCTCTGCTCCATTCATGCTTGTTCTCTCTCTCTCTAAAATAGAAGGACAGAAAGAGGGTTTTGTAGTTGAACAGACATGAATTTGATTTCTGGAGCCACTATTTATTAATGGTGTGACCTTCATCAAAGTACTTATTAACCTTATTGTTCTCTTTTCTGAATGTGAATGAAGTAAGATTTATATTCAAGTATTTAGCACAGAGCTAACACATGGTACTTGACTGACAGATGTAGTGGTTCTCATTAGTATTTCCATAGGTTCTGGGAACGATCATTGTAAAATGCACCTGGAATTGACTGGGCTTGATGGGGAGGGATATTTGGAATCTGTTGTCCCAACAGGAGTAGATTGAGTCTTGACATTCTTCAATGTGAACTTGACACACCTTAAGACCCAGTCTCATACAAATTTTAAATGCCTGCCTAAGAAGGAAAGTGAGGCAAAATCTGGACTACAAATAGCCGGGCCCTTAATCTTTTGGGACTGTCAATTAGGAGTTCTTAATGATGGCTACATCTCAAAATCAACTGTGAAGCTTAAAAAAATATTCATAGGCTTCATACTGCAGGAGATTTTCATTTATAGGCCTGGGGTAGGGCATGTACAAATAATTTTAAAATATATATAAATAGGTGTATGAACTGGTAAAGTTAGAAGGTAGGATTAATAATTAAAACTTCCCAAAGTTGTTGGGATTAGGTAAGACAATTGGTGAAATTGCCTCTCATGTTACTGCAATTCAAAAGTTGTGTCATTTATCTTTTGTTGCATAATAAATCACCCCAAACTCAATGGCATTCACAAGTAAGCATTTATTTCTCACCCTTTAAATGTTGGCTGCAGCAGCTCTGCTGATCCTAGCTGAGCTGCAAGATAGCAGGGAATGGGGTGAGACTCGCCGGGACAACAGCCCACAGCTTTCCTCCATGTGTCTCTCATCCTTCTTCAACTAGCCCAGACCTCATGGTATACCAGAAGCACAGGAGAGCAAGTGGAAGTACACATGACCTCTTAAAGCTTAATCTCAGAAAATTACTTCCACCTCATTCCATTGACCAAAGTGTCTCATGGCCAAGGGATGGAGGATGTGGGACACTGGTACAGTCTATCACAGAAGTCTGAGACCTAAGTGAATGTTGAATGACTGCAAATGAAAATAAATGTCTATGAAGGATCTACTCTACATTAGGCTCAACTGGTAAAGTGCCAAGGAAAAGTGACCAGGAATAACCCATAGAAAAGGATTAATAATATGTATTAGTTATTCTAGGAGTTAAATAGGCTTTTAGGGGCCAGGATTTTAGAAACCTATCTCCATTTATAACTTTTCCTCCCCATAGGAAAATTTATACAGAATTTCAAATGAGTTTTGGAAAATTATTCATAAAATGTGACCACCTGTGTTTTCTATATTGCTTGAAGTCCCACTCCATAATAAAATATGTTGTAAAATGGTGTTATTGAACCCCTAAACCACATCCTTTTCAGCTACCATCTAATTGTAATGTTGCATATCCAGGGAAACCTATGGGAATCCTTGCACATTGGATTTTAATACAGAGGAATTAGGTACTATATATGATATTTGCATTGGGGCTACATGGAAGAGAGATCTCTGCCCATTCTTCATTTGTAGTGATATCTACCCTTCTTCACAAGTTCATTATTGATTTCAGATGTAATAAGTATGTGAAAGTAGCTTTAAGGTTATCAAATATCATAAACTAGTAATAAATAGTAGTAGTTTCTTTAAGAGCATAGAGAGCACTTGGGCTCCACAGCCAAATTACGTGGCTTGATTTCTGGCTTTGCCACCCTAGCTGTGGGATGTAGGGCTAGGTAGGTCATCTCCCTATGACTATTCTTCCTTGTTTGAAAAGCGAGTAAGACTCCTGCCTGCCCTCTAAGGTAGTTGTGAGGATTCAGTGAGGTGTGGTGGACGTAAACCTCTTAGGTGGACACTGTGCCTGACCTCACTGTACGTGCTCAGTAAAGGTTATATGTTTTTGCTACAGTAAATGGAATACAAATAAAGTTGCTGTTTGACCAATTATAAATGCTTAATAATTGCTAAGGTAAGCATAAGATATGTGGTAAATTTTGTAAATTTAGGAATCTGAGTGGAAAAGTTTGAAGGGTTGTATCTGTTTTTGGATTTTTCAAGTCTTAAGTGTGAGAATTATTTTGCAAAAAGAAATCAAACATTTCTGGGGGACCTGCTACGTGTACAGAATGTATTGTACCTAGCAAATAACTTCAGATATGGTCTCCACCTTTAAAAAGCTAGCAAGGAGTTGGAAAAAGCAAAAATGATTACATATGAAGTGATGCCAGCACTAAGACAGTGCAGACTAGGTGTGTAAAAGGAGTGTCTATCCACACTACTGGGCGGGTGCCAGTGAAATGATATCCTTAACTTGATAATGTGTTCAGGTGACTGCTCAGTGGCTAGCCACAGCAGAGTGTGGTTATGTAGGAACTTACACAGGGGTGCGGAATTAAGTGGTGGTCTTACAGGGTGTTTGCAGTGGAAATGAGAATCCACAAAGGGAGAAGGGGAGTTTTGTAGTTCATGTTAACAGTGCTTCCGAAGACTCTGAAAGGGCTTCTTTGCAGGAGATTGCAGAAAAAGCTAAGTCAGCACATGCTGTGGGTCTCCTTACAGAGTGAATGCAGTCATGCATCATTAACAATGAAGTGGTTGGTGTTGGCTGTTGCTGGGAGAGGCAGAAACTGGCTTATTCAGGATATGGTGGCTCTGCAGTGCCAAAGCTAATGCTGTTTTTTTTTAAGTTTTTATTTAAATTGGTTGACATACCATGTATATTAGTTTCAGGTGTACAGTATAGTGATTCAACTGTCATCCTGTTATTAAAAACTATAACTGACTATTGAGCAACACGGGTTTGAACTTCATTCACTCACGTAGATTTTTTTAAAAAATACAGTACAGTACTGTAAATGTATTTTCTCTTCTTTATGACTTTCTTAATAACATTTTCTTTAGCTTAATTTATTGTTAGAGTACAGTGTATAATACGTATACAAAATATGTGTTAATCTACTGTTTATGTTATCAGTAAGGCTTCTGGTCAAGAGTAGGTTAAAGTAGCTAAGTTTTGGGTGGAGTCAAAAGTTATATGTGAATTTTTTTTTCTTGGTGAAGATTTTTATTTTTTTAAATATAATTTATTGTCAAGTTAGGTAACATAAAGTGTTTACAGTGTGCTCTTGGCTTTGGGAGTAGATTCCCATGACTTGTTGCTTACATGCAACACCCAGTGCTCATCCCAAAAAGTGCCCTCCTCAATGCCCTTCACCCATTTTCCCCTATGCCCTCGTCCCTCTTCCCCCATCAACCCTCAGTTTGTTCTCTGTATTTAAGAGTCTCTTATGGTTTGCCTCCCTCTCTGTTGAAACTATTTTTTCCCCTTTCCTTCCCCCATGGTCTCCTGTTAAGTTTCTCAGATTCCACATATGAGTGAAAACATATGATATCTTTCTCTGATTTGTTTCACTTAGCATAATACCCTCCAATTCCATCCATGTTGTTGCAAATGGAAACATTTCATTCTTTCTCATTGTCAAGTAGTATTCCATTGTATATTTAAACTATATCTTCTTTATTCATCCATCAATTGATGGACATTTGGGCTCTTTCCATAATTTGGCTATTATTGAAAGCACTGCTATAAACATTGGGGTACATGTACCCCTATGAATCAGCACTCCTGTACCCTTGGATAAATTCTTAGTAGTGCTATTGCTGGGTCGTAGGGTAATTCTATTTTTCATTTTTTGAGGAACCTCCACACTGTTTTTCAGAGCGGCTGCACCAGTTTGCATTCCCACCAATAATGCAAGAGGGTTCCCTTTCTCCTCATCCTTGCCAACATCTGTTGTTTCCTGAGTTAATTTTAGCCACTCTGACCAGTGTGAGGTGGTATCTCAATGTGGTTTTGATTTGTAAAGTTAAGGCTGTTTTGAGCCAAGCGTGTATTCCAGTATATTTGAGAATTATTGTCTTTGCAATCTGTCTTTAATTTTTTTTAAATTTGAGAGAACGTGTGTGTGTGTCTGTCTGTGTGAGTGAGTGAGGGAGGGAGGGAGGAAGGGGGGGGGGAGAGAGAGAGAGAGAGAGAGAATCCTAAGCAGCCTCCATGCTCACTGTGGAGCCCAATGCCAGGCTCAGTCCCATGACCTGAGCTGAAATCAAGACTCAGGCACACTCAAACGATGGAGCCACTGAGGTGCCCCACAGTGTGTCTTTTTAAAAGTGTAATTTCAGGGTTTATATGAGATTTGTTTTGTTTGCCTATTTCTTATACAAATGATATGGCTTGTATGTATACTTATGGTAAATGTAACAGGGAAAATACTCATAGAATGTCATTGCTTAGTTATAGCTTAGCCTCATATATAGTCTGTAAAGGTGGGTATTGGTTTTTATCTCAATATGGCAAAAAAAAGTCTTTAATGAACTAGTGTATGTAATAGAATCAAGGACTCTAGTAATAAATCAAAGAGGGGAATGTAGAATATAATTTTCCCTTCGCAAGAAAAAAAATGTAAGCATAACAGATTTTTTTCATGAAGTGTGTTAAAGGAACTCAAAACAAATTCTAAGACCTAAAAGAAAAGTGATGATTTGTTAGTTTATCTTCTCTATTTTTTTTTATATTGCTGTACTTTATTTCTTAGAATTTAAGCTCTGACAGAAGACATTAGCCACTTTTTCATCTTGTTCTCCCCAGCTGAATGGGGCTGAAGAGGAAATAAATATGTAATAGGCCTCCCCCTGTGAGAATAGAGGCTGCTCCTGTGATCCCATGGGTCTCTGGGACTCAGAGTAACTGTGACGATGCCAGTGAAAGGGACCACATGGTTGAGGTCAGCGTTGGTGATGCTGTGTGTCAAGCAGGAGAATGGGACAGGGTCACTCACAAAGACACTGCTTGGGAGAAATGGACTTTATCACAAAAGATTTTGCAGTAGCCATGCAACATGTACTGCTATATGCTCAAGGGTTGAAGATAAGTCAAGGTGCCAATGAGAAATTTAATATATTCTGTTTATTCTTCCTGTTCTTTTCCTATTTGCTTTTCATGCAGGTGCTGTTGCTTTATTGTTATTTTTTTTAATGTTCTTTGTTATAGTTAGTATATCCTTTTAGATAGTAAGATGGAGAATACTGCAAAGAGGTTAAAATAATTTTTTAAATATATTCTTTTTTAAGTTTATTTGTTTATTTTGAGACAGCACACATGAGCATGGGAGGGGCAGAGAGATGGGGAGAGAGAAAATCCCAAGTAATCTCTACACTAACAGAGCCTGGGGCTTTGACTCACAAACTAGGAGATCATGACCTGAGCCGAAATCAAGAGTCGGACACTTAACTGACTGAGCCACCCAGGCACCCCTGGAGGTTAAAAGAATTTATTGATAAGAACAGTGAAATGATTGGGACTAGTAAATAAGTATACTAGGTAATAGCAAACATTGTCATATTTGTGTCCCTAAGGGTTTTCAGAATTTTTGCAGAATGCGTAGAGAAGTTGGATGGGAAACTTCTTTATTGTTCAGATTTTTAAAGTGTTTATCTATAAAGCTGTCTACCTATTAAGGGGAATGAATAATGCCCACTCTACCTCATTCTCTCCCTTAAAACATGCAGATTCAGCTAATCAGCTATTTCATTTTTAGTTTCGAAACCAGACTACAAACTGTGTATGGCTTTGGATGTTCTGTTTTTGTGGTGGCAGAAGTTGGCATGGCATTTCCTTAGCCTGAAAATTTTAATTCCGTAATATTTCCAATTCTTAACACTAGGCAGTATTTCACTAACTTTTCTGAAATTTAATCTTATAAATGTCCTAGGATGATTCATGCTAGCTTTCCTTCTCCAGATCATGACTCATTTTTAAAGTTGTATTGGAAAAGCTTTTGTAAGTTAAGGTGAAATATTTAGAGTTTGGCACTTGGCTGTTTCCCCGAATACTCATTTGGTCTCTGCCAACAGTGAGTGCGATGACAGGGTCAGATTTTATTTCTCAGGTGTTCCTGTTGGTGTTTCATTTTGCAGATCTAAGTAGGGGGTTAGAAGGGAGTGCTGAAACAGAAAAATAAGCCTTTGGTTCTTAAGAGATGGAAACCATTCAGAGACACCTGGTGCATAGGGTTTTGTTCATTTCTTAGCATTTGGCTCTTACCATTCTATCAACATCTTTACGACACCAATCTTCTGGGAATATTCATTGTCTCTTCACACAGTTCCCATTGAATGGATCTAGACAGATCATGGCACAAAGAAGAGTTCTAAAGACATTAAGGCTTAGAGAGTGATAAATTTGAGATGCATATCCATTTCTTGGCAGAAAGATGTGAAGGAAAGTATGACATCACAGCAAATGTGAACTACTTTACAAAGGTCTGAAGGATGCCTTTGAAATACTTTTTGTTTGTGTGGTTGTCAACTTTGTTCTTCAAGACAAGGACTCTTTCCCCAAGAGAGTATCTTGAGTTCAGGCTCTGGAGTATAGTTATTGTGGTGAACCATACAGCTGTAATTATAACACGCTGGATTGGCTCGAACCCTCCTTTGAGGTTTAATGCCTGACATTTTAAATGCTTCAGGCTTCTCTTAGGAAAATTTCTGTAACAATGAAATCACACTATGTTAAGTTCAACTATGTTAGGATCTTTCTTTTAGACAAAGGATCATGAAAGGTCTGAGTTTTTTTTTCCCATTAGTAATGAAAAAAAGTTTATGAACCTGTCATGAATGAAGTGCAGTAATTATTTCGTGTAGTTTCCATTTAATCCCCTGCATTGCCAAATATTCTTCTCCAAATCTCTCTTTCATCACTCCCTTCTGACTCCATCTTTAGATCTGCAACCAATTTTCAGGAGCACATCTGTCATCATCTTGTATATAATTAACACAGTGTCTTAGGTGGTGTCATCTGAATTACTCAACAGGGATAATGATTGGGTAATTTGAGATGTCATAATTGACCCCAGATCTTCCTTCTCTGAAGGGTAATAGTAGATAATGGTTTCTAAGCCATTGTACCCTTTCAGTTGAATAGAATGTAGGATTTAAAAAAGAAAGAAAGATAGTGTCTTCCTGGATGTTTTTAGTTTTCTTTGTGATTTAGCATGCTAAACTTCTATAGCATTCATTTTCCTTACTCATGTTCCAAATTAAAGGCCATTTGTTCTGGTATTTGTCAACATCAGAATTGACTTCAAGCATTTTATTTACAGAATCTATGCTCTAGTTAACAATGAGCCAAGCTCCAGGGGGAAATAATATATTGAATCAAGTATTTGAGCACCCATGGATTCGAAGCTCTATGCTTAACAGACACAGAAGTCTCTAAGATGTGGTTCATAACTTCAGTGAACTTAAGTTTGAATTGTCAAAATAAGTATAAAGCAGCAGCTTCAGTAAGAACAACTAAATCCCCCAATTCTGTGTAAACTTTACAGTTTAAGGTTTGAGTCATTTCAAGACAGTAAGATGTTCCAGACAGTAAGATGAGACATTTCAAGGCATACTGACTCAGGTTTTCACTCTCTCCTTGGGGTTGCCTTTGATTTTCTTTGCGTCACGAAGTATGTGGTTACTTGGGAGGCAAGTGATTAGTGGTTATGGGAGCAAACTATGGTTATGGGAGTCATGGTGCTGGGCTGAAATCTTGGGCTGGTTACTTAATCTTTCTGAACCTGTTCTTTACTTGTAAAAGGGATGATAATGGAAACATCCCTGGAGAGTGTGTAGTGCCCTAATAGGTGTTTAGGGAGTGTCAACTGCTATTACTTTAACACTTTTTTCCCTGTAAAGCCTAAGTATTAGCAAACTTATTTTGTTGTTGTCATTCACTTTTGTCAACCAAGAGAGACTAGCATTGTAGGAAATGATTTTTCTAAATATTAAGGGAAGTGGGATGATAAAACAGATATAGATACCTATCGTGTGGCTAGGTGGGTTTAGATACATTATTGCACTTAATTCTTATGACAGATATAAGGAGATATAGGTAGCCTTAGCCCAGTTTTATTGATAGCAAAGTAACTTAACCTCTTGGAGCATCCTTTTCCTGAAAATCTCCAAAAGCTCATGTTTCTTCTCTAATACCTTACAAAACTCATTATGAAATGACTCAAAAATACAGAGTATTGGAGGCTTGCAGTTGTGGAATGAAAAAGTCCCAGGGATGAGGGGTTAAGCATAGGGGGTATAGTCAGTGGTATCGTGGTGTCATTGTATGGTGACAGATGGTAGCTACACCTGTGAGCACAGCATAACATGTGGACTTGTTTGAGTCTTGAGTCACTGTGTTGTACACCTGAAACTAATGTAACATTGCTAACTATACTTCAATTAAAAAATAAAATTTTAAAAAATAATTTAAAAATTCAGAGTATCAAAACCTTCTATCAAAAGAGAATTTTCTATCAAAAATGCAGAAAGTATCAAAGTTTCTGAGGCTTCTGATGCTGAAGAGCTTGTACAACTTTACATGCAAAATTAATTTTTTCAAATAATATTTGGAGATAAAACTTTGAGTAAAAAAGATTCCTACTCCCTAGCTTCCTGTTCGTCCTCAAATAGTGAAGGCCTCCTGATTTCCTGCATCACTTAATGTCCAAGTGCCCTTGATCCATTCTGAGGTAAAACTGGTGAGATACCTAACCCAATAAAGCCATTTGCTTATGACCAGTTGCATGGGAGAACAGAAGCATTTGTTTTGCATCTTACCATTCAGAGTGTGGTTCAAGACCAGCATCAGCATCACTTGGAAGTTTTCACAAACGTGGAATCTCAGGTTCAGCCTCCGCTCTCTCACTTCAGAATCTACATTTTCACAAAGTGTCCAACTGATTTGTACACACAGATTTCAGAGTCACTGCTTGAAGGCAACACAAGAGAAAACTGTCAACAGATTACTTTGTCCATTGTACCAATTATAAATTCTCAACGGAAGAATACAAAAACATAGTTGCTTACCTAGATGAATTTATAAACTACTCAGCGAGCACTCTGGTGTAGTAGCTGAAAGCTCAATTGTTCATTTGAGAGCTGGATTCTTGGAGTCAGCCTGAGTCAAGTCCCAGTTCTGCTACCTACATATGTAAGCTTGGGCAAGTCCCTAGCAAAGGGATGAGATGAGGCTATTGTACATGGTCGGTGTTCAGGATAATACCTGTCATCACTAGGTGGTGGCTGTCTACTGTTAAAGAAGCCTTAGGTATGTGTAAGAGTCGTGTAACTTGATTAAAGTTCAGATGGTTAGAATGTGGCATGATTTGGTGTCTTGGGGAAGGAAAACTAGTCAGGTAGTGAAAGTAGGTTTTTAAGTCTTGGCTTCTAGCCACCACCAATCTGCCTAAGTTTGGGGAAGTGATGTAAGGCTCAGCTTCCGCATCTGTGAAATGGAGATAATGATACATGTCATGCCCACCTGATAGAGTTTCCTGCAGGTCAGCTGAAATAATAAATGTAAAATTGTGTTGTATACTGTAAGGCAGCAAAGTAGGAACTGATATTCTGAAGGCCCTTTTTGTATGGGAGCTGGAGCTGAGGTATCTACGTAAAACTGGGTGAATGAACAGATTAAAAGCAATTATTTCTTTATTTTTAATGTTTATTTATTTATTTTGAGGGAGCGGGAGAGAGTATGAGCAAGGATAAGGGCAGAGAGAGAAGGAGAGAGAGAATCCCAAGCAGGTTCTGTGCTGTTAGCACAGAGCCTGACGTGGGCTCCATCTCACGAGGTGTGAGATCATGACCTGAGCTGAAATCAAGAGTCAGATGCTTAACGGACTGAGCCACCCAGGTGCCCCACAATTTGGGCAATATTTATTGGTAAAGTATTGAAACAGTATTTTATCAAATGATGATAGGGTAGTTGTTGAAATAAGGTGCCCTGGAAAGTAAACTGTGGCAGTGTTAAAAAGTTGCTCATGATAAGAACAGTGGTAGAAATCCTCTTATTTTAATGTAATTGGTCTAGTAGTTTATTGGTAAATCAAAAGTCTTAACCTGAAAGGATTATAAAAAATTGCACATACTTTTTTTTCTTACTATGGTGAGTGTAATTACCAACTGTCACCATACAAAGTTATTACAGTATTATTGACTATATTCCTTATTCCCTATTGTACTTCTCCTCCCCATGACTTATTTATTTTATAACTGAAAGTTTTACCTCTTAACTCCATAATATAAAAATTACATGTACTTTTAGTAGATTTTAACTTAAAAAGTGAGTATACTTTGATTCACCAAATATTTGATGTAGAGCCAAGGCCTCTGCTTAGACTGTGATTAGCTGAACAAAGTTCTACCTCATCTCTCTTGTATAAAACCGCATATACAATGCAGAGTTTGTAAATGGTAGTTTAAAGTCTTTGGTTTATGGGGGAGACCGTAGATACCTGTGAGCCAATCTAAGAATCCATTTAAACTTTTATCAGACCTCATCCCCCAAATCTAAGATGTTTTGAGAACATTTAATTCAGTAGCAGTTTTAGTAACCTATCTTTTTAAAAAAAATTTTTTTAAATGTTTATTTTTGAGAGAGAGCAAGAGAGAGACAGAGACAGAGAGACAGAGTGCAAGTGGGAGAGGGGCAGAGAGAGAGGGAGACACAGAATCCAAAGCAGACTCCGGGCTCTAGGCTCTGAGCTGTCAGCACAGAGCCAGATGCAGGGCTCAAACCCATGAACTGTGAGATCATGACCTGAGCTGAAGTCAGATGCTTAACTGACTGAGTTACCAAGGTGTCCTTTAGTGACCTGTCTTTATGGAGCTTTTCCAAATCATTCAAATTAATTTCCACTGAAAAACTTTGTTTTCATACTGATATATCTCAAATTTATGTAATAGTTAATTAAATTATATAATTTTAACAAGCACAGATGGTGTAAACAGGTTTGGGAAGAAATAGGACTGACTTACTATGTATTAACCTTGCCTGGTGGAAGCTGATGAATTTGGGGTACTAGAAAGTAGCCTGTGAGTACCGAACGTTCAGTATGTCATTTAGCCAGAATGTTTCACAGAAGAAATGGAGGACATAACGGAAAAAAAGTCAGCAAGTTTTTATTGTAGTATGCATTTTGGCAACTGGATATAAGATGCCTGGCATGAAGTGTTTTGTTTTTGGATTGGGGGGATTTTTGTTTTTTGTTTTTTGTTTAGTGTTTCGTGAAGACTAACTTACAGTCATTTGGCAAACGTGCTGTTTTACAACATAAAAACTTTTCTCATAGGACTGTTGTGAATGTCTCTCACTGTAAACTTTGGAATTCTGTTTAATACATAGAATCTGCACTGATTCTGGACTTCAGTAAAAGATATCTTGACAGGTTGGTTGGGGATGGAAATGAGATAGTTTAGTGACTTTTAAAATGCTACTGAATTGTTCAGCCAGTTCTTGTAAAACCAAGGGATGCAACTTTTAGTGCAAAGAAAATAGCATTTTTATTGTGTTTTTAAATGAATGTTTTTGCCTTTTTGTTCAAAGAACATTTTGACAAAGAGCATAGTTGAAGTACACATGAGTGTATATGTAATATGCTGACCTCTCATAATCAAAGGGAGGTTTTTTTCCTCTCCCTTAGAGTTCTAGTATTTAATGGGAGGTTTAAATAAGTGTGCTTGAGTTTTTTTTTTTTTAAAGAACATTTCACATCGGTAACTCATGCATATTCTCACCTTTTGAGAAAGATCAATATGATACTCTTACTCTCTCATAAAGAGGGGATATGCTATACATTGACAGAGACTGGAATTGAAGCCAGAAGGCTGTCATTCAAACTCTAGCTTGGGTGATGCCTGCAAAGGCCTTTACTCCTTAGTTTCTTTATCTGTAAAATGATAGCAGTAGACCATTTTCATTCATAAAATGGGAATGACTATACCAACTCATAAGGCTTGTCAGGATTAAGTGAGATATAAATATTAAAAGCATTTAGCACTGTGTTTAGTACAGAGTAAATGCTTGATAAATGTGGCATTTATCATTTCAAAAATGCAGAGGCCTTTACCCTTGAACCTGGCACTTCTGTTTATGTAGAGCTTAATGCCCTCTTGCTGAGTAGGAATACGTCTGGACACATTCTTCAGGCCTGTTTCCTCCCGTTTCCAGCCTTTTACTCCAAAATAGAGTGAATTTATAGCTGATAGACTAATAACCGATTGCCTTCATCTTGGCCTCTTTGGCTGGCCATTAATGAGCTGTGAATCTTTCTCAGCCAGTCTTGTGGAGCCCCATGTGGGGAACTTTCCGAACTAAAATGAAGGAGGGAAGTTCTATTTTTAACTTTTTGATGAACCTCCAAATTGTTTTACAAAGGGGCTGTGCCAGTTTGCACTCCCACCAAAATAGAACTACCCTGTGACCTAGCAGTTGAACTACTAGGTATTTACCCAAAGGACACAAAAATACTGATTCGAAGGGGCACATGCACCCCGATTTTTATAGCACCATTATCAACAATAGCCAAACTATGGAAAGAGCCCAAATGTCCACTGACTGATGAATAAAGAAGATACGGGGTGTGTGTGTGTGTGTGTGTGTGTGTGTGTGTGTGTGTGTAATGGAATATTACTCAGCCATCAAAAAGAATGAAATCTTGCCATTTGCAATGATGTGGGTGGAGCTAGAGTGTATTATGTTAAGTGAAACAAGTCAGAGAAAGACAAATACCATATGACTTCACGTATATGTGGAATTTAAGAAATGAAACTGATGAACGTAAGGGAAGGGGGAAAAAAGCTGAGGATGGCAAACCATAAAAGACTCTTAACTATAGAAAATAAACTGAGGGTTGGCAGAGGGGAGGTGGATGGGAGATGGCCTAGTTGGGTGATGGGCATTAAGGTGGGCACTTGTGATGAGCACTGGGTGTCATGTAAGAGATGAATCACTAAATTCTACACATGGACCAAGTTTACCATATATGTTAACTAACTAGAGTTTAAATAAAGAATTGAAAGAGAAAAAGAAAATTAAGGAGGGCAGAGCTGGAGAGATTGGCCAGGTCTTTTTCCTTCCCTCTCTACCCTTCCCAGCAGGGAGATTATGGCTGCAGTGTTCCTGCTCCTAGTAGTCAGTGCTTCCCTTCCAGGGAAGAGGTCTCTGGGTACATAGTGCCTCAGCACCCACTATTCTGCTGGTCTCCAGCTCTCCTGCTGCTCTCCAGGTTGTTTTATTTTGCTTTTGTTCTGGTTTTAGTGTGGCCAACTATATCATAAAGAAACTGTTCCCAACAGTTTCTTGTTTGCTGATATTTTCTGATCTTGCAAACATCATACCCCAACTACACAGGAAGGAGGGAAAACTTTATGCACAACATTTATGCAACCTTTCTTTCTGGAAAGAGTAGCCAACATAAACAATTTGCAGAAGACTGAATGATTTGGGGATCTGGAGAAGCATTTTTTTGTTTTTTTGAGAGAGAGAGAGAGAGAGAGAGAGTAAGCGGGGAGGGACAGAGGGAAAGGGAGAGCGAGAGAATCTCAAGCAGGATCCATGCCCAACCCCAAGCCTGACATGGGCCTCGATCTCAGGACTGTGGGATAATGACCTGAGATGAAATCAAGAGTCAGATGCTCAACCCACTGAACCACCCATACACCCCTGGAGAAGCATCCTAATCAATGTATCTGATTCCATGGAAGAGTCAAGGTCTTTAGGTTGGATGTTTGGACAGTCCCATATAAACTCTGCAGGTCCAGAAATGGATGAACTTGAATGAGGACAGCCTAGCTCCTTGCTGAGGCTACTGCCTTCCCTCTTCATTTTACTGCAGATAAAGGACTATTGAATAAGTTACTTTGGAAGTCTAGGAAAATAGCACCTTGAATGTTTTATTCCTCAAGTTTGAAATGGAAAATGTGTCTCTAGATGAGACCTAAAAAGCCCCAGTAAAGGTTTATCAATAATTAAGATTTTTTTAGAATGTGGGTCTGGTTAAAATGTATATAGATAATAAAATGTGCTATGCTTAATGTTAATGTTATTATATCAGCTTCTTTAAATGACTTATGTCAATTTGAACCATGTATCAAGTCATTCAATGAAGTGGAGAACATTTTGTAGGTATATATAAATATTTTATATATACATAAATTTTTATATAAATGTATATGTAGATATGTATATATAAATGTATATATATGTATATATAAATATATATATTCTTTTAAAAGAACAGGAGTAAAAAAAATGTAAAGCAACAGTGAGCATAGCAACCACAAGATTTGGATGCTGTGAATCTTCAGGATCTCAGCCTTTGTTAAATAACAAAATTGAGTGGGAAATGCATACATAATTTGAAAGCATTTGTGTGATATAAATGATTTTTTTGAACTCTGTGTTTAGCTCAAAGGAAATGAAAGCCTAACAACTGACCAAAAAACAATGAATTCTCCCATACACTGTTCTCAAAATAGCCAAACGGGGTAGATTTAATTTTTGAAATGACTGTAATTAATACTTAAGGTAAGACTAAAACTATGCATCATTGTTGCTTAAAGTCTAATTTAAAAAATAAAACCCACCTCTTTTGTTTAAAAAAAAGAAATCAAAAGACTCTTGTCTTGCTGGTATTTGAATCTTTAAAATGGTGCTTAAATGGAGCAGGCTCACAGAGCAAATTTAGGCCAATATTATTCATTTGTCAGTGAGAAGAGTTGAGTAACAAGCTTGGTAAATGCTTTAGGATATTAAATAAAATACTGTGAGAACAAAGGAATGACTCATTCTGACTGAGAAGAACTCTCCCCTCAAAGGTTGGAACATTTAAATAAGGCAGTGGAATGAGTAAGACTTCATCTGTGAAGGAGTAAAAGAGAATTTTGGCAAGTGTTAAAGAGTCTACCATTGCTGTGCATGCTTCTCTCCTTGTGGCTCCCAACAGCTTCAGGGCTATCCTAACAGAGTTCTAGTTGCCTCTCCATCTTTCCAGCAAGCATCTTGGAAGGAACTCTTGTCACCATGGCATAATTTCTGAATCAAAGTATGACAGGAGACTCAGTGCTCTGATTGCACTGGTCCAAGGCCATCTTGGATGGAGTGGAGAGAGATGGTTCTCCAAGGAAAAAGTATGTTCCCCTAATAGAAAAGTGGAGAAATGTATGCTGGGCAAGAAAACCCAACTTGCTACATAGGCTTGCTTCAAGGTCTCCCTGTCTTGGGTCTTTCCAGTAATCCATTTATCACTCTCTTTGTTTGCTAATACTCACTGATTAAAGTATCCTTTAATTACATTCCCACTCACTTCTAGACTGTGAACTCTGTGAAATCAGGATGCATTTATTCAGTTCATTAGTGTTAACAGCCTTTTTGTATCAGAATCATGCTGTGTGTTAGGGATGCAAAGATAAACAAGTTTGGACTCTCTTCTCTTAGGGTACTTATGTTGAAGAGAGACTGAGGTCAGAAGATACTCCATTTTCCTGGTAGGGCTTCAGATCAGGACACTTCATTTCTGTAAAGAGATTTAATTTTCAGATCCAACTTGAATTTTTTCTTTTCTCTTTTTTCCCAACTTTAATTTTTATGTGGAATAATGGTGTGTACTCCTTGTTTTGAATTTTGTAGAAACAAGCTTTCATGTTATTACCGTATGCTTTTAAACATGTAAAGGAAGCTAGTCAACTAATCATAGAAACCTCTACTAGATAAGTATACAGAAACAGAAGTGGAGTGATGGATTTTATTTTTTTATTTTGCCTTTGTCGTGTCAGAAGACTCATTTTTATAAGTTACAATGTGTGTGAATGCACATTCTCATTTAAATAACAACTCATGAAAAGAGAAAGTGAATTCACAAGGTTGAATTCACCAGGATCAACAACCTATGCATAATTATATACTTAGGTATATGCTATATAATTTTTTTATGGATCAGGACATTTGTTTTCCTTCTGTATACCAGCTGAGATATACAATTAGTTCATACCAACTTTAGGGTTGGAATGGTTTTGGTTTTGTTTTAGAGAGGGCGTGTATGAGTGTGAGTAGGGGGAGAGGGGCAGAGAGAGCAAGCGAGAGAATCCCAGCAGGCTCCATGCTCAGTGTGGAGCCTGATGTGGTGCTCTATCCCATGACCTGAGCCAAAATCAAGAGTCAGACGCCCAAATGACTGATCCACCCAGGTGCTCCTAGGGTTGGAATAGCTTTTTAAGAGGCTGGGTCTTTATATACAACAAAGCAATACTTTGTGAAAGGAAGAGGATGGCTGTGCTGGCATCTGAGAAGTGAATAAACTGCTTACTTCGAGCCTGTTCGAAAATGTGTGGGATGGTGACCATGGCCATGGGATGCCCCTCTGGAGGGTCAGGAGTGGTGAAGGGGAGATAGAGAGGCTGACTTGTTACTGACAGTAGGTATCAAGCAAGGCTTCCACACATCAGGGAGAAAAATCTTGAGCGATCCATGGGAGTCTGTTACACTACGTTGCACATTGGGTTGGGAGTTTTTGTTTCTACCCTAGGGATAATGGGAAGAGAGTAGAGTCAAAGTTGTGCAGCTGGATAGATAGAGATGCGTTCAGGAAGAGAGGCAGCCTTGAAGCAAGGTGAGACATGATTGAAGTGCTGAACTGGAATCCTCTATACAGAGTATAGAGCCAGAAGAAGAAAGAGGACTTAGGACTGACCCCTGAAGAATTCCAGCAGTAATGGACCGAAGGAGGAGGGTGAAGGAGGAGTGTGATGGGAGACTGGGGAAAACAGGTGAGAGTGGAATAAAAGCCAAGGTGGAGTAGTCTTTCAGGTAAGTGGAGGTCGCTGTGAGGTGAGAACTGAAACATGCCCATTGCATTTGGCTGCATGGTGATTGCTGGTGATCAGAAGCCTCTATGAAGCAAGATGGTAGAAGCCACGTTGGAGATGGGCAGGAGAGGGAGACAGTGTGTGAAGTCGGTCCTCCAGGAATGTTGACTGTGAGGGAGAGGGAGAGTGGGGAAGATTAAGTGGGGTTTGTAGAGATTTTTGTTTTTGAGGTGGGAAAGATTTGAGAAATATGTAAATGCCCTAACAAATTATCTCATGAAGAAGTAAAAACTGATAAGGTACTGACAAGGTAGGAGAGCTGTAGGGTTTAGACCAGCACAGAAGGAGATACTAACCCTCTTACAAAAAGAAGGAAGGTACCAAAAGTATGTATGCATGTACATTCTGGGGAGTTACTATTTTCCAGTATATATATATATATATATATATATATATATATATATCCATCCAGATTTAAAAACTGTAATAGTAGATGCATTTCTATATTAGCCACTTCATTGTTTCTCAGCTCTTTTTTGTTATCAACCTCTTATGCCTTTATTAGTTAATTCAAAATATTTTAATTCTGCTTTAGCGAAATAATACTAAGGAATACAATTTTGTCAAGTAGGGTTGAACTTTGAAGGCCACAAATCATTATAATATCTAAGATTCTTTTGCCCCCTGTATTAATTTGCTGTAGCCAAATTCCACAGTCTGGTGGCTTAAATAACAAATCTGTTTTTTCAAAGTTCTGGAGGCAAGAGGTCAGGAGATTTGATTGCTCCTCGGGCGTTTCTCCTTGGCTTGCAAATGCCATTTTCTGGCTGTGCCCTCATATGGCCTTTCCTCTGTGCATGCACATGCCTGTTGTCTTTCCAAATTTCTTCTTCTTGTAAGAATACCAGATTCAAATAGGGCCTATCCATATGACCTCATGTAACTTTACCTCTTTAAAGGCCCTATCTCCAAATACAGTCACATTCTGAAGTACCAGGGGTTTGAGCTTAAATCATGTAAATTTGTGAGGGAGGACACAAATCAGTACATAATCCCCCCCCTTGCTCAGGGACACTATTGCCCCTTTTGAGAATGCATAGAAGCTTTATCCTAATTGATAGCACGTACTCTGGATTTTGCTTACTGAATTGAGTAATGGAGATGTAAAGATGCACTTCTTTATTGGGCACCTAGTATGTGTCAGGCACCTTGCCAGTCTCTAGGAATATAATACATATGTCTTCAGAGAACTTCTAGACACACAAACTAAAATACTATAATAGATACACCCCTAACAGACTAAGATGCCAAATGAGTATTTGTTGAATGAATAATCAAAGTGTTAGTGACTAATTTTGCTGAAAGAAAAAAGTTAGGAAAGACTTCATAGCAAAGATTACATTTAAGGAGGATCTTGGAGGATGAATTGGAGTTTTGAGTATAGAAAATGGCATTCCAGAAGAATAGCTGAACGAGCGAGTGGCATGATTGAGTGAAAGTGCATGGCTTATTGAAGGACTCATGAATAATGAGGTTTGTGGAAATCTTAGGGAATGTGACGGAAAAGAAATGGTGAGATGTTTAGCCAGATTCTGAAGGATATTGAATAAAATTTGGCAAAGGGATTTGACTTTGACTTTTTGAGCAATGAGGAATTAACAATGTAAGCAGGAAGGAGGCCATATAAAATGCTTGTACCCTCTAGAAGGATATCATGTCAAAGGAGTTACCATTCACATTCTAGATATGGACTTACATGAGAGTGGTTGGTGTGGAGATTCTGGTCTTTTCGGATGAGCCCCAGGGCTGTAGAGGAGAGTCCCTCCTACCTAAGTCCCACCAGCTCGTATGTCCACATACACACACAGTCCATGTGTAAACTTAACGGCAGATGTATGTATGTCTGCTGCACTACTGGATGCAGTAGATCCTGGAATTTCCCTAAGGCGGCTTCTCTTCTGCCACTCATAGGGACCTAATACTCATTTCTTACTAACTTGGAACTTGATCCAGTCACCTCACCTGGGAGGCATGGGCCGATGGAATGTGTACACGTCTGGCTTGTGTGCACTGGTATTTGGGGGGTTGGCTGTGAGTAGATGAGATAGTGAGTTTTCTGTATGTGCAGGCATAGCTATGACCAGTGATAGCTCCCCTGAACAGAGCTTTCACAGTATGGAATAATACACTAAATTGAAATCTTCATTGAAGAAAGGGAACATTTTTATAATTGGCACAAAGGCAAAGTAGATAATGACAGTGAAAGTGATACGATCAGGGAAGTCTTTTAGAAGAATAATCCTGGTGGCATAATAGGATTTGAATTAGATAGGAATTGGGACATATGGAGGGTGGTGGCCAAGGGAGGAACATGTTTTTTGTTTCCTCACTAGAAAGAGGAGGAACCTCTGGACATGAGACTTAGAGGAGAGAGAAGCATGTAAAACTCATCATGGTACAGCATAGAAAAGATAGTCAACACATGTGGTCTCCTTTTTTCCTTCCCTTCTTGTTCGCAGACCCTCCTTGATGACTTGCATCATTGGGAGTGCTTGAAGAGTAATATTTTTCCCCCTGATAATCACCTGCATTGTTTTGCAGCTTTTAAGATTATCTATGTTCGGTATTCTAGCACCTGTTGATTCAGAGGCCCTGAGGATGTCCATGAACTTCATCTAGGTTTTTTAGGATTCTTGATATTCCTGGGCATTTAAAAACCAAGAACCCAATGAGGTTAAATAGTTTGCTCAGGCTTCTGCAGGGGTATTGTAAAGCTGAGGAAATGACTGCATGAAAGAGCTAAATGACTTGTTTTATTTCACAATGACTTGGGATAGAGCCAAGACTGATGTTCCTAACAGTGTTCAGAGACTCCAAAGTTGGATCTCAACAAGGTGCTATTGGGCAGACCATTCCGTCCACCTGGAAAATTTATTCCCACTGGACTCATTTCCGAGAGAAGGAAAAGGAAAGGAAACATTTGTGTTTTGGCATCAGAGGTGGGAGGAACCCTAGAAATCCTCTACTGAGGTGTTTTCATTTTATTGATGAGATAATTGAGCCCCAGGAGAGGCTGTGTTTTGACTGAAACAACATTGCTCTTTTGGTGGCAAGATTTCTGACTCCAAATTCAGTATTTTTTAAAAATCATACCAACTACCTAAAAAAACAAACATACAGAATCTTACTGAGCTAGTTAAAACCATTTGCATTAAAAGGAAATGAGAAAAAGAGGGGAAGCAATATTTAGATAAAACATTTGATAGCTTTGTAGGAGCTTTAAATTAAATAGAGTGTGAGCTGGGTCTGTAAAAATCAGTCACTGAGGATGTAGGGATGTTAGTTTAGGAGCAAATAGGGGAGTTTTCCTTTTGTGATGTAAATCAGTATAGAATTGCCTAGATGTAGGCTATCTTTGAACTCATAAGGGTCTTGTAAAACAGTAATAAATGTGCTTTCTATTTGCAGTTTCAACTAACCTCTATAAATTAGAAATATTAATGGATACTGGTGAATCTGAAGCCTTGAGAGCCACTTGATAGGTCTTCCCTCAAGAGCTAGATATCAGTCTGTGTTTGTGCTTTCAAAGGGTAATATATCTAGGATGTGCATTACAAAGAAACAAAATACAAATTTTTTAGTTCCCTGAGGTCTAAGATCTTTTCCACTTCTTTGGATTATATCAGGTAATTTATAAGATGTGAAACTGATAAAAGACAATGTAACTCCCCATAATTCAGTACAATAACTCACCAAAGATCTCTGGAATCAGTTTGGTTTTCTAATATATTAACAGTTGGTGAGGAAAGGAAGGAAACCAGATCACATATATTTGAAAGTATGCACAGATGCGCCCAGAATCCACAGAGAGGTAGTTCCATTTGTAAGTATTTTATTCCATCGGCAAATTACAAAGGGCTGGGAGAGTGGGAGATGAGAGATTTTGATTTGTGAAATTGTTATTTTAGAGCTGAATTGTCTAGGGAACTTAAATTAAAAAGAGAATAATAAGATATTACATCTGACTTCTTTAAGTAGGGTGATATCTCAAGGTTGCATCCCGTATATTGCAGGGACTTACGGTTTGTGATTCTTCCCAGCTCACATAAGCCTCAGCAGAGCATATTTTTCCTACTGTGACTTTCTTACTGTCACCACCTTCTGTTTACTGATTGAGATTTTTAAAAATAAATTAAGAGTAGAATTATTAGGGGCGCCTGGGTGGCTCAGTCGGTTGGGCATCAGACTTCGGCTCAGGTCATGATCTCACGGTTCGTGTGTTTGAACCCCGTGTTGGGCTCTGTGCTGACAGCTCAGAGCCTGGAGCCTGCTTCGGATTCTGTGTCTCTTTCTCTCTCTGCCCCTCCCCTGTTCATGCTCTGTCTCTCAAAAATAAATAATATGTAAAAAAAAAAAAAAGAATTATTAGGGATAGAGGAGCAGCTCTAGACTGCACTTTTTTTTAAAGATGAGGATTCAGGGCTGGTCTAAATCTATTAAATAGCATTATCCTCCATATATGAGTGGCCTCCTTCCTAAAATTTCAGGCCCATATTATGAAAGGTTAGAATGTGAATTTTAGTTAACACAGTAAGTATATAGACATCAAAATATTTTAGTTGGTATAACTTCCAATCAAATGCACAGACAATTTTTAATGATGTCTTCTGAGCTTTTTCTCCCCAGGGTTATTATTTTTAAGGATTTCCTTGCTGTAAATACTCTTGATTCCTAGGATATTGATGTAAGTTTAACCTGTATGTAGATGTAACACAGACAACAGTAACTTAGACTCAAATTCAGAAAATATTTTTTTCACTCCTGTATTCTGCCTCCTACTCCCATCATTCAGCTTAATATTTATTATGACAGTAGAATTGTCTGATGAGTAATGGGTCTGAGAATGAACTATGGCCCTGTCACACATCTTCCTTTCTTCCAATATTGGCAAAATAACAATTGTTTAATCATTCTGCAGGGCAGTTACCTCCTCAAATGGAGTCCTGTCTTTAGAAACCAGCCATTTAATCATCATTAATTTTCTCTCTTATTCAGTAATAGCTAGATCATATGCTAGTTCAGAGCCTAGGATCCTAGCTCACTTCCTACCCCAGTGCTGTGCAACTTGACTATGTAACTTAATTTCCCTGAGATCGTTTCCTTATCTATACAATAAGGATAGTTACCGTGCCCACCTTTCAAGGTTGGCTGTGAGGATTAAATAAGAGAACATTCAGGAAGGATTTTCTCTGAGTTTTCTAAGTCAGCATGACTGTACATAAACTTTGTTTAAACCATAAGTTTGATTTATGGCCCACCAAGCGTATATTGTACATCTGCTTTGTAAGTAAGTAGCCTAAAGGAAAGCCATCTTGTCCCTAAGCTATCGATCAGTGCTCTTACTCCGTGTATTCCCGGATGTTAAAACTTGTGATTCCTAGCTTATATGCTAATCTAAATCTTTTCAGTTTTGACAAGATGTAAAAAAGCATATAACCCTGTGGAAACTGTTCATTCTCTGGAACACTTTCTTCCCTGTGAGGAGTGTGTTTCCTGGGCAGCTGTCCTAAGTCAGGCTCAAATAAAATTCTCTTAGTGTTAGGGGTTCTAAAAGGTTTATTCGTTTTGTGTCAATAATACTTACTACCTAAAACACACACACACACACACACACACACACACACACACACACACAACATTGTATAGGCAGGTTCAAGTAGATTATATACAGTTAACCCTGGAACAATATGGGGATTAGGGGTCCTGACCCTCCCGCCCCCTTGAAGTTGAAAAATTCTTGTATAAATTTTGACTCCCCCAAACTTAACTACTCATAGCTTCAGTTGACTGAAGCCTTATAACATAAACAGCCAATTAACACACGTGTGTTTACATTTGTTACAATAAAGTAAGCTAGAGAAAAGAAAATGTTGCTAAGAAGATCCAAAGGAAGAGAAAATATGTTCTCAGTACTGTGCCATAAAAACTCCAGTATAAGTGGACACACACAGTTCAAACCCATCTTGTTCAAGGGTCAAATGTAATGTGTTTGAGACACAAATTTAAATAACTTACATAATTTGTATCCAATTTTTCTGTTTTTAAACTGTCCTGGCTTGCACTCCCACTTGAACCTTATAATAAAAGAATGAATATTGATGATTAAGGTGAGAGGTCACCAGAGTTCTCATCGATTGTGGGAGGTTGGTTATTTTTTTAAAAAATTTCTCAACTTTTCCATAGCTAAGGACAGTACCAGACCATTAAGCCACCTTTCCAGCCCTTTTTCATATTTATTCTGACATTTCTTTATGGTTTTTGTATCTGTAAAGATAAAGATAACCTTCAGTTTTGCCTTGGAATTTAGGATATAATGTCTGTTTTCTAAGACAGTGGATCTTAACCCTAGATGTATATTAGGATCACTTGGGGGAGATTCTGAATGTTATCGATGAAATACAGATGCCTGACTGCATACCCCAAAGAGCCGTGTTGGAAACCACTATGAGTACTACTCTTTTTAGTGCACACACTTTCTTTACCCCAACCCTGCCCCTAAATTAAAAGCCTGTAACTCACAGCAAATAGCAGTGATTCTAGATACTCTGTAGATTTATAGCTATTAGTTAAAAGGCAATAAGAGTATATACAATTTGAAAGTATTTGAAATCTGGCCATAGCACGTGTAGATTAACCGTAACCTGTCTCTTCAGGTGGCACTGATTTATTCTGAGTTGCAATAACATAGAGAACAAAAATTTTCTTCTTGTCATTCTGAGATCCTCCTGTTCTTCTTCTTTTTTTTTTTTTTTAAATATTTTTTATTTATTTTTGAGAGACAGAGAGAGTGTGAGCAGGGGAGGGTCAGAGAGAGAGGGAGATACAGAATCTGAAGCAGGCTCCAGGCTCTGAGCTAGCTGTCAGCACAGACCCCGATGCGGGGCTTGAACCCACGAACCGGGAGATCATGACCTGAGCCGAAGCCGGACGCTCAACCGACTGAGCCACCCAGGCGCCCCCCTCCTGTTCTTCTTTAAAGATTTTGATCATACAGGTTTGTGAACACACTTGTTTGGTTTACATTAGTAGTCTCTGATTGGGGGGAAAGAAGACAAGCACATTCTTAACTTTTAGGAAGAATTCGTTGAGGGTATGAATATTCCTTCTGTCTCTAATGATAGAATATACTTTCAGGAACTTCAAGAACTTCCTTGTTTAAAGACACTTAACTTTTAACAACTGTGGGTTATGGGGTTTTGTAATTAAAGGAGAGTCATTGAGCTTTGAGTGTTTAATTCTGTGGTTTCTTCTGATCTTTGTCTGCCTTTAAGAGCATTAACACTATTTCTTTTCTATAGGTCTAGCAGCTTTTAGAAATACTGTGGATGTTTGCTGAAATTAAGTGGCAATTTTATATACAGTCACTGCTGATTGGATTGCCTAGCGTTGAGGGGTTTTTTGTTTTTTGTCTTCCCACATAAAGGTGGTTAGATTGGGGAATTTGCTGCTTATTGCTAACGATTGCTTTTAGATGTACAGCATGTTAGCCACAGTTATTGCCATAAGCAAGCTGTATGCTGTGTATTAGTTTGAACACATGGTAAACGTGTTATGGTTGGAATAGTGAATGTTGCTTGGAAGAAAGAACCTAGAGAGGACATAAATTGACCTGCAAAAATGAGTGGAAACCTTGAACCTTAGGATGTTGTATCTGAGTCTCTGGTTTAGAACTAACAGAGGGTGACCGTGAATCCTTTAGTTACATTTGCAGTGTTATCTACATTAACTGGCCTACCCAGTGTCTGGGTCTGGATTCTAATTATGGCAGAGTTGAGCTGTTAATACCAACAAGGTATTTGTTTAAAAATCTCACCAAAGTTCCCCTTGTTCCTTGCTTTCTTGTTTGCTTGTGAAATGGAGTATTTCCCTGGTGTTTTATCCCCAAAGGGGTGAAGGTCTGGATGCCAACTTGTGTGAGGAGTAAACACTTTCCTGTTTTCTTTGTGTGACAAATGACTACCCAGGATGCAAATGTTAATGCATATTTTATCTGAGTTTATAATTAAAGCACTCCTCCAAGCAGTGATTAAAAATCCCCTCTGCTCATACAATCTTTGTGCACTGTCAAGAAGAGGTGGGCCCTCGCTGAGCTGATTGCTGGTCCTTTTCTGATTAGGAGACAACCCTCAAAAAGCAGTGCTTCTGACTTTTTTCAGATCCCCCTGAATGGCAGGGAGCCTTGCCTCCTTTTCAGAGTTCTTCCTTGTCATAGGGATGAATGGTGGGAGGAACACTGCCTAATGATGACTATGATCATGTAAAATAGCCTCTGATTAAAGAGTAGCTCTATGGGCCTGCCTGGGTACATTATTCTCTTGGGAGGCACATTACTGGGGTGGGGTTGAGGGAATTCTCTTTCATATTCAGGAGATAAATTGCACTCATCAGAGGACTATCAGTTAAAGGCAATTTAGTATGTGCTTTTCTCATTTCAAGGAAAAAAAGTGCCCCTAAATTATCTATTTCACCTGGAGGGAAGATAGCTCTATAAACATCTCAGAAGCCTGGCATCAGGTCTACAGACAGTAGCTCTTTGAGCCTTTGCAGGAGTTATTTCCTTGGCTTATGAAGGGCAGACTCTCTTTGTGGCTACACACGGTCACTATGAAGGAGACTTCTTTCATGTATTTAATATTCATGGAAGGTTTCCTATAAAATTACAGAAGAAGGTAGTTTGTATCTGCCTTCTGACCTTGTACCAGTCTGCTAGTTATTTGTCAGCCAAATGAAACTATAGACTTCAGTTAATACCTACAGAATTTAACTTTTGAGACTTCTATCCAATACTTGAGTGGAAAAGCTAGAAAAGCATTATATCCTGTGGTTTTCTCATAATCTCAAAAAAGGGAAGGGGGTGTACTTCTGTGTGGTGCTACCATTAGATTTTTAGTCAGGACAGGAACCAAGAATCATACTTCTAGATGTGTGGCAGCTATTGGAGTCCTAAGACTGTAATGGTCTTCCATTAATGGAAGCTTAGCTTGGCATGTGTCCTTTTATGTAATCAGTTGGTGCTTTAGAAATGTCTAATCAACATTTCTCACTGATCAGTTGTAGATTTTTTTGCTTATTCTATTGAGCTGATTACCAGACTGAACTATTTGTGTCCCCCAAGGTGATGTTGCTTCTGAAGGTCAAAGAGAAATGATCTGCTTTGATCTGGAGATGTGATACTTAAAAGGTGTTAGGAGCATCCTAGGGCTCAGTAAGAGTATGCTTGGCCATCACTACGCAAAGGCAGCAGGAGGGTCCACCTCTGCAAGTTGTTGCGTTTGTGTTGGTCAGATTTCATACTTTTTTTATTGCTTTTGTTCTTAGCTTCTTGGCTTAAGGCAAAGACCCTTGGCTCCTGTGTGCTGTCTTACCTGGACCCTTCCCCTAGCTGTCTTACCCCAGCTGAGGAGTGCTAACTCTGATGGGAGAACTCATCTGACATAAGTAGGATCTTTACTTTTGGAAAATAACTAAGATATTTCCAACATAAAAATTAATTTCTAAAAATTCCTGCATAAGACTGAAGAATACTATCATTTATTGAGGGATGCTAGTAGAATTGTCAGATTTAGAAAATAAATTGTGTGGGACAATTTATTGTACTACAAATTGATTTGTTACTTACCTGAAATTCAAATTTAAGTAGGTGTCTTGTGCTTTATCTCCAACCCTTGATGCAGGTAGTGTTGAAAGAAAATTAGAGAAAAGAAGTAACTCTGCTTGATAGCTGGAGTGGGGAAAGGAGGAAATCTGTAAAAGTGTTTTCTGACAATTGCAGTTGCGAGAAAAGTTGACCTCAGTTTGTTTATATGAAACTAGAATTTTTCAAAGTTAGGCTAGAATGAGAAGGAAATGGGTAGAAAATACACAGACTGTAGGAGAAGAATGGGTCATAGAAGACTTAGGTGTTCCCTCTTATATTGGGAAATGAAAAATTGCATATTACAGTGGAAAGGTTCTTTATAGATTACTTAGTCTTGGTATCTTCTTTTCTTCTAGAAGGAAATTGGAGCTGAAATACTAAGAGGCTAAGTTACCTGACCACATTTTCATCATCATTTAGAGGTGGAACCTTGGCTTTGACATACCATAAGTTTAGAATTAATCGAGCAAAATCATATACTTTTGATGATGGAGACATCTAAAGAGAGCTTTCTTGTGTAAAAGTGATTATTATAGAAATTGAAACAGCAGTTGCCCACTTTTAGTAACTACACTGTCTCTTCTGTAGTAGCTAGGTTCACAGTGTCCTCAGCATGTATTTCTGACTTACTTGGACTCCTGTAGGTAGCATTCCAGTTTACCCTGCCTATAAACTAAGGGAATTTGGGCTTAATGATTTCATTGGTAACTTCTAAGTCTAGGACTCAAAAATCTATATTGTCTGAATGCCTCGTTAAGAATTTACAGTTCTGTTGATATGACATGCCCATTTAAAATAGAGATGAGGGGCGCCTGAATGGCTCAGTTGATTGAGCATCCGACTTCAGCTCAGGTCATGATCTCACGGTTCATGAGTTTGGGGCTCACTGCTATTAGTGCAGAGCCCGCTCAGGATCCTCTGTCCCCCTTTCTTTCTGTCCCTCCCCACTTATGCTCTCTTTCTCAAAAATAAATTTAAAAAACAAGCACCTGGGTGGGTTAGTCAGTTAAGCATCTGACTTTGGCTCAGGTTATGATCTCCCGGTTCGTGGGTTTGAGCCCTGTGTCAGACTCCATGCTGACAGCGCAGAGCCTGCTTGGGTTTCTCTCTCTCCTTCTCTTTCTGCCCCTCTCCTGCTTGCTCTCTCTCAAAATAAATAAACTTAAAAAGAAATTAAAAAATAAAATAAAACACTAAAAAATTAAAATACAGATCATTATAAAATTGGTCAAAAATAATCTTAGTTAAGTTAAATGAAAATTTAATATGTTTGATGTGGAAAATAATGTTATCAGGGATAAAGAAAGGGATAGCAGTATTTAACTGAAGAGAAACTTCCTAAAGAATAGAAGTTGATCTCAACCTTGAGAGGGCAGAAGAGTTTGAGAACTGGGGTTGTGGGGAGGGCAGGTAGGAAATGCCTATGAAAAGGTACAGAAGTAAAAATGATTATGGAATGTCTAGAAGATCAGACTTTGGCTATAGCATATAATTTATGCTTGGAAATAGTGTCAGCACTACCACAACTTTCATTGTCCTGTCCCTTCTCGTCCCCAATTTGTTTGCCATTGGAATTGAACCCCACCCTCTGGCTAGTCTGGCCTGCTTATTTTACCTCCTAAGAAAGCCTTTCAAACCCACTCTCAGATCTGACTGGAAAGAAGATAAATTGGCAAACGAGTCCATTTTGTAACAGGTTAAAGTATTTCACTTCTCACAGGTATGTATCTTCTCTCCTGCTTAAAGAGATGGCCATTCATTTGTTACTCTTAGTTATTGTTCCTCTAGTAGCAAGCCTTGTGCCTTGTATGTGGTAGGTGTTCAGAAACATAATGTGTTCCGAGTTGTTTTGTTCTGTATGCTTGAAGACCTGACTCGACATAACAGATAGTGGGAAAGAAATTTGAATGCTCTTTGGTGAAAGGGGTCTTCTCTTTGTCATTTCTTTTAATCCCCTCTGTGCTTGACGTAGTGCCGGACCATGTAGCACAGCGAATATATGTGTGGAAACATGCTCATGTATGACTGGCAGGAATCTATAGATCATGTACTCCAAACTCCTAGTTTTATGAATAAAAGAACTAATGATTAATAAATAAGTTTTGTGAGTAAGAGAACTAATGGTTAATAAATTTCTTGAAGTGAGCAAAAAATGTTCAGTAGGTGATAGAATCCAGATCTCCTCTCTCTAGTGAGTGTTCTTTTTTTAGGACACCTTGTTCTTTCTTGTTCATCTTTGCTAGACTGTACGAGAAAAATTAGCTGGTTTCAGGGTGTTTGATTATCTGTCTCTCTATGGCATGCTTTTGTCCCTTTCCTGTTATAGGAGTAAAGTAGAAGGAGCCCCTAGGAGTAAGGGGACCTGGCTTCTTCCTAACCCTGCCCCTGCATTTGTGCCTTAGAGAATTCACTTACCAGCTTCTGTTTCCACATCTATAAAATGGGGTGGGCTTGGGGTTTAGTGCCATGTAAATTGCTAGGTCCCTTGTAGTTACATTCAATAATTCAGCAGTAGTCTTGGATTATATTGACTTTTTGAGGATTTAAGAATGATCTTTTGTCCTCTTCCTTCCCTGTTACACAGTGTTTCCACAGAATTTGCCCCACGTAGAAGAGTGTAAGCATGTGTGGGAGTGAGGAGAGGGGAAAGGAATTGCGGAGATGGATCTGGGCTCTGTTGTGTATAACAGACCTGCTGGTTTTCACTCGCCTGTCCTTCATTCTCTAGGTAGCACAGGGTGAAAAAACCAACCAACTCAACAGGATGAATCTTTTTGGTATCTGATGCCCTATCTTCAGTTTCTCTTTTGTTGTGATCCATTTCATTTGGTGTCTCAATGTCTGTGAAGCATGATAACACAAAGAACAAAAAGACAGGCGCTTCCAGAGAGTCACCAATGATGGAACAAAGGTTCGGAGGCATTGTGTAAGGAAACCGTGGCTGTCCCCCCTGGTGAGGGAGAGAAGTGTGCCCTCTTCACCTCTTCTTAAGTGCTGAGCCTACCCAGAGGATGTGTTTTTTTTCTAGAAGGCAAAGCCTACGCTTTTGGCAGCAGAGCTGAAATAGAAAAATTGAGCTTGACCTATTTCCATAGCAGTGCGAGCCTCACATTGTCCTCTCAGGCAGTATGAAAATCCTTGAACTGGGAAACTGACAGCTGCAATCAGACACTTGCATTGAGGGAAACATCATGAATTTTAATAGGAGTGCTGCTTCTGGATGAGGTTGGGAGGGGAAAGAGAGAGCCAAGCCAAATCAAACAAAAGGAGCATGTACAGCTCATGGCAGTGATGAGAGTCATATTCAAATTATTTATCCCACAATGATGCTGATGATTTAGAGGGAAGGATTGGCGAACTCTTGTGAAGTGGAAAGGGTTATGAATCTTCCGTGATTATTAATCCCACTGTAGTGAAGGCAAGGAAGGTGGGTATATCAAAACATGACTTGTTAGCAGTAGCCATTCTCAAACACTGTACTTCAGCAGTACCCAGGAAACAAGCCCCAGGAATCACAGTGGCCACTGCACTGACAGTAGTGCTTCCCTCAAGGACACACCGGATGAGGGCAGACGTGTGTGTGCGCACATACCCACAGAGCCACTTTCAGATTGTTTTTCCTAGCAGCCTTCTTGGTGCATAGCATTTCCTCTTCTGAGTAGCCCTCAGCATCTCGTTTGTCCTGGGGTGGAAGGATTAGAGTCAGTGCCCACTGTCAGACCTCTTCATGAAGGGGCTGCTTATTGGCCTCGATATCTCCAGGGTGGTCTCTCAAGGAGTGGAGAATGTGGAAAGACTTCTTCTTTTAGAACATGGTCCCATGCCACACCCACACCCAGTTGTGTTTGTTAGAAGCTGAGGACTGTGTTTGTGAGTTAATGCAATCATGAGCCACTTTGTTCTTACTTGTTTATATGACCATGCTTCATTTTAGAAGGGGGACCCAAGTCTTTATTAAAATAGAAAACCTATTCATTTCAGAAGCCCATTTTTCTGAATAAATCATGAAATAATGTTTTTTTTTAAGTGTGAATATGGCACTTAAAAAAAATATGCTGCAAACTTTGTTCATCACGTTCCTCTGTTGGTGAGACTGTTTAGCCTGGGAAGATTTCAGCCAAAGACTGTTACCTATGACAGCACTGGCTGACGTTCTGAATAATTGGGAAGTACTGAAGAAAATCACCACGCACTAAACAGGAACAGCAACTGCCATTTCAAGATGTGGTATTAAGGATGGAACTAATTTCTTGGTCTATGAGCTAGTCCTTCTTCAGGAGCTGGAGGAGAGTGAGATGAGTATGTCTGTGCTGGGGAATTGAGACTCAAGCCAGAGTAAGGTAGACCATGTCAGAAATGGAGACAAGAAACAGGACTGTTCTTTACCAGGCTGTGAAGAAGGAACTCATCCTTGGTCTCCTGCCAGGGTTTATTACCAACTCATGGAGGTAGTGGCAAGGACTTTGTGGGCCATTTGGCCCGGGGCCTCACATTTATGAAGGATTCATATTTAGTCTTTAAAAATTATCACATAATGGGGACGCCTGGGTGGCTCAGTTGGTGAAGCATCTGACTCTTGATTTCGGCTCAGGTCATGATCTTTGGAATGATGAGATCAAGCCCTACAGCATAGAGCCCTCTTGGGATTCTCTTTCTCTCTTCTCTTCTCTTCTCTTCTCTTCTCTTCTCTTCTCTCTCTGTTGCTCCCTCTCAGAAATTAAGTTCATTTATTTAAACGAACTTAAAAAAATCACTACCTAATGAATTCATGTAGTTGTAATTTCTATGCATTTAAAGAATTTGTTGCACTATGTGTAGAATATAGTATGATGATGATAACCCCCTTCAGCATTTCTTCCTGTTTTAGGAAGGTTAAGTGGAGTTCCTGCCTCTCAACATGGGGGAGAAACCTTTCCCCTTCAGCTCTTTCCTTATATTCTAAGCCTGTCCTTCCTGTCCACAGTGCTGCTGATATGAGGACTACATGGGTCCCATGTGTCTTTATCCTCAGTGTAAGCTGGAGTATTCCCTTTAACTTATTTAAGTTGCTAGAGACAAACTGGCTATAGTGGTAGGGGATAGGTGGATGTGGTATATTGTGATAACATTTACTTATATTTGGGTTCCTGCTTGTGTTCAGATCCTTACTGCTGTGCTGACCTACCTCCGTTTCCCCGTCTCACATCTGTTTTCTGCCTACTTTGGTTCTCCATAGCCATCTCTGTGCATATGCTGCTAGTAAAAGCTGCCCCCCATGAATCTAATACTTTGAGCCACTGACCCTGGAGTCCCCTTCTCTGTGCTATTCATCCACTCATTCACTCAGTAAATATTCCCTGCATGTTCTACACTCAGGCATAGTGCCGGGTGCTCTGGGTACAATAGGGCGAAAGATGAACACAGTCTCCAGGTGCTGGATTTTTCCCCATCCTCCTTAGCTGCTATAAACTCATGCTGGCCTCGGTTCCCTAAGCCTCCATCTTGATATATCTTCTGGTTTTATTCACCTGCTTAGGTTCCCAAGTTAACCTTGCCACACCACAAGAATCCAAGGGTAGCTTCTGTTCATATTGATGGAGAAATAATGTACCAAAACATCTTCCTGGAGGGAGACTGAGAGGCTGCAAGGTTGTTGTAAGGCAGGGTATTCTCTAAGTCACTCAGGTGCCGTGATGGATTGGAAATATCCAAGAAGGAAGGAGGCTCTTCTTTTCAGGCTAAATAACAGCCTCCTTGTTGGGAAGGGAATAATCAATCCCAGCTGGAGCAAAGAGACCACGATCCCTTTGCTTTTCCATTCAAATCTAATCTTGTGACATGAGTTTCTGACATGAGTAGCATTCTTGCCCAGACTTGTGGCCCCAGGGAGGGGATGGTTATTTAAGACAGCTGGCTCCCTAAGCACGGCATATAACTTGATGATAAATGCTTACAGACAACTTCCCTTACTTGCTGATTCCAGTCTCAGTTTAATTGACACCCCTGGAGATTTGCAAAAAATAAATAGATGTTTCTTTGAAAAAATATTCTTTCTCTGGATGCAAGAGAAAGATAAGAAATTGTGCATGCATACAGTTCATCAGTATTTTCCAGCTTATGGAATTCTTTAGGGAGGGATTCCTTTTATGCATTCCCTATGAAACAGAAGTTCCCTGTGCCTTTAAAACCTGCCTTGTGGCCCTGTTTTATAGTGTAGAATAAATCTGACCTGTGATTTTTTTTTTCTTTAGCTTTGTCTTTTGAAAGGAACTATTTCTATGAATTACTAATTTAAGGCATCTTGTAGATTTTTTTTTCTGAAACCTTAGATAAGTTCAAGTTTTAGTGATTTAAAAATTCTTTTCTTCCAGGGTTTATACTACTTTGGGTCAAGAAACCCTTCTTTGGAATAACAGTTATGCCTAAATCTCTGGACCTAGATGTCAAGCATTTCTTGTACATTCCTTTCTCATAATTGGAGATGAAGTCTTATGAGCAAAGAAAGAATTGACTCATACATCTTTTCTGCCACCTGAGAAGTTGGGCACTATAATGGTTATAATATCTAAACTAAAATGAATATTCTGAGAAAACGGGCATTTATTTGAAAGAATTTGCAAGTATTGAGGGTATGCAGAATTGCTCTTAAGTTTATCAAAAGTAATAATGTTAATGATAGAATGATCTTTTAAAAATTAAATTTTAGGACTGGATCAATGAGCTGAAAAAGGGAATTAATAAGAAGAACTAAGACCTGGTAAGGTTTCAAAATCAAAACTAGGTAAAAGACAAAACAAAGCCTCCCCCAAAACAAATTGTAGGATGATATATTTAGTGCGATACAACTTATATAAAAGTTTAAAGACCTACTAAACAATATTGTTGGTTGTCTATGGATATATTCATCTGTAATGTAAGGGCAAAAAAACATGGCTTAGGAGGGCCCATGATAAATAACTTGATAGTATTTCTGAGGTGGTGGAGACTTTAGGAAGGAGGGAGGGAGCAGTGAGGCTTGGAGACCAGTACCAAAAGAGATTTTAACTTCGTATGGTTTAATTTGCAGATATTAAAGGGATCTGAGGCAAGCATGACATAATAACTTTTGTTAACTCTGGGAGCTGGGCATTATTTGCTGTAGTCTTTGGTCTGATCCTAGATTACTTAAATACATAAAATTACCTTAAAATGAAACATCAAAAAAAGTCTTTTTATACCATTATTCTTAAGTTCCGCATAAATCAGAATAGCAGTGCACAGTCAATAGAAATAACCCTCCTCTGGGTATTTGCATATTTACAGTGAGTGTTGATAATCACATAAATCTAAACTGCTGAGCTAGTTGTTTTGAATTCTCCTAAACTTAAGTACTTGTTCTAACAACTTGGAAATCAGTTATGTATATGTTACATAGTGTAACAAGTTTTAGGCTGTGTTTCAGGAACAGGTGCCTTTTAAACAGGAGAATCTAATTGTGGTATTTGCCTCAGCCAATATCACTTTCATTTTAAAAATGTTGTCGTAAATAATTCAAATGGATGGCATGCTTTCCATTTCTGAATAGCCACAGGCATGTTACTTATTCAGAGGATTTCTTTGGCCGGGAAGTGAGACTTTCATTTGCGAAGAAGCTTCCACTGGGAAGAAATTTTCTCATTGCTTTTCATGTAGGATTTATGTTGGTTTGAAAGTGAAAATTTTGAGTCCTTGTCATGTGAAAATAGATGCAGCTATAGAAACCAAAATCTTATGTTTTCTGCAGCATAGAACTGCCCCACTTATTTTAGACTCAGGTCTAGTCAGCTCACCAGGCTGGACCCAATAGCGTAAAACTAGGAAATAAGCAAAGGGAAGTTTGGGCACAGTGTGAAATTTGGGCACAAAGCCTTTAGCACTTACCCAGTTTCCTAAACCTAATCTCTCCCTCAGCCCACCGATGTTAAATGCAGCAAACTAGAAGTGGGCAGAGGGACTGCTGAAAGGGTAATTGGGTGGTCTTTTTAATTTCACAAGTGAAAGTTCAGAGTATAATGGCAAGGAAGGAGGAAAATAATTTTATTAAGGTGACAGCAACATAAAAAGTGGACATGATTGCTTTAAAAAATTTGTTTTAGTAGAGACGATTTTCCTACAAACCTAAATAGCCCTACTATATTACAGCATAGTGACGGTGTTTGTAGTCATAGTGCTGAGTGGTTGGTGTTTTCCAGAACAAGTCTAGAATTAACTGACCCAAGTTTTTCCACACCACCTTAACTAATGGATCTCTTTGTCTTGGTTCCAAAGGTCTTAACTACCTGGATGAACTCCCTTTTGCTGAACTGATGCCATAAGGGTGGACTAATCTGATGGTGGATTTTTATATGCAGAGACTAAATTTCTGGAAAATATTGCAGGTTTTGCCTTCATGTTAAAATTTTAAAGTTCGTAGTATTTATTAATACATGTTTATACTCTTAGAATTTCCAGTCTGGCAGCAAATGGAGTCCTTTTCTAAAACCATGTGATTCTAACTTGTGCTTGTAATTTGTTTTTAGAGAGTTAGCCAATTTGTTTGAAGCTACCAGTTTCAGAACATACTCAGTATTCCCTAAATAATAGGAAGTTAGCCTGAACTTGTATGGACCTTATGACATGACTTAGAAATTGATCCTTGAAAAGAAAGATAAATCCTAAATGTAAGTTTATATATTTGCCATTCATTTACTTCATAAATGTAAGATCTAGAAAAATGGCCAGGTTATTTGGGTTTTGGCATGTATTAAAACTTTCCTGACTCATCTCAATAAGCTCTCATATTGTTTTTCATAAATTGTAGATCACACTGTTTTCTTCTTTAGGGAGACAGTGTGTGGTCAGGTACAGAGTCTCACAGGCAGAAGTCAGACTCAGCTCCTTCTCCTCTGCTTGTTTGACCTTGAGCCAGTTATGTACCCTCTTTGATCCTTAGTTTCTATTTGTGGAAAACGGTGATCCTCATGCCTACTTAAGGTTGTTCTGGGGGTTAAATGAAATTCATGTGTAGATGAGACTCACTGTGTACAGTACATATAGTGAAGTATTTCATACTTATTCCCTATCCCTTTCTGTTTGAAACAGAAAAATTTGGATTAGAAAATTGCCACGTTTGGGGAGCCTGGGTGTCAGTTGGTTGAGCATCTGACTTGGCTCAAGCCATAATCTTGCGATTCATGAATTCCAGCCCCGCATTGGGCTTGCTACTGTCTGCATAGAGTCGGCTTCAGATGCACGCACTCGTTCTCTCTCGCTCTCTCTCGCTCTCTCTCGCTTTCTTTCTCTCTCTCTCTCTGTCTCTTTCTCAAATATAAATTACATTAAAGAAAAAATTGTGTCCTTTTACTTTGGCTCTCAGTTTTCCCTTCTGTAATGCCTGTGGTTTGATATCTGTGTTTATTATTTGAAGATGGTGGATTCCTGGAGAGTGCGGACTCTGGTTCCAGTCACATCTGCTTGCAAATGTGCAGCTCCAGCTTCCCCAGAATTCGAGGAAGACTCATAATGGTTGCCATAATAGGTTTCTCTGACTTCCTTACCTGAATTCTTTTAAATTCTTGCTGCAGCCTCCTTCCAATGGTGGAAAGCTCTAGCGTATATTTGAAACTTTTTCCTGTAGGAATTAACACTGGGATCCTCAGTGGGGGCAGTCAGAGGGTCAGCTTAGAAATTACCTCATTTCGAGGAAGAGTGATCATTGTCTTTCTTCCAGAATATATTTGGTAGCCAAATAGCTATGAATTTTTCAAGATTATTTTTATCTTGTTAATAGAGGTATTTCCTGAAACCAAATCTTTGGTCTCAGGATTCTGTGATTAGTCGTAATTGGAGAATGGCCATTATTATGAGGCCCCATTGGGAAAGGAAAGGTTCGGTCCAGTATTTTTTTAATGGAAACAAACTAAATGTCGGGAGTTGTCTGTAGATGCAGTTGAGAAGCCCTTTACTGTCAAGTACTGTCTTCTCTTAGCTTCAGTTCTGTTTCCATGGCAACCACAGTGTCTCGAGTGCCTGGCTGAATGGTTTTACAGGAAGCTGAAAAACATTGCTATTCTAAGTAGCTTTCTTTTTACTGTACAAAGGGATCCTTCCCTTACTGTAGGCTAGCCAACATTTACTGGGAACAAAGGAGGCTATTTATGCTGATTGTATTCTGGGTAGAGGGTAAAGAAATGGGGAGACCTCAGCCCCTGGTTACTTTGTTTTTGTGGTTGTTGTTCTTCGCATTTTGGAAGAACCAAATAATTTACCTTTTCATTATTTCAGATATGGGGTTTCTTCTTTGTGTTAAGCAGAATTTATATTCTAAGGGTAGAACTGGTTAAAGAAAAAAGGTGGTGGTGTGTGTCTGGGATAATATTAGTTACAGTGAATTTATAGCTTTCAAGTATCTATGAGGGCAGTGTATTTAACAACAAAAAGTGCCCCATGCTAGCAATAGACACAGAAAGATAATGGCTCAGCAGTTAGTAGGCTTATCCTTTATTGTATGTTAAAATTGTCATTTGGATTTTCTTTACATGTTAAAAAACTTGTATTCCCATTTGTTTACATGGTAGAAAAATTATATATGGTGGAAGTGTCTTTGGGCATTCAAAATTAAATGTAGTTCCTTTCTGGCAATTTATAACTTGTGTTCATTTCTTAGGAAAAGAAATCAAGGGTATCAATGCAGTTCCATTAAAAGCTGATACAATAATTTTAATTTCAAATATAATCTTACTCGACTTCTTTTCTGAGTTCTTTCAAATTTTCCTTAGAAGTAAGTTAGAAAAAAATTTTTTTGTTTACTCTTTACTAGAGACAGCCTTTAAAAAATTTGTTTAATGTTTGTTTATTTTTGAGAGAGATAGGGCACAAGTGAGGGAGGGATGGAGAGAGAGACACACACAGAATCTGAAGCAGCCTTCAGGCTCTGAGTTGTCAGCACAGAGCCTGATATGGGGCTCGAACCCACGGACTGTGAGATCATGACCTGAGCTGAAGTTGGACACTCAACAGGCTGAGCCACCTTGGCACCCCTAGAGACAGCCTTTTAAAACTGGACTCTGATAATGAAAGCCTTTAATTTTTAACACATGCGGACCTTTGTTCCTAATCTTGTTCTGTTTCATATACATAGTTAAAATTAAAGAAAATCCATAGAAAATTCCAATGTGTGTTTTATATGCCTGATATCTATCATTCTTGTGCTGGCATGCCAGGTCTAAGGACCCAGAGGGGGATCCCACAGTATTGCCAAGAGGGTCCCTGTCTGCACGCAGGATAGAAATCAAACACGAGCCAGCAAAAGGTGAAAACAGAGTTTATGGAAGGTACAGAGAGAGTGCAGGTACAAACAGAGCATGTAGGAGACTCAGGAAAAGAGGGAGTCTTGTCTTTGCATGGAGCTGAGAGTTTTTATTGAGGATTATGGTCTGATGTATGTGTTCTCTTGGGCATCCTGGAACTGGTGGTTAGAACAAAGATGAGGACCCAGGTGTTATTCCTGGGAGCCAGGGGGTCTAGCATTGAGATATTTAGCACCAGTGATCTGGAATATGGACATGATGGCTTCCTAGTCCTTAGATGTTGTCTGTTGTGCTGGAAGACTCCAAAGAAATCATTAAGTCCTTACACCTTACAAGGAAGACATACATTAAGCCATGTGTACGGCAGGGGTGCAGGTCCCAGCAAGAATAGAAGCAGGAAAGGGAGCAGAGAGCAGATATTCATGGAGTCCCTCGGTTTCCCTGTCTCAACCCCATTTCTTCTATAAAATGTAGTTTTTGCTCTGCAAGATAGACATTTCATGGGAGCTGAGATTTTGACCCTGACTATATTTAGATAAGTTAATGCCATTTTAAACTAGTCCTTTACTAGTCCTTTACTGAGCTCTAGTGATGTTTCTTTTGCATTTTTATCTTATCAGGTCTTGGCAATTTTCAATAAAATAGTTTTGGAAAGTATCTCAAGAGACACTTATTTAATACATCTTCAAGTCTGACTAGCACCAAATGGAAGATTTAATAGCAAATTGCATTGCTTTAAATGTCCTCTACCAGATGGTTACAGTAATAGGTTTCATAAGCAGTTTTTCTCAGGTAACCCTGAAATAATGATGTGAGGAATTTACTTTTTGAAAGAACTTGTGTGATCTAAAATGAGTTTTTAAAAAGTTATTTTAAGGTATCTAGAGCCAAAATTTGATGAAGTATTTGCTGATGTTGGGGGAGATCATCAAGATGTGACTCTTGGTTGGCCTGTGAGTGGGATGTGGGTGGTCAGAGGCTCCTGACCCTCTCCCTATTCTTGGAATGTGGGTTCTGCTTGCCTTCCCCACTCCCAGGGGCTGCTCTAAAGACATAGCTTTGAGATGATGTGTGTTGAGGACATCTGCATGGTATATGTGACTGAACCCAGTTAAGACCTCTGTGTGAACTTTGAAGGTTCACACAACTGGGGATCCAGTTGTCTTGCTGCCACCCAAGACAAGTTTCGTGTGTGAGCTGCCTTTGCTGGTTAAAACTGCCAGCTACCAACTTGGAGTTGTCTGCCTCTTTCTTTGGTTTCTTTCTGACCACTAAGTAAGGGGCCAGTTTTAGATTTCATCCGGGAAGATCTTGAGAAGGTTTACAACGAATAGCTGAATATTTTCTTTATTTTTTTTTTATTTATTTTGAGAGAGAACACAAGCAGGGAAGGGGAAGAGAGAAGGAGACACAGAATCCCAAGCAGACTCCACACCATCAGCACAAAGCCAGATATGGGGCTTGAACTCGGGAACTGTGAGATCATGACTTGAGCTGAGATCAGGAGTCAGATGCTTAACCAACTGTGCCACCCAGGTGCACCTTTTTTGAAAAACAAAATTTTAGTGTTTGTTTATTTTTGAGAGAGAGACAGAGAGAGAGAGAGAGAGAGAGAGAGAGAGAGAGAGAAAGGGAGAGAGACAGGGAGAGAACTCACAGAAGCAGGGAAGGCAGAGAGAGGGAGAGAGTGATACCAAGTAGGCTCTGCACTGTCAGCACAGAGCCCAGCGCAGGTCTCAATATCACAAACCATGAGATCATGACCTGGAGCTGAAGTTGGATACAACGCTCAACAGACTGAGCCATCCAGGCACCCCTGAATATTTTCTTTAAGGAGCTATAGGATTTGACTGGTGTACTCAAAGAGGTTATAGATTATCTTGGTATAGAAAGCCAATATCATAAATCTGGGAAAAATGACTACCTTGCATGATAATGAGTTGATACGGGTTCAGTAAAGGAATGTAGAGCCTTTAGAGAAGGGCTATTTGTAGGAGGCGGGATTCAGAGCGTTTCATTAATTCAACAGAAATGTATTGAACAAATGCTTTATATTAGATGTTATGTACTGTGCTGGAATTACAGTAATGAACAAGACTGTGTCCCTAAATGTATGGAGCTCACAGTCTGGTGAGAGGTCCAAACACAAAACCAGGCAATTACCTCGGTGATAAAATCTATGTTGGGCGAATTATAGAGTATTAAGGGTAGACCTGGATTTATAAGGAGCAACAGATTTCGTTGAAGATTTTTTGAGGACATCTGAAACTGAAACAGAAAGAAATCCCAGTGGACATTTCTATTTACCCACTTAAAATAGGGTTCCTTTTTTTCTGCACTTAATTTTTTGGACACGGTCTCCTAAAATATAAATAAATTTTTCTTAGAAACTAAAATATTTAGATTTTAGAATTTTATAGTAAGAAGAGATCTTGGAGAAATCCAGACTGTTTTAACATCAACACCTTTATAACTCTGGAAAGGAAAAGAAATGCAAGATTTCTAAAGTGTGCCAATGGGTCAGGATATAGAGACCTCCTCTCATAATGTGAGTGTTCAGGGAAGATTACATCTCTGTATACTCTACCTTTTTCTTTTGAGGAAAGGTTTTATTCTCCTAATACATGCATAGTATCTTTATCAGACCTCAAGCCTTTGTATCTGCTTCTATATCCTTTAACAGAGAACAAATAGGGAAATAAAAAAATAGTTGTAATCTATTAATCTATGTAATCTATTAAGAACTAGCACTAAAATTATGGCTGCCACCAGCCACCCTGACCTAATTAATCTGTCTCCTAAAGGATACGAAAAATTAATGTTTTTAAATGGCCCTCATTCCTTTGGAAAGCTTAGATATGGTCCCATCAATACATTATTTCTCAGTTGGATGTTTCCCCATTAGATCCTACTGATTGCTTTAATTTTGTACCTTAGCTGAAATCACTTCCCCCTTGTTTATGTAGCTTCTTTCATAACATCCATTATTCCTGAAGAGTTTCTTGCACTGAAGAATTTCGAAACAGACAGTAAGAGGTCTTCTAAACTGATACACTTTCCTCACCCTTGTTAAGAATGACTCTCAGATGTTATTCATGATATTGATATGTTCTTTTCTGAGTCACATTTAGTGGAACGGCCAATAACTCAATGTTAAATCCCAGTTTTTAAAATTTATGATAAAAGGAATGAAACTATCACAGAGAACAAGAAATATGTTGAAAAACATAAAAGTTAGAATTATGTAAGAGTTCAAATATATGAAATATTCTCAAGGCATTGGGTATTTTATGGGATATTCTTTTGTGCTGCTTTATTCCTGTAACTGTCAGAATGCTCTTCCATTATAGTATTCTCTTGTTGTAACATTTTGAACGGTAATTGTTATTTTTCTTGTCCATTTCTATTGCACCAATAGACTGTGTGCTTCTTGGCTTTTTTTTTTAATGCCTGGCATATTATAGGCACTTGGTTAATGTTAGACTGAATGTACAGTGATAAATTAATGTGATTCCCATTGATGAGAAATATATTTTAGCTTACCTCCGCCCCTGGCATTTTGTCAGATATTTCACTTGGAAAAGTATTGGCTGAGTTTGGGACACTCCTAGGAACAATTAATTATGTAGTCCATTTGCTTGTAAAATGTAAGCATGGGCAAATAATGGCTGTATTATATGGAGGCCTAGTATTACGCAAATATAATTTCAGTATAATATTAGAATGATATGCTCACAGTTCTCTGTTCCTCTGCATTATCTAAAAATGCTGACATTGGGGCACCTGGGTGGCTCTGTGGGTTGAGCGCCTGTCCCTGGATTTCTGCTCAGGTCATGATCCCAGGTGATAGGATCAAGCCCCACATGGGGCTCCAATTAGAGCCAAAAAAAAATTCAGATATCTTTTTTTAAATTAAGATATCTTAAATTCCCAGAAATTATATACAGAAATTTGGTGCATGTAATATACATATAAATATACACATGTTATGCTTGTAAAATATTTATGAATGTGTTTACATGTGCATATTAAAGATTATTTTCTACCAACAGCCTCCTAGAATAATTATAAAAGAGAAAAAAGAGAGGCACCTCGGTGTCTCAGTAAGTTAAATGTCCAACTCTTGTTTTCCACTCAGGTTATGATCTCACAGTTAATGAGACTGAGTCCCCCTGTGCTAAGAGCACAGAGCCCAGCACAGAGCCTGCTTGGGTTTCTCTTACCCTCTCTCTCTGCCCCTCCCCTGCACTCTGTCATGCATTTGCTCTCTCTCAAAATAAACTTAAAAAAAATCTTTTTTGTAAGAAATTAAAAAGAGGGAGGGGGAAAGGGAACACATGTGTGACTGGGGAAGGGGCAGAGAAGGAGGAAGAGAATCCCAAGCAGGCTCTGCACTGTCAGCACAGAGCTTGTCAAGGGCTTAATCCCATGAACTGTGAGATCATGACCTGAGCCAAAATCAAGAGTCAGATGCTTAACCAATTAAACCACCCAGGAGCCCCACAAAATAAATAAATTTAAAAAAATTATTTGAGGGTATAAATTAATTAAAATGAAGAAATAACCACTGCTTTCACACGTGGTCACATTCAGTCTTTAAAGATGAGATGAAATTGGTATCTTGCCCAAGGTTTCTGCTTGTAAAAAAAAAAAAAAAAAAAAAAGGAAAGGAGGAGGTGAAACCATCAGGCTCAGCAGCGTGGTGCTGCAAAAGCTTATCCTCAGCACATGCTTCCTGGCCTTACACCTGTATTTTAGTTAATACTGTAAGTTGAGTTTCCTCTGCAGTGAAGGTGCAAACAACTGAAACCTGCTCATTCTCCTTCTGCGAATGTTAGTTTTGGTTTACTCATCAACTTGCTTCTCTGCTGGTCTTCTCTTTCTAATGAGTTTTAACTTTACAGTTTTGTTGAACATAGTAATGACAGTCCAAATGGTCCATATCTATATTGTGAAAAATGTGAACAGAGATTTGTATTTTTTTTAGAGGTGGGGGAGAGAGAGGGAGGGAGAAAGTGGGGAGAGGGGAAGAGGGGAGAGAGAATCTTAAGGTGGCCATATCCCATGACCCTGGGATCATGACCTGAGCTGAAATCAAGGGTCAGACACTTAATTGACTGAGCCACCCAGATGCCTTCGGAGACTTGCATTTTAAATCAGCAGCAGTAGAGGGAGAGAATATTCCCATTCATTTCTTATTTACTCATTATCAGTACAGTCTAGTTTTTTTTGTATCATCTGTGTTTATATTTAGTTTCTTCTCTTGACTAGTCAGATGCAACCCCATGAAATTATAAGAATTCCAGCTTTAAAGGTTTTGATTTTTCTAAAACAGTATGTGGATTGGATAACTTCTTTTGTTTCAGAACCAAAAGTTTCTGTCATGCAGACTGTGGGATTATAAGTGGACCCTTAATGGTGCTTGCAGGCCCATCATTGTTTCCCTCTTGGGACAGTGCACCACATTATCCTGATGTGATGGGGAGCTCTAGGCAGAGCATTTAGGGCCAGGACCCTGATGGGGACAGGGCTCCTCTTCTAGTTAGAGACAGTACACTGTACAGTTTCTTTAAATAAGAGCCTTTGCTGAGGAGATAGCAAATCTGACCTGTTCCTCTCCTTTCAGAGTAGAGGCAACAGGTATTCATTAAACTAATGAGTAATTCTCTACAATCCCAGATTGCAATTTTATACCGTTTTTTCCTCCTCAAACCTGCTGTACATCCTCTCTCAGCCTCACGTTCAGCTGATGACTTTGTTTCAGTTTTTTCAGTGAAGTAGGAAGTAATCAGGAAATGTCCACCAGCTCCCCAGCTATGTGTTCCCACCTAGCAGCATCCACCTGGATTCATTTACTGGGAAGACTAACCATAGTCAAATGCAAGCTCAGTCCCTTCTGTACTCTGCTCCCATCCTGTCTCTCTTACAAGGGGGACAGCTCCAGCAGGTCTCCCCTTTCTTTCTTGTGCCACCATCTTTCTCCTGTCTACTAGATCATTTCAATAGAGCAGTATCATATTATTTCTCTCATCTTAAAAAGCAAGTTCAGGGATGCCTGGGTGGCTTGTTTGGTTGAGTGTCCAACTCTTGATTTCGGCTCCAGTTATGATCTCATGGTCTTAAGATGAGCCCCTGCTTTGGGCTCTACACTGGGTATGAAGCCTGCTTGAGAGTTAGTCTCTCTCTCTCTCTCTCTCTCGCTCTCTCTCGCTCTCTCTCAGCCCCTCTCATTCTCTCTTTCTCAAAAAAAAATTCTGTAACCACGGACTCTGCTTCCTCCTTCTGCTATCTTCCCATTCTATGCCCTGTCTTTCCAGTCAAAGCTCCTTGAAGGAGTTGTCTGTTATCTGTGTCTCCAATTCTGCTGCTATTCTTTTAAAAAAAAAGTTTATTTTTTTATTGTGAGAGAGAGAGAGAGAGAGAGAGAGCACAAGTAGGGGGGAGGGGTGGGGTGGGGGAAGAGAGAATCTCAGGCAGGCTCCACGCTCAGCACAGAGCCCAATAGGGTCTGGATCTCACGACCATGAGATCATGACCCGAGCCAAAGTTAAGAGTTGGGCATTTCACCAAGTGAGCACCCCAGACAACCCTCTGCTATTCTTTTTTAAAGGTGCTCCAATTAGATTTTCTCTTTAACCATTCCACTAAAACTATTTTCCATCTTAAAGATCCCACCAATCTCTATGTTGCTGATTTGGTGGTCACTTCTCAAGGTTCATCTTAGTAGCCTGGTAGTAACATTGACACAGGTGATTGCTCTCTCTCCTCCCTCCTCCTTGAAACACTTTTTTGACTTGGTGTCCAGCATACTACAAACTCTTCTTTCTTCCTCCCACACTGGCTGCTCCTTCTCAATCTGCGTTGCTGGTTTTGCTTCTTCTGTTTGACCTTATAATGTTACTGTGCTTCAGAGCTCAGGTTTTAGATCTTTTCCTTATGTGAATTCATTGCCATAATCTCAAGATTTTAAACACCATCCATATGCTGGTGAGTCTTAAAATTCTACCTACAGCCCATATCTCCCACCATGAAATTCAGATTTGTGTATGTCTAACTTTTTATCCAACACCTCCAACTGGAGTTTCACATTTAATGTTCCAAATCTGAATTCATAAGCACCCTCTCTACCATGAAACTTGTCTATTATCTTGTATTCTTTCCTATTAGAGTTAATGACAATCCCAACTTCTTAGTGGCTCAAACCAAAAACCTGAGCTTTCATATTCTTCTCTCTTCTTTCATATCCCTGTATCCAAGGGGTAGTGTAGCCCCTTCTCACTATCTCCACTCTCAATACCTTTTGCACAAGCCATTCTCATCTCTTGCCTGATGTAGCAATAGCCTCCAACTATGTTGTCTATCCTTGACCTTTTACAGTCTAGTCTGAGCACAGTGTCATCCTGTTAAACGGGAAGTTATGTGATGGTCCTCTGCTCTGAAGCCTCCAATGGTTTTATGTCTCAGTAAAGCAGAGCCCTTACTAATGGCTGAGAGGGCCACATGTCATCTGCTCTGTGTCCCCTTACTTCTCTGATCCACTCTTCCCCCTCTTTTACTATATTCCAGGACTTTCTTGTGACCATGCCAAACATGATCTCTCCACAGGGTTTTTGCGTGTTCTGTGCTCTCTGCCTAGAACACTTTCCCAACATGCTTGTTCCTTGGTCTCTTTTAATATTGTGTTCAAATGTAACCTTTGCCTGAGGCCTTCTCCAATGACCTTGTTTAGTATTGCAGCACCATCCACGTATTTACTGTTCTCCTTTGCTTGATCTTTTTTCATAGCTCTTACTGCCTTTTGATATTGGATAAATTTACTTACACAGTTTTATTGTTTCTTTTCACATTTGCTCCAGAAGAGCAGGTATTTTTGTCTGTCTCTTTTTATTTCTTTACTGATGTTTCTATAGCACCTAGAATAGTGCCTGGCACATAATAAATGGTCAATACAAATTTGTTTAATATTCTAGGAGGTATGTCAGTATCCTGAGTCAAAATACACGTTTGTTTAAGTCAGTTGTGTCACTTATTCATTTCATATCTACCATTCCTTGAGAGTAGTATTTAAGGCAAATCTGAGCCTAATTGATAGTTATATAATTTGGTTAACTATTTAACCAAATGTGCATTCATTGCCTAGAAACGGAGTCAAAGGGAGGCAGGCATCTGCCTTGGAAGCCATGTTTGGAAAGCCAAACTTAACACTGACAGGTGAAATTGTTAAAAGATTGATTAGGAAGATCTAAATAATATAAAACCACCTTTTTGATCTCTACAGTCTTTAGATTTGTTAAATACTTCTTTTCCATATAAAAAGCAATTTAATGGTCTACTTTGGCATTTATTCTAGTCAAATACCAACACATTTAGTACCAGATGAAATATTTCCTTGTAATAAAATCAGTTGCTCAATCCTTCTAAGTACCAGAGCAGTGAGCTGTCAGCACAGAGCCTGATGTGGGGCTTGAACTCATGAAGATCATGAGATCATGACCTGAGCCGAAGTCAGACACTGAAGCGACTGAGCCACCCAGGTGCCCCAGCAGTGATTTTTTTAAACTTTATGATTATTACTGGGGGAAAAAGTACTTTTAAAAAAAGAAGACTTCACATAGCCAGTTGAAAGTGGAACCTACATATGTCCAGAGTCCAGGAGGATAGGTGTCCTCATCACTGGGATGAGCAGATGAATGTCCTCCCTGCAGTGGATCCAGTTTCTGTGGAATCTGAAAATGATGCAGTATGTTGAGAGCCAGGGGGTGAAAAAAATAATATGAAATTAAGACAATGAATTTAGGTACAGGGCTTTGGAAGGGCCCTGAAGCTTCCTCTGATCTTAATGATCATGTTGGTGATGGTGATGGAGATGAGCATTGACACCTTGAGCCCTTACATGCCTGGCAGTGTTCAGGCAGATTTCACACAGTATTCCCCAAAACAAACCTAAGGCACACTGTACCAGAGGTACAGAGAAGTCATGCCCAGGGTAACACAGCTGGGAAGTGGAGTTGTTAGGAGAGCGAGGAAGGGCAGAAATGAAGAAATAAAACTGAGAACAGAGACTTCCATCAGCCTCAGCCTTGCCACCCATTATTCTGGGAGACATGGAAAACATCGCTTCATCTTGTGTGTATGTCCTCAACTTCACCTGTGAAACAGACATATTGAGACATACTCACTGAGCTATGAACTCATTCTGTTGTTCTGAGGTCAGGGGAAAGTGTGTAGAAGTGCTTTGTGAAGAGTAGAGTGCTTGGGAATGTAGTAGGACATGAAATTGTTTTTCATTCCAACTCAATGTTATACGCGAGGCTTGCAAATAGGAATTTTGCTGACTTTTTATTTTACTTGTAATGTTTCTAATTTACTTCTGATGTTTCTAATTTATTTCTTGGATATGATTTTTTTTTAATTTTTAGGTTACTTGTCTGCAAGACTTTTTTGGTGATGATGATGTTTTTATTGCTTGTGGACCTGAAAAATTTCGTTATGCCCAAGATGACTTTGTCCTGGATCACAGTGGTAAGGCAATTCTTTGACTGTCTTGGAGGCTTGGGGTTTAGTTAGTTGGTACATGTTACATGTTCTGGCATGTTGAAGAAAGGAAGCATTTGCCTAGTTGTAAAAAACAAACAAAAAACTTGATATTCAAGTATTTTTCAATTTTTAGCCATTTTAGTTCTCTTTTTACTGCATTCTTTTGCTTCTGAAATGGATTTCCTGCCATTTCAGAACAAGCGCTAGCTGTGCCACCATAAATGTATGGATTGTATTGAATCTGAAATGGTTAGTTATACAATTTCCATGTGCACAATGGGATACATAATAGGATAGTAACTAAGTTGTTGATAATAATTGTCTCAGGTTTTATTTTTACCTCATTGTTCTGTTTGCAACTTAAAAAAATAATATGTATTGTTCATATATGCAGAAAAAAATAAAGCTATTTTCATTGCTAGAATAAGAAAATCCCTTTCTCCAGTGTATGGAGTTTTCAACTTTTTAGCAATAACCCCAGTGATTTCAAGTGTATTGATTCTGGAGAATTGCTTTACCCTGTTGTCCTGAATTAATTTAAACCTATTACAGTAACAGTAATTATTTTAGCTGATAGTTTCCTCTCTAAGAAGTAAAATCATACAGACATATTTCACAAAGGAGAGGGATGTTAGAGCTATACTCTCATTCTTTAATTTCATGAATCAGGAACGTTGGCTTTTCAAAAATTAGACTGATGGTGTACCAGTCTAATTTCCAGTTGTTGTGATTCTGGGCATCCAGAATTAGAGAAACCTATTACCAAATAGTGTGATCCATAAACTTGCTAAAATTCAAGGTGATACATTTTGTGGTACCAAACTTCCTTGTGTAATTCTTTCCTGTTACACTGTGTCAGTTACCTTGGGGATAATGTATCTACTTGGTGGTTGGGCCTCATTTATCTATACTTTGTTTTTGTTTCATTGTTTCACTGCTGCCACATTTCTTTGAGGGTTCCTGTACTGTTTTATATTCTGTTGGACTAGCCCTGCTTTAAACTGCTACTACCACTGGAAAGAAGTACAGGGAATGTCCTTTTGTATTATGTGTGCTAATACTCTCCCCTCTTCTCAGAGATGACTAAGGTTGACTGAAACTGTGCGTTTGCATTATTGTCTGTATTTTACATCTTCCTTGATTTTAGCTTAATTTCCATTTCATAACATTTCTTTGATATCAATCAATGTTAGTAAATTTGAAAATTGAGACACTTTAACACGATATATTCTAGGTTATACAGTTAATTTGGGTAACAACAACAAAACACTTAGTACGTACTATGTATGTAGCAGTCATTGTTCTCTGTGCTTTATGTGTATGTTATAAACTTCCCTAAGCCAGTTTTATCATTCATAGTTTTTGTTGTTAGCTACTGATGACCTCCAATAGTGAAAGGTGGTTGAGAGCTACTGATTTCTTCCCTCTCAGTCGCCAGTTACTTAACCTTCTGCAAACTGGGGATAATTGGCTTTTTCATAAGATTTTGTGAGGATTAAATGAGTTAATATAGGAAAAGCAGTTGGTGCCTGTAATATAGCATGCGCTATTGCTATCGTTATTGTTGTAAATGTCATTGTATCACCACCATCAGGCCATAATATTAGACCTAATTCTGCCACTGTTACATTTAGTAGGGGACAAAGTTGCTGTTGCTTTTAAAATCAGTTATTTTAATCTTAATTAAAGATTGTGTTTAACCTTAACAGAGTCCTAACTCTCTATCCTTTTAGGATTCTGACATCTTGCATTAAAGATTCAATAAATTGCTAATGTCGTCTTAGCCAAGTAACAAAATCCTTCTTTTAAGAGCTGGCTTCAGGGACGGGCTTAGAGTCCTAAAATGAGGGTGTAGTTCTGAAGTTCTAGTTATTGGTTTTCTAGATTTACACTTGTGCTTATTAAAGAGTGGCAGTGCCTTTAAGGTGACTCTAACACACACACCACTCCTTTCAACAAGGAAATACTTTTTAACATACACAATGCTGATTAACTAAACTGAGGTTGCCACAGCCCCCTTCAGAGTAAGGTTTTGATTAGGATCTTTCATATGCTAACTAGACTCTCCTGGTGTGTATTTTCCTGATTAGTGTACTTCACATGTTAATTTATTGCCCCCAAAGTATAGATTAAAACCAACCCACATTTTAATCTTACTGCATAAATTGAAGTATTTTAACATAAATTATACACAGTATGTTATCTAATTTAATCCTTATAACAAGGCTACAAAGCAGATTTTATACTTTTCCCAGTCGCATAGGGGAAAAACTTGAGGCTTAGAACCTAACCGAGGTTTCCCAGTTAGCAAAATCAGAGTCATGATTCATTCAAAATCTGCATGACTCCAAAACCCATGTTGTTAGATATTCAAATTAGCAGTGATTATTTTAGCTGTAATTAGTTCTGTTACTCTAAATGCTGTTTTATTTGGTGATTTATGGAAAAACCTAAGTTATTTTTTAAAGCTAGTTTCTTCATTTTGATACTCCATACTTAGGGAAAGTGGAAAATAAGATGGTAAAAAGTCCCATACCCTTTCAAAATAAGATTATCAGAGAGTTTGGAGAGAATAATAAAATTGTAGGCTTTTGCTCTCAATGCTACTGACTGAAAAAAGAAGTTGCACATGTTTGGATTAGGCTCTGTGGGTGTGATCAGGTTAGGACATTGGAATTTCTATATTCATTAATATAGAAACAATGAGATGTGCTCTACAAGATGTGTGCTTCACTAAAGATAACGTCAGGTGTACTTTTGGGACAGTTGCTCTGTATATTAACGTTTAACAACAATAGGAAAATAATCCAGGAATGGTTCTAGGCAGTAGACTATGTTCACGTGTGATCTTCCCTTGGTTAGTATTTAAACAAGATTTAGTTAATGTACTTTCCTTCCTTTCTAGAATGCCGTGTCTTGAAGTCATCTTATTCCCGCTCCTCAGCCGTTAAGTATTCTGGATCTAAAAGCCCTGGGCCCTCCCGACGCAGCAAATCACCAGCTTCAGGTAGTTAATCATTCTCCTTTCAGTATTCTTTGATTATTATGAACTAGCAGGCTTTCCCATGTTTGTATGCAGCTTGGTTCCAAAACAACATATAGGTGACATGACTTTTAAAACCAAACGTTTAAGTCTCTTTCTCAGAGTTGTTATAAATCTGCTAAGACACTTGTTTGTTCTGTCCTGACACATTTTCTTAAGAACAATCATTATCTAGAATCTTCTCCTGGTATTTACTCAGAAGTGCTTCACATTGTGACCACTGCATACTGTATTTTTAAGTTTGTGCTATATGATTGTGGATATTTTCTTCTCTTACTGGTTTAAAACCTACATAGACACACCTAACACAGAAATGCGTTTACTTGATAAGTTTCACAGGTGTTTCCTTCTTTAAGCAATTGAATAGCAATGATTATTATTGGAAATTAGTACTTATTCAAGAGTCAGCTTTACCTATAATTAAGTTTCTTTCAGGTTCTAAACCTGTACATTTGTCCTAATTTTGATTGCTCTGGGGTGATTTTTTAAAAGCTAAAAACATCTATCAATATCTTGATATATTAATTCTGTAAGATTTGTGTATAGTAATTATAAATAATTTTGGAGTACTATTAAGGAAGAGATGTGAAAGCCATGATTTTACATGTAGGAAATCTAGAACATTATGAAAGTAGTATCAATAAAAACTGTCTCAAGCATCAGACTCTTTATAAAAGACTGAGTTTTTTGGACATTATACTTTTCACTGATTCCCCCTTAGTACCCACCCCACTTTCCTTAGGTCAGGCTGTTTTACCCTTTTTTTGTATACACGTTCAGACCTGCTGAATAACTGCTCTCCTTACTGTCTCCTCCTCCTTGTACTCACTGAATATACAGTAAAGAGGGGTGGCCTTCACTCCAGTGCCTACTCTGCAGCCAGATCCCCAGGTGAGCCATGATGCGTATGGCTTTGTCACTCTGCTGGGTTTTTTTCGTTTTTGTCTTTTGCCACATTTCTGTTTCCTTTTGCTCCATTTCCATGAACGTATCTGGCTTGTTCCAGGGTACATCTGCGCGCTGTGGAATGCTTCACGGTGCTCAGGATGCCTCAGCCTCCTGTCTTTACTAGAAAACTGGTCATTGTCAGAAGATAGCCAAATGCCTCTCTGTGTACTTGCAGGACAAAGTGATTGAGGAACCATACCGCCTCCAAGGGCCTATCTTCTAGTTAATGTTCTGTTATTGAAGATAATATTTGCAATGTTATTGATATTGGTAAATATTCTGTTATTGACAAAGTAATATGAAGTAGCCATAGAAGCAATTAAACTCTTCTGTTCTTACTTTCATCTCCTTCTAGTATTACCTTCCTCCTCATCCTACAGCAAATAAGCCCAACACTATCTAAAAATATTGACAATATGAATATTTTTAACTGAAAGCATCCCTCTATTGTGAAGCTTATTTCAAATCATACTGTACTTTCTGTAAAGTATCTCAAATACAAGGAAAGCTAATATGTGAAATTTGCATAAATACAATTACCTGACCTTACCATTTAGTAAAATGTGGATTTTTGTCAGGTCCTTAGCTTTTGATTTAGCCATAGGTTTACAGAGGTTTATCCTAATGGTAAAATAACTAAATAGAAGTGAGGAGAGTGATTCAAGAATAAGGTATTATAATGAATCCAATACACACTAAACTAAACACATGTTTCATAATCATATTTGTCTGTATAAAGAAAGATGTATTCAAATCTTTTTAACTTGGATTTGGAATGCTTACAAATTGACTCAAGAAATCTTAACATTGCAGTACCCTCAGTGTTTAAGTCCATATTTGCATTTGGGATAGTAGAATAGATCTTAAACTCCTAAGTAAAAGTTGTGAGACGTTTAAATTATGTTTCAGAGGGCAAACAGCTTCTTTATGAGAGATTAAACTCAAAAATATCTTCACAGGGGCACATGGGTTGGCTCAGTTGGTTAAGCATCCAACTTCGTTCCGGTCATGATCTCAAAGCTCGTGGGTTCAAGCCCCGCATCGGGCTCTGTGCTGACAGCTCAGAGCCTGCAGCCAGCTTCAGACTCTGTCTCTCCCTCTTTCTCTGCCCTTCCCCCTATCATGCACTGTCTGTCTCTTTCTCTCAAAAGTAAATAAATATTAAAAAAACAACGTTATGTTCGCCACATACTGCAGTTACAGAAACCTGAGAGTTTTGTATTATTAAAAGCCAACTACCCATAAGTACAACTCACATTTATAGACCTCTTTAGCTGTGGTATACCTGTTAACATTTAGAAAATTCCATGGGACTAATTGGAGTTTCAAAGAGAGCTAGTAACTTTGTAGATGTAATATTGTACTTTTTCTATATTGGGACAGAAGTGGAGTCTTCTGGTTGACTGAATTCTTCATCAAAATTCTATCAGAATAGCTAAATAGTATGTAATAAACACATAGAAATTCATCCAGATAACATAATTTGGTAGATATTACTATAATTTGAGTCCTAAAAATTCTCACTTTAGGTTTCTTGCTTGTGAATCTTTCAGAGTCTACCAAGATAGAAAGTATTCAAAACAAGCAAGTGAACAAAAAACAAAGCCCAAGTTTATTTCTTACCTTACAGTAGAGAGGAGGGGTGCATGATAAATATCCTTATGTTGGGAGAGAGAATCTGGAGGTAGTGAAGGAGTAGGAGGAGGACAAAGGTGCTGGCTGCTTGTTACATGCCTACCAGTTGGTGGCAGCAGTGTGAGGGGAGTGACTACAACACTGCACTGTCCTGGGTCCCACTTACCCTCCCTAGGAGTCTGGAGAAATGTGCAAATAAATGAAGTTAAGGACTACTCATTAGGGAGCACTTTTTAGAGCCTTCCAAATGCTCTGGGAAACTTAGAGGCCCACAGGTGACTTAGTATCTCTTTAGGATGAGATTATTTGGGGGGGAAATATGGACATGCAGTTACTGACACCAGTAAAATCCTGGCAGTGAGTTTTGTTAAGAAACTATGTTTAGGCAGAGGATAGTGTGTTTTTAGGGAGATTTGTTTGCTGTCAGGATCACCATTTGCAGGAATTGATTTTTCTCCTTTAGTCCCTTTTCTGTCACTGTTCCAAGGTAACATTTGATACCAGTGTGGTGTCTGAGTATCTGTGAAGCGGTTCACTCATTGAGTAGGGATTGGTGACCTGTGCAGGTTGCTGTATGGAATGAAGAAAAAAGGGAATAAAATTCAGTCTCAGCTCACAGTGACTTGACTTGTTCATTGCCCATAATAATCTCTATTTTATGTGAATTCCTGCCACCAACTCCCTTTATTTAAAGAGAATTTTTAAAACAAACAACATTGAAATTTAACTTAATCGAGAAATAACTAGGATTGTTGAATATTCTTAAAAGTTTCTAATTGCACAGTTCCTTGTGTTGCACTTGCACTCTAAAGATGCACATATATTAAGAAATTATAGATAATTGATACTTATTTATGCATGAGGGGTTTTGAAATTAGAAAAATTAAAGTTTGGTCAGTTAAAAGTGACTAGAAATTTTTTTCATCTGTACCCAATTTTTATTTATTTTTATTTATTTTTACTTTTTAATGTTTATTTATTCTTTGAGAGAGAGAGACAGAGCATGAGCACAGGAGGATTGGAGAGAGGGAGACACAGAATCTGAAGCAGGCTCCAGGCTCTGAGCTGTCAGCACAGAACCCAACGCGGGGCTCGGACTCACGGACCGTGAGATCATGACCTGAGCTGAAGTCAGTCACTCAACCAACTGAGCCACTTTGGCACCCCATGTACCCAATTTTTAAAAATGAACAATGCAGCAAACAAGCAACAATGAAGCAAACAAACATGACTTTGTAGACCCCAGATGTCCTGGTTTACAGATGACACATCCTATTACAAGCACTTACCGATACAGGACTTTTGCCTCTACTTGAGGACGGGTGCTCACTTTTTTTGAGTCACTTATTTAGAACTTTTATCTCTACGTTTTGCTTTTTATACTCATTAGCTTCATTTAAAATAATAGTTGTTTGCTTCCTCATATTTAAAAAAAAAAGAAAAGAAAAAGATGGACTTTGCTTTTCTTTCCATAGAGTTGAATGGCAGTTTTTATCTTTAGGCAAAGCATTGAAGATTAATGATAAAAGAGGTTACAAATATTTCTTAGAAAAATAATTACACCAGTCCTAGACATTAACTACCAACTTTGTGAAATTACAGCAGAGATGGATCCAGGTGATACGATTAGGAATAAGCATGAGTCCTGCTGAAATGTTTGACCAGGATTTTGTAGTATAAAATCTGCAAATTTATCTTCCCCTCTAAACAGCCGTAGTTAGGGGTGCCTGGATGGCTCAGTCGGTGAAGTGTCCGACTCTTGATTTTGGCTCAGGTCATGATCCCAGAGTTGTGGGATCAAGCCCTGTGTCAGGCTCTATGCAGAAAGTGGAGCTTGTTTAAGATTCTCTCTCTCTCTCACTCTGCCGCTCCCATGCTCATGTGCTCTCTTGCTCGCTGTCTCTCAAAAAATAAACATTGTAAAAAGAAAAGAAAATAGCAGCGGTCATACTTTTCCTAGGTGTGCTCTAAATTGAGCTTTCATCCTAAGAAGTGTATGGAAGTTTGGAGGGGGTTCTATAAAAAACCATCAAGATTTACTAAATAATGGGAGAAATTAAACTGTGAAAACAAGAAAACAGAAGGAATTTAGAAAGAACTAGCTTAGATAAAATTTAAGAGTGTCTTTTATGGCCTTCAAACAAATAAGCAGGAGCTAGAAGAAAAATAACCAGTAATTTTCCATTTCCATTAAGGATGTACTTAGAAAATGTGTTTGGATTATGGTGGAATTGGTTTGGAGAACCGTAAGAACTTCTTGGTTATTCAGGTTGGTGTATACCAAGAGAGTGGATACTGGAAGTTAGAGAAAAACCTTCATAGTAAAGCATTACAAGTATACCAGTCATTTCATTTCTCCACCCTTGCTAGTGGGCAGGGTGTATGGACAAGTTCTCATTCATATCTCTAATTCCATAATGTTTTATATATTTGTTTATGTCACTGTTGGAAAACTATTACTGAAAACAATTCTAGTTTCAGTCCTTATTTGTCTGATACTTTGTAATGCAGTGAGACACATTACTTTCGCTTTTTGCTGATTTGCCATCTGCTTGGAGCTTTAAATGAATCAAACCTTCCCTGGAGCTATGTTGTGCATGTGCTTAGTGTTTTTGAGCACAAGTTGGTTGTTTTGGGTTTTAATGACCTCTGTCTCCTTTATTGTCTTATGGTCAGTTAATGGAACTCCCAGCAGCCAGCTGTCTACTCCTAAATCAACAAAATCCTCCAGCTCTTCCCCGACTAGCCCAGGAAGTTTCAGAGGATTGAAGGTATGAAATCGGATACATGGCATGTTTGTGTGCTTTTGTTATTTTGAGTTGCATAGTTTGGTAGTTTAATTCCTTCAGGGGCTTGGATGTAATAACAAATCAAAAAGGAAAGAGTTTAGGATTTGGAGCCAGGAAGACCTGGCTTTGAATCCTTTGTTTTTCATCTTGTAATCTGGGTCAACTCACTTAACTCTTCTGAGCTCAAGTGTTTCCATCTCTAAAATGGGACTATAAGGTTGTGGTTAGGGTTGAATATATTTTGGTAAAGTATAATAAATAGTAGTTTCCACATTATTATCAAAATGGTTTGCAATGGGAAAGCCTTGGAGAACACTATAATTCTTCTAAAGATCTCATTTTAAATCATTTTAATATTGCTAGCTAACCTAATTTGACTTTGCAAAAGTCTATAAAATAGAATGAAATACTAGCATGGTACTTATATACATATGTAGTAACATAAGATGTGTTCATTTTGATGAGAAGTTAGAAATCCTAGGTTTTTGACTGTGAGGTCCTAAAAATATAAATAGTAACTTAACATGATCAGCAGTTGGGTTAATAGACATTTTGTCTAATAGAGAGGGAGAAGAATGATGAATGAAACCAGATTTGCAAAATTTCAACAACGTTGATTTCACTTAGTAGTTAGTTTTCAATCCTTTAAATTTATAAGAGAAAATTTGCCTGGTAAAATAGCAGTAAATAACTTGGGTTTAAGATTCAAAGTTTCCTTCTGTAGAAATAATCAAATTATCTGCCTGGTAATGCACTCTAAGAATACTGAAGTGTACCTAGTGCTCTGTGTATATGAGAATACACTTAATTCTCTGTGTATAAGAGAATTAACTTGTTCTCTTGGTGCTTTGGTGACTTTGGGAAGATCTTCATTAGGAATACATTCTCCAAAGATGGTTGCCTAAACACTTCAAATATTGTCTGAGTGGTTTTCTTTACATTTAAGGATGTTGAAAAATCTTTTTTGTTAGTAAAATGAGCTGTAAGCGGCCCACCACCCCTGGGTGAGTGAGGAATGAGAGCCTGCTGTGCCTTCACAACTGCGAAGGGCTCATTCTCCACCTGACGCTGAGTAAGGTTTGTCTGTCCTTCCCTGAGAAGGTTGTGTGAACATTCAAAGTGAACCTGCCTAATTCCCGTGTAAGTCACAGAGATCAAAAAGAGAAATTCCTTCTGGAAGAGGACGGCTTGTCTGTTTTGGTGCCTGCTTGCTTGTGTGCGTTGGCAGAAATTGTACTGAGGCTGGCAGTAAGTTTGGGAGCGGCCAAGTACATAGCTGTCACCTACCTCCAAGTGGTGGAAGCTCCTTCTGTTTATCAGAAGAACCAGGCATTTTCTGAGGTGCTAAACTGGCTAAGGTCAGTTTATAATATGATTTCAGTGGAATTCTTAACTGTCAATGATTGAGAAAGTGATATAAATTAAAAATCACTAATCAGCTAAGTATTTTCAGCTCCCTCCCCCCCCCAATTTATTTTCCCCCAAATAGATAGGAGGTGCAGTGTTTTTAATTTGAGTAACTTTCAAGGGAATTAAAGTAAAAATAATTGAAGTTCGTTCACCTCTTTTCTGATTTCAGGTGTTTTGTTGTGTGTTAAAATAAAAACAAGTGGCTCCTAGTGCCTGTAACTGTTAGTCTTAGTTAGGGCAGAGCCCATACAAGCTTTCCAAAGAGCCACATGTGAAGGCTCTTCATGTCCTCCCCCTAGGCCAGGGCTCTGGGCAGAGCCCCTGGCAGGTACCTGACTCTCTGCTTCCCTAGAGTTTCATTCATTTCCCTTTTTCTGTTATCTGTTGGTAACCTTTGCTCCTGTCTGTCTTTTTGGCTCATTTTCAGCTGTGAGCCTAAGATTATTCCTTTTAATTGGTGCCACTAGAGTGCTCAGGGTATACACCCACTCTGCACACTTGCACACAAAGTTGCACAAGATCACTTGCACTTCTGGAGTGGAGGTTCATGGGATTTTAAAAACATAGTAAGTTGCTTTATTGCTGAGACATTAAAGTTCTCATCACGCCAAGTGTATCAGAAATGGTATAGCAACCCCAACACAGCTCCCTGCTCAGGATTACTTATTGGTGCCTAAAGAGGTAAAGAAGATAGGAGAAATGTAGGTTACTGGTCGAGATAGAAGATGAGATTATCTGTAAGATAAAGAGTAGTGGTCTTTCTGTAACTGTTGGGAGCCTCTGCCTTGTGTGAAGGGAGGTTCCCTTCTTTGGATTGCCCATGAGATTTACCTGGGGACTTGCACTCCAATAAAGACAGAAGGAAAGTAGCAAGCACAGCGCAGTTTATTAAGGTGAAAATACACTCTCAAGGTGGGAGATAGTAGGTGGGTTCTGTGAGGTGGAACTGGCCCTACGTTGTTTAGAAATTGGATTTTATTGTTTTTTTTCTGGGTGGGGAGGAGCTGGGATGTACAGTGGGGTGATATCTGATGGAGGCTGCTTCCCATCATTCAGGGGATTCCTCCCACAAGTTGAGAGGGGGAGTTTTTGACCCTATAAGGTTTGTACCTGGGTGGTCATAACAGTCCTTCTCCATCGAGGGGGCAGTAACCTCAATACAAATGAATTTAGTGAGTCTAGAGGTTACCCTGGGACAGAGGTGGAACAAGAGAGCCCATGCTCTGTACCTTTTGCTCTTGATCGGTCAGCCCCAAGGTCTTAGAAGGCCCAAGGTCAGGATGTTGTGTCCTGAGCTTTTAATGTATAACCTGTTTTATCACCATCCTTGCCTCCAGCTCAAGGACTTTGGACTCTGCACCCTGGCCTTCCTTCCACTGTTCAGATCTAGCTTTTACCTAACATTTCCATGACCCCACCCCGGCCCCTCCCAAACCAACTTTGTCTTCCACCGCACTTGAAGCCTGTGGGCTTTGCTCACAGCTGTGAGACCTCTTCTGTGTTTTCTTTCTATCATCTATAAAATAAGGACATTTGATTTCAAGTGACCTCTAAAATGCTAGAATTATAGTTCTTTTAAGTTAGCAAAAAACCCCACCTAGGAGGCTAGGGAGTCTTTTTCTTCTCACTTTAAAGCTGATACAGAATTACCAAATTTTACATTAAATATGAGCAGCTAGATGAGTCTCTGCCACACTGATCAGGTTTTAGGCCACAGTGCCAAATTGCCGCCTGGGTCATGCCTTGCGGAAACGTCATGTCATGACTGTTCCCAGCAATCTGTGGTCCTGGATATTGTCATGGGGATGAAGAACTGCTGTTGAAATACTACAGCTTAGTCATGTTACTTACTGTACCAAATATACTGATTTTGATGTCTGTAAGCGCTAGTCAGCATCTGTCCACGTTTGCGTTATTTTCTCTATTCAGTGACATTACAAATGAAGCATTACAGATAATTACCATGTGTTAGTGCTCTGTTTTTTTCTTCCCCTTCATTTACAATGGCTTATTAAGATCAATTAAGAGGGATTGTCTGACAATGGAGGACTGTTTTTCATAGACAGGAACTATTTATCCTGGTTAGAGGCTTTAATGGCTTTGGGGATAGATAATCTTTTTCCAGAGAATCAGAATTGACAAAAACAAGCCAACCACGCCAGGACAGCATGTGCAGGAGCTGACACTCCTGTCTCTCTATCTGCCAGGATGCAGCTTTTGCCAGATTTTTTTTTTAACTACCTTGGTTTTACTAAGTTGGGAATTAAGCAGAATCAAGTGTAGGTAAGCAGAATTTGATATCCTCTTAGAACCTTCCCCTCTTTATGCAGTTTCTGGGAATCATTTTAGTGTTTTGGTGGGGACTTTGGATGAACCGAAAATGGAAATAGAATCCTATTATGATGTTTAATCTCTGGACCACAGAGGATCCATGGCTGTTTTTTCTTGGCTCATTGAAAAAGAGAAGAGAAATACAGAAGCAACCCACCTCTCCACAAAAACTACTCACAGTTTTTCTGTAATACTCTTTGAGGAAGACATTTCTGCACCATTCATGTGCATTTATAAAAGATCATGCTCTTTGAAGGCTTGGACCAAAGCTAAGAGAGGAAGCAAAGCTGTCTCCAAATTGTGAATATTTTTTTCAGGATGGAAATATAAGGAACAGAGTGGCAACCAAGCAATTGAGGTCCTTTAAACCTAAAGCTGAAAGATGTTAGGGTAACTGAGAATTAGTTGTACTTCAATTATCATTTTTTGGCGTTGCTAGTTCTTTGAAACCTACAATGTGAAAACAAAGTCATTTCAGATCTATAGGTTAGTCTTCATTTTCTAGATGGAGAAACTGAGATGTGGAGATGTGAAGTAACATTTAGCTCAGGGTCTCAATGGCCCAGTGGGATCTCTGACCCTTTCAAGGTCTCTGTCTCTAACCTCTGACTTTCCCTCCATTACTGGAGCATCTGCTTGAAAGACTGCAGCCCAGGAATCTCAGGAGGAAGCTGCTATGATTATTATGGAAAAGCTCTGCATAGGTCTTTTAGGAGGGGGAGTGCTGGGGATGGTTTGCTTACTGAGTATCTGGGTTTAGATATGCATAAATGCTCTGAATAAAAACGGGTTGAGGGGTACCTGGGTGGCTCAGTCGGTTGGGCATCCAACTTCAGCTCAGATCATGATCTCATTGACCAGTTTGTGGGTTCGAGCCCCACGTCGGGTTCTGTGCTGACAGCTCAGAGCCTGGAGCCTCCTTCAGATTCTGTGTCTCCCCCTCTCTCTGCCCCTCCCATGCTCATGCTCATGCTCTGTCTCTGTCTCTCAATAATAAATAAAAATGTTAAAAATTTTTTTAAAAATGGGTTGAGATATCAGAAAAGGGAATGGGAGGAGGGGCTGGTGCCTGGGAAAAGGGAGAGGCAGTCCTGGGGTGGGGGAGAGGTAGATGAAGGGAAGTAGAAAGATAGAGAAGTGCCCTGCACTTCTGCCTGACCCCATGAAGCTTTAGTAAAATGACAAAGTTCACAAGAGGTTAGGGTTATTGGTTTTCTTTGGAAGCCAGAAATCGAGCTGAGTATTGTCAAAATTGATGTACGCTGAAACAAGATCGTGTAGTCCAGGCCCAGCAAACACATGAATACCTGGGTATGAGATAATATTGCATGTCGGGCCTGTCATGGGAGCCACATTGCGAGGATAGTAGCATAACTGGGATTTGAAAACAGAGCCCAAGCTTATCACCATTACTAGCCTCTAAGGACACAGTGAGAAAGCAATACCAGTCTGTTAAACAGATGACTGGAAACAATGTGGCCAGACCAAAAAGTTGTAAAATGAGTTGCTAGGGCTACCTAGAGGTCTCTATTGGGCCATTTCCCCAAAACCTAGTCTGTAGCTAATAGAACTTGGTTTTCCTTTTGTATGGATTTAGGGAATCTGGTTTTCCTAGGGCAAGACCACGGGTGGTCATGGTCACCTGGGAAGGAGGTAATTCTGCAGGCCAGAGCCAAGATACCTTCATAACACCCCAGGCTTTATCTTGACCCCAAGCTACCTACTACAGTCAGACACTTGGGGAGCCCAAAGGCCTTTTTAGTAAGGCCAGTTCATGCCAAGTTGTACTGGGCCTTTGTTCTTCTTTAGTCTTCCTAGTAATTAAAATTTTCTGTGAGTGTTTCAGTCTGAACCAGTTAAACTAAAGGGAACCAAGACAAATCTCTTGCCCACTCAGGCCAGAGGATTAAGGCAGATGGGGCGCCCCATAGTACGTAGTTACATAGAAGGAGAGTGTCAAAGAATGAAGCCTAGAACTCACTGGTGCTTACATGCCTCCATTTGGAGAAGGACATATGATGGTATAGTGGTTAAAAGCATGAGCTCTGAGACTAGAGTTTTTGAGTTTGATCATGGCTTGACCACTCACTAGCTGTATGATCTCAGGCAAGTCATATCACCTTTATGTGTGAGAAAAGGACTAATAGGACCTAGTGCACAGGGTTGACATTAATTAAATACAGAGAAAGCACTTAGAATAGCTTTGCTCTTCTTTCTTACTGTAAGCCTTAGGATTTCCAGGTTCAGTGTTCATATGAGGGAAGTTTTACCTACAAAGAAAAAACTTAACATGCAGTAGTATATAAGAAGGGAGGAGGAAGTAAGAGAAGTCAGACTTCAGATTGTATTACCTCCTCTGCTTTTCTGTCTTATGAATTGCCTTCCTTAATCTATCCTCAGTCTATGTTTTCTTGCCCTCTTTATATAGTCCATCTCCGTTAGTACTCTGTGAGGCAACTTAGAAACAAGCTATCACAAAACGTAGCAGCTTAAAAAATTATTGTCTTTGGCCGCCTGGGTGGCTCAGTTGATTAAGCGTCCAGATTCGGGTCAGGTCATGATCTTGTGGTTGGTGGGTTCAAGCCCCACATTGGCTCTGTGCTGACAGCTCAGAGCCTGGAGCCTGCTTCAGATTCTGTGTCTCCCTCTCTCTCTGCCCCTCCCCCACTCACAGTCTGTCTCTCTTACTCTCTCTCAAAAATAAACATTAAAAATATAAAAAAATTATTGTTTTGCATAATTCTTATGGGTCAGGAATCCAGGAGCAGTTTAACTGGGTGGCTCTGGCTTAAGATCTTTGACGAGGTTGTAGTCAAGGCATTGCACCAGAGCTGCAGTTACCTGAAGACCCTGCTGGGAATGGAGGATCTCCTTCCAAGGTGACTCCTCAGGTGGTGGCAGGTTGGTGCTGCCTATTGGTAGGAGGCCTCAGTTCCTCGCCATGTGGACCTCTCCATAAGTTGGCTTGAATATCCTCAGAACATGGCAGCTGGGTACCTTTCCAAAGCAGATGATCCAAAGAGAGAATGCCATGTAGAAGTCTTCCTGTCTATGTCCTAGTCTTGGAAGTCATTTCTGTGAGAGTTTATTAGTCATGTGTCTACTCAGTTCTGGATGGGAAGGGTCTATATTAGGGCATGAAAATCAGCTGAGGCTCAGAGGAACCATTTTGGAGGCTGCCACACCTCCTCTCTCTGCTTTCATCTCTTTATCATCCACCCAAAATTTCTTTCTTAGGCAGCCCCTGTACCCTCAATAGGTTTCTGTCCATTCTCCTTTTTGAGGACCACAAAAGTCTCTCTCCTTATCAATTTTACTGCTTTGCTCTTCTCCCAGTCTTTTGTTCTCCTGACTGATAACTCCCTGCCCCTTCTTTTTTCTCCCCTTCAAATTCTAGAATCCTGCCACCACTGATGTTTTCTTCTTAATCCTCATCTTCCTCTTGACCTCAGCCCATGATCTCCTGTTTCCTCTGCCCAAGCTCCTCAGAGTCCCTTCGATCTAGCTGATAACTTTCCCTCTGGGAATATTTTCTGTGCTTAAATCACAGCATTTTCTTTGGGACAGATAGGCAATAAAGAGTACTAAATGTGTCATCAGCTGCCAGATGGATGAAGAAAGCATTTCCCTGGAATTTCATTCATCATCCATGTCCCAGTTTAGGATTTTCAAGGCTGTAGTAACTTAAGGCTTCAGAGTCAGGGGCACATCTGTGGACACTGAGGGATAAAATGTCTCACATTTTGATGCTGAAGTGTATGCCCGGAGGCTGTCTACTGTGAGTATTCTTGTTGGTTGAAAGAAGAAAGAAAGAAAAAAAAAAACAGTACATTTGGAACACTATCCAACATCTTGAGATTATAAACCGTCTGATGTGCTGATATTTTATCTGATGATGTCTCCTGGGTCTGCTGGTGGTGAAAGATTTTCCAGATTTGTGAAGTGTGATGAAAGGGCTGGTAGTATCTCATACTGATTGGCAGAGCTAAAATGCAACTCTCTGACCTTCTGAACTTCAAAACTTCTTTTCGAAGCTGTGAAATGTAAATCCACAGTAGCCGCTGACCTTAGACGTTTTTGCTTTTCCCTGGAGCTTTGGTTTTTCTCTGGTATTTAAAGCTAGTTAATAATCTTCAGTACTGAGAGACTGACTACTTTTATACTTTTAATTACCCAGAAATGCTGGGTGGTGGCTTCATCTTTGAATGTAATTGATTCTGTAGACTGAAACAAAAACAGAAGCAGGACTAAGCAGTTTTGAAGACTTCAATGGCCTAACAAAATAAATCATCATTAGGAATCTCAGACTGCTTCAGGACGGTGATTTGCACATTGTGGTTGCTCAGTAAATAGAGGCACTTGGTGGGTAAATGGCTCAACCAGGCTGAAGCCCATCTTTGTGGGGCTAGAGGGAGAGTTTGCCAAGCAAATCAGCATATAAATAGGATCAATTGTAAGAATTGTATTTGAATATAAACAACTCATGTGTTAGTCTTAAATCCTCCCTTATTCACGAAAGTGGACCATTATACATTCTTCTTGGTAGCATATTTAAGATAATTGGACGGAATTAAGACTTAGAAGTTGTAGTGAATTGGTCTGCATCAGTGACTGACAGTGGTGACTTCCATAGTTTGAACTGAAGAGTCAGGCACCTCACCTAGCACCTGGCGTCCTAGAAATTGGTGATACCTCATAATGAAAGCATGCAGATATTTTTACCAGGTAGGCATGGTTATACCACCTGTCTGTTGCTTACAATCCCCTGAGCCAACAATGGGTTTGAAAGGCTCACTCATAAGGATATGCAGAGAGTCTTTGCCGGTTTTGGTGGACCACGTGGTCCACTGAGATAGCAGGGATACCCAGAGGAACTGACAGCCCCTTTCATAGACTGTTGAATTGGATTGTACATGTACAGGCTATGGGTTCTGTTTAGCTGGATAACTCACTATTTACCACTATTAACCAATCACAGATATCAAGAACCACTAATCCTGCCAAATGAAAGCAAGTCTAAGGTATGGCCACAGATAAGAATACATTTTGTATGTTAGTAACCTTTAAGTATTGATTCACATTAATTGTTCTCATATCTTATTACTAATGATGAAGTATTTCACAGTGAATTATCACAAATCCAATATAAAAGTGATAAAGATTTCTGTTTTTATTTTAATTTTTAAAATCCAAATATAATTAACATGTTTTATTAGTTTCGGGCATACAATGTAATGAATCAACATTTCTGTTGCATTAATCGGTGTTCATCACAGTAAGTCTACTCTTAATCCCCTTTACCTGTTTCACCCATCCCCCCACCCACCTCCCCTCTGGTAATCACCAGTTTGTTCTCTTTATTTAGGAGTCTATTTTTTTGTCTCTGTTTTTTTTGTTTCTTAAATTCCATTTATGAGTGAAATCATATGGTATGTCTTTCTCTGACTTACCTCACTTAGCATTATACCCTCTAGATCCATCCATATTGTTGCACATGGCAGTATTTCATTCTTTTATATGACTGAGTAATATTCTGTTGTGTATATATGTACACCATATGTTCTTTATCCATTCATTTATGCATAGATACTTGGGTTATTTCCATATCTTGGGTATTGTAAATGATGCTGCAATAAACATAGGGGTGTGCATATCTTTTTGACTTAGTATTTTCATTTTCTTTGGATATATACCCAGTAGTGGAATTAATGGATCATGGAGTAATTCTGCTGTTGTTGTTTTGTTGTTGTTGTTGTTGTTGTTATTATTATTATTATTATTATTATTATTAGAGGGAGAGAGGGGCAGAGGGACAGAGAGAGAATCTTAAGCAGGCTGTATGCTCAGTGTGGAGCCTGACGTAGGACTTGATCCACAGTCATGGGATCATGACCTGAGCCAAAATCAAGAGTTGGATGCTGAACTGACTGAGTAACCTAAGTGCCCCTATTTTTAATTTTTTGAGGAACATCTGTATTGTTTTCCACAGTGTCCGCACCAGCTTGCATTTCCAGCAACAGCACATGAGTTTCCTTTTTTTCCCCCACATCCTCACCAACACTTGTTTCTTGTGTTTTTGATTTTAGCCATTCTGAAAGGTATGTGGTGATTCCTCATTGTGGTTTTGATTTGCATTTCCCTGATGATTAGTGACATTGAACATCTTTGCTTGTGTCTGTTGGCCATCTGTATATCTTCTTTGGAAGATTTCTGTTACTAAATGCATTTTAATTTAGCATTTATTGTAATTCATGCTGGCTTTCCTTTTTAATGGAATTGATGTTTTTTATATACTTTTTTAAAATCCACAAAAATGATAACGAAAGTAAATCAATTTGCAAGTAATATTTAGTATACTGACTTGAAATCTTCAATACATTTCAGAGGTTATTTTTTTTTAAGAAAAAAATTTTTCTTAAGTTCTCTTTATGTGAGCAAAGGCTGTGAATTTATCAATTGGTACATTATTTGGATGTGACTCTAGTTCTGTAATCTGAAAGTACATTCTAAATATACCACAATGAATATTTTGATGAGTGGGTCTTATACTGGGTGGCATCCATACATTAATTTAATAGCCTTGGAAGACTTTGTGTTCTTAGAGGAGGGGACAGTGTAAGAGTAGCCAAATAGTTCGTGGGCTCTGGAGTCAGATCTGGCTTTAGTTCTGATTCTGCATTTGCCGTGGCATTTGGGCAAGTTATATAACCTCTCTGAGCTTTGGTTTCTTCACAGGTCAATGGAGATTATAGTACCTAATTCATAAGATACAAAGTACTCATTTTAGGACTTGCCATAAAGTAGGCATTCAGTAAACTGTAATAGGTGTCTTTCCTTTTCTTAGGAAGAGAAAATTGTTCTTTGCAATAGATAACTTGCGATGGTTAGATTGTTGGATGAGTAACAGAGAGAACTTAAGGTAGCTTAAGAATTACAGTTACTGCCAGAAACTTCCTCCAAAGAGGTTCTCAAACTTGGCTGTACATTAGATCATCTGTGGAGCTTAAAAAAATACAGATGCCCAGGCCCTACCCCAGGAATTCTTTACTTTGGGGTGCAATCCAGCAATAGAAGCTTTTGGATCATCCCAGGTGATCCTAATATACTGCCAAGGCCAGAGAAACACTGCTTTATAGCAACAGACAGACCCTGAGGATTATTCTGTTCTAGAGTATGAAAGTGTAAGAATTAGATTCCTAAGAAAGTTCTTGAGGACTAAGAGTTTGGCCCATAGCCTTATTTTCTAAATTGAGTTTTACTGGAACTCATCCGTTTACATGTAGTCTGTGGCTGCTTTCATTCTACAGTAGGATTGCTGAGTAATTGTGATAGAGACCATACCACAAAGCTGAAAATATTACTCTCTAGCCTTTATTTTTAAAAGTTTATTTATTTATTTTTGAGAGAGAGAACATGCACAAGTGGGGGAGGGCAGGGAGAGAGGGAGGCAGAGAATCCCAAGCAGGCTCCATACTGTCAGCGCATAGCCAGACACCTGGGGCTCAACGTGGGGCTTGAACCCACAAACCTCGGGATCATGACCTGAGCTGAAACCAAGAGCTGGACACTCAACCAACTGAGCTACCCAGGCACCCCTACTCTCTAGCCTTTTGCAGAAAATATTCCTGACCCCTGCAGTAGGCCAATTAAAAATGGAATCATGGTCCCATTTCCCAAGATGCATCAAGAGAGTCAACTCACTACACAGTATCTCCTAGATTCTACTCAAGTGTTTCCTTTTATTAAAAATCAGAATGAAATAGTGTCCGGCATTATACTGGAAATTCAATATGCAATAATCCATTGATATGGTCATTTCTACCTTTTTTGAGAATTGTGTATTTTTGAATAAAGATTCACATTTTTAGTGTAGTACCTAACATATCTCTTTGAATTTTAAATTTTCTGGAAGTTGTAACAATCTACTTACAGAGAAATTTAACATAGGACACTCTGACTTGACTTCTTGGCTAAAAATGTAGGAAGCTGAAATGTTACTCATTTAGCATTTACTCAGTCAGCCATGAATGCGTATGTATGTATGTATGTATTTAATTTTTTTAATTTTAATTTATTTTTTTAATTTATATCCAAGTTAGCATATAGTGCAACAATGATTTCAGGAGTAGATTCCTTAATGCCCCTTACCTATTTACCCTACCCCCCCACACACTCCCTCTAGTAACCCTATGTTTGTTCTCCATATTTAAGAGTCTCTTACGTTTTGTCCCCCTCCCTGTTTTTATATTATTTTTGCTTCCCGTCCCTTATGTTCATCTGTTTTGTATCTTAAAGTCCTCATATGAGTGAAGTCCTGTGATCTTTGTCTTTCTCTAATTTCGCTTAGCATAACACACTCTAGTTCCATCCACATTATTGCAAATGACAAGATTTCATTTTTTTTTTTATTGCCGAGTAGTACTCCATTGTATATATATGCCACATCTTCTTTATCCATTCATCAGTCAATGGACATTTGGGCTCTTTCCATAGTTTGGCTATTGTCGATAGTGCTGCTATAAACATTGGGGTACATGTGCTTCTTCAAAACAGTATACCTGTATCCCTTGGATAAGTACCTGGTAATGCAATTGCTGGGTTGTAGGGTACTTCTATATTTAATTTTTTGAGGAACCTCTATACTGTTTTCCAGAGTGGTTGCACCAGTTTGCATTCCCACCAGCAGTGCAAAACAGATCCAGTTTCTTTGCATCCTTGCCAACATCTGTTGTTGCCTGAGTTGTTAATGTTAGCCATTCTGACAGGTGTGAGGTGGTATCTCATTTGTATTTCCTTGATGATGAGTGATGTTGAGCATTTTTTCATGTGTCAGTTGGCCATCTGGATGCTTTCTTTGGAGAAGTGTCTATTCATGTCTTTTGCACATTTCTTCACTTATTTGTTTTTTGGGTGTTGAGTTTGATAAGTTCTTTATAGATTTTGGATTCTAACCCTTTATCTGCTATGTTGTTTGCAGATATCTTCTCCTATTCTGTAGGTTGCCTTTTAGTTTTGCTGCTTGTTTCCTTCGCTGTACAGAAGTTTTTATTTTGATGAGGTCCCAGTAGTTCTTTTTTGCAGCTGTTTCCCTTGCCTCTGGAGATGTGTTGAATAAGAAGTTGCTGCAGCCAAGGTCAAAGAGGTTTTTGCCTGCCTTCTCCTTGAGGATTTTGATGGCTTCCTGTCTTACATTTAGGTCTTTTATCCATTTTGAGTTTATTTTTGTGTATGGTGTAAGAAAGCGGTCCAGGTTCATTTTTCTGCATGTCGCTGTCCAGTTTTCCCAGTTGAATGCTTTTTTAAATGATGCTAGTAGGTGAGAACACCTTAGACTTTTTTTCTGCTCTTTTTTCAAGTCTTTTAAAGGTTTTATCAGAACTGAACAAAACAGTAATAGACTCATAAATACAGAGAACAAACTAGTGGTTGCCAAAAGGGAGGGGAATGGGAAGATGGGCAAATAGATGAAGGGGATTAAGAGGTAAAGTATAAGCTAGGGAATATAGTCAATAATATTGTAATAACTCTGTGTAATAACAGATGGTAACTGTACTTATCAGAGTGAGCATTTTATAATGTATATAAATGTCAGATCACAACGTTGTACACCTACAGCTAATGTAATATTGTACATCAACTATACTTCAATTAAAAGAAAATAAATACAAATCTCTCTTAAGTGCTTAATCTAGTGCTGTTCAGTAGAACATTCTGAGATGATGGGAGATGATGGGAAATGTCTGTATCTCATTGTGCAACACAGTAGTCACCAGATACATGTGACTGGTAGGCACCTGAAATATGGCTAGTGCAACTGAGGAACTGAATTTTCTTAAAATAAGAAGATAAGATAAAACAGAATAAAATAAAATAAAAATAAAAATGTTCTAGCAGAAACAGGTTCTTTTACATCACCTTCCCTCCTTGACCAATCCGGGCCTCATTAGGAAATATGCCCCCCTATTCTCCCCACCCCTAAACATAATCACATCTTTTTGAACCAGTTAGTAATTATAGAAGATAATCTTGAAAGAGCCCAGATGCTGCCATCCATTTAGGCTTTATTGAGGAGGATCTTGCTAACGTGCAGCATGTAGGCACTTCCTTTGTGCTGGCTCAGCATCATAGTTGCTGATGGAAGCATAAATGCTCATTAGCATTTTAAGAGATTTTAATAAAAATTGTTAGTTTGACAATAGGAATGGGACAGGTTTAATCAGGAACGCCATATTTTAATCTCTCTGGTGCTAATTCCATCCTTGCTTCAGTAAGAGAATAATTCTTATAAGGGACAGGGAAATACATAAATTGTGCCTGGGAAACTGTGAATTTTGTAGTCCTAGCCTCATCCCCTGAATTTTCATTGCTCTTTGTCTGCATGTCTCTCAGGGCACTGGGAATTCTTTGCTTTATGCTTCACAATAGACACTTCACATTTGCCAGGGATCTGTCTAGGGAACTTGGTGAATATCCAGCTTTTCTTGTGCCCTTGGAGCACCAAGCTTCATTACTGGGGGGTCAAGTGAACTTAATCACTAGCTGTGTGATCCAAGCGTTAGGAGTCCAGATTCATGCCTTAGCAAAATGGCTCCCTCTCACAGGTGTGCAGAGTTGTTTGTAATCATCAGAACCTCACAAACCATTTCTCAGAATGAAGAGGTTTCTCAGAAAGGTTTTAAATGTGCACACGTGTCTCCTCATAAGATTGTAAACTTCTGGGTGGTAATAATCGTGTCCCTTCATCTTTACATCCTCTAACAATCCAGCATAGATTATTGCTGAGGGAGGAAAGGAAAGCTGCTGCTGTGTCAAATCATGTCCCTGTCTATTCAGCTGTGCTGTAATGAAATGATTCCCCTTCGTGTTTTCATTTTCTAAGCTTTATTTTCAAATAAAGGAACCTTGTTTGGATAGGTAATTAGATATGTCACTCCTGTTAACTCTACAGAGGTTTTTATTTTTGTTTTGGTAAAAGCTTTAGGTTTAGCACTTAAAAAAATCATTTCAGCTTGAGAGTTTTGAAAAATGCCATTCTTGCCATCATCATTTGTTAAGAAAGCTGCACTTCCTGGTGATTTAGTGAAACCTTTGTCAGATACTCCTGAAAATAGCATTTCACTGGGCCCCCCTCACCACAGGCCACTTCCCCTGCTCAGGCTTCAGCCCCGGTCCTGCTCTCTGTTAGTCACTAGGGAACCAGTTCCTGCACCTGCTCTGTCTCCTGGTCTCTTTCCTTGCTCTGTGCTGCCTCTGAATCCCAACACAAACCATGTTTGTAATTTCTGGCCTGTACAGGGATTCAGGATAGGTCAGAATTGGGGGGGTTAATCAAAACAAACACTGGGGAAATTACAGTGGTTCACAGGAACTCAATTAGTAAACACTCTGAGGAGTCACCCATCCATGTGAAAATATATATGAAGGTAAAAATGCCTGCATTTTAGTCCCTTCCAAGACTTTCCTCTTAGAGAAGCCTTGAGTTAGAACACATCAGCTTGGCAGTGAACCAAAATGTACTCAAATTAGGGACTCAGGAAAGGGACGTGTTAGAAGAATGCTATCTGCTTCCAGGAGAGCTGAGCAAGCAGGCAGGCATCGGGAAAGGCAGGGGCAAAGGCAAGTCTGAGGACCTCAGCACTGGGTGTGAGGCCTGCATACTGCACACTTCCCTAGGCTCAGTGTGTTGGGAGGAGAGATGGTTCCTGCCCAGCACCCAGGCCTGACTCAGCCAGCTGTGTCCTGAGGGTGTGGGGCTGCCCCATCCTGGGCTGTGAAATGTACACAGAGAAGATGGTCACTGTCCACTGCTGATTCCAGGTATTAACAGTCCACCTCCTCCATCACTGTAATCTAGGGGGTGAGCAGTGATCAGAAGGGATCTTTCCAGGGTACAATGATGTCTTAGTCGGTTAGGTGTCTGACTCTTGATTTGGTCTCAGGTCATGATTTCATGGTTTGTGAGTTCAAGCCCCACATCAGGCTCTGCACTGAAAGTGTGGAGCCTGCTTGGGATTCTCCCCCCCACCCAGCCCCTCTCTCACTTGTGCTGTCTTTGTCTCTCTCAAAATAAATAAACTTTATTTATTTATTTATTTTAAAAAAATTTTTAGTGTTTGCTTATTTTTGAGAGAGAGACAGAGACAGAGTATGAGCAGGGGAGGGGCAGAGAGAGAGGGAGACACAGAATCCTTGTTAGCAGGCTCCAGGCTCTGAGCTGTTAGCATAGAGCCCAATGTGGGGCTCGAACTCACAGACTGTGAGATCATGACCTGAGCCAAAGTTGGACGTTTAACTGACTGAGCCACCCAGGAGCCCCAATAAATAAACTTTAAAAATAAAAAGGGATCTTTCCATTTATTTTTTGAAATATACTTTCTCCAAAATGGCATTCTTCTTGTCTTTATTCCATTAAGAATTTGGCTGATATGAATTTTTTAAGTTTTTTAAAAGTATTCATTTTTGAGAGAGAGTGAGTGAGCAAGTTGAAGAGGGGCAGAGAGAGAGGGGGGAGGGGAGACATAGAATCTGAAGCAGGCTCCAGGCTCTGAGCTGTCAGCACAGACACCAACATGAGGCTCGAACTCACGAACCATGAGATCGTGACCTGAGCTAAAGTCGGATGCTTAACTGATTGAGCCACCCAGGTGTCCCTGGCTGATATGAATTTAATTTGTATCTCTTATTCCCTTGACTGACCATTTTCAGCCTAGGAAGGGTTAGATTAGAAGAGAAATTTGGGATGAATTTTGTAGCAAAAGAGCTCTTGTAGCCATTGTACATTCAATAGGTGGAAAACATTTCTCAGTCACTGGATTCCAGGCTCAATGCTAGATATTTTAAGGAAAAGTATACTAATAACTAATATTGACTTAGTGTTACATGTCAGTGGGTTGACATGCTAAATGAGTTTACATGTATGAGCTAATTTAAATTTTCTTGCAAATCTTTGAGCTAGGAGCTGCTACTATCCCTATATTCAGAGTAGAAAATTAAGATTTGGGAAGTTTAAGGAACTTAAAGAAAAAGATTGAGTTAATGTTTAAAATGCATGAAAAAAGTGGTGGGAAACAAACTGGATAGGTAGGCAGGGAGACAGATCATGAGATTATTCTATTAGGGTTATTCTGTTGGTCATAAAGATTCACTGAGGTTTTGGATCCTAGGGGTTGTGTCAGACCCATGCTTGCAAGTTTCCTGGCAAAACTGTGTGGAATGGCCAAAACTGAAAGTAACTAAGGAGGCTTTTGATGAGGCTCCAGGAGAAGCCGGAGGAGGACCAGGACCAGTGTGGTAGCTGTGGAAACAGAACTGACTAAAGAACCTTGTAGTTTTCTTTTCAGCTTCCCGTTAAGTCCCCTCTCTGGACTTTAGTTTTAAACAATCTACCTTTTAAACATTCTAGCATACACTAACTGCTGATTCTGGAGTTGCTTTTAATTTCAGCAGGGGGAGAAAAAACAGGACAAAACAAAAAGGCTAACGTTTGAAAAACTTTGTCTTCAGGGCGCCTGGGTGGCTCTGTAGGTTAAGTGTCCAACTTCGGCTCAGGTCATGATCTCACATTTGTGGGTTTGAGCCCCGAGTTGGGCTCTGTGCTGACAGCTCGGAGCCTGGAGCCTGCTTCAGATTCTGTGTCGCCCTCTCTCTCGGCCCCTCCCCAACTCACACTCTGTGTCTCTCTCTCAAAAAAAATAAAAAAATAAAAAAATAAAACACCAAAAACTTTGTCCTCCATTTACCTTGTGAGAAACAAAATGAACTCCAAGGAGTCCGTGGATAGTGAGGTGTGACTTGACTGTAGCATTTTCCGCAAGTTAACGGTGGCCTGAAAGGGACCCTGCACGTACACACATTGCTATCAGTATTCTCCATGTAAGGGTGAAGGAGACAACTTGTGAGAAGCATGTTTGCCACTCAGGAGCTAACTGGTTGTCTCTTAGAATTGCCTTCCCTTGGCCTCATGTTTCCCAACAGGACATGCTACTGCTGTCCATACAAGGTGTTGGCTACATGGAGTCTGAGAAACCGACCAATTTTTAATGCCTTTTACTCTTGAGACTCGTATCTTACTCCAGAAGGCCTTCTGGATGATCCTAATCGAAGCAATGTGTATAAGTCATTATTGGGCTTTCCTGGGTTTTGAACCAAACTCAGTCTCTACGAGGTTCTTGCTTCATCCAGAGGAAGAGAGTGGGCCTTGTATCGTTTGTGCTTTGGATCGCAAGTATTAACTCAGGATTGTGCGTATCAGGCACTGTGCTGCATATGGGACATGCAGTGTGAGTAAGGCACAGGCATTATGGGACAGAGGTACCACGGTAGTTTGGGTATAGAGGCAAGCAGGTAACCACAGCAGTACCAAAGATGTCGAAGAGGCTTCTCAGTATTTGGCAAGTCCTTTGACCTTGGAAGCTCCTGAAAGGAATCATTAAAGAAAGACAAAGTTCAAAGAGGAAAATTTGAGCTTAAAAGCCTAAGAGCCCTTAGGATAAAGAAAAAAATTCCCTAAGCATATGTAATAATAAACTTGATATGAATAATAGGAGTTTTTCTTTTTTTCTTTCTTTAGTTTTATTTATTTTGAGAGAAAGTTCCCATGAGCTGGGGAGGGGCAGAGAGAGAGGGAGAGAAAATCCCAAGCAGGCTCTGGGCTGTCAGTACAGAGCCTGACATGGGGCTTGAACCCAAGAACCCATCAGATCATGGCCTGAGCCGATTCAAAAGCCGGATGCTTAACCGACTGAGCCACCCAGGTGCCCCTAATATGAGTTTTTCCATTCTTCTAAGAATTACAGGTATTTTTGTGACTGGGAACTGCAGCTTCACTGAGTTGGAACCTATCTTTTAGTTTTATATTTTATTTCCCTCTAGTTCCTAGTAGTAAAAGTTTTTAAAATGCTTAGGAGGAATTCTTGCTGTCTTGGGGTCAGTCAAGAAGAGGGTTGAGCCAGGGCTACATTCTGGATCTTGAAGCCACAAGAGGGTGTAGAAGGTGGTGCAGTCCTGGGCATGGGGCTAGAGTTCGGAGAAGGGCTCCACCTTAGGACCCACCCCCCAGGGTCAGCCACAAGGTGGTGGTGGGATCTGGGGACTCAGTGCTGACATTTCTTGGAATTACCTATAGTTCCTTGTTCTGCTGTGGTGCCATGATAGTTTACTTTATTCCACTGAGGTCAAAAGTAAAACAGTACCAAAGAGAGTAACATACTGTCAGTTTCCTGACATCCAATCTGAACTGAAAATACTTTAAGGAAGAAATATGTTAATGGTATATATAGGGAAGAGATGAGGAGAAAGGGATGCCTCCTCTCTTTTTGTATCATTATATTTTGGCACAATATAAGCATCTTCTATTCTTTAAGGATTTGCTAGCTGAAGATTTGTAAATTTATCCTGATAAGTAATGGTCACCTTCTTCTTTCAGCAGATTTCTGCACATGGCAGATCTTCTTCCAATGTAAATGGTGGACCTGAACTTGGTCGTTGCATGAGTCCTGAAGGTAGTCCTCAATCTGATGATTACTTTTATAGAGGAAGTCATCCATGTGAACTTGGTGGCCACCCAGAACCCACTTGTGCTAAATTATGATCTTCCTAAACAGGGATGTAATCATGTCACCAATTAGCCTATTGAGCTTCAGTGGGTGGGAGTCACTACAAGACATACTAAGTTTCCTTGTTTTTAATTAAGCTAACCCAATTTCAGATTTTACACTTGGGATTCCTTATTTTTTTCCTTACTGGCAGTCTGCTTACAAGTCCTACATGTAGACTTTTTCTCAAGTAGGTAGCAAAAGTATGTTTCTTCATTGGTTGTCTGCTATGTGCTGGGCATTGGGGATGCATTGTAAAAGTAGTCATTTTAACCACTTTGTCCTCCTGACTCTCCTCCTACCCCTTTTTGAGAAGACTTAGAACCAGGAGTTAGCCTTCACAGGTATCCCGGTTGACTAGGATTTTCTTTACTAGAAAATCCTGAGGAGAAATATTGAAAATTTCTAAGATTAAATCCCCAACATCATCCCTTTCCCCTTTCTTGAGTGTTAACAAAAAAGTTTACAAAGCTTAAGATTAAGCTTCCTTTTACTTATTTCAGCTGATGTTTGGGGGTTTGTTAGGTGTATTGATTATGTTCGTTCTGTATTCCCCAACAAGGTCAAAAGTAAATTGGTGATTCAGGTGTTCTTTACAGAAAATATGCTTAGAAATTTTCTTATGGTTCACCATAGATTTAGAAATGAATGCACTGCAATTTATTATTGTCTGGATATATAGGAATCTAGATGAAATGCTGATGTGTTTGCTAGACTTTGCATTTATCCTTTTGTGCAGGTGTGAATGGAAACAGGTGCTCTGAATCATCTACTCTTCTTGAGAAATACAAAATTGGGAAAGTTATTGGTGATGGGAATTTTGCAGTAGTCAAGGAGTGCATGGACAGGTGAGTGTGTAGTGAGGATAATAATTTGTCCACCTACACATACATTTCTTTGTTGGAGTTTATTCTTATCTCAATAAATGAATAAAATGCCTTCCCGAGAAGACTCTTTTTCCCCCTTCCTGAAAAAGTCTACTGTTAGGATCAGCAGCTTTGTAAGCCCACAGGCAGTTTGACCAGGAAAAAGTATAGGTATACACACAGAATATAAATTTGCTTTGTATGCAGTTGGGGTGAGAGATTTATCAGGTCTCATCCATGAGCCAGAGAGGAATAGGGAAGACTAAGATTCATTAGAAAAAAAATCTATAGCACTTACCTGTTTCAGGCACTATTCTCAGTGCTATGCCTGTATTATTAACCTGGTAAAGCCCACATTAGCCCCCTGTTAATACTTAGTTGCTTATACTAGTAGTTTAGGATACATGACCTCTGATGTTACAGAGTCAGCCAACTTTCGCCTATATGAAAATTATATTTTTGCTTATTCAACTTCATTTTGTTTAAGGTTTTAAATTCTCAAATGGTAAAAAATCCATTCTTTTAAATTCTAGGCCTTTTGTAAACATATAAAAACTGGAAAAGACCCAGATTAGAGTCTTTGTGTTTATAGGCCAATGTCGGGCCTGTTTTAAGTGCTAATTTTTATTATTTGTGGGGAATCTTCCAGAATGTTGTAACTACAGCTTTTCTGTTTCGCCAGTCTCCAGTGAAGCTTCGGTGTCCCTTGTAGAGGATGCTCCCCTGCCCTCTATGTTGTTTGACTTAGCCCTGGTGCATAGCTTGTCTCCAGTAACAAATTATGCAGCTAAAATACAAACTCTGAAGACTCATTAGAAATCTGAGTCTGGAGCGCCTGGTGGCTCAGTTGGTTAAGCCTCTGAGTCTTGATTTCAGCTCAGGTCGTGATCTCATGGTTCCTGAGTTAGAGCCCCACAATCCCTGCTTGGGATTCTCTCTCTCTCCCTCTCTCTTTGCCCCTCTCCTGCACATGCTCTCGTGTGCATGCTCGCTTGCTCTCTCTCTCTCTCAAAATAAATAAAATATTAAAAAAGAAATCTGAATCCGGGTTTGGTTTATGTTATGGGGAAGTAATTTAAATGAAAGTTATTCTTTTAAGGTCAGCGTCATCAGTGTGTACTATGACTATATGGCAAAACCAGCTATACTTAGAGAACTAATATATTCCAAGAATACTGCTGTATTCTTTGTTCATGTGTTTTCCTATTCTACAAGAAATTTTTTGGCACGTCCAGATTAAATTATGTTAAAGGTGATTAAAAGTTAAATAACAACATCAACATTTATATGTCCAAGTAAATGATCTCTTTACTACTAGATATAAGCATTTCAAGGTATGGATAAAATGGCACCAGATGGGGTTTTTTCTGAGAAATAGATATTGAAAGTCTAGGGCTTTTTAATCACTGATAGATTAATGTAAAGATATATTGATAATGGAAAGTTTTCAGTTACTTTGATTCATTTTTCTTAATTTTATTCTGCCTCCTAAGAGAACTATTTTGAGATTTTAGTATGGAAAAAGTTTCTTGTCCAGCTCTGATACAACATAAGTACTTTTAATGTATGAATTATTTAATAATATTATAATTATTAATATTTATAAAAGGAGATTGACAGGATGGCTTTGAATTTTTTTTTCTTTTGTGGGTACCTTTCTCCCTGACCCCACTCAGCATTGCTCCTGATGTGCAGAGGAGAAAGCCAATCCTTCCCTGAATTTGTGCTGAATCAGGAATGATCATATGTTTGATTTGTGTCTTTAAATTGCCTTTCTCTGTTTCATAGGTCCACTGGAAAGGAATTTGCGCTGAAGATTATAGACAAAGCCAAGTGTTGTGGAAAGGTACAGTATACATAAATGTTGTATGAAAGAAACCAAGAAACCTTGGTGAGGTGTTTGCTGGAATTTATGTGGACGTTGACAAGGCCTTAACAAGAATAGGCCACTGATCAAAATGGGGGAAACATTGTTTTTTTTTTTTTCCTGTTGTTTTAAAAAAACTTTAATCCTAAAACAGCAAAATGATTTCATGTGGTCCTAGCTATTGAAAATGTAAGTTTTCTTCTTTGGGAGATGCTGATTCCCAAACCCAGCAGTGCTCAAAAGATGTATCAAGAACTGTGATGAGTCTAAGACTTTACCTTGCTTTCAAACTATGAAATTAGCCTTCTAGCTTTATGGATTCTGGCAGAAGACACCAGATTGCCAGGTCAGTGACAGAAGACTTTATTACTCATGGTACAAAAGGTGTCATGGCACAAAAAGGTGGGTTTGGTTCCCCTTAGCCCCTAAGTCCCATGGAAGTGATGCGGAAGGGCCAAGGCAGTTGCTGTGCACACAAGAAAGATGTTTCCATCACAGTTGAGGGTCCTCAAGCTTGGTAAATCCCCAGTCTTATGAAGGGGCTTCTAGCGATCCTGTCCAAATCTTGCCCCAGGGGAGAACCTTATTTTTATTATCATGATCAGGAACCAAACCTGTCCTCTACCACTGAGGGAGACCCTAACTCTACCCTTGGGAATATAGTTTGTCACAAAGCTGATGAAGATGTGCAGAAACACCATGAAGAATTGTCCTCCCTGCCCCCACACCAGATGAACTTTTTCCTTCTGTACCACTCTCAAGCTGGGCTGGGAAAGATTAAATGATGAAATGCTGCTGGAGTATTGCTAAGTTAATTATGTTTGAGAAATTAAATATTCTATAACAGGGATAACAAAGACCTTTTTAGATTACTTTCTGGTAACATAGCATTTAAGAGAGCAAGGCTCTAGAACTCACTGTCCAGCACATGTGACTATCTGAAATGTGGCAAGTCTGAACTGAAATATAGATGAAAAATACACAGATTTTTGAAGACTTAGAAAAAGAATGTGGTACCTCATTAATATCTTTTGTATTTGATTGCGTGTTGAAACAATAATACTTTGGATATATTGGGTTATATAAGTTATTAGTTTTATCTGCTTCCTTTGACATTTCTTAATGGGAATATGAGAAAATTTAGATTTGTGTATGTGGATCACATTATATTTCTGTTGAACAGTGCTGTTCTAGTGCCAGATTGTGTAAAGTTTAGTCTTGGTTCTGCCTTTTTTTGTTATATTTTCTTGGAAAATTTACTTAACCTCTAAAGTGTAGTTGTTAATAATATCTAAGGAAAAATGTTATCATAATTATTAACTGAATTAAGGTATGGAAAACATGTAGAGAAGTATTATATATGAATTTAACACATATTAACTGTTAACATTATTAATATGCCACAGGAATTCTGAATTTATAATTAGGAGAATTTGAAGTGATAGTAGTGATGTATTTATGGAACTCCTAAACTTGTCTTCATTGGATTTTATAAAATTGTGTATTTTTAACAAAAAACTTAAAATATTATTATGGTGAAGTTTCAGAAAGGCAAAAGGCACATTTGTCATATCTTTTTTTTTTTTTAACCACACTGTGACAGCTTAGGAAGCTGAGACTATGCAAAATGCCCCCCCTTTCTTTGAAGAATAAGGTTTTTTTACAGTTAATTTTATTTAATTCTGTGTGCTTTTACTTGTTCTAACAATATTATTAAATTTTTAACTGCAAAGCCTTTTCCCCAGATATAAGTGTTGTTCTTTCTGGTATCGTGTGCTTTAAGCAGAATGTATCATAATTTTGGGGGCCCAGTTCTAAACAACTCTATTAATCCAAAAAGTAAAAAAAAAAAGGAAATAATAATTGCTATGGTTGGGATATAGTTCATCTGATTAAACTTCAAACAGCTGTTTTAGTAGTTGAGATAAAAGCTCTTTATATGCAAAAACGTTTAATCTGGTGCACTGAGTGCTGAGCAAATGATTAGGTCACTTTAAACATTTGGATCTGTTTTTCCTTGTTATTGAATATAATTCTATATTTATTTTGAGAGAGAGAGAGAGAGAGAGAGAGAGAGAGAATCCCAAGCAGGTTCTATGCCGTCAGTGCAGAGCCCGACGATTTGGGGCTTGATCCTATGAATTGTGGGATAACCTGAGCCGAAATCAAGAAATCAGATGCTTAACTGACTGAGCCATCCAGGCACCTCTAAAATTATAATTTTAAAATTTGATTTGTTCCAAATAAGTTGATGTTCCCATTAAATATTACTTTTAGAAAAAAATGGTATAGATCATTTGTTATTAAAAACAAAATTTAGGGGGCAGTATTGTAGAATTAGCTACTATTCTGTGGTATTGTCGGTTACCTCTGCTTTGTGGGTTGTAAACAGAAACATTAATAATGCTGAAAATGATATCTGTGTTTTACTAAAATATATTATCTATCCAGGCTTGGGCATATAAGAATTTTGCACATTACCTTTAATGACTTGCTCAACAAGAAACAAGATATACCAGTTTCACTGATAGAGATTCAGATTAAATAGCTTCCTAAAAAGTCACACAGAGCCAGAACAGTGATTGGAATTTTGTGCTAGTTGGTTCCATAGCCTATACGTTAGCTAGTCTGTCATGTTCCCTATCCAAGTTCAATTTATTCAGTTGTTCATGTAATAAGAACCTGGGAAAAAGGTTTTTAACCTTTCTGGCCTTCTGTTTGCTTTTCTGTAATTTACATATACATTATTAGATTAGATGGCTCATTTTTCTAAATTTTAATGTGTGTGCAAGAAACTGCTAGGAAGAGGGAAATTTAGTGTATATATAATATGTATATATTATATATAAATTTATACCAGTTCTGCAGAGAATATAAGGGGAGTTTGGAGGTAGCACATGAGAAAGAAGTTAGGTGATCGGTGAAGAAGCCATAGAGCAAGCATTTGAGCTGCACCTCGAGCAGTGGGTAGGATTTCAATAGGCAGTAATGAAAGCAAAGGCTTTCAGGTGACCAGCAGGGCCTGAGCAAAGCTCCAGAGGATGGAAAGCATGTTAGGTGCTTCTAAGTGGGAGATTATTGCAAGCTGTGCTGTGGGGCCAGATTTATGGAGGCTGTTGAGAAGGCTGTGATGTTTGTAAATTTAAGAATTCTTCCATATCTAATATTCTAAGTAATATTCATTCTAAATGATTATTTATTAAATTTGCACAGGGTACAAAGCTCTGAGCTTTCTGTTATGGTGCTTAGAAGTGATGCATCCTTCGCTTCCCATAGTTGTGCGTTCATTATCTACATGTAATGGAACCAAGCACAACGTAAACCCAAATGTATATTGTATTAGCTTCCTGAGGCTGTTAATAATAAAATTACCATAAACTTCGTGGCTTATAACATCAGGAATTGATTCTCTCACAGTTCTGGAAGCCAGAAGTCTGAAATCCATACTCCCTCTGGAGTTCTAGAGGAGAATGTGTTATTTGACTCTGAGTAGCTTCTGGTGGCTGATGGCATTTCTTGGCTTGTGGCCACATCACTCCAACCTCTGCCTCTTGTCTTCACATAACTTTCTCTTCTGCGTGTTTATTTTTCCTCTTTTATTTGTGAAATCTCCCTCTGCCTTCATTCATAAGGACAATTGTGATGGTACCTAGATAATCCAGAGTTATCTCCTCATTGCAGAATCCTTAATCACATCTGCAAAGACCCTTACTCCAAATAAGGTACTATTTACAAGTTCCAGGGGTTAGGCCTTGATATCTTTGGGTGGCTATCATTCAGTCCACTCCATACATCTACCATGGAAATCATATGGGGTGATATGAACTTTTTCATTCTCTTACTGTAGTATCCTCAGCAGTACTCATTAAGCAATGTGGATACCAGCTGGAAAGGTATTGTTGGCCAAGAGCAACGTGTGGTGTACTTATTCACTCATTCAGGCACTTCACAACTATATTGGTTGCTGGAGAGCAAGGTGAACAGAAGCCTCCAGACAGCAGGGTGAGAGCAGTGGTTGGAACAAGCACAGGGGGCATTGAGGGAAGGAAGAAGGGTGCCTAATCCAGCCATAGTTGAGCAGGGAGGCTGTTTGGAGGAGGTGAGGTCCAATCTGGACCTGAGGAAAACATAGGAGTTCCCCCAAGGAGGGGAGGGAGGTGAGAATTCCAGACAGAGAAAACCTGTGCAAATTTCTGGAGGTCCAGGTGAGAGATTGGTAATAGGGATAGAGATGAATGGATGGATTCAGAGGCTATTGAGAAGGTCTCCTGGCAGGGATTGGGGATTGATGGGCTGTGCTAGTGGATAAGGGGAAGGGCTTGGGGATCCCTGTCTGAGTTGGACAGCCAGGTTCATTCAGTGAGACAGAGGGCACAGGAGGAAAGATCTGCTTTGTGGGGCTGGAGTGGGTGGAGACAAGATGATGAGTCTGCTTTGGTAGAGTTGTTTATTCCCTAATCCATTTCTCTCTCCACCCCTCCCCCTTTGTACATTAAAAACCACCACAGCCAAAGATAAGGTGGTATCCTTTGCCAAGTTAGCAGTTTTCTTTGTTATTTACTCTCAAAATCATGGAACACTGCCATGAAATGATTCATATGTAAATTATTTGGAGTTAGAATCCTGAATCACTTAACATGAATAATGGTAGATGGCTGAATAATGTAAGTTCACTGCAGTTCAAGATAAAAGTGACATTCATATTGTATTCAGAGATTTTTTTTTCCTGGCAAATGTAATCTATAGAGTTTACATATTAGAAAGAAAGATTACATGTGGGTTGCCTAAGAAATAGAAAGATGACATTTGGAAAGATTTTTCTGGACTACTTTTGTTTTGCTTCCAATGATGATTAGTTTAAAAAGCAGATTGTTCCTTCCTAGACAATTTTACAGTCATAGTTCAGAGGTTGGGAGACAAAGCCTAACATCTCCCACATTCCAACAGAAACATTCACTGTGTGTTTAGAATACAACCATTGTGGTGGAGAGTACAGGAAGCTGAGGTAACACGCAGTGGTGGAGAAAATGTTGCAGGATTTGCTCAGTATTTCCAATATAACACTGCTGGTGGTCCTGGGGGAGGTTCCACGGTACAGAAAGTTCCCAAGAAGGCTTCCTCTTGAGCCCTTTATTGAAAAAGATAACTTTTGAAAAGTGTAGTCTCCTTAGGTGGTAGACATCTTATTTTAACTCCAATTTGAGAAAGCTCCTGAGGTACTGGTAATGGGGATTATTTTACATATGTCACTCTAAATTAGCATCACTAACAGAGCCCCTGAATAGAGGTAAATTTATGGACTCTTCCAACTTCGGAGAATTGAAGCAATAGATCCATTTAGTTTGAAGACAAAATGCCTCTTTTACTGCAGTGGTAGTAACTCCTGTCGTCTTGGCTTCACGTAGAGTGAATTAAGGGCATTTGCTCGCCTTTGCATGTTCACAAAAGTACATTTAACTCTGCTTATTAGTGCGATAAAGGACAAGCCTGGCCCAGATGATCCAAAGGCCTTGAAGTAACTGAACAAATGTGGAGTGTTTGCTGAGTCTTTGTTTCTGTGTCCACAAGGAGTTGGCTGTACAGCTGCCTCCCTTGGGAGGGACCAGGGCACTGTCTGCTGCTTTGTGCTGTGGCTCCGTAACTTAGACATAGGAGTTTGGAAACAGGCAGCCCTGTCCCCACCCTCCCAGCTGTGGTGCTCTATAGTCTGAGAACCACTGTTCTTCCCAGAGATTTGGGAACATTTGCTGAGTCCCAGGCTGGGCATAGACTTCCCACCCTACTCATTAAGGGGTATAGATTGTCCTCTGCACAAAGCCTAGTGTGGTTCTGCCCTGACCCCTCAACTCAGTGTAATACTGCCTCTAGTTTCTCTATTTTCAAGGAATCAAGTATTTTCAGCTTTGCAGCTGTCATTTTCACTTTGAAAAATTCCTACTTTTACTGAAGCATTCCTCTTTAAAAGGTTAGATATTGTGGGACACTTGGGTGGCTCAGTGGGTTGAGTGTCTGACTCTTGATCTTAGCTCAGGTCTTGATCTCAGGGTTGTGAGTTCAAGCCCCGTGTTGGGCTCTGTGCTGTGCTTGGAGCCTACTTAAAAAAATAATAATAATTAAAAAAAACAATAAAGGTGATGTTGTGTAGTATAAAAAATGTGGGCTTTGAATGTCAGAAACCTAGGTTTGCATTTCCCTCAAAAGGCTGTTCTAAGGATAAAGTGTTAAGACCTTACACAAGTACTTTCTTTGCAAAGCGACTGACAAATAGTGACTAGATTCGTAGTAAATGTTGGTTCTTTTCCTATTTATATTTAGCATTTGCACTGTCATTTGCCAACATGGACTGAGTGATTACTTGCACAAGCACGGGGCATTCAACGCTCAGGAAATGGTCCACATGTGTGGGAGCTAGCACACATTTTCTGTGGATGCTATGCTTTTGTTATATTGTACACTTCATCTATTGTCAGAGTATTTGAGGTGGCTTAGAGTAAAATGGTATGTACATATGGATGCGTGAAGATAAGACAAGAACCTAAATGATATCTTGACCTAGAGATAATTACCTTACTACTGCAGTGGACACTAAATTTGGTTCTGAGATTCATGATGGCAAAGGCAAAAGGGATATGAAGAGCATACACACATGTATGGATGTATACATATGTGTATTTAGGGAGCAAATGATACCTCTTATACCGTAAGTTTTCGGTATAGGTTACGTTCGAAAACTAGAATGTGTCTGAGGGCAGTTAGTTAATTTTACAGAGCATACCGTCAATTCAGATTAATTCATTATTATAGCTACTAAGGATCAACAAATGTGGTATTATTGAGATATTTTCATGTCTCATAATAAAGTAGAGCAGTAGTTGTTCATGATTCATGGCTGGTATACTGAGAATAATTCCTTAATGCTGTGGGTAAACATTTTTGCTACAGTTGTTGATCCTGGCTGCATGACTCGCCAGGAGTGATAATCAGGTAGTATTTTCAGGGAAGTGGTTAGAAATAAAATGAGAACCATGATCCCTGTGATACTCTGTTTCCTGATTTCTGAAATACAAGATAATAAGGGACATCCTTCTGGGGAATGATTCCACATCCAGCCATAGAGGAAAAACTTTTTTTTTCCTCGTAAATTTCAACATGAAACTCAAATTCATAATAGTAATGGTTTAAAAATAACAAAATAATTTAATACTCTAGTGTTATTCCATACACATGCAAATGTCCTTGTATACTTGATCTTAGTTTTGAGTGTTATACTCAAGTTAAAAAAAAAAAAGGTTCCAGCTGAATCACAAAGCACAGTGCCGTGAGCCCAAGCTTTCAGCGTCATGACCTCTTCAGGTGTTGAAGAGATGAGAAGGCAGTGTGTCTTATGTGCCAGGGCAGCACCACTGAGCCCTTTCAAGGGACGTTTTGAAGGATGTCAGTTCCTTTTTGTTGGTGACAATGACATGTCACACTGGCCTTTCCTGTCCCTATGGAAACCAGCTTGGCCAGGGTTTGTTTTGTTTTGGGAGATGCTTCCCTTGGCATCCAGTCCACACTGTGCCCCTCCAGGATATAGAAATCAGGCTGACGGCTCTGTGGTTTCTGACCCACCTCTCTAACTCCTTCCTTTGACAGGAGCACCTGATTGAGAATGAAGTGTCAATTCTGCGCAGGGTGAAGCATCCAAATATCATCATGCTGGTTGAGGAGATGGAGACAGCCACTGAGCTCTTCCTGGTGATGGAATTGGTCAAAGTAAGAGGATGGAAAGATTTCAAGAGATTTCATTGGTGCCAAATCCCAAGACTTATCATATTCTTGAAGGACCTAATTGGAAAAATGTTTTTGCTACCTTGAAACTTTCATTATTTATCATCATTTTTCATGGCACTTAAGTTATTTTTGTCATCTGCTCCAGGCTGAGGAACCTTCTTTGTTACCCTCACAGGATTGTCACTGTTGACGTTTTGCTATGTTCTTTTTTATGTGTCCATTAGGGTGGGGATCTCTTTGATGCAATTACCTCTTCAACCAAGTACACTGAGCGAGATGGCAGTGCGATGGTATACAACCTGGCCAATGCCCTCAGATACCTTCACGGCCTCAGCATTGTGCACAGAGACATCAAGCCAGAGAACCTCTTGGTACATCATCTCTGCTTTTTTTGTTCCAATTCATGCCTCTCTTCCTTTAAAATGCCATGATCTCATGAAAACACTATCATTTCAGAGTCTACCAATCCTGCAATAAGGGGCTGAGAGAATTTAAATTAAGAGAATCAGCATGATTCAAGTCAGTGGCCAGAAAGTATTAATAGATTTCTTGAATTGTTATGTATTTCTGTATTTATTGTTTTATCAGACATTAGAAAACACGTTTCCATTTACATTTTTAAAAAGTGTTTATTTTAAGAGAGTGTGTCAGCAAGGGAGGGGCAAAAAGAGAGGAAGACAGAGAATTCCAAGCAGGCTCCACACTGACAGCACAGAGCCTGATGTGGGGCTTGAACTCATGAACTATGAGATCATGACCTGAGCCGAAACCAAGAGTTAGATGCTTAACGGACTGAGGTACCCAGGTGCCCCATGTTTCCGTTTATGTTTTGATTGATGGTACTGACTAAAGAAAGGTGAGAAGGAAAATTATTTTATGAGGCAAAAATTCTGAAGAATAAATCAGAGATAGAATGAGAAGCTTATAGGAGACAGAAGTAAAGTGTGACAGTTTGTTTACATGAAGAACAGAACTTTGGAAATAATTTAGTCCATTTATCGCAGCTTTACAGGTACAGAAATTGCGACTCAGATGTTGATTTTTCTTGCTTAAAAGTCTTATTTGTCCCACTGTTCTTACAGACGAACGTCTATGGCACTTGGAGTGCTTCATAATCTGGTCCCAATTTACCTTTCCAGTCTCTTCTCCTGTCACCGACCCTTCCCACCCATCTGGCCAGAGTGACACTCACCTTCATGTCATATTTAGCACACCTCCATGGTGGCCTTAATAAACACAGCTTACTAATTGGGCCAATCTTTGTGTCCACATTGTAGAGGAATTTTAAAGAAGGTGATTAGGGACTTCTTCACATATCTTCCCCAAATACACACAAGACCATTTTTTCTCTATTTCTACCTTTCAGGGCTGAGTATCATCCTCATTACTGCTTAGGTGAGGTTATCGGAGTATTTTATATCATGATAATACAAACCCAGGTTTTCCTGCCCCCACTCATTAGTTAAGACTTAACTTTATCAACACCATTACATATCATTGCTTATTTCCATACTGGTCTACATTCGAAATGTCCTCTCTCCCAGCAATGTGGCAAACGTGTTCATCTTATAAGGCACTGAGCAAAAGGCATGTCATCTTTGACATCGTTCCTGACTCTCTGGACAGAGTCAGTCATGGCCACCTCTAGTTTCTGCTGTACATGCCCTGATGTGGTGAGTTTATCATGTGCTTGTCTGTCTCCTTTTGTAGGTAAGCACCGTCAGGGGTGGTATGTGTCTTAATTATTTTTATATCGTCAGTGCCTTAGACAGTTTCCAGGAAGCACATGGTGGATGTGGAGTAAATGGTTGGTGCCTGACCACTGACAGTCACTTAGCTAGCTAGCAGTGGGCACTCACTCAAACACAGGTCTTTACAGCTTATCTCATACTTGTACTACACAAATAATTGTGGAAAGGAATACACATTGATGTTTAGGCTTTGAGGCCATCATGAGGGCTTTCTGCTAATCCAGAGTGTCCATTTTCCCCTTTTGTTAATATCATTTGATGATTTCTGAGTATCCATTTAAAAGTATGTGAAAGTTTTCCTTCATGTCTTCTGCCTTGAGGAATTGTGTTCCATGTCTAGATTTTCCTATTAGGAAAATAATATCCTTTCTCTGTAAAACAGGATGTGTCATGGGCTTGGTTTTATGATCTCTAAGGAGGACTGGGCCTCAGGAAAGAAGTGAGAATATGGTGTTCTCCCCTCAAAACTGTCTTCTCACCCATTGTGACCTTCCCGTGTCTGTCAGGCCCAGGGTCCTCCACCATGTGACTGAGGTCAGCCAGGGGCTTCACAAGCAAGGGTGACAGGGCTTTCTCTGGTGGTGGCCAGACATAAATGCCATGGTATTATTAAGGATGCCTCCTTCATTTCTCCCTGCTGTCCATGGCCCACCTCACCCTGGTGGCTGCACATACTGACGTTTTCTGAAAATACGGAGCCACAGGTCTCTAGGGACAATTGGTTTCTGTGGAGCCAGCCCATGCTGCAGCTTTGAATGCCGAGGCGCTGTGTGGAAGGTAACTGAGGCATTAGAGAACTTGCTTGTAAACCAGGGAGTGTCCATTTCCCAGCTCACTGATTCCACTCTCCCCTCCCATGTGTTCTCTTGTTTACTCACAATGCATAGACCATCTCAGAATCCGATACCTCATACTTTTGTCACACATCAAAGGAAGATAATAGGATGAAGATTGGTGTCTCCAAGATGATGTGTCTCAGAATGTAACCAGGAAATTGGAACCAAGTTCCTTGTCCAGTCTAACTTGCCCTAGATGAGTCCTTACCCCTCTTCAAGACCTGCACCAGCCCCACTGTGCTACCCAAAAGGAAAGAGAAGGAAGATTATAAAACTGATGTCTGGATGAGGCTAAAGCATGCTATAAAAGGGTCAGGCTTTGGAAACCTTAGGTGCACATATCTAAGTAAAATATGTACCTGCCATCAAAAACTGAACTAGACCACTCTGCCAAGTCTAGATTGAGTCAGTAGGTTGGTATTGCCCTAGGATGAGAAAATGCCATTGAGGCTCTAGACGTAAGTACACAGAGTGACCATCAGCCTCTCCCTACTCTAAAAAACGAATTTCGTTTTTAAACAGCAGAGCATTCAGACATCTGATTTGCATCCCCTTCTCTGGTAACGGTGTCATAATTTAAAACCCTGCCAGCAGAGATGTATGGGTTGGCGTGTCAGGGAGCACTGGGGTGGCCATTAATGCTGTGAGTTACAGCCTGGTGGTGCCCTGTCAGACTTAACTATGAGAGACCAGTGATAAATTCTGCTTTTCCAGGAGTTCTGGGGACCGAGGAGAGAAGAGGGCTGGTTTCTCCTATTTGAAGCCCTTCTAAATCATTATGTTGACATTTTATTTAGAGAACATGCAGCGTTTACTCTGTACGTGGGATCTGCATTCCTCACATTTTTAACTTTTGCATTCCGAGTGCAACTTTTGACACAGTGTCTCTCAGCTTGTGGTGGGGCATTTGAACACCACAGGGCTAGAGTCCTCACAGTTGTGATTGCTTAAATTCACTCAGATCTGCATGGGGGTGCAGGCTGCAGCCGGAGTTCTGCCAGGCCTACTCTCTCGCTTTCAGACACAGAATCTTTGCAGGATGGTGCAGTGGAATGGGAATGGTTTTGGTTGGAATCCCCACTTGGTAGCTACTAGTAACTTGAGTTCTCTGTGCCTCAGTTTCCTCATCTGTAAAACAGAGGTAACAGTTATTTTCCTAATCACCTAGGGAGGTGACTCTGAGGTCCAGTGAGCTAATGTGTGGGAAAGTGTTGGCATCTCTAAGGTTCTCTGAGGATGTCAGTAACTAGGGAGAGAAATGAGCACAGTGCCAGAACATAAGGCCTTTCTCTGGGGTCCCTATGCATTTGTTCACCTCTTTCTTAAAATCAGGCTCTTAAAGCAAAGCCGTATGTGTTTATATGTCAGTGCCATTCTCTTAATGCATTGTACAAATGTGTGTCTATAGGTGTAGATTTATAGATTTTTTTTCCTGCTTTGAAGAGAATCTCCAGCTAAGATTTGAAATGTACTCATTATCTTTCATATATTTTGTCTCTGTCTAGCACTGGGGAGAAACAAATCAAATAAAATATTATTTCAGGATTGTCTGCTCCTTATGACACTTCTCTTCAGATGTTTAGCCAAGGAGTGACAGTTTCCCAGACATAATTCAGTGATTATAAACTGTTCAGTACCTTTCTATTTATGCTCCTGCATCTGACTCTGACTTCCTTGTAGGGGATATGAGAAATGGGGCTTCAGGGACTTCTGAGTGTCCACAGCAACCCTCAAATACCCCTAGGCATCCCTAAATTGCAGGTCGAAAGTAAACACGATTTTTCAAAAAATGTACCTAATGAGTGAATTTTAAAGTTGTAAAAGCAAAATAACAATGACATTAATAAAACTTTTTTTTTTTACTTTCATGATACAGACATTTAAAATTATAATGTTGCTTAGAATGTTCTTATCACTGCAATTACTTAGGGAATTTCTAAAGTCTGGGTTTCAGTAAATGCATCATAAATTCTAACTGTAATTCTCTATATCGGATTGTTCTCGTTAATGTTTACATTAAACATAATGGATGGAAGGTCGTCCTTAGACCCTGGCATGACTGGAACCTGGTTTCTGTTGCTTTAGGCTAAATCATTAGTAGCTTTGAATATGCCTCTGCTGAGTTGTGGCTGACTCAGAATGATAAATATCTGTGAGGGACTCAACAGCCTTACCATTACTCCCATGTAACTTGAAAGTTATAAAGATGTGTGCTTGGTACGTAAATGTGGAAGTAGTTATTAAATACTAAGGTGAAAAACGTTCTTCTTCAACTGATGAGGGCATCATAGGTAAGGAAGGTATTTCAGTATCCTTTTTAAATGGAGCCCTGTTGATGGTTTTTAATGATGTCTATATAAATCACTCCCCCTCACTGAGTATCAGATTAATGGACAATGTTTTTAACATGCTTATCTTGAAAAAACATAATTTTCTAAATTTTTCATCCTTTAGTAAGTAGTGGCTTGGGTGAGAAACTGGTTCAGTTCATAGTAAAATGTGAGGAAAAGCAAACTAAATATGACTAAAATATAAAAAGAGAGAAAGACATTACATCAGTACAGATTAGTTCTCTGAAGTTACTCTTCTCTGAAATTCACTGTTTTTAGAATGGACATCCAAGAGATGAGTAGGTTAAAGATTACATAGTTAAATCTAAAAACCTTATATTTAGAAGGTAACTTTCAGACTTTTATCCCCAAAGGAGAATTTGCTTAAGTATAAAACTAATTTTCCTGATTATAGAACTAACACATGTTCATTGTAAATATTTTGGAAACTAGTGGAAAGTATAAAGATAACTAAAGTAATCTTTGGTGTTACCACATAGAAATAAACTGAACATTTGGGTGTATTACACTGAATATATAATTTTGAATATTCTTCTTATGAAATATAGTGAATGTTTTCCATAGGATTAATACTTACTTGAAATGTGCTTATTGGGGCCTGTATAGTATTTTATTATAGGAATGTTCCATGACTTATGAAGTCATTGTCCTGTTAGCCATTTATGTTCCTTCCAGTTTTTAAAAACGTAGATAAATTCTGACTTTAGTGGCTTTGTGTGTAACCTTCGGGTTCATCTCTATTCCCTTAGGGTTGGTTCCAGAAGTAGACTTACTGGATCAAGGCTTATAAATAATTTAAAGAAATGTACATGTTGCTGAAATGTTTTCTAGGAAGATTGCTTCCATTTAAGCAAAAAGCATTTATATCTTCACCAGCATTGTTAAACTGTTTCCAATATGATAATTATTTGATCTAATCAGCCAGTCCTTCTGGGAAAAGGAAGGAACACTCATTGAGCCCTGATCTGAGCTCGGTTTCTTCATACCAACCCCATGAGTCAGGGACTCGTCTCATCCCACCTCACAGGTGAAGACACATGCACAGGGCGCCTTTTCAAAGGTCACTCAACCAGAAAATGAGCGGAGATTATTCAGGTTCAAGCTGTTTGATCCCAAAGTTTATTTTCTTTCCAAACTTCCAAAGTTTTCCCTTATGTAATATTTATACTCATCACTGACTTTTCAGAGAACAAGTCTTGATTTTATTTTCTAAACTAAACATGAAAGGGTTTTAGTGGACACTTAATAAACACCATTTCTGAGTCTCGCAAGCACTTCACACACAGTGAAGATGTAGTAAAGGTCCATTTCCCGTTTTTTAGGCCACACTGGGTAAGCAGCTACCTACACCCCTAACTGCTGTGCCAGCATGCACACGTATTCATTATACTCTTAGATAAGGAGCTTTTTAAAAAAAGTTATTTATTTATTTGAGAGAGAGAGAATCCCAAGCAGGCTCTGTACTGTCAGCACAGAGCCCGACGCAGGGCTCAAACTCAAAAGCCTTGAGATCGTGACCTGAGCTGAAGTTGGACACTTAACCAACTAAGCCATCCAAACACCCCAAGGTAAGGAACTTTTTACAAAAATGAAAGATACTCTCTTCTGTATTTCACACAATCATGCGAAATCTCTAAAGAAAAACCTTAGAGCTTTAGAGCATCAGAAGTAAATCATGGTGTTATTATCACAAGGTGAGATTTTTTTTTTTTTTTAGTTTATTCATAAATGTTGTTTCTACCTAATTCCAAGGGCTTCTTTGGAATCATTGAGAAAAGAAACTACTTCTGATTATTGGCTGGTTTCTGTTCCAGGTGTGTGAATATCCTGACGGAACCAAGTCCTTGAAGCTGGGAGACTTTGGTCTGGCCACTGTGGTGGAAGGCCCTTTGTACACAGTGTGTGGCACACCAACTTATGTGGCTCCAGAAATAATTGCTGAAACCGGGTAAGACTCCTGGCTTTGGTCAGTACTTGAACTTTGGTAGAAAAAGGTATATTTTGCTGCTCCAGCTGTTGTGTATTCACACGCCTCCTGGGAAGGTGGAGGGTGGGAGAGACCATTACCTGCACCATGACTTTGATCTCAGGAGCTCAGGTGTGTGCTTCTATGTCCAAGAGCCCTAGGCCTGGACTTTTGTCCAAAGGCCAGTCTTGGAAATACGTCAACAGTCCCCAGTATTGTGGTTAGCTCTGGAGAAGAGTAGATGCTCCTGTCCAAAGGGTAATTAATTCCTCTGTGTGAAATGAGCAGTTTGACACTGACGAAGCCCTTTGTCATAACAAACAAAGGCAACTACTCCAGTAATGTGGAGGGTCCCTGAGAATAATATTATTATTTCTCCCCTCCACCCACTTTGTTTTCCCAGCTATGGCCTGAAGGTGGACATTTGGGCAGCAGGTGTGATCACATACATACTTCTCTGTGGATTCCCACCATTCCGGAGGTCAGTGGCTCTTTGAGTAACAATATCTGAATTGTAGACTCTCTCCCTTTGGTCAGGAGGCAGACATTCTCATCCTGGCAATCAGGACCAGAAAATGGTCAATAAAAATGTCAGTTAAAAATTATATAAATGTACCTTTCACTTTTTTTCTTAATTTACAACGTATACATGGATATTCCTTGACCACACTTTTGATGTGAGGCCAGGGCCTTTGCTTGGTATATAGTCCTCTGAATTTCTTGTGGGCACTCTTCTGTAAAACACACCTATTGTCCAGTGTCTACAATATCCATTCTCAGTCTTTTCAAGGGAAGTGAGATTTAAAGATCCTTATAAAGCAGTCTAATCCTTCTAGGTAAACAAACCTTTTCCAGTTTTTAATAGTAATTTCTCCCATTTAATTTGACAGCAGGTTTTTTTTTTTTTTAACAACTCACTTTCCAAAGCTTTCAACCTAGTTCTCATAGAAACAGTGAACCCTTTTTTCTAAAATTAATTCTGTCTGTTCACATAATAGTTAATGAAGTAGAATTACAAATACTTTCAGCATAAATAGGCCTGGGAACAAACAGAGACTGACTCTTGGTAATCACGTATCTCACCTGGGGCAGGGGTGGGGGAGCAGAGGTGGCCACACACAGGTGTCAGAATATGTGACAGTGGGCACAGAGCACACCCAGTACCCCAGTAGTGTGTACTTGAGGGAATGCAGAGCTTTGACCACAGGGCCTCTTGTGATCTGTCCCATATCCCTCTTTGGAGCAAATGAATGACTTGGAAGTAGAAGTTCATCTAATGATGCAAGTTTGATTTTCTTACGCGTTTCTTGACCTCTCTTTTCACTTTACTCTCTCTTTTTATTCATTTTACAACTACTGTTGAGTAGCTACTGTGTGCCAGGCACCATTCTAGGTGTCAGGGATCAAATGGTAAACAAAGCATATTCTCTGATGTCATATTTATGGTGTTGTGTTTGGTCAGTAAGTTCCATATGCTTAATTCTCCATCCCTTCCCCAACATTTTATTTTAAAGCTTTCAAACCTACAGAAAAGTTGAAAGAAATATCTTTTTGAAATGATCAAATTTCACTTGATTTGAACAAGTTTTCTTTTTACTGACATTACAGTAAACACAAGAGTGACACAGAGATGTCTGTTTCTACGTTTGAGAGCCTTATGGGGTAAAGACACCCATCACCAGAATTTTGATCAAGAAGAATCAATTGAGTATGAGGGTATGCTTATTTGAGGGCTGGAATTCACAAAGGTTAAATGAAAGGTAGAGCATTTGAGTGGGACCTTGTCCTTGTGGCTGGAATTGGGTTTCTGCAGGTGGGAAGCTCTTGCCATCTGACTGTCAAATCATGATCTTCCTTCAAGGCCATTGCTTAGGTGGATTACACAGACTATAGGATTACTGCACTATTGGCCAGCTTTTGCTGAACTACTCCAAATGTTAGAGCTGTCAGGCAATTCTGTGGATTGATTGAGCAGTTCTTCTGATCTGGACTGGCTAATTGGGACTTGATGGTTTAGTGTGGCATCACTCACATGCCTGGTTAGTTAGCTCAGGGTCAGCTGGGACAACAGATAAGACTTAGTCAAGTGCCTTTCAGCTTTCAGTGGACTAGCCTTGGTTTCACATGACAGTGGATACAGGGTACCCAAAAGCAGCTAGAGGGAGTGCAAGTTCCTTTGCTCAACCACTTTCCAAGTGTCCACTTGACTCACATTTTCTGATTGATGTCCCATTGACCAAATGAAGTCAAATAGCTAAGCCTAGAGTAAATGTGAGTGAAGATTAAGCAGGTATGTACATGGAGTAGAATAATTTGTGGCCACTTTTACAGTCCCATTGTGTTATGGCTGATTTTAGTGGTGACCTGTTTGGGGAACTAGTCAAGTGAAGGGGGTAGTTTTGTTGGCAGGTGAACATGGGGCCCGTTACAGCAGAGTTCCCCCTCCTTGGTTAACCCAAGTTGAGATCAGTTGGAGGATTATCAAGGATCAGTTTAGAGGAATGTGTGCTCACAACTCCCTCTAGTGTTTCCATGCCAGTGCTGTCTGCGAGTTTTTTAATTTGATTTTGCTTTTTGCTTTTAACCAAAAGTGAGACTGAGACTCAGATTGAGCAGTATGTATCTATTGTGACTTGTTGCTTAGTGCATGGCAGCGTTTTTGTGGGAACTGGAGGTAAACCTGGCTAATTAAAAGCAGTAAACCTACCTTCCGAAAGCTGTTGACTTATACGTTATATTCAGAATCTGGTCCTACAACCACGAGATTTAGTTATTGCCTAAGCAAGTCTATTCTTGGGGCCACTGACAAAAAGCAATATTTGCATGATAATTTTGTTTTTCTGAAACATGTACTCATACTTCCCATGAGCTATGTGAGGTAGCTTACAACGTTTCAAGTTACCTCATCAGACCTTTAACAACTTGGCGTTGAAAAGAGGGAATGTGTTCAGTTGTGCTCAAACTCTCCTGTTGTTTTCAAGGTTTTTCTCAATGTACATTTTTAACTTACAGCACCTTTATCCATGAGCTTTATTGTTTTATGCCCTGACCCATCTCAGCCCGATTGTAAAGTGTGTAAATAAGTCCAGTGTAGATTTAATGAGTGACTTTTACTATGTGACTACTTAGAAGGATAAATTAGCTTTCTGTTCTTCTGCTGAGGGGCAGCTTGAAATGTTCAAAGCGTTTGCAGTTCACAGCATGGATCCTTTAGGTGACTTCTAATTGCTGAGACCCCCTAGGTTTTGTTTGTTGACTCAGACTATTTTGCCAAGAACCTAAATAACTTGCTGCAGTTTCACTTCCAACTCTTTAGCTGTTATGAACAAAATAAAAGTCCTGTATGTTAACAAAATATAAGCTACTTGCTATTCCAGGAAAAAAGGGGAGATGCATAATAGGGATGGCTAAAAACAACGGTTCTGGAAATGGGTGATGTTTAACATCCTTTTCTAACATTTTCTCCTGGAGAGTTGAGCTGAGTTCAGTCAGTAGGGGAATAACAGTGGGGGGAAAAAATCAGACCTGGAAAGAAATAGTTTGTGCAGGCTCATAGAAAATCACTTTCTAGGAGGACAGTGGGGATCTCTTGCCTTACCCGGTTGTCTGGCCTGACTTTTGCTACTCACTTGATGTGCCTCTTAACCCAGACTTCATGAACTGACAGATGTCGACTCAGCTGGGCTTGGTGAGATGTCCTGGATATTCACAAAAGCCCACAGACTCTGCAGGCATACCTCGGAGATGTTGCAAGAGTTGCACCACAATAAAGCAAATCACACCATAAAGCGAGTCCAATGAATTTTTTGGTTTCCCAATGTATATAAAGGTTATATTCACACTCTACTGTAGTCTGTTAAGTGTGCAGCAGCATTATGCCTAAAAAACAATGTGCATACCTTAATTAGGAAATGCTTTTTTAAAAAAAAATAGTAGAGGTCCCTGGCTGGCTCAGTTGGTGGAGGAGGCAACTTTTGATCTCAGGGTTGTAAGTTCAAGCCCCAGGATGGTCATGGAGCCTACTTAAAAATAATAACTAATAATAATAGTAAAGTAAAAAATACTTTATTGCTTAAAAAATGCTAACTATCATTTGAGCTTTAGTGAGTTGTAATCAAGGATCATAGATCACCATAACTAATAGATTAATAATGAAACAGTTTGAAATATTGAGAGAATTTCCAAAATGAAACACAGAGATGCAAAGTGAGCACATGCCGTTGGAAAATGGTACCAATGGACTTGCTCCCTGCAGCATTGCCACAAACTTTCAAACCTTCACCTTGTAAAAAAAAAAAAAAATGCAATTATATGCAAAGTGCAGTAAAGGGAAGCAGAAATAAAACGAGGTTTGCCTGTCCTCTTTTTCATTAAAGGTATAGGGTCATCATCATCACACAGCCCCAGAATTTGTCCCTAGGCACTGTCCCAGATGACCTGTTTGTGTGGACACCACCCTTGGTCACTCTGAGAGGGCAGTTAGCATAACTAGGCTTATGTCCAGAAGGCCGAGTAGGGTCCCATCTGAGTATCTGTGTGGTAGGCTGCAGGGGCCCTGTTGGGAACTCCAAGGGAAATGGAAATGGTGCACACTTGCCGGTGGAGACTGAACTTCCACTCCTGGATTTTGGTCTTGACTCCAACAGCCTATCTTGAGTTTTCCACTAGGGCTCTGTAATGAATGGCCTAGAAGGCTAATTATTTTGTTCTCACTCAGGCCATTGGATGCATCTACCAATTAAGGGGTGGGTGGGGCTCTGTGACTGAGGCTGTATGTTTCAGGAGATGGGGACATCCAGCTTCCTGAATGTTTTCCATCAGTGTTGTTATGGTTCTGTATACCTTCCCTCAAAAGTCAAGGCATCATGAATTCATTAGGCACCAGCTGTGTGCAGAAGCACCTCTGAGGGTAGCACAGTTAGGTACGGGCTGAGGAAGGATGCCCACCTGGGGGCAGCAACAACATCAGTTCACCTCAGTCTGTGTGGTTCTAGTCACTGTTCTTGGATGGGCTCTTTTTTTTGCAGACTGAGCTTAAGTGAAAGTCATGTTCCAATGGGGAGCTAATTATGTCATGAATATTTTATCCAGATTCTGGACTCCTTATGACTTTTTCATACCTTGGCTGTTTCACTGCTCTTGGCTCTTTTATTGGAAAAGTAGAAAGAGGAAGGGCGAGGAGAGCTGATTCAGGTTTGTTACTTTTCCATTCTGATCGCCATGAGAGATTAAGTGAGGGCAGATGCTGAGATTGTTTTTTTCTGAAATGAAGATTTACATTATTTGTGGATTCCATATTTTTCTTGAGTCCTTTTTTTGGTAAAATATATATAACATAAAACTTACCATTTTAACCATTTTTAAATGTACATTTTTTTTTAACATTTCCTTATTTTTGAGAGAGAGAAGCAGAGTGCAAGTGGGGGGAGGAGCAGAGAGAGACACACACAGAATCTGGAGCAGGCTCCAGGCTCTAAGCTGTCAGTGCAGGGCCAAATGTGAACTCACAAACCATGAGATCATGACCTGAGCCAAAGCTGGAAGCCGACCAACTGAGCCACCCACACGCCCCTAAATGTACAGGTTTAAGGGCATGAAGTACATTCACAGTATTGTGCAGCCATCACCACCGTCGTCTCCAGAATTACTGCATCTACCGAAGCTGAAACAACTTTATTGAGCCTTGTGTCCTCTCTTTCCCTGATACCCAGGCCTATGGAAATGTTCTTTAACTCATTGTCTAAAAGGAAAAAATGTGTCATAACAAATACAATTGAGATACAAAATGCCCAAGCCAAACTCACCCCATTCTTCCTGTGAGCATTTTGTTGAAAAACTGTATGCTAACTTTGATTTTTCTTCCATTTGTCACTGACTTAGTGAGAACAATCTCCAGGAAGATCTCTTTGACCAGATCTTGGCTGGGAAGCTGGAGTTTCCAGCCCCCTACTGGGATAACATCACGGACTCAGCAAAGGTACCCATCTGGGTTTGTTTCTGTGGGTTACGTTCTGTCACAGGGCCCTCGTCTGCCGTGTGGGGCTGATGCAGCTCTTGGTATGGAGCTCTGGGTCTGGCTTGACTTTTAATGTGTGTTTCTTCTTTAAGTTCATCCCACAGTATAGTCTCTGAAATTTGTAGGCACATTCTGAAAGCTGGAGTGGCTGTCTTCCCAATTTGCCCCTGCCACCCTCCTGCGTTCCTCTAAACCCTAAACATTCGTTCTTTCATTTATTTAAGAAATGTGTATTGGACACCCATCAGAATGTGGGAATGAGACATACTGACTTGCCAAAAGGAACAATACTGCAGTTTTTACACGGTGGAACGATGATAATAACCAGAACTCTTAGGAGAGAACATCTTGGTTTAATGTAGACCCAGGAGAGACCTTCTCTTCTCTCACACTGGTGCTTCCCTGAGGCAACTGTGTCTGTGATTGCCTAGTAGGCAGTAGGAATGTAGGTGATAATAGCTTCTAAGTTGAAATGGCTGAGCAGCTGTGTTGGCTGGTTCTTTGAAGTACTTAGTGCAAGCTCAGATCTCTGTGTTTATGCTGGAATTCTCCCACTTCGCCTCCTCTATGGTCTTCTTTATTTCATTCCAGGAATTAATCAGTCAAATGCTTCAGGTAAACGTTGAAGCTCGGTGTACCGCGGGAGAAATCCTGAGCCACCCCTGGGTGTCAGTAAGTACCCTCATTCTCAGGGAAGGAGGACCTGTAAGTTCCATGACCACCAGCCTGCTTCCTCACTGCGTCTTTTACACATGCAGAGCTCTGCATCCAAGTTCCATGGCAGATGAAATGTCTGTTTTCCCTCATGAGCAAGTAGTGTGAAGATAGCTTTCTGGGAGAAGGCAGTTGGCATGAGGATCTTGGAGTATTTGATCCTGCTCTGTGAGTGACCTGGGCAAGTCACTGTCCCTTTCTGGCCCTCACTTTCCTCATCTACAAAATGAAAGGGTTGGTCAGGATGCACTCTCAGGAGTCTTTCATCTTTTGCCTTCTGTACTTATGAGGTTTGAGAGTTTTCAGAATTTGCCCAGAGATGAGCGTATTTCAGACGCTGATCCCTCTGTCTTTATGGAACATGGTCATAGGAGATCTTTTGCTAAGGGTAAGGAGGCTGAGATATAGTGCCTCCTGGAGCCTGGGGGAGGGTGTGTGATGTTGCCCAGAGTTCTTCTGGGCTTGGTGGTACCTCTGGATTTAGCATAAATGTGATCCATTAAATGGTGCTGGTGGGAGAGTTTGCATTTACCTTATTTCCGAACGCTCCATGAGAGTGAGGTTAATGTACTTCACCAAGGGCTTTTGCCAGCTTGTTGGGGAGGGGTGGCTCACTGTGCCCCTCCACTATCTCTGTGGGGTCCCACACATCCTAAGATGACGGTTCAGCCTCTCTGGATCCTGCCAAGTGACTGGGTCTTGGACTGAGTAGCTGAGATGCCACATTACTTTATGAGCGATAAAGACTAACAACTAAGTGAATTCTTGATGAAAATAATAAACTCTTCATTAATTTTGGTGCTTCCATGAGAGGGACTTGTACCACATTCTGTGGGATTTGTGCCTTGCGGGGGGTGGGGGTGGGGCGAAGAGTCTCAGAAGCCTTAAGAGTGCCTTCCTTCATGTTCTCAGAGACCAGTGCTCTCTACTTGGCCTGATTGAGGCTTAAGGAGCAAAGGGAATGTCCTGGGGTCTTTTTGAGGACGACGACTGCTAAATAACAGTAATTGTTCCCCTAACCTTGTGGTGAAAATCGGTCCTGTTAGGAAGAGATGGTGTGGTGAGGGTGACTATTCAGGAAGAGACAACGTAGACCTGAGAATCGGAAATCATTGCATTTGATTCTTTTCTTTCCTGTAGGATGATGCATCCCAGGAGAATAATATGCAAGCTGAAGTAACAGGTAAACTCAAACAGCACTTTAATAATGCGCTCCCCAAACAGAACAGCACCACCACCGGGGTCTCGGTTATCATGGTAAGTGGAAGGCACTCTGTCTGCCATTGGAAAGCTGCAGTGTCTGGCCTGACTGCTCAGCCGACACTGAGTCTTTAGAAGCGAATAGCCAAGGTTCCCTCACATGGAAGTTGGCACCTTCCATGTTCCTCTTTGCTTTTCAAGATTGGCTTGGCACGTGGAGTGCACCCATCTGGCTGACTCCCAGGCCTCGAGTCCTGGGGTACGGGGCTGTTCAGGTACCAGCAAGGCCAGCCTGATGGGCCCCAGCGCCGAGGAGCCGCTGGCCCCTTCTCCTGGGCTCAGCGCCGTCCCTGGCAGCTGCTTCTACTCTCCTCTCTGTCTCTCATCTGGAGAGGGCCTCCCAGGCCCGGCTTGGATTTACAGCCTAAGGAAGGAACTCCCTGCCTGTTCAAGGCTTCACAAACACACTATGTGAGGTATGATTATTCTTTGAGACCTGGGATAAGAAACCACTAACGTTAAACAAATTCCTTTTAAAACAATCAGTGTTTTGTGGCTTTTAAAAGTACAGAACAATGTAAAAATATATATATTCGGTGTTTTTCCCTAGGGTTAGAAAGATTTTATGAGAAATCAGTAACAATGATCCCCATATATTTTTAGACCTTCCTTCTTTCAAAATGCTTTTAAGATAGATTATCTGAATGCATAAACATAACATTAAAGGGAAGAAACATTAAATTTAGCAAAAGAGAAAATAAAGGCAGAAAGAATAACAGTGAACCAGAAGTGCAGTTAGCTCACTTAATAGTGGCTGTCCAGGCCTGAATCCCTGCTGAAGTCGGGCCTGAAGCCGGGCGGTGAGCATGTCCCCTCCTGTTGTGGCATCAACACCAGGGGCCATGACCTCTGTTCTGCCCACACTGCTCACAGGATCTGAGAGCAGGTGAGGGATTGCCTTCTCCAGGGCCAGAGAGAGTCACCTGGGGTGGCTTCAGAATCAGACCTTCTAAGGGGACAGGTGCCTGAGTTGTTAGTGGCTTGGCCACCCTCACAGCCCCCTGGGAACCCGATGGCCAGTGAAGAGCTATCTCCACATTTCTAGCTTTCTTAATTCGGGACAAGCGTCTCACCCTCTGGGAAGGTTCAACTTGTTTCCTACCCAACTAGAAGGAAAGCAGTTGCTTACTCCCTGGCACATTGTAGTCTAGGCACTTTATTCAAGAAGATTCCAGGTCCCGATAGAGGCTGGACGGAAACCCTTCCCCGCCCCCCACCCCCACCCTCAACGCCAAGAATATAGAACACTGTGGTATGTTTTGTTGGGTATCCACCACCGTAGCCCCACTAATGTTCTGTCATTCCCCTTTCTCCTCCTGGGGAGGCTGCATTTACTTGGAACCCCTCTGTATGTCCTCATAAGTACTTTACTCCCTGCCCCCCTCAGAAAGTGTGCTCTCACCCCGCTTCCCTCCCCCAGACAAGGCCTGAGCTTGCAGACTCCGTCTTTTGACATGCTGTGGGTCATTGGGGTGCTCTGTGCCAAAGTAATGAGAAGGTCTCTTGAGTTGTGGCTTTCCTAGCATTTTAGCAGCGTTCTGCTGAAAGCCCGAGGAAGTCAGAGTTGTCACAGAATTACGGCTTAAACACTTTGAAAAGAACCATCTTGATTGACTCAGCAGCATGAGAACATTTTCAAGTGATTCACCTATTAGAGCAGACACTGATGGATGGGACGGATGGCAAGTTACAGACTGGCTGCATGGACACCATAATGCAGCTTCTGCAAAACTTAGAGAAAATAAAATATTCAAAATTGGCCCACTTGACACTTAATGAAAAAGCTTAAGAGTGTTTTTTTAGAATCAAGATTTCATAGCTAGGTTAATTAAGCTTCAGAGTTTCCTAGAAGAAGGACCTTTACAGGACTGTGCCCAGGGCTTATGTTAGTTCTACCATCGTTGCCTGGATCACCTGTGGACTCCATGCCCCCAGAGGAATCATGGGCCAAGGCCTGTGGCCCACTGAAGCTCTGGAATGATCCAGCCCTTTACCTTATGGCCCAGTGTAGGCTCTGTTCTGGATAATGACATGTAGGGCCTCTCAGACAGAAGCTGTATCTTACGGCTTACAAATGATAGTTTCCCATTTACTGGTGAAGGAGATCAATAGTCAAATTCTAAGCCCCTGAACTATAACTGGATGGTTGTGTGAATGAACAACCTTTATTTTATTTGTAATCTCAGTGGTGGTTGTACAAGGGGTATGACTACCTGTGTGTGTTCAGTTGATTTTGAGCATGTTGGCAGGGTCCCGTCTAACCTCATGTTCCCTACACAACTCTGCAGGTTGTTAGGTCTGAGGAGCTGCTGAGTGGCATTACCACATTCAGTACCTACAGGAGAAATCAGTAAAGCTTGTCTCTGGAGGTACCAATTCTCAATGGCCAAAAACCTGGCCTGTGAATTTTGGGCTTGTTCCCAAAAGCAGTGGCAAGAAGGCCTCGATGGGGACGCCATGCTAATCCTCACCCAACTGAGGACCTGGCCTGGGGCATGGTTGTGTGGGGGCAGCTGGCGGTGCTTCTGTGTCGTCATCCTCATCACCACTACTGCGTGTCTGTGTGTCCTGCCCTTGGGAACAGTTTTAAGTGCTTTTTTATATTAAGAGTAATTAACCACAAATGACTCTCCCTGGTCTTCATATGTTCTCATAAGTAGAGTATGCAAGGCTAACCTCCTTTCCTGCAGATACAAATAGTAGTGGAAATAGTGTATCAGTGTTCTAAGGTTGAATCGTCAGATAACTGTCATGTGACCCACAGACAGAACCTTACTGTCTATTTTCTCTCCTGGCGTTCTCTCCGCCTTAGCTCCCCACCCCCAAGTCGGTGCCTGAGGCTCCTGTGAGAAAATTATAGGGTAGGAATGTAAATAACAGCTAAAAACAGTAAAGGTGATGCTATTGTCTGCATTTTATTTGACAGTTTGATTTGACAGTTTGAGAGACACTTCAGAGTTTCACTCTTAACCCCGTTGAGACTATGGGGGATCCTGAAGCAGAATTCTGGTATTCAACATGCTGTGCTTAATCAGAGCAACTTCTAATTCGCAGCCCATCTTAAATCTGCATGCTTGTCTCAGACTTTTGACACCAACGTCCAGCTCTTAGCTTCTTATCGGTGCGGGTCTCCTGTACCTACTGACATCCTTCTCAGCCAGCAGAGCGTACCCTTGGAAAACTTTACTTTAAAGCTTTACAGCTTGCCCCTCTGCCTGTCATCCCAGATCAAGAGCTGGTGAGTGCCTGGCAGGAGGACGCCAGCAGCTCTCCTGCTCAGTGCTATTTTTCACTTGGTGAAAAAGCAACTTTTTGTGAACAACAGCATAGGACAACTCTGTGAAGGCTTTTGTTCTCTTTCTCCAGCTGCATGTCCAAAGATGCATTTTTATCAGTAAGACACATGTGGAGCGTTTGGGATAAGAGAAGAGATTTATACTGGATGAGGTTTTGGTTTAAGATAGGCCTTTGGTTCTGAATAGCACTTGCATTTTCTTTGACTTGTCACTTGGTATATAGTTAAATAAAGGACAGGCTCCTTGTTTATCCCTGGGGGGGCGCATCCCAGCCTCAGGGACGAGACAAGGCCATCTTGTGGCAGGAAAGGGAATTACCAGAAACCCTCTGCTGCATTCTGTAGCCAACTTGAGAAAGGATGAATTCACATGGAGGGCTTTCTCGGCTCAGAGGGAATGATGTTTTTTTCAGGGGGATATTTGGGAATGATTTGGGCTTAATTTAAGATAGACAAAACTGTTTCAGTCGTGTTGCTTCTGTTTAAAGTAAGTCTAGTTTCTGTCCCTGCTTTCTCCTGCCTCTCCCGCTGCCTGCATTGCTTCCCTCTGACTAGGTCCAAGGCAATGGTATGTACTAACTGCACCGCAATGCTTTGTTCCGCTGCACACACACATGGTCTCCTGACAGGAAGAGAAGAGGAGAAATAACTGGGGAAGTACCGTTCTCTTCTACCCAGGAGGAGTTCTGTGGTAGAACCGAGTGAATGCTGCCTCTCTCCATTTTCAGTGTTTTCACTGAGGTGTGGCTTTGGCCTCCTCTCATACTAGGAGCTTGGAAGCTTGTTCAAGAGCAATGCTAAGCTTCTGAGGGGGCTTTTCCACAGTTACCTGCTCCCCAGGAAATTGAAATTGTCCTTGGAAATTGCTGACTGTTCTGCTGAGTTTGGAAGGGTCTGTGGAGAACCCTGTTTTACAGCAGACACCAAGCTCCCTGCAGCCAGCCATACAAGTCCGTCTTAGAAGGTGTTGTTTATTCATATCTTCTCCATTTTTTTTTAAAGAACTACTTAAGGAATCTGCACTTCATTTCCCCCCAGGGTAGTTAGATTATAAAACAACTCCTGATTGTTGTGCCTTTCAGCTAAAGGTGCATGAGAACTGAAAGCACATTTGGAAACCCAGTGAGATGACAGCTGGCTGGGTTTCACTGGACAAGCAAGGTAATGTTCAAACTGAGTCAGAAAAGGAGAAAAGAAGAGTAGGTCTTCACCTCCCAGTGTAAGGTCAGAAAAGCAGGGTGATTTCTTCATGTTTGTGGCTATTTCTATGCTCCTTGAAGAGTTGACCAGATTAAAAACTTTGGGGATGAAGCACCTAACTGGCTCATTTGGTAGAGCATGCGACTCTTGATCTCAGGGTCATGAGTTCGAGCCCCACGTTGGGCATGGAGCTTACTTAAAAAAAACAAACTTGGGGTATAGCAAGATACAACTGTCCAGAAAGACAAGAAGAGGTCAGGTGATCACAGAGGATGTAAAAAGGAGTAACGGTGCACGATCAGGTTGCAGGACTTTCGTAGATTATGCAGCCACTTGGGTTGTAAGGGGATCATTTATTTATATGACATGTGAGTAACTTTTCAACCTGTGATGAAGAACTTGCCTTAGAAAAGCTGTCAAAGCCCTAGTGTTCTCGTAGGGTTTGCCCATTGTCCAGGATTCTTATGGACTCAAGATCTGGGCATGGGAAGAAGCACTCAGAACGCAGGCAAGCTCAGAGCCAGAAAAGAATTGCCTCAGGCTGTCATCCAGGACCAGCTGAGACTGAGCCAGGAGCAGGGGCCAAGCGTGGCTGATGGCCTGGGGGTTGGGGGAGGGTGCCCTCAGCCATTGCTTTTCTCTTAGGCTTCCATTGGAAGAGAAGTGTGATGTTATTTCTCCTCTTCTGTTTCTGAGCCCTGTGCATGCTCTCGTGCGCTCCTGTCGTGTTGCTATGACCCAAGGCCGGGCCGGTCTAACGTGTTGTTTCTCCACTGGTTTCTCCTCAGAACACGGCTCTAGATAAGGAGGGGCAGATTTTCTGCAGCAAGCACTGTCAGGACAGCAGCCGACCCGGGATGGAGCCGACCTCTCCAGTCCCTCCCTCAGCCGAGGAGCCCCCCGTGTCCGCACCGGCAGCCCTGGCCCCCGCTCCTCCAGAATCTCCTACACCCCCTTGTCCTCCTGCTGCCGAAAGCTGTGAGCGGGCAGGGACCTGGCGCCGCCACCGTGACTGACCCCCTGGGCAGACAGGCTGGAGCCCGCCGCGCTGGAAAGCCCCTTTTCTGTCGGGCCTCACGGTCCTCTCACTGAAGAGCCTTTCTCTACTGACTGCTGTTGAGAAGTTTGCTGGTACTTCCAAGGGCTGCCAGGAACCAGGAGCTCAGTGCCAGGGATTTGCTTCTTTTCATATCTGGACTCTGCCCTCCAGTTCCTGGAGGTGTCCTATGCAGTGTTAGCTGCGGTGACAGATATTCGGAGTGGCTCGTTTTAAATTGTTTTCAGTTCAACGGATATTTTGCAGTGTCACCAGGAGAATGTGCAACTTTTATCTGGGATTTAATGCATTTTTATAGAAACACTTCAGATGAATCAAGCTCTCTCCCTATTTAAGTAAACTTGGAGCATTCCTTTTTTTCTTACAAACAACTTAGAACTGCATTTGTCCCTTTGTGGGTGTCCTGTGAGAGGTGCCGTAGCACCTTCCTCTGCTGAGGGGGTTTGGAGGACTGGCTTTCTGATGGAAGAAGTGAGCACCCAAGAGGACAGTCTGGTCATTGGACAGTAATTCAGACTTTGAAAAATGGTTCCAGGTGCCCAAGGAAGCATCCCACCATTAGCCTGGGGCGCTGGGCTTACCTAAGACAACACTGGATATTTATTTGTATACAGACCACAGGGGAATGTCACTTTCTTCCCTAGACAGTGCGTGTTCTCCCCCAACTCTTCCCACATATGTATTAGGAAACGTTTATGGAGGTGTCCTTTGGGCTTTTTCATGAAAGGCTTGGCGCATGCGGCATCACCCGGGCCAAGTGGTTTCTCCTCAGCAAGCTGGCTTCTAGCAGAGCAGGGTAAACTAGGCATCTGAGTAGTCACCTCAGTCTCTTTCATCATCTGCTTGTCATCTGGAGCTGGCCGGAAACAACTGAGGAAACATAGCCCAAGGCACAGTCAGGACCTGGCAGGAAGGTGCTCCACAAACATCCTCTGTTATTAACCTTCTGGAAGGCTGCTGGCAGTTTTTCCTTTTTTTCCCCACTACCCTGCCCTTTTTAATAATTGTACATGATCAATGTATTTGTTTTACTTGCTCATCTTCTAAACTGGGGGGGGGGGGCTGTAGTTCATTCTCACTGTTAGACTTTTGCCTCTTACAAGTGTACCCAACCTGCAATAAACCCTTCTTGAGAAAAAAAGTAATGGGGGTGGGCAAAGGATTGTGTGGTGGTGTTTGGCAAAGAAGGTGTGATCAAAGCACACTTCCGTAGCCTAGGTTCCATGTCTTTTTATGAAGTTTTGGGTGAGGAGTGGGGAGGGAGAGTGATGCTTGGGAAGAGCACACGAAAATGCATCTCGGTCAAAGTGTATTCGCTAACAGGTGCATACACCTGCAACAAAAGCTCAGGAATAAATAGGGATTCTTACTGTACGGCAGAGGAATCTTATGGCAGGAAGGTCAGGCTTCACAGGAAATAGGGATCAGGCAGTGTTCTGTCACTGTCTCTGACTCAGAGACTGTGCAGTCTCCTGTCTGCTGCTCTGGGTATATTTTGGCTCTTGGTTCTGTTCCCTTGTAACTCCTGCTTGCCTGTGGCTCTGGCATAGCCTGGTGCTGCTCTGTCCCCAGCTTCTCAAGGCTGTCCAACTCCAGGCCTTGAGACCATCTACTTGAGCTCTGGATTCACATTGCTGAATGAATGAGACCATCTGACTGGCTCCAGCCATGGGATGATTTCTCCCGGGGCTGGTGCTGACCCATGATTCAATCCAGAGGCTGGTTACAAAATGCTGATTTTGCCTCCTGGGCCCACAGCTGCCACAGGTATAGGCTTCAGGAGGAGGGCAGTTTCGGAAAAGCTGTGTTATACAGGTCTAGAGCATTCTGCTTGTCTCTGGCCTCACTGATGAGTTAAAGAGCAAGCTTTTTCATGGTTTCCAGTGGAAATATTTTTGTTAATGAAAGGGAAGAACTAATGTAAAGGAAGAGAATATGGAAATAGTGATGGAGCATGGCCTCTGGCAGCGATCAGAGACTGAAACCAGAGTCCCTCCCTGGAACTGAGGTTAAAAGGCATTTGCTTACAACTTAAGAAAGTGTTTGCCAGGGCAGTGCTGGTCACTGGTGATAAGGTGAAGGAACATCTTCTGTCCAGCACCTGCTCTCATCCCCTGTGCCACCCTCAGATGGCCTGGGACATGGTGGGGGAGGATGGCCTGGAGACAGGAAGTAGCATGAGCAGGTGGGGCAGCACAGCCTAACGGCTCTTCTGTAATTAAATGAATCCCACAAACACCTAGAGCAGTGATGTGTGGCGGTGAAGGAGCAAACCAAGCAGTTAGGAGGCGCAATGCAAGTCACAGAATGGGTGGGAGACAGAGTCACCATGCAGTTTTAGGTTTTTCCATCTCCAAAGCCATGCTCTTTGGAGGAACCCTGTCCCGTGGGGGCAAATCAAGGCCTAGATGTGAATGGTCATCTAAGTAATGATCCTAAATAAAGGCCCTGACACCACAAGCAAACTGTTCATTTGCCTGCGTGTTTAGAAAACATTTGTTGAGCTCTTCTTCTGTTCTCAGAATCCAAATTAAATACAGGGATGTAATTGCTAGGTTCCTCCACTCTCGCACAGTGAGAATGGCATGTACTTGTTTGATGTTCATTCCCTTACTCTAGCAGGGGGGTCTATGTCTAAAGGAATTGACCTTTGAAGGGGTAGAAAAAGGGAAGTGGTGACCTACTGAAGCTATCATGGGGTGCCTGCTGAACTCAGCAACTGCCCAGGGGTCAGGGTGTGTGTGTCTGTCTCTTCAAAAAAGGTTGCTGCGTTGTGGAAATATATGGAATATATGGATTAAAAACATTTGGTAAAACTTCCCAGAATATTTTCATGGATACAACTGTGAAATGTGAATTTGAAAGTAGTGAGGACCATTCAGAACAGAATGTATGGAAAGAGAAAGGGCATGGACTACTGATGATGGTGGGGAAAGGCTTCTGGAGCAGTGCGCCGCCCCCCGGAAACATAGCATAAGCTGCCTCATTTAACATTTTCTGATGCCACATTAAAAAGGAATGGGTGAAGTTAATTTTGTAGTATATTTTATTTAATCCCATGTATCTATAGTATTATTTCAACATGTAACTCATAATGTAAACAAAAGACAATCTTTGAGATCTATGTTTTTTTAATTTTTGAAATCTAGTGTGTGTTGACAGGTACAGAACATCTCGGTTTGGACTTGGCATGCTTGAGTGTTTCATAGACCACGTGGCTCCGCCAGCCACACTGGATAGTGCTGCTCGAGAGGAAAGCCCAGACAGCTCTCGGTCTTTGTTCCTTTTCTTTTTTTTGTTTTGTTTTTGCATATGATGTGAATGATGATCTAGAAAGAATGCTTATCTATGTTTTAAATGGGATGGGCTGGATGTCAAATTCCCTCAGCAGGTTAGAACACTGATCCGAACCTGTGGTGTGAAATTAGAGCATGAAGCCCCCTGCCATTCTGTTGCCCAAGGCATTGATGTCCACCACTTCATGGGAAAGACCCAGGAGGGGAGAACTTCAGTGGTCACCATTCATTAGGTGCTGACAGAGCTGCTGAAGTGTTAGCAGAACCTTAAAGTGTGTCGTGAGAAGTCTGTGCAAACTGTGGGCAGCATGAGCCGAGCCCTCCTGTGTGTCTGTCATGAAGGCCTCCCAGTGTGTGGTGCCCATGAAGCAACGATCACCCAAAAGAGGGCAGCCAGAGAGGTGAGGGGGACCACAGCCCTGGCAGCCAGGGACTGGTAGGAAACACTGTATGGTGTAACGGACACCGGAGGCACATCTGCTGGATGTCTTTGGCTGAATGAAGAACTATTCTGTGGCAGGGATGGCGGTGTGAGGTTAGTGGGCGGGAGGTACGAAGGGTCAGATGTGAGTGCAGAGTCTAAGACTCTAGTCAAAGGGCAAGCCAGTGGCAGAATTAGCTGCTTTCTGAAGGAGTGATAATCTAGTCCTTGGAAATGCTTAGCTGCTAAATAATCACCACCAGAAAAATTTATAGTGGACATTGTATTTTATCCTGTATCATTTGAGCCACACCACTTCTGTTAGAGATGTTAATGTTCATATTCCACAAAAGAGGAAACTCAGGACAAGGAGCTCGTCCAGGCGTGCCGGAGCTGGGACTTGCTCCTCTTGGCTCCCCGGGAAGCTGTCCTTATGACTGGGCTGCCATGTAGGTGCCTGAGATGCTTTAGATGAGATGTCTGTGTCATAGGCAGAAGTGGGATGGCCTGGCGGAGACACCGGGCAAAGTGGTAGAAAACTGAGGAGGCCCTGACAAGCAGGGGGGTGGGGGTGAGATCTGTTAGATGAGGAAGGAGAGTAGTTTTTTCGAGAAGGGGGCTGATATATACAATTTAGCTTAGTCTTAGTGGATTTTTTTTTTTAATTTACTTATTTTGAGAGAGAGAGACTGTGTGAGTGGGGGAGGGGCAGAGAGAGAGGGAGAGGGACAGAACCCAAGCAGGCTCCAAGCTGTCAGCGCAGAGCCCAACATGGGGCTCAAACCAATGAGCTGGAAGATGGATGACCTGATCTGAGATCAAGAGTTGGATGCTTAACCAACCGGACCACAGGTGCCCTGTTGGCCAGTGGATTTTAAGGGGGCTACCTTATGATAAGACCTACAGCCTTGAACTCACAGGCAGTTAGCTGTGGGAAGGGGTTATTTTCATTGAACAGCTGAGGGGAAGGAAAGGAGGGTGTATTTGGTACAGACATTTTGCTCCTGCCCTTCCCTTTCCCAAACAAACCCCTTTCATTCGTGTGGTCAGGATGGTTTCAAGCCTGTGGGCCGAGGTTGGTGGGTTGTGAGGGTTGGGCACCTGTCTGTGCTGAGGATGAAGTCGGGTCTGGGGAATGTCTTTCAAATTGTCCCAAGTCCAACGCTGCAAAGCAGCCAGTTGCTTCCTGCCAGGTATGAGGAAATAACAAGCCTGCCCAGCTCCCCCCACCTTGGTTTTGGCAAGGAAAAATATTCCTGAACTTGAGACAGAAAAGTAATTCATTTCGTTTCTGGCATATGACTGCTGAGGTCTCAGAATTCACAGGAACATTTGTGGATGGCTGTCTTCCCTTGTTGGAGAGTCTGGCTGTCTCTGGAAGACAGCTTGCATAAAGAGCAAACCACGCTCTGTTTCATTAGAAAAATGTGACATCCCTTGGTTTGAACAATTTGCATTTTTGGTTCGTAGCAGGGAGGGCTGGGAGTGATGTGCCAGTGTCATTAATTTTGTAAATAGTGATCTTATGACTTTGGGGAACTGAAAAGTGCAAGATGGATTCAACTCTTCAATGTGAAAGAAAAATACAAATGAGGTTTTTCCCACACATCTGAGAGGAAATAGGAAAGACAAAAGAAAATTTAACAAAATTTTTTTTGTATTTTGTTATTTTATTGGTTTGCTGTTTTTATGGTCTTTTCCTTCCGTTTTTCAGTTTAGGAAGTTGTGAAACTTCCCAGCTTCCTTATGTTACAAAAAAAGGGGGAGTAGCAAGCCTAGAGCTCTCCTAAGTGAAGTAGAAAAGTCTTTCCCCAGCAGGGGGGTAGAAATAGCCAAGTTTAGGGCACTAGTATATTTGCTGATACACATGGTTTATGCAGATTTTGGGATTTACGTCCTGTCCTCCTCCTATTTGTGAACATGCTTTGTCCTACTGTGATATCACATGATGTGAGGCTGAGGGGCTGGCTGCTACTCCACAATCTGTAACACACACGAGAAACTGGCAGACCTTCTCCACCAAGTTCAGTGGTGGGATCCTTCGTACTGTGTCAATGCAGAAAGACTCTGTATCCTTGGTCTGCTGTGTTCTTTCGTAGTGATGGGAGGCGGAGCAGGGGCAGGACTAGTGCAGTAAGAAGGACCAAACCAGGCCCATGATTTGTATGGTCAGGAGCTCTTGAAATCATATCCGGTAAAAACATATCACAGATACCTAGTGAAAATCTCTCTCCTCAAATTCCTATCTGGCAGATCTGTTGTATGCTATTTTAATTGAATTCTAGTTGCTGAAAAGGATGCAAAGTGTATATGCTCTCTGGCTGTTCCTGGGATTCCCAGCCATCTCCTGCAAACTTGACCCCACACCACCTCTGCCAGTAAGGTGGGGGCGGGGGGCACATGGCACCAGGTGTGGGTGGTCAGGCCCCCAGGCTCTGCTCTTGGAGCAGAGGGCAGCCCCCGGTTCTAAGTTACCTCACGTCCTACACGCAGCTTCTTGGTGTTCCCGTGCAGGGTACTTTGAATCGTACTGTCCTGTGTGCTCAGTAGAACTAAAGTGTGATGTCATTTCATGGGGCAAGATCATTCCTTTTTATTGAATTAATGAATGAGATATTTATTTATGGATGTTTGGTGTACTCTGGGGAATGAGATTCTCATCTAAGAGTGAATTGTTCATCAGCGTGTATCTGTGCTTGTCAAGTTTTCATATCCTGTATTCGCTAAGCCTGCACACTTTCTCCCAGAGATCTAGCGCTATTTCTTAAACTACAGAGCCTCAAGGACTTGATTGGTGACTTTTCAGTAAGAATCAATACTATCAGGGAGGAAAATCTGAATTTCTTGAGGCAGTGCACTTTAAAAGCAGCCATAAATCACCGTATATGAACTGAACACACCACACTTTGACCCACGTCCACGTACTGAATGGCCCACCACGCTTCCCGTCTGTTGTAGGGCATCCACTTTCATCCCAAACCACCTCAACTGTGACTTTTTTCCCCTGATTGGTTTAAATTTATTTGAAGTGTAATGGTTTCTTTAAAAAGTAGTTAACACTGGATAAAGTAAGTGAATGCTGAATAAATCCTAATATGGTAAACAGATTCTGTCATTAAGAAGCCCTTAATGTTGACACAACCTAGGTTTGTTTTCTGAGTAAAGGAACACAGAAGTGATACATATCTAAGTCGTGCTTCTGTATTACTGTGTTTGTGTTAATTTTCCAGAATTTTAAGTTTTAATAGCGGTATAGGCCGTGGAGGCACCAATTTTCTTCTTGGATTCCAAGAGGAAGCTGCTTTATTCACTTTGCTTTAAGCTTCTAAAAATAGGGTAGTTGAAGTATCAAATGCTTGGCAATAAGGACTTAGGTATTCCTGATTTTCACCTACCATTTTCTCTAAAGTTTCTAAAGTATAATATCAGAGGGTAATGGCAGTGAGGATGCTTAATTAATTTACTGGTAACTTGAGTATTTCTTTGATGTAAGATGTATGTTCTCACATTTGACTTTTGTTTTTTCTTTCTTTCTTAATGGTTTATAAAACAGTGGTGGATCTTAGGTATAGGTCTAGTGTTCTCATCAGCGAAGTCTTGGTAAGAGGGAGCCAAAGAAGGCCCACGTTCCTGTTTTCATTCAAGAGTGTCTTTTGCTGGTTATGGTTCAAAATCTGGGACTGAACCAGAGTTTGATGTCTTTTGTTTTTGCAAAGAATTATTTTATCTGTGTTTTAAACTAGAAGTGAAAAGATAATTATTTTCCAAAAATTCAATAACAAATGTCATTTTATTTACTTTTTTCTGTCAAACTGACTTGTTCCATTCCAAATCTTTGCTTTCAGTGAAGAGCTGAGTGTTGGAAAATAGGAAGGGACTTTAGGTAAGCTGCAAGGGAAACAGATGGAATGTCGGTTTCAACTCAAAGTTCACAACTTACAAAGAATTTATTTATGCAATACAGACCTTTTCTCAAATATTTTTCACAGGATTCCACACAGCAATCTACTAGAAAAGTAGAATTATACAACACCAAAATAACATGTTTCTCGGTACAAACTGCTACTCAAAGGAAGATGAAGATATTCAGTAACAAACAGAAGGTGAAATGGGTGTTGCTTAATACAGCACCTGGTAGCCTCTGCTCTCAGACTGGGGTGGGGGAGGGGAGCCCCGCTGCCGGCTCTGCCTCAGCGTGTGGGCGCAGTCAAACCTCAGGGGTGAGCTTTGGTACTTGTGTTTACTTCAGAAGAAAAAGTTGTGAGCCCACGAGCATTCCCATCCCGTCATTTTGGTGTGCTATGAGGACGACGAGTCAGGGAAAAGATTGTAAATAAAAAACACTGTAAATACTTCACACTTGCTAGAACATGAGATCCTTTATGTTAAACACACAATAAAATAGCCTCCCCCAAACCATAGTTTTCTAGGTCTAAAGCATGCTTGAAGAATAATATTGATAGAAATAATTCATTGAGATGTTTTAAATTACATTTACCATAATTTAAACATTACTATGTAAATCCCAGAAATTTCAGTGCTGAAGAAGCACAATTGCTTGGAAAAATACAAGACTCAAAGTAAAGTACAGCATAAAATTCCCTATACCCATTTCCCTATTGTTAAAATCATGTATTTCTCAAGATTACAGATAAAGGGGAAGTGTTTTTTCATAATAATAGCTAGAGTAAGTGGGTTTACTTGCTCCATTCGATATGTTTCCATAATTGGTGAAAATAGACTTCTCATTATGACTAAAAATATAGATTTTTTAAACTACAGAACCCAGCAGCCAATTTTCTGCTTTGCTATTCCCCCCAAAAAAGTCAAGCAAAGTCTACAAAAATAGCAATTAACTTTAAAAAATATTTTGCTTCTTCGAGCAAATTTAAGTTACATTCAGATGTGATAGCTATTTCTAAGAGAAAGATTTTGCGATCCCTTCCCCTGCCTTGGCTGGTGGGGGGGGGGGCAGGGCGGATACCCATCAGTATCGGGTTTGGTATTCATGATGCCACCGGTTAAAGTCGTTGTAAAACAGAACGATGCTTCCTGAGGCCATGCCAGAAATGATGCACCTGGGAGGAGAAGAGAGAAGGAGGGGTTTACAAACCTATTTTTTTCCTAGGGATCTATTACTAAAGAGAGAACTGCCCTCCCCCAAACGACAAGGTAAATAGAGAAGATGGCAGTGAAACCTAACAACTGTGAGAACTAAGGTATTTTAATTTTTTTAATGTTTGTTTATTTTTGAGACAGAGAGAGACAGAGTGCGAACAAGGGAGGGGCAGGGAGAGAGGGAGACACAGAATCCGAAACAGGCTCTGAGCTGTCAGCATAGAACCCGATGCGGGGCTTGAACCCCCAAACCGTGAGATCATGACCTGAGCCGAAGTCGGACACTTAACTGACTGAGCCACCCAGGTGCCCCTAAGGTATGTTTTTTGATGATCAAAATAACAAGTCCCTAAAACCTGAACAGACTTGATAATTTCTAACTGGGGCTGGCTGGTGAGCCCCAGTGTTTATTTTTACATATATAAAATGGAAGTATAGTTGATACATGACGATACATCAGTTTTAGACATACAACATCGTGATTCCACAACTGTATGTTGTGCTGTGCTCACAAGTGGAGCTACCATCTGTCCCCAAAGGATGTTACAGGGCCACAGACTCTATTCCTGTTCTGTACCTTTGCCCTGTCTATCTCTGATACGAGGTATCAGAAGCCAAAGAAACTCAAAAGTAACTGCTGGTGGAGAAAGCAGCACAGTTAAGTGATGGAGAGCTCTCTGACAGGTACAGAGTCGGTGAAGAGTAAGAAAGCAGTGTGTTGACTGTAATTTGGGCCAGGCCGTGCTCTGCAGAAAGTCTGGGTAGGGGCTTAGTCTTCTTAAGACAGTGAACTCAGATGATCACTGAGGACAGGAGCTGCCACTGCTTGCTCCCCGTCCCTGGGAAGGTGGTGCAGGGAGAACATGGAGAGCCCTACGTTTATTTACTTGTAATTTTTGAGAAAGAGAAAGGGAATGTGAGCAGGGGAGGGGCAGAGAGGGGGCGGCGGGTACAGAGGATCGAAGCAGGCTCTGCACTGATAGAGGGTTTGACCTCTCGAACCAGGAGATCATGACCTGAGCTGACGCTGGATGCTGATTGAGCTACCCAGGCACCCCACTAAGATGAACAGTTTAGAGAGAGCCTATTATCTTAGATCTTCCTCTGAATGGTCTAGTTAGAACCAGTCCTTAGAAGTCATTTTCAATATCCTTCCTTCTGTCTCAAAGCAAACTTAGGAATTAAAATATGCCAGTACCAAAAACATCAAACACAAAAGAAGGCAGTAATGAGAGAATGAAGGACAAAAAAAATGCCCTAAGACATATAGAAAACAAATAGTAAAATGCAGAAGTCTTATCAGTAATTATTTTAATTATAAAGGCACTGAATTCTCCAATCAAAAGAGACTGGCAGAATGGATAAAGAAACATGATCAAACTATATGCTGTCTACAAGAGACTCACTTTACACAAAAAGGTTGAAAGTGACAGAATGCAAGATATTCCATGCATACAGTAATGAGAGCTGGAGTGGCTATACTAATATCAGACAAAATAGGCTATAAGAATCTGTTATGAGACAAAGACAGACACTATATCAATTAAAAGGTCAATTTATCAAGATATAGCAATTGCAGGCATACCTTGGAGACCCTGTGTTGGTTCTAGACCACTGCAATAAAGTGAGTCAAATGAATTTTTGGTTTCCCAGTGCACGTTAAAGTTTACACTATAGTCTATTTATTTTTGAGAGAGAGAGAGACAAAGTATGAGCAGGGGAGGGGCAGAAAGAGAGACACAGAATCCAAAGCAGGCTCCAGGCTCTGAGCTGTCAGCCCAGAGCCTGATGTGGGGCTTGAACTCACTAACCATGAGATCATGACCTGAGCTGAAGCCGACTTCAGGTGCCCCTACACTGTAGTCTATTAAGTGTACAACATAATGTCTAAAAAAAATAGTGTATATAAATTTAAAATATTGCTAAAAATTGCTAACCGTTATCTGAGCTTTCTGTAAGTTGTAATCACAGATGACCATAACAAATGGAAGGAGAACGTTCAAAATGTGACAAAAACATGAACTGGGTAAACGCTATTGGAAAAATATCAGTGATGGGATCTGTTTGACACAGGGTTGCCACAAAACTTCAATTCGTAAAAACAGTATCTGTAAAGCACAATAAAATGAAGTCTGCCTGTGCAAACTTAAATGTACCAAATATCTGAGCCCCCAAGAGATATGGAGCCAAAACTGAAAGAACTAAAGGGAAATATAAGCAGTTCTAAAACAATAGTTGGAGACTTCAATACCCCACTTTCAATAATGGGTAGAAGAACCAGAAAGAAGAGGACCTAAAGAATGCTAAAATCCAAGGGGACCTGGGGTGCCTGGCCAGCTCAGTCGGTAGAGCATGTGACTGTTGGTCTCGGGGTCATGAGTTTGTACCCTATGTTGAGTGTAGAGGTTATTTAAAAATTAAGGGGGGAAAACCCCCACCACGTAGACCTAACACATGTATCACTCACCCAACAACAGCAAAATAGACATTTTTCTCAAGTGTGCATGAAACATTCTCCAGGATAAACCAGGGTAGGCCACAAAACTAGTCTTAATATAAAAATCATACAAAGTATCTTTCCTGATCACAATAGAATTGAAGTAGAAATCAGTGACAGAAGGAAAAATGGAAAATTCACATAGAAATTAACCAATGAGTCAAAGAAGAAATCTTAACAGAAATTAAAAAATACTCTGAGACAAATGAAAACACAGTAAGTCAAAACTCCAATGCTAAGAGGGAAATTTATAGCTATAGATACATACATTAAAAAAGAAGATCTCTATCAGTAACCTAATCCTACACCTTGAGGAATAAGAAAAAAAGCAAACCCAAAGCTAATGGAAGGAAGGAGATTATAAAGATTAGAGTGGAGATAAAATAGAGACTAGAAAAACATGGGAAAAATCAAGAAAACAAAAACCTGTTCTTTGAAAACATTAACAAAATTGACAAACTTTGAGCTAGACTGACTATGAAAAAAGAGAGGACTCAAACTACTAAAATCACAGATATATTACTACCAATTTTACAGAAATAGTATTATTAGAGAATACTAGGGACAATTATATGCCAACAAATTGAAATGGAAATGGAAAAAAAAATTAAGATTTTTAAGTAATCTCTATAGCCAGTGTGGGGCCCGAAATTACAACCCCAAGATCAAGAGTTGCAGCCAGGTGCTTCTGAAACGGAAATTTTTTTAAACACGCACACTATACCAATATTGAATCATGAAAAAATAGGAAACGTGAATAGACATAACTACTAAGGAGAATGAATCAGTAATCAAAAGCTTCCCAATAAAGAAAAGCCCTGGACCAGATGGGTTCAATGGTGAATTCTCTCAAATATTTGACTCTTCTAAGTAACTGGAGAGGAGAGAACACCTCCTAAGTCATTCAATGAGGCCAGCATTACCCTGACATGAAAGAGAAGGCCACTATAAAAAACAAAAATTACAGACCAATATCCCTTATGAATACTGACACAAAAATCTTCAATAAATGCTAGCAAATCTAATTCAGCCACATATTTGAGGGATTAGATACCATGATCAAGATGGATTTATTCTTGGAATGCAAGGATGGTTCAACACAGAAAAATTAATGTAATCTACCACATTAATAGAATGAACAAAAACTACATAATCACCTCCAACTGATGCACAAGAGGCATTTGACAAAATTCAACATCCTTTTATGATAACAAACTAGGAATAGAAGGAAAGGACATAAACACAATAAAGGGCATTTATGAAAAACTCACAGCTAACATCATACTCCATGGTGAAAGACTCAAAACTTTTATGATCAGAAACAAGGCACAGATAACCACTTTTACCAGTTCAGTATGGTAGTAGAAGCATCAGCCAGACCAATTAGGCAAGGCAAAGAAATGAAAAGTGTCTAAATTGGAAAGGAAGATGTAAAATTATTTCTATTACAGATGGCATAATCATATATTTAGGAAATCCTAAGGATTCCACAAAAAGAAAAGTTAGTTAATGCAACAAAGTTGCAAGATATAAAATCAACACACAAAAATAAGTTGCATTTCTGTACATGAACAATGAAAAAAATCTGAAAAGGAAACTAAGAACAATACCTACAATAGCAACAAAAGTGAATAAAATATTCAAGAATAATTTAATGCAGGAGGCCAAAGAATACATGTAAAGACGTCTGTGGTCATGGATTGGAAGATTTAATAATGTTAAAGTGATAATACTAGCCTAAGCAATCAAGAGAGTCCACTCAATCACTATCAAAATCCATTTTTTTTACAAAAATAGAAAAACCCATCTTAAAATTCATAATAGATTCTCAAGGAACCCCAAATAGCCAAAAAAAAAAAAAAAGTTCTTAAAAAAAAAAAACAAAATCAGATGTTTTATGTTTCATGATTTCAAAACTTCCCACAAAGCTACAGTAACCAAAACAGTCTGGTACTGGCATATAGACAATAGAATAAGGAACAAACAAACTTTGACATGTATGGTCAAATGATTTTTAACAGGGTGTCAAGACCATCCAGTGGGGGGAAGGCCAGTTTTTTCAGCAAATAGTTTTGGGAAAACTGATACCCTCATGAAAAAGAATGAAACTGGATCCTTATCTACCATGATACTGACATTAATTCAAACTGGATCAAAAGCTAAACAAACATAAGCATTAAAACTATAAAACTCACAGAGGAAAAGCTTCATGACATTGGATTTTGCAATGATTACCTGGATATTGCTAAAGAATTTACAACAACAGAAAAAAAACCTTCAAAATTAAAAACTTTTGTACATTATTAAGAATGCAGAATCAACACCACTAGTCATTAGGGAAATGCAAATCAAAACCACAATAAGAAACTACACTTCACACCCATTAGGATGGATATTATTAACCCACAACCAAAACATAACCTGTGTTGGTGAAGATGTGGAAAAATTGGAACCCTTGTGCATGGCTGGTGGGAATGTAAAATAGTGCAGCCACTGTGGAGAAGAGTATGGCAGTTCCTCAACAAGTTAAACAGAGAATTACTATGTGACTCAACCATTCCACTCCTGGGTATCTACTCCAAATAAGTGAAAACAGGGATCTGAACAGATATTTGTATGCGAATGTTCATCGCAACATTATTCACGATAGCCAAAAGGTGAAAATACCCAAAATGTCAGCAGATGAATGGATAAAAAAAGTGGCATATACTATTCAGCCTTAAAAAGGAATGAGGTTCTGACACATTCTACAATAGGACAAATACTGTACAATTCCACTTATAGAGAATACCTAGATTCTCTAGAAGAAGCAAATTCACAAAGAGACACTGGAATTGAGGTGAGCTGGAGCTCTGGGAGGGAAAATGGGAAGTTAGTGTTTAAAGGGTACAAGCTTCTGTTTGGGATGATGAAAACTTGTGGAAATGGGCAGCGGCCATAGTTGTACAACAGTGTGGCATTAAGAATGTATTTAATGGGGCGCCTGTGTGGCTCAGTCGGTTAAGCGGCCGACTTCGGCTCAGGTCACGATCTCACAGTTTGTGGGTTCGAGCCCCACGTCAGGTTCTGTGCTGACAGCTCAGAGCCTGGACCCTATTTCAGATTCTGTGTCTCCCTCTCTCTCTGACCCTCCCCGACTCATGCTCTGTCTCTCTCTGTCTCAAAAATAAACTATAAAAAAAAAAAAGAATGTATTTAATGCCACTGAATTGTACACAAAAAAGTGATGGTAAATTTTATGTATATGTTCCCACTATAAAAAAATCGGAACTGAAATGAGTGTAGAAGAAATAAGACACCAACGATTACATTTCCCAAATCTACCACTTAGAAGGTTTTAGGAAATAAGGTATATCTCTCCATAAAATCCTCATGGACAGACATACAGGCATTTTGTATTATACATGTTTACAGTTTCTAAGTTTTAAAGAAAAAATAAGAAATATAAAAAGCTTGGGATGCCTGGGTGGCTCAGTCGGTTAGGAGTCCTACTTTGGCTCAGGTCATGATCTCATGGTTCATGGGTTCGAGCCCTACATCAGGCTCTGTGCTGACAGCATGGCGCCTAGAGGCTGTTTCAGATTCTGTGTCTCCCTCTCTCTTTGCCCCTCCTCCACTTCCACTTTGTCAAAGTGGGGGGAAAATAGGGGCAAAAATAAATAAACATTAAAAAATTAAATATAAAAAGCTTTATGGCAACATAATTACAGCCTTTGTTACTTAAATCCTGTCTACTGCTGGAGAATTCAGCTTTTGTCTAAGAGTAGCAATGCCATCAAAAAGAAAAATCACACTTTTTAAAAAGGATCTTGAGAATCCCAATATTTACTGGCTTTTTTGATTGCACAGGTGACCCCCACAACCCAAGGTGATCCCCATTACCCAGTCTATCCATCAGCCCATTTAAATAAATTCCCTCCAGTTTTTAATATCACCATCAGCAGACCATGATTTCAGTGTTACCTCTGGTCGTAAGAGAGGGCCATGGCCCGGATTCCAGCATCACAGCCTGGATAGGTGAAGAGGTGCTTGAGGTCAGACACCTGCCAGACCATGACCACACCGTTGTCTCCTCCTGTGAGCAGGTACTGCCCATCTCGGCTCAGCTGGATGGCCTATGAGACACAGCAAATTCAGTGGAGATGTGGTCCTAAGAGAACTCTGGCTCCCACCCTGTGTTTAATTCCTACACCAGGAAGCCACTGCAATGCAGGGAGAGATTGTATGCATGTGTTCCTAAGAAGTTTTCAGAAAATCATGAGCTACAAAAAACTTCTACCATTTTTCAAAACCCAAATGGACAAAGTTGGGCAATGTTTGAGGTTTTGTTTTTGTATTTTTAATTTTTAAAGATGAGGCAGCAAACCCCTCCAGTTCTGTGAATACTATTTAGATGGTGTGTGTGGTGGACTGGAACCAGCACTCGAAAATGAGGAGCGTCCCGGCACCCTCTCCAGTGGCACTGTGGACATGCTAATAAACCTATTTTGTACCAAGGCTGGGCAGACAGTGCTAGCTGACCTCATGTTGCCAATAAAACACTACTGCCTTTGGGGCTACGGCCCCATGGGAGAAGACCAACAGCTGTAGGACCTTCACTGGGCCTGCTGGAATTTTACACCAGGTTAGGAAGACAACTTGGTAGAGAACTACAGCTTCCAGGGTGATTGAACCCAGGGTGAAGCATTTTCTTCTTGCCCCAGGACTGACTGCTTCCTGCCAGTACTGAACAGGAAGTAAAGACATGGAATTTGCTCTTCGATCCTGTAAATTGGGCCAAATGTGGACTCCTGCTTGTGTTTATATGATGTTTTACATTTTTTATGGTTGAAGAAAAATCAAAAGAATATTTCATGACATGAAAATTATATGAATTCCAAATTTCAGTACCCATAAATAAGGGTTACTGGAACATAACCACACCCATTTGTTTATGGCTACTTTCACAAGTGACTAATAGAATATAGAGCCTGCAAAGCCTAAATATTTATTATTCCTTTACAGAAAAAGTGTAAACACCTGTAATCCTGTGTCCACCTGGATAGTGAAATGGTGCAAGCAAGCCAGAAAGTAAAAAATCTAACTTCTGAAAAATATATCTACACTGTCTTGCACTCAGTTTTAATATAGTTAGTTGCCTTAAGTCTTTAACCTATCCTTTGACAAAAATTTTTAAAAAATCATAGAAAAGTAAGGGCTGTTTCACTGGCATTCAATTCATACTTACATAAATGCCAACTTTTACTGGTCTCTTAAATGTAGCTTTTCAAGAATACAAAAATACATCTAAGAAATAAAAACCCATGTGTGAAAGAGAGTCACATGTAAGAACTATTCTCTAAATCTTAATACAAACAGTAAGATTGTTCAGTATAAGTAAAAATCAATATCCTTTCTCCCCATTCACTTCACAAATGGCGATCTCTAGGGGGGTATCTGGGAGCTGCAGTAAAGACTAGGACAAACAATTATTTGCTACACTTATAAAATTCAGCTGATGAAAATCCATTAACCTGATGGTTGTGGTTCACTTGAGTTTTATACTTGAGGCTTTTGGCTGGATAAATGCTATATTAAAACATAAATTAAAACTACTAATCTTTAACTCTTTGTACTAGTAAAGAATCTCTGATCCTAGTCTATCTGGAATTTAAAGCCTGGATTTTTAGGATTATATATACATTTATCAGCATCCAAAACATTTTAATAAGCCCGGGCCCTGCCAGCGTGCAAAAGTATTTTTTGGCCTTTCTCATGAGGAACTATCAAGTTCCCCTGAAGGCAAGAGCCAGGGTAACATCCACTGAATGGCACCCTGTCTTCTACTCAAAGCAGCACTCACACAGCTCTTCACTCTAACATGCTTCCCTCAATACCCAGGCTGGGTTGAGACTAGCAAGATTAAGAGGGCCCCGGAGACATGCTAATGTCCTCCTCTGCAATCCAGAGTGCCTTGGACAAGGCCACAGCTGCACTGGTTTCTATGGCCAGAGTGGTCTGCCGGCCATGATCACATCCTAAAACACAGCTTCCGCCAAAAAAGAAAATAGAGGAGTTCCTGTGGGTGAAATGGTGGTGATCCTTTGTTTAGGGTAAAATAACTTTGCTGCTCTGTACAGGCTTCCCACTTCATTTAAGTTACTCATTAAGACATCTAAACACTGCCTGGTTGATGTGCTATGATATGTTAACCAAATGCCACCGAACAATCTGGCATCTAAATAAAAACAGGTGGGAAGCCTTGATTAGCACAGAGGTTCCCCAGGCTGCCTGCCTGCAGTGTTCTCAGTATTTCAAAGAAACTTAATTTCTGGTCTGAGCTGATGACTAATTTGTTTCCATGGTCTCCTTTCCTTATACAGGCTCAGACTGCTAGGCCTGCAGGATGGAGCTGGAGATTTTTGGTCTGTGATGTCTCTTATTCTTCCTCTCTCACTCCCTCCTTCCCTCCCCAAGGCAGTTAGCTGTGAAAGTGTCAGTCTCTGGAGCCATGGGCAGGTAGTGCTCATTTTAGGCAAGCTTGTTTTAATCACACATTTGCCACTTGCAAGTTAGTATGATAAAGTGCAGGAGTGCTGGGAAAAAGGCAACGGATTGTTTAAGCCTAAAATCTAGTGGGAAATATTACAGGGGGAAAAAACAATGATGGCTACAGGGCAGAGAGGAAAAGCATGTGTGTATGAACAGTCTGCAGAAAGCCTCCTTACTACTGCCTCCAGGAACTTCCCAGAGCCTTTCGTACTAACTGAAATGCCACAGATACTGTTTTAGCCAGCAAGGGATTTCAAATTATTTTACAGATTTATTAGTGTAGCTGACAGTATAATCGTAACTCAAAGTGACAGATTATCAACATTATTATTGTAAAGAAAAGAGGAAAGGAAAATCTTCTGATGTGTACTTGGTTTAAATGAAGTATTATGGGAAAGTAGGGAAAAATAAAAGCCCAGTATGAGTGCATGCTTTTGTGATAGAGGCAGTCAAAATACAATGAAGAAAACTCACAGAGAGAAAAGGAGAAGACACTGACTGAATTAAGAATTCAGTGCTATGACAGAGAAGCGGCAAGTGCCCTTTATTTCATCTACGTAATCTATAGTTAGGGTTGTTGTTTCTTAATACTTCCTGACCCTGATATCTGTTTACTTGAGAAGGGGGCGATCAGACTACATCTGGGAAACTGGGAGAATTTATGTCGTCTAAGCTGCCCTGGGTCAAGAGGAACAACGAATAAAATGTCCAGAGCTAGTCTAAAGCCACACTCAGAGGCAGAGGCCTCCGTGACCCTCTTTGCACTCCCAACATATCCAGGGTTCCCTCACTGTACAAGTTCACATGTACCTCCAACCTCATTCTGGGGAATGATAGGAATACCACAGCTTCACTTTATTTTAACCCGCACCAGCAGGCTGGGAGTGAGAGAAGGAGGACCTCACTGTTTACTTTGACCTCTAATGCCTTTGGAGTCATGTCCTGAAAATGAAGCTAGACTCCAGAAGGTCCACTAGCATTACCCTTCCTTGTACATCCAAAGGGGAAAAAATGTCTGCCTAATTCACATCATAATTGGAAGCCCAACTCCCTTAACTTGGCAAATGTTGGTCTTGTTGTTATTCACGAAGAAGTCAAATCTGAAATGAGATAGTAATCCTGAACAGTCATAATCCCCTACCACTGCCACCAGAAGCCTATCCAGGTGTGAAGAGGGGCCAGTTTTAGGTGTGGTCTACTGTACCACTGTGGCTTTGATATGCAAAACACAACCATGTGCAGTTAACTTTCTTAGATTAAAAAAAGCTGAACAAGGCTGCTGAAAGCCACCCAGGTTGGCTTCACAGAACCTTAAGAAAACCCTCTGCTGAAAGGCTCACTGTGGGCTTCACTGAGGGCTCTCATGCACAGAGCTCTCTGAGCGATGTGGTTGGCACAGTGGGACACACTGGTCTGTGAGATACACAAGCCTTGTCCACGGGCTACCTGGTGATTTTCTTTTGGCATGAAAAGAGGCCCTCAGTGACTAAAACAGAGGTCTCTCTAGTGAACCCTCTCCCTCCTCACCTACCACACTTGGAGGTCAAAATCAAGAATGGTGAAAAGTCTGTAGTGTACTCACCCTTATGTTATCATCTGTTTCCATAGTGGCCTGGAGTTTCCCATTCACACTGAATGTACAGAAGCAGCCATTTCCATAGAATATGACACAATGGCCCTCCCTCGAAGCCTGAATGAGTTTTGGTTTCAGGCAGTTTTCAGGACCCTCCAAAGTCCTTAACAAGTCTCCATTCATGGAATGTATGAGACATGGTCCTTCTGAGAAAAGAGGAGAAACAACAGGCAAAAATTTTTTTAAGAATGACAAATGTGAAAATGAATCTTGGGCACAAACAGGATCAAAAGGTTGCTGTAGCAAGCCTTTAAAAATTATTTATCTTACATATGTTATTTTGCAAAATGTCCTCTGCATGCTGGCCAGACCTCACCTCCTACTTGGGAGAGGAGAAAGCCAAGTCATATACATTCAAGTTCATTTTTCCTCAAGAGATAGGAAGTTACTTTATAAAATTATTTATGCTAAGAGATGATAAAAACAGGAAGCATACATAAAGGAAAAGGACAAATTTCAATTCCTAGAGGAGCTTCCGGGAAGGCTGGGCCACAATTAAACACAAGCTGCCATCAAGTTCACTGTGACATAGTTTTCATGCCTATATATATATATATATATACACACACACACACACACACATATGCCTATATATATATATACACACATATATTTATATATATACACACATATACATGTGTATACGTATATATATATATATATATAACTGTATATGAGAATTTTTAATACTTTGACAAAAACATTTTAAAAGCCATGGAACCACCACAAGTTTTCCTGTTGGTTGTTAGGATCACTTTCCACGGTTTCAGCTTGCATGGTCATTTTTATGGTCCTGCACTATTATGCAAAGGATAACCTTTAATACGATAGGTTCATCTTATATGTCTAATTTTGTTTGAAGATTTTATTTTTAAGTAATCTCTATACCCAATGTGAGGTTCAAACTCACAACCCCGAGATCAAGAGTCACATCTTCTACTGACTGAGCCAGCCAGGCCCCCTATGTCTAATTTGGATCATGTAATGTCTAAGAACTTGTTTTTGCTCAGGATATATGGAATTACTGGGTATAAGAAAGGAAGCATTCCAGTAGGCATAGAATTCTTGCTATCATTATTTCATTGCTTTGACCAACTAAAGTTTTAAACACAATCCTTTGAATACTTAATAAGTCTTGTTAGCTAAACTATTATAGTTTGATACGCAGATAAGGTGAGTCAGATGTGCAATGCATCCTCATCAGATAACCTTCAAAGACATAAGATTAAAGTACTTTTTTGTGTGTTCAGACCTCAGCTTAGGTCCATATCCTCAGAGATGGATAAACCTCAGAGATGGAATTAGAAACAGCTTGGTTCCTCGTCAGATTTTGATTTGTTCTGTGTCCTCTCTAAAAGCTCGCTTAATATCTATGGCCTGAACATATGATGATGTTGCAAGGGAGCTCTAGGCAGAGCAACTTAAGTATCTTTCCACTCCATTCTCAATGCCATCCTGGCTCCTGTCTAGTTCTAAGATTTGGAAGTTAAAACAGACTAGGTCAAGAGTTTCTATCCAGGTGTGACATGAAATTCAGCCCAGAGTCCAGAAGAATAAACAGATAATGATGTTCCTTGTTCCTGCCTCCCTCCTCAGAGAACTACTGTGAAATACAATTTTCTGCAATGATGTCAATGTTTTGTATTTGTGTGGTTCAGCACAGTAGCCACTAGTCATGCATCAATAGTGAACACCTGAGAAGTGGCTAACACCACCAAGAAACTGAATTTTAAACTTTATGTAGTTAACTTACACATTTTAGTTAAACAGTCCTATGTGGCTAATGGCTACTATAACAGGCAGCATAGCTCAGAGAAAAAAGTACCAAATCCATCTGGGGCAATTCGTTACTAGAAGACATCAGAAAATACATATGATTTTATGAAGGTGCCACAGATTTACCTTTGGAACCACTTAACACGAGGCCTAGCTCAGCGCAGACAGCAGCACAAGTGATCTCGTAGTCGTGGCCTGTCAAAATGGCCCGGGGAGTGGTGGGCTCACCTTCAGGAACAAGCAGATAAAAACAACAAATTAATTCAAGTTCACGCAGGGGATTACCTCTCTCTACTCAGCTCCCTCTACTTAGGCATTCCTATAATGCCTAAATCTTTAATTCACAGTTTGGAAATCTGTCTAAAAATTCTATTTTAGGACTAGATCCAAACTATACACTAGAGTATAAAGACCACAGTTGCCAAATTTTGAATCCTTACATGATTATATCAAACAACAGTGGTTGAAAACACAGGGTAAAATAAGACAAAAATCTGCACTGTAGAATGCCTCAGATACTTTCCAAATACAAATATAAGCCCCTTGATTAGATGATTTGTAGATGGATGATTATAAAAGTAGTGACTCTGGCTTGCTGTGCATTTCAAAGAAAGGTAGCCAGCCCCCCTCTTCCGTGGGCCACTGAGATCCCTGTTATAATGAAGACAGTCTGAACTAGGACCTGATACCTCAAAGTAGCCCCTCTCTTAAATGCCTATTTACTAATCTTACATACTTTTCTGAAATATAAACCTCACAGAGTGTATTTCTCTGTGGTTCAAAGAACAGAGAGGGAATAAAGCAAACTCCTACATGTACTTTCTACTGATAGTGACTGAAAATTAGGGGAGGAAGGTGTGGAAGGGGTAGCAGAGAATCAGTATCCAGATAATGGAAGATGTTTGTAGACATTTTCACAAGTAGAAAAAGTCATCCTTTTTCTAGTCCCAAACTGCAAAGAAAAAAAACTAGTTGATTAATAAGAAACCCACACCACAAACGGCCCCAACTCAGATAAAGAAGACAGTAATGGGTTTGATTTGTGGCTTGATTCATGCCAAACTGCAAGGATCAACTGAACTTCATATTTAGCCTGAAGAACACTATTTTAAGACCACACTAGCCCTCTACTTTGTAGTATCTAAAGACAAACACAAAAAGCCTTTATAAATGGGAGTAAAGGGCAGTGTTCTGGTTTGGAGGCTCCTTGATTTGGACTTGTTTTGCAGGAATATTGATAAACAATCTTGTGTAACCCAAAAGGGCACGTATGCCCAGAAGAAGGTCACTAGCACCAGGTGTGGACCTCTGTGGAAAGGAACAACTTGTTATCCTATCAGGTAGGTCAGGGAAAATCCAGCAGAAACCTGCTGTCCTTGGCTGTCAAAAAAATTAAACTAGCCTCCAAAGCAATGGTTTTTGCGATGCATCAGTGGCTTCTCTGAAATTTCATGCAAATGTCCATGCCTATGTTTTTCTGCGGGAGGGGGGCTGTGGAGGGAAGGAAGGAAAACAGCTTTTACTGAACTCACAGAGATCCAGACCAAAAACAGGGGAGGGTCTCTCCTATGAAGACAGGGGCCTAGATTCCACGCTTCCTGTCCCACTTCAGCTGGAGCCTGCAGTTACTTCCTGTCTAGCCACTACAAAGAATTATTACAATGCATTTATTATGGTATATAATACATAGCTGTGTCCTCACAGAGTCCTTCATGGCTTTTGGTGACCATACATACTTCTGAATGAGGTTTACGTAAAGGGCCATCATAGCAAACTTGGCACTACACTGGCTATGCCACATGCAGCCAGACACTGGAACTGGCCTACATGGGAGACCTCAAATGACATATTAAAAGGCAAGGAGATAAGTGGAATGAGGAGCTTGGTTCCTTTTGATTCAAAGTGTGTAAACTCTGAGGGAAAGCCACCTTAATTACAAAGTTCACTTGACATTTTGCAAACCAGAAAGAATCTGTTAGAAGAGCAACTATTTTTTTTCCTTAAAAAGTACACAAATTTGGGAAATTATTTTAAGAAAAGCAACAAATAATGTAAAGCCAATCTGAACTACTTAACTTTCTGTTAGAGATAAGCTTTGGCATAAAATTAGAAATATGTTTTACAAAGTTACCAATAATTAGCCTTTATTCAGGGTTTCCCCCTTTCCCGAGATGCTCTACATTCTACAAAAATACTGTACAAGGTACAGCTTTGGAAATAAACATGTAATTACATCTACTGGCAACCTTTTAAAATCAAGAATTAAAATAAGATCTAAGGAATGCATTTTCAATGCGATTATTCCTTTTTTGTTTTCATACGTTACCGTTTTATGGGGGGGCGGGGTGTGAGACTTGTGTTTTAACTTGAGTTGTCTTGGAATTCCTCAGTGGGAAATGAAAGTTTGAAGGAAAACTGATGGCTGCTGAAAGCAATCTAAAGTGTAAGTCAAAGTAAACAAAGGACGGATGGATAACGGTGGACCCAGAAGACAGTGTCACTTGAGCACGGCAATGTTTTTTGTTTTCTAGATCTAAGAATTTTTTCTCAGGGACATAGGAAGGAAGGAAGAAAACTGTCAACTGTATTTCTTTCTTTAAAGTAAGAGATGAAATACTGATAATTTTCTAAGACTATAGAGTTTAGGAAGCCTCACGAGTAACCCCATAAAGTGGGTTAGGATAAAATCATTTTTTTTGGTACACTCATAATTAGGATTTTTTCGTACGTATGCTTTACTTACAAAACGAGTTTCCTGTGATCCACACTATACCAATCATTTCTCCCTCCACAAGTCAGAAGACACACATATACGGAATAATTTCAAAACTGAAAAAGATTTTTCTTTTCCTAGGGCCTGATCTCTAACTAAAGAACTGTTCAATGCTAGGACTTTGGCCTCAAGTTTGGCAAGATGTTCTCTAACCCAGGAAGCAGGTTAGACAGTTCAGGAAATACAGAAAAAGAATAGAAAAAAGAAAAAAAGAAGAAGAAAGAAAAGAATAGGAAAGGAAAAAGAAAAACAACAAATTAAAAACATAAGGGTAAACTTATGACCACTGGGTTGTTCTCAGGTAACTAACTGGTTTCACAAATATTCATTGTATTTTCCAATAAGAAGACTGTGCTATTTAACTGCCCTCCCCTTTAGGAAATATACATTAATAGCCTCTAAAAATCCACATACAAGAATATGAGGAGCTATCAAGTCCTCTTAAAAAAAGGCTGCCTTCCAGTCTTGTTTAAAAACTGAACTGTGTATTCTCTCTTTATTATCTGTTATGCAGATCTCATGTTCTTTAAATTTTCTCATGGAAAAAAACTGTTCACAGTAAAAACTTGTTGGGTTTTGTAAGTTCCAATAAGCCAGATGTTTTAAATATTAAAATTTCACCTCAGCAAATAGGATTATACGATATGGGATTTAAATCCAACAGGTCCAACCTGTTTGAATTCAACAGATATTTTGGGGACCGCTGGGAATAAAATTACTAAGGGCAAAGGGGAAAACCCGAGGCAGAACACAGGCTTAATATGTGGCTCACAGAATCTATTTATTTCTCTGCAGTCACAATGTTACACATCCTCCTGCATCACAGAGCCTAAGCAAGAACATCCTATAGAAAGGAAAGGACAAACTGCTCCATAACTAACTATATTTGTGTGGAAAGGTCTAGAAGCAAAATCTAGGAACCAGTGCCATTGTAGCACTCACATCCCAACCTTTTGGCAGCACTGAAAGTTAATACTTAGGAGGGAAAATCAGCTCAAATAAAATCATACTGGCCATATATTACTTTTTCAAAGGCCCCAAAGCTAATCACCATCTTTCACTGTAGTCTCTAAACCAAATAAAGAGCAGGAAAAAAAAGTTTTCTGAAAAATATCAGGTTAATTCTTTGATAAGAATTTGCAGTAGTTAAAGGCTATAAAAAGTCTTTACTTTTGCTTTCTGAGATAGTAGGATCTACCAAAAGCTAGATCATAAAGCAGAACAGATTCCTTTAAGAACCTTCTAAAGTCTTACTGCTTGAAAAATCGTCATGGCTTTCCATAAAGCTGAGAGAAAAATTTATCTTGCTGCTAGTTTAAGGGGCTACACTTCAAACTCGTCTTAGAGAAAAATAAAAAGAGAAAGAGGATAGACTTCTTGGACTGCTTTGAAAAGCTTGAGCAATTACTTCAAAGGAAAGGGCGTCTTTGTCCGGAGAGCAGGTTTATGACTACTGATGCAAATCCTAACCAAAGGCTGAAAAGGATACTCAGTGCATCTTTATGGATGGCCTTAAAGGAAGATGAACAAGTCAAAGGAGATTAAAGACAGCCCAAATCCTGCCAAGAATACTGGGACACACCAGTTTTTACAGATGTGCTTTTCTCAGTACTTAATACTGGAAATATCAGTACTAATTTACAGACACTATTCTAACAACCCAACTTGCATTTAAGCAGCACAAGATCTCCATTAGCATTTATATTGGACCTATGTTTTAAAATATTAGGTGACATGTTTTCCACCATTAGGCAGAATAACAAAAGTTTTTGTCAAATGTGTTTCTTTGGTGCCCTCGTAACTAAGTATATTTCTCATCAAATGGACCCTGAACCACTTACAGTTATACCTCAAAGAAGAGAAGAGGAAATAGTCATTTCTCTAGTACCTGTTCATAAATATTCAATTAGAAAAATATTTCAAGATATGTCTCCATTAAGGCAAGGGGGATTAATAATCCAGGTAAAAACAGACCAGTATTTCTGGCAAACATTTGAGTTACATTTTAAAATTTCACTAAAGTTCTTGGTATTTTTGGCATCATCTCCTCAGTCTTATGAAAATTAAATTACTTTAAAATGTACTTCACAATTCTCATTAGCAGCTTAAATATGTTATTAGCAAAGAGAGAATCTCCTTCATTCACTCCCCATTTTTTTCATAAATTACTACTTGATTTAATTTCATAATGAAGGTTGGTTAAACATTTCCCTATTTCTAGTTTTGTAGAAATGAAATTAGTTCTTTCAATTAATACTTAGTTGAGATGATTCCTGGGCCAAAAGTTAACATTTCCCATTTGCTTTCTCATTCATTCATTTATTCCTTCATTTAATTAATAGCTTTTATTGGATATATATTATATACAATGCACTGTGGAAACAAGGAGGGGAATAAAATATAGTCTATTGGCAAATAACTTGATTTTAAATGGTTAATGAATCAGGTTTTGTTACCTTACTATAAACCTGCAAATTATAATTATAAATACCTATAATTGGAAAGGTCAAAAAGCTGTACTGAAGTTCAGACTGTTACAATGGAATTTTTATACCAAATGCATATTTCACATCAACTAATGAAGTCCTTTAATAAAAACAAGGGATATAATTTTCCACATTATTAAAATATAACCATCTGACCTCTTAGGTAAAAGAAAATATGAAACCTGCTTTGTTAAAAAAAAATCATTTCAATAGAGTATTCATTTTGAAAGAAAACATATATTTAAGAACCTAAATATAAAAGTTAATAAGTATATATAGTTTTTTATAATCTAAGTATTAAACAATATATGCCAGTCATTTCCTAAAGATGGATACTTCTTTTTTGCACATGCCTTTTGTTCCATTTTAATTACATTTTGATTACTACAACAATTTGTTGAGAAAAAAAAATTTACATGTAAACTGTACATTAAACTTTCTTGTGTGGCTCACCATAATGGCAAACCAAGAAAGGAAATGGCTTTCTGAAGCGGAAATGAGGTTAGCTACTAAATGTTTCTTAAAGCTTTCCCATTAACTTCCTAATGGCTCAAATGTGAATAACACTACATTTTAATTATAAAAGAGTAATTCTTTGAAATTTGTTTTATTCCTTCTATCTCTGCCAACACTTCTCCTTCTCTCCACTCATCACAGTCTCTTTGGTGAAAAAAAATGTTAATTCGGTTACATATATAGACTATGGAAAATAAGCTGCATTTAGGGTGGGACAACCATCAGATAGTAAATTTTGATAGCTTCCTCTTGTAAATAATAATTATTAATGCAAAATAAGATACTGTTTGTATAAAAATCAATTATAGGTTCTTGGTTAGTAACCTTTCTTCTTTCTGCTCTTTGTGTGTATGTACCTGCAATTGTATACTTAAAGTATGATCCTAAGTTGTATCATAATATTAAAAAAGTACAAAATCCTAACATGACATATACTGTCATAAGAACTCAGTTTAGCAAAATTATTTCTGTATTGTCCTTTGCAAATACAAAGCATGCTTTAGTGATAGGCTTGCATCAAATCCTCTACAGCTGATGGCCCAGTTAACTCAAATGAAAAATGCAGTACAGTTTAGTGATCAAGAATGGCACCTCTGGCCTAGAACACTAGCCCTATGACCTCCCTTGGGCATGTTCTCATGGTTTACAGTAAGATCTAGGAGCTTCAAGGCCCAGGTCAGAAAGTAAAGACATATTTATAATCTCTCTGTGCTTCACCTATAAAACAAGGAGAATAATAGTAGCTACCACATAGGACCGCTGTAAGGTTCAATGAGTTACTATGTAAAATGCTTTTGGTGGTGCTTAGCATGTAGTGAGCACCCAGAAAGTATCACCTAGTAGTAGCAGTAGCAGTAGTAGTAGTAGTAGTAGTAACAGTAGAATGATGTTCACTCTCTGATGTAGACACTCTTTCAGCAAAAGTATAATATCTGATCCTATGCTTCATAAATGAAAATTAAGTTCTGATTATTTGTCATTCTTTTCTTTCTTAATTTCTAAAAATAATACTTTGATTTCCCATTCTTCCTTTTCTTAGACTTTACAGTCTTCCCTAACAATCCATATAAATTCTGATAAAACTACTAATATCTAGAAGCCTAGGCAGGAAGTAGAGGTACATTATAATCATTAGGTAATAGTAGAGTAATAACATTACTATTATCATAGTAATACATGTTCATTATAAAATATTCAGATAATGTAGTAAATTATGAAGAAGGAAACGAAAAAACGACCTCTAAATTCCCCCACCTATAAATAACCATTGCTAACATAAGAAAAATAATTTTGCTGGCTATAATTCTGGACTTCTTTCTGTGCATAAATATACACAGAATACAAAGTATACACATAGACATAGATATCTAAAAAATTATACAAGTAGTTTGATGGTCTTTTCCACTTAACAATACAGGCAGCATTATCTACCCATGTCAGTACCACAAACTCGTAATACATTAGTGGCTGTAGAGTATTTCAGTATGTGAACATACAAAACTCTACTTATGTATTTACGTTTCTTACTTTGTTGACACTTTTCATTTGTTGATTCCCCATAGAGGGGCTTGCTTCTGGCTCAAATTCATTGATAGCGCCTATAGCTGTATATCTAGTATTATAAAATCCTGCTTCCAGAAAAGAATACAGATAAAAACATTTCACATCTTTAGCTTAATTAGAAACATTCTGATTTTAACACCAAAACAAAGGCAACAAAAGCAAAAAATGAACAAGTACTACCTCAAACTAAAAGTCTTCTGTAGAGCAAAAGAAACCACAAACAAAATGAAAAGGCAGACTATGGAATGGAAGAGAATACTTGCAAATCATAGACCTGATAATATCCAAAATATATAAAGAGCTCATACAACTTAATAGCAAACAAAAAAAGTGTAAAACAATCTGATTTTAAATAAATAGGTAGATAGATAGATAGGCAGGCAGAGGATGTGAGTAGGTATTTTTTCCAAAGAAGACATACAGATGACAAACAGGTACATAAAAAGGTGCTGAACATCACTCATCATCAGGGAAATGCAAATCAGAACAATAATATGTCACAATTGTTCAAATGGCGGTCATCAAAATGACAATAAATATCAAGTGTTGGAGAGGATGTGGAGAAGAGGGACCCCTTACGCACTGCTGGTGGGATGTAGATGGCTGTACCAACTGTGGAAAGCAATATGGAGGTTTCTCAAAAAATTTAAAAAAAGCTATCATATGGTACAGCAATTCCACTTCTGGGTGTTTATCTGAAGGACATGAAAACACTACCTTGAAAAGGTATCTGCACCCTCGTGGTCACTGCAGCATTATGTATAATAGCCAAGGCTTGGAAACAACCTGTATCTATCAATGGATGAATAGATAAGAAAATGTGGTGTGTATGTGTTATATACACACACCAGTGGATTATTATTAACAAAAAAGAGGAAATCCTGCCATTTGTGACAACGTGGATGGACCTTGAGGGTATTATTCTAAGTGAGATAAGCCAGAGAAAGACAAATACTTTATAATTTCACTTATATGTGGAATTCAAAAATCCAAAAAAAAAGAAACCAAACAAAAAAACTGACCTCAGAGATACAAAGAACAGACTGGTAGTTGAGGGGTTAGGGGGAGTGGTAGGGAAGATGGCAAAGTTGGTCAAAAGTTACTTTTGGTTATAAAATAAGTACTGGGAATGCAATGTACACATGGTGACTATAGTTAATAACACTATATTGTAGACTCTCATCAGAGGAAAAAAAATGTATAATTATGTGTGGTGACAGACATTACCTAAATAAATTCTGTGATCATTTCACAGTAGATACATATATCAAGTCATTATGTTTACACCTGAAACTTATATATGTCCATTTTATCTCAATTAAAAAAAAAGAAACATCCTGATCCCACTCACACCAAGGAAATAAAGTAATCTCTCAGGTGCAGAAAATTACAAGCTACAAGAATTAAAGCTAAAAAGTTCAGCAGTCATGAAGACTTCACCATAGGAGACAGAAAGAATGCTAAGGATTTTTCCCCCTACCTAGAAATACTTCAAATCTAGAATCTGAAATCTGACCAAGCCTATTTGTGAGCAAAATTACTTTAAAAACTAGGGCAATTGTTGCGTTGTGAAAGAAATCATTAGAGGCATTTAAGTACTTAATTTCATGGGTCTCTTTATAATTTTTTAAATTTTTTTATTTTTTTTAATTTTTTTTTATGTTTTTTAATTTATTTTTCAGAGACAGAGAGAGACAGAGCAAGCAGGGGAGGGTCAGAGAGAGAGGGAGACACAGAATCCGAAGCAGGCTCCAGGCTCTGAACTGTCAGCACAGAGCCCAACGCGGGGCTCAAACCCACAAACCGTGAGATCATGACCTGAGCCAAAGTTGGACGCTTAACTGACTGAGCCACCCAGGTGCCCCTCATGGGTCTCTTTTAATAAACTGTTAGGAATATCTAAAGTACAATATGAGGTACATATGCACAAAGCTGTCATACAGTTTCTCTAATGAAATGAACTTTTTGGAAGGTGATAAAGTCGGTCTAATAGACTGTTCCAGGAGGCCTTGATTAAATGTGTCTTTATGGTGGCTCTCCACTAATGTTACACACACACACACACACACGTGCACGTGCAATATTCTAAAAGCAGAAGCATCCAGCTTTTAGGTTTAAAAAAGGGTGGAGGAAGTAGCTTGCAATTTCAAGGTATATTCAATTTCAATTAAATGAAGAAAGATACATTCAAAATTTTCTTTGAGAACTCTAGTTGACCACAGGGAACTTGTATCTTCTTACATTAGTTCGGCCAATAGTTTGAAATTAAATTTCCCATCTGAGCATAAAGTATTAGAAAAGCAACTTTCTTTGGTGTGGCACTATTAAAGTCTACACATGAAGATACTCAGTTTCAATTTGAGGGCATAAATCATCAGTTCTTCTGTTCTTATATTTATATGACTACAGCCTACGGCTGAATGGTATAGTCATTTTTCTCTGCAACTAAACAAGGTAAATAAATGTGATATATTGGCACATCACCCCACCACTCTGCATATGGTGCACATTAAGGTTGTATTCATTTGCCATATGAATATAATTCCTTTTACCACATCTACTATTAGTTACAAGCAGTAAATACAGAGTTGTTTTGCTGGAACTTGAGGGCCTGCATTACATCATGGAGCACTAAACATCCTGGACCTTCTGGAGAATTTCATAAACGTAGTTTAATGTCACCTGAATTTGAACACTGCCAACATACTGCTTCAAACCCAACTTGATGAATTCTTCAAGAAAAAAAGAAAAATACACGGCAGTCTTAGTGTTAGTACAACAGTGTACGCCAAAAGTCAGGCCACAAGGAAAGCTCTTGATGAGGTAAATACAACAAATCATGTTCTAGACAAAGAATCAGACCAAGAGAAATATGCTGGGTGCAAGAAGGCTACTTGGGCCAAGCACTGCTTTCATATTCAGAATCTAGTGAACATAAGGTCAAAATAGCTAAACAATTTTCTTCAACTCCACCTTACCTGCAATCAAGAATGTAAGAGTTTATCTCATTGACAAACTGATGCTTTGTTTCATGAGGCATATATTGTGCTTACTTTTTCCTTAAACAACGTATTTATTATAAATTTCCAAATCCACATCAGGGTAGGGAAAAAGAAGGAAGAAAGTGGTTTCTTTTACAAACTTATATGGTTCAACACAAATGGTACATACCTTGGCATTTGTGACCCATAAATAATGTATCACAGGCAATTAAAAACAATGTACACCTGTCTTATCACATACTGATTTTCAAATTTACCAAATTAAGTCCCCAAATACATCCAGCAGATGGTGCTCTAGGACACCTACTTAAACAGAGTAATACTGTTTGTGTTACATCCACCTATATTTTGGCAAGACAAAGAATAGGGATTTATCAGTAGCTTCAGTAAAACATATTAGGCTTTATGATATAAAGAACATAATTCCTAAATATGTACACAAAAACATACATATGCATAAGCACATGTGCACAGAAGCAACCAGTAAATAATTCACACCTGGACATATAATGATACTACTTTTCTTATAGACTGATGAGTAGTCTATGTATATCAGCGGTATTTATAGTCATATGGCAAGATCATTCTAAATTCATTAAAAAAAAATTTAGAATGCCTTAAAGTTAGAATTCATTTTTAATTATAGCAGGAATGTCTCATTAGGGTGATACTAGTAAAATTAACAACAGTAGGATTTACGGTAATGACTTAAGTGATTGATGAGAGTATAACAAAATGAAGTTTTAGACAGAGAAAAAGCAGGGCAGCTATGGCATACAGTACTTTAAAAAACAGCTCTGTGGTCTGTTAGTGCTAGCCTTATGGTTAATAAAACCTTCTTTCTAATTAATGGTGCTGAAATATTCTTAAAGAACAGAATCTTGTTGTTATGAAAAAAAAACTTAAACAGTTGTGTGTGGTTGTTTTTTTTTTTTCTTCAGTAGACGCCATTCCCATAAAGGAGAAAGCTGACATAGATTAGCATGTCTGATTGCAAAGAGGAAAAAAAATGCCACCTTTCAATCAAATCAAAACCAGAATGTGAGGATGGAAAACTACTTTACTGAAATACTATATACACAAATCTATGCAACACCCTCACAGTCAGCAACCATTTGCTTCTAAAGCTGATCAACTGTGGCTTTAAAAAAATTACTCAGAAATCTGAAAATGTTTAATAAGCATTTACTTTTAAATGCTTATAAGCATTTAAGTTTATGATCTAGTAATACAATATAAAAACAGTGGATAAGAACTATTTTGTAAATTTTCATCTTGCTTATAAGATCATTTCAATGTGTAAAGTATTTGAATGTCAATTGAGTGCACTAGGGGTGATTTTCTCCAAAATTTGAAAATGGATAGTCTGTGTAGTATTATTCTGGAGGAAAAATGAGTGTTTCAGGAAAAGCATTCTGGTGCACAAATCTAGCTCTAAAACACAAAGAGTACTAGGGCAAAGGGAGATATGCTTTCTTGTAGAAAATACCTTTCTTTAAAATGTTCTCAGTTTTATTTAAAAATCTACAACTAAATGGAATTGAATCTTAATTTTTCTTCTTGGCAAGAAAACAGTATTCCACAGGAGATACCTATCACAAAAGAGAAGAGCCAAAGATGAAAAACTATCTGTTATACAGGAAAATAAGGCTTTTGCCATGTAATTTAGGCAGTTTATAAAACATCCTTTTAAAAGCCCAAGGTATAGTATATATGGGGTTTAACCAGTTTGAACTAGCTGAATTTTTCCCAAGCAGTGTGTATTTTAATATTGGATAATATGATTTTGAAAAGACAGTAATAAAGCTATAAACTTTACATATAGCACTAATACTAATTTGTAGAAAATGGCGCAGGCTTATGACCCTAGCAAATAAAAATATGAGCTTATTCTCATGATTTCTGAAAGCAAAACAAAACTAAATACTTGAATGAGACATAAAAAATGCAGAAAAAGCAATAGCATAGTTTTCTTTAACTCACCTATTTTCCCTTCACGGAAGAAAAAAAGTCTATATTCAAAAATTTAAGTTGAGACATTGTGTGCATTTATAGACCAGACTGAAATTATGTATAAAGAAGCTTGGCCATTTCTTAAAGGGCACTTATATTGCATCCAAGAGATATAATGTACGAATAAGCATAACCAGAATTCCTCATGTGGAAAGCTCTGACTTCAGCGGCTGCATCGTGGAGCCATCAACGAGCCAGAGGCTTATAAAATCCGAACCAGCTTGCATGAATGTGTAAAACACAGTTCACACGCATGGTAAAAATGTCTTTGTTTTTGTTTGTCATTTTCTTTTGAAAAGCTTAGACTGGCTTGTTCATTTTTCTATTCTAATGTGTGGAAATTCTCATTATATGAAAAAGTGCCTATTTGTCTTTCTCCCAGATTCATCCTTCAAAGCTAAAGCAAAATTAGATTGGGACATCAGACATTATAAAAGAGCCAGAAAGGATGAGGTTCACTTTGAGAAAGGTAATTTAATTTAGTCAAGATACATTACAATTTTCTAAAATTTTTATGAGATGTGCTGTTATGTTATTCTTTTATTTATTTTTTTTCTTTTCATTACACCACTGTTACTAGGAGTTAATGTCCACCATCCTGCAGACAATGAGGGGGTACAGATAAAGTGCCTTATGAAAAATATCACATGATAATATATACTCTAATGCCAACAAGATGGTGTTTGTGTGGTGATTTATTTGCTCTAAGCATTCTGTGCTTCTGATGACATTTTAAGTCAGTGACTATTGTTGCTTTCATTTTACAGACAAGACAGAAGCTTAGAACTCAGATTTGTTTTACTCCAAACTCCAGGATTTGGTCAATGCTACTAGATTCATTATTTCTAGAAGACATGCATGTAAAAACCATCTCTAGGATGATTTATAAAGTATTTAAATATATATATATATAAATAAATATATATATATATATATATATATTTCTTCCTTCTGGAAAAGCTGAATATTTCTAGTATGAAAATATAATTTCTGAAATGTAACAGCAATTACATATAAGTATAGCTAATAAACCTCTAGCTACTTCTTAGAGTACACATTGGTAATGACCATGTATAACACAGAGAACACAAATTAGACCACAGAAGTAAAAAAAATTTTTTTTTTCTTGTGTTTGGACTGCTACATGTAAATTAAACACATTATTTTAAGGCAAGACAAAGTTCTTCCTATATATTTTCAGATAAGTAACAAATTATATATTATTTATGTCAAATCTAGGTTTGTCTAAGATAACTTACTCAATCTCGATAACTGAATTTATAGACACAGGAAAAAAAGAAATTGAAAGGAGACACTCATAAAAGGCCAGAAATGAAGAAGGAGCAGAATGTGAGGGTCCAGTAAGAACATGAAGTACTTTTTAAATCAAAGTGAAAAACAAAATCCCTGAAGTTTACTTGTTTAAACATTTTATTGTAATTATATATAAAATGCAGATGTCTCTGTAAATATGTGAAATACACACATGAACACATTACTCTTCCAAAGAAACACATAAAGTTTGATCTGATCACAAAGATCGTATTATCCAAAGCATCACAGTCTTAAAGTTATTTTTCATATTCTATTTGTATAGGGAATTATCCCTGATTTGATTAACATGAGAAATATGTTAGAGGATTTTATAAAACTCGTGTTTACCCATCACACAAAACAGAAAAGCATAAACAGCTTTGACAAATATTTCCCATATCCTTCTTTTAAAATTATATACTGGCTTTTGACTATTTTTTAAATATTTCTCTTTCAACCAAGTATTGTACATTTAATAAGCACAGGTTTGATTAAGTCAATCCAAAATGTGATGGATTTAAGCATATTCAGACTGTCTCATAATTCGGAGCTAAGTGACAGAAGTAAGTGCCATAGTATTCAGGTAAAGCAATCAGGGACGAAACGGTCCTTCCTTAACCAAATGTACTGCAGCTTGCTTTAAATTAAGAAACTGTAAATATTTAAGAGCAGTTAAAATGCTCTACTTTATGAAGTAAAAATCTAAAGCTATTTTTGCAGGAACTCTTCAGTGTTGTCATAATCATTTTAATTAAATTCTCATTTTTCAGGTGGTCCCTTTAATTGTTTTTTCCTACTTCTTAATGTGTTTTTCTAAAGCCATTTCTTTTCTGCAGCTGTGTGCGATTGGTTTTAATGGTAGCTGCTTCCTTTTTTGCCTTCTGTGAATTACAATTTTAAATGGTTACACATTTTTTGTTTTACTGCCTTCAGCATAGTTTCATAAAGATGTTTAAGGCTGTTGGTGAACATTTTCATTTCCCATATGAAACACCAAGAGCCAATTTGAATATTCCATATTGGCCTTTTATGACCTGTTTTATCTTTTAATATGTAAATGAAAGCATATTCTTTATAAAGACTGGTTTGTTTCCATGAAATTATAATTTTTCTTTTCCTCTCTTAAAATACGAATTCAATAAACAAGATAATATGTGATTGTTCTTTTATGTTTTGTCTTGTTCGTGAATGAAACACCTCTCTTTTATTTGGTGACAGTCATTTCCAATGAAGAACTAATGTGCTCAGATCATAATAACCTGTAACATGAAAAATGAGATTCCGTAGTTGGATTTGAATTATCAATGCTCACAAAATGTTAATAATTGAAAGCCTATCTAGACCTTTCTTAAATTATAACTAAGAAATTAAAACAACTCGATAATTCAGTTTCACTTTCACCTTGATGAAAAACGTAACTTCAAACGGCACTGCAAAATGTTATTATACGTTACTTGTAACAGTTTACTTATAAAATGAGTTGTACTCACTGCCTGGGTTATCTCCAATACCACTGCTTTTTCCATTCCAGTACCAGAGCAGAAGGGTTGCATCACGTGACCCCGAGAGAATGTAGCAATTTCCCCCAATATAAGACTCAGAACGAGTGAGGCAAGTAACCACATCCCAATGGCCAAATACCACTTGGATCAATTTTCCTGAAATACAAAACAACTTTCTTTAAAGCTGCTAGTAAAAAAATAAGAAAAAAGTTCCAGTGACCATTTAACTTACAAGATAATGAAGTCATATTAACTCAGATTCTGATGATTCAGGTTTTATAATAAAATTTGATCTGGTCTAACCTAAGAGTTTTCCTTGAATATTACAACAACAAAAAATCAATTGAACAGTGATAATAACATTTTTGAAAGACATAGGCTAAAACTATTTCAACAAACATTTGAGGATTATGATACCAATATAGCATGATATACACGGCTACCATAAATTACAAATGAATCCTGTCAACTGATTAAAACAGACCTAGAAGAACTCTCATTTGGAACAATCTCAGCAATTTCTTAAATTACTCTGATTAAAAAAAATGAAACTTTAGGTGACTTTCTTTACTTTATAATTTAGACTTTACTAATGCAAACTTGTCTCTGAATTAGCAAAGGTTTAATATATATATATTTTTTAAGTGATCTATACAAGCATGACATAAGTCACTTCGGAGAATTCCCCTTTTTTTTTTCAAATTAGAATTACATGAACTACATTTTGGTGAAAAGACTAATATATTGTGATTGCAATTTGAGCCAGGTCATTCCTTCTCTGTTTTAATTATCTGAATGATGAAACTTCCTTGGGGGCTGATGATGAAATTCATATAATGGCAGTTTATCTAACATTAATGACTGGGGGTGAAAGGGAGGAACCCACTAAACTTACTACAGATCTAGGGCTTTAGACACAGGATGAATTGTTCACATAACAGTGCCAGAAAAAAGAGTAAAGCCCCCACTTTTAGTGCCAGAAAAAAAAGTAAAGTCCCCACTTTTAAAATCTTTGCTTAAAAATCAGGATAGTGTTTATGATTCATACAAATTGTCTAAAGAATTAAATAGCAATAGCAGTCCTTCCACTCCATCCCTTTGGTTTCTAGCTAACATTTTCCTTTCAAAAGGTCTATAGAACGATAGAACGTACAGTTGAATGTCAGAGAATATCTATCTCTAATATTCAGCATAAGTTTTTTTAGTTTTTGAATAAATGTTTCAGTGGGGACATATAAATATAATTCAAATATTTAAGAAGAAAGACCACTAAGCTGAAAAAAGATTAATATGCCTTAAAAAGTTTGTGATTAATTTGTACCATGTAACCTATTCAAAAGTTTGAGGTCTCTATTGGCATCCAAGTATATTTAACTATTCAAGATTATCATAAATATAACTAAAAAAGTATGTTATTTTTTAAATTCTTGATTTTAATAAGTCTAACACTTATGAAAAAGGCTGCAAATTTAAAAATAATGCTGAAACAATTTATTTAACTCAGGTATAAAGTCAAATACAGTACAGTGTTATCACTCTTACAGAGAGCCTACTACTAGTAACTTTAAATTCAGATTCATTTCAGTCTCAAATTGGACAATTAATAAAATGCATTTTTTCTCCTGTGAATAAAGACTTTACTTACAGCAGGTGTTTTCACTGCTGAAGTTAAAAATGTGTACTTCTGAATTTCTTCAATTTTTTAAATGGGTATCAAAACATTTCATTGAAAAAATTAACTGCATCAACAAAGATCAAGAAGAATTCAAGCCTTCTTAGAATAAAAAAAATGTGAACGAAAAAGAGCAAATTAAATATGAAAAGATATAATCATTTCCACATCATTTCTGGTTTACATGAAGAACAAAGTAGAGAGGGTTAGTGGTAGAATGGGTGGGGTCAGGGTAAAGGCAGGCCTTACAAAGGGTAAGACGAAATTAGTTAGCTGAATGTACTCAGTACTAACTGGAAAACTGAAGGCAATGTCAATGAGTTGTAACCACTGAAAATAACTGAACATACTGTGTTGGCTATGTTTTTGTTAACAGGAGGTATAGTTATTTCTGCCTCAGCCTACAATTAAATACTGAGAACATGTAAACTACAGGAGTACTTTAAATAGATTATATAGGGTAGGCCTATTTAAGATTTGATGCCCATCAACCCAGTGGGTTGTAGGAGTGAGGAGGAGTGACTACGATTAACGATTAACGGTACAAGAGGCACATGACGCACAGGAAACCCAACAGCTTCCAGGAGCCTCTTAACAAAAAAGCAGCTATTCTCCTGATAACCTACCTAATTTCCAACTCATGTGAGAACCAAGTGGAAGAATTTAGCTGTACAAGTGGGATAAATTAACTACAGTGGCAGAATCTTCCCAGATCCATTTGTTAATTCTAAGTTATCACTCTGTATCTATAATGTCAGTGCCAGAAAAATGTATGCTCAGTCACTGTGGTTCTTTAATTAAAATTTCGTGTTTTAATTCTGGCCCCCAAAGTTATCACAATTATTTTTTACTCGACCAATACTGACTGAGCACCTACTAAGTGCTAAGCATTAGGCCTTCTTACATGTATATTGGTGGTAAATAGACATGATGCCTGCCCTTATAGTGTTTAGTGTCTAGTGGGGCAGAAAGACATTAAACAAACACAAACATATGTTAATTATGAATGGTGATAAGTATTATGAAAGAAAAAAAAACAAGGTAGGATCAGTGAGACTAATAAGGTAGAATGAATTTAGATTGGGCATCAAGGAAGATCAAAAGGAGGAAGTGATGTGACATTTACATATTTACACCTAAACGTTTTCATATTTTATACCAATTAACTTTGTTTTTCACAATTTATACTTTGGACTCAACTCTGGAAAGCATTACTTTTTTAAGTTTACCTTTTTCTGTTCTGGCACCCTTCCTCAGCAATATTTGTTATTGCTATGAGGTTGAGGTTCACGCCTCCTAAATAAATCACAGCCTATAAATACCTGCTGCTCCTTTTGGTAAATTATTTTCTGATAATCTCATAAGTGTTCCTCAACCTTTATTTTTTGTTTCCTTTAATACCACTCCACCTCTCCACACACTAATATCAAATATTACCACAAGCACTAGAATATCCTTTTTTTGACAGAACAAATTTTCTAGTTAATGTTTTATTTGACAGCTGTGCTACAAATAAAAAAAATTCAAGCTCAGGACTCTACACCACTGAATCTGAAATGTGGCCTGAAAATAATTCCCACTGCCGAGGGAAGGTTTTATTGTTGCCTCTGCTGTTCTGGTTGTGTCCCGAAAACATGATTTATGTTTAAAGAATTTCCCGTTATAACCATGCTTCTCTCCCCCACCCCACCCCACCCTGAATCTAATAAGGGAGGGATTTTCTTTTTTGGCTTATGTGCTAAAATACAATGGAATTCAACACTTTTGATAGCTTTGCTATTATATATTATCGATCATACAATTTTCCCCTTGCTTTTCTGGTAAACCTAAAGGAGAAAATATTTAATATCCCTATTGTCATAAAATACATATTTACCTTAACTGAAGTTACTAAATAAAACTAGCATCAGAGTTTGTTCGTATAGAAGATATTAAGAAACCTACTAATACTATCATTTCAGCATTTTTTCAAAACTTTTCTGGCAAATGTAGATATTTTTATTGTATAAGCTAAGTAAGTCCCACTAAAATGAAGTTTAAAACAAGTCTACTACTTATGAAAATGTTTTACATACACACACTCACATATCAAAACAACCCCTGTTAAGTGGAAGGTTCTAGAACAAGGGGAAGGAATGTTGTCTACTGTATAAGGTCTAATATAACATGGCAGACATATAGTAACTTAGTTGTACATTATAGCATTTCCCAAAATTAACTACTATTGACAAGTACACCCATATGCGATGCCACGGTGTACTGACAAAGAATGCTACATCTGAAGTCAGAAGAGCTGGCTCCAATACCAAGTTCAGTCACCAGTACCCATACAAGTTTCAGCAAGTCACTTCACCTTCCAAAATCTCAGTTTCATCATCTGAAAAGTAGGGATAAAGACACCTGCTCTGTCTCTCTCACAGGACTGTTAGGAGGTTGAAACAATATCATGTGTATGAAAGGATTTTGTAAATTCTAAAGAACTGTGTGTGAATATGTTATTTTAATTATTAGTATTACATAAAAGTGAGGTTATATAATTACAAATTATATTACAAATATTAATATTCAATGCTTTTTAAAAGTGATATGGAATGTTAGCAAATTCAAAAATCCTCAAATGTCAAAACCAAAGACTGACACAATATATGATTCCACTTATATAACATTCTGGAAAACACAAAATTACAGAGATGAATAGATCAGTAGTGCAAAGCTGAGGTAGGGGAAGAGGCTGACTGCAAAGTGGGGCACAGGGAATTTTGGGGTGACAGAACTGCTCTGTGTTTTTATTGTGGTGGTTACGTGATTCTATACACTGCTTACACTTACCAAACTGTAACCCAAAAAGAATTAATTTTATTGTATATAAATTATAAAGTAATTTTTTAATGTATAAAAAACGATAAGCAATCTAAAAGAACGTTTAAGAAAATTCTGTGAGAGGCTATAACAATTTTAATCTGAAAGTTTATGCAAAAGGGGAGCACGATTTGAGGTCAAATGATTCTAAGGTTGTCATTACCGTAATAGTGAAAGAAAGAAGAGGTTAAATTTTAAATTTAGTTATCAAATCAGAGAAAAGTCACTATAATAATACATAATTTTAGGAACACGTCAATTCCAGTGCATTTTTTAAGCATTCTAGAGGAATTCTAGGCTCAATAGTAATCAACCTCTTAGGCCTCAGCATGTAGTAAGTGCCTAATTAATGAGAAAGACTTGGATAATGGTTATTTTCTTTCTGGACCTACAGAATATAGGATACGCATTTTAAGAAAACTATCATCAGATCCATAAAAAAATAAATAAGTTTGTGGCAAAAACAACTTCTAGAGTCTATTATATGAACAGGATATATTCAACTATTTTCCCCTACTTTCTCATAGCTATATATTGTAGTTAAATCATCAAAATGCATTAGGACAAAATTCTTGAATACCAACAATTAATTTTTCAACATATTATACTTACTAAGGCAGAAACATGGACTCATACATTCTATAAAGATTACTAACAAGACTGAAAAATGATTTACTATAAAACATTTAGTTAACTAGAAATTTCAATTAAAAAGAATTTCCTATTCCTACATTTAAGCAAGATATTTGCAGATCCTTGTTTTAGTTGAAATTTCTACTTCCACAGTATTATCAAATTCTGATATACTAATATCTAATTTAATTCTTTCAAATATTCAACTACATATTTACTATAAATTGATTTCCTCCTGTAACAGTTTCTAAAATAAAGAGACTTCTGAATTTCCTATATACAAAAATTTATAAACATTTTCTTAGATTGGATCTTCCATAATAATGATGAGTTATAAGTCTGGTTTGTCCCTTAGGGGGATGCATGCAAATGAATATACACACTTAAACTTTTATATTTTAACAAGAGCTCCTGTCACACATAAAATCAGTAGTCAGCTACTTTCTTTCATGATGGTGTAGCTTTCAACAAGATTCTATGCAGAACTAAGTGGAGGCAAGACACCTACTACTAAGAAATACACTTAATGAGAATTTCCAGTAAGGAAAAAAAAAACGGCTTTTATATAATACAAAAGTGGGAAAATACACTTATAGGTATGTGCCCCTGTTGTACTATTATGGTACTTACATACCAGGATATGATTTCAAATGAATCATTCATTCTGTAGGCATGAGGCTTGGGAGACCGACCTACTATAACAAACTGACTTTTAAAACCATGCTGAAGTTAACTTAATAGTGGACTGTATTATAGATTTTTACTCAAAAAGGGACAACAATGTTTCTTCCTTATGTTACAGATTTTAGAATTCTGTAATTTGAGGAAGAAGATGAGAGAGCATTCTAGCCTCTCAATGCTACTTGTAGCTAACTTTAGTTCACTGATGAAGAAAATAAGTTACCTGTGTCTGTAGAGTAGACTCGGAAACTCTTATCCCAGAAGCCACAGACGAGAATATAGCGGTTGTCCGAAGTGATGACAAAGCACTGGGAATGGACTTGAATACTTTGGTCTAAAAGGTCAGTGATTTGCCTCCTGTGCATTCCTGTATTGCTGGCTGTGACAACAGAGGAAGAAACAAAAAATCCTACTAAACCCACACACGTACAAAAATCCTATGGTCTGTGACACTGGCGGTTGGGTTTAGGGAGAAACCATTCCAGGACAAGGATATTTGATCTTTAATTTAAAATTTTAAACATAAACATAATAATATTTGAGAAACAAAACAAGAAAATATATCTGGTTGTTGGAAGAATGTGGGTAGCTAAAATTCAATGTCTCAGAAAGAAATTTTGCCTAGAGGGAAAAATAATAACATACTACAATTTCAAAATAGTATACAATTCTCAGAACATGCTTTCTAGCTCTTGGGCAGGACCAAACTAGATTACAGTCTCCAGATTGCACCACAGTTAGGTTTGTGTTTCTGACAATCTCATTACGTCCATTGTCATGAGAATGGATTCATATTGTGACAATCTATTGCCTTTAACTTTTTGTCACAAGAAAGTGATATTAGAATTTAAATGTCATATACTTGAAATATTGTAGCATCTTGGAGTCCTTTGGCTTTAACAGGTTTTTAATTTGACTAGATGTGAACTCCCATTTCCCCTGTTTACAGCTGCACATGCATGTAAGGAAAGGGTAGAATGACTATTTATTAAAGATACTTGTAATTGAAAAAGTCAAAGCACAGCACACTGCCACCTTTTTACTCCTTATGTAAGCAATAAAACAAGACAGTCTGGCAGTGTGTTTTCAAAGTGCTACAGAGCACCTGATGCGGGGTTTGTCACTAGGCACGAGGTCAGACACAGAGCGACATCAAGCACATAGGAAGAGTAATAATCTAGAAATATACTATCAAGTATGTCATTATCAGAAAAGGAATTTTCACTGAGATGCCTTCTTTGGCACCATGAGGCCAGCCAAATAGAAAGCTTTGTTTCCGGTGACCTAAGGGTTATTTCATGTGACACCAACTTTCCAACACAAATAATGGTTGTTATAATTCTAAACAAACTTGATTGTACCAGAAATCAGAACAAAACAAATTTCTGCATCTGATCATTACATTCTTTGCATCATAGTCTTCAGGTTTTTTTTGGGGGGGGTGGGGGGGGACTCCAACCTAAAAATGCATTGATAAAAATAAAAATGTAGGGAAATATTCATTATATGTAATAACTAAGTTAATGTGGCCAACCTAAGAGAAGGCTCAGAAAGTAATGCAGGAGAAAAAAAGTATTAAAAATACTTTCTAGTGCTGTACTAGGAACCGCTGGGGATACAGAGAAATAAACTATTCCCTGCCCTCATGGCAAACATAACCTAGCAAACATATGCATAGACATAGTAGAAGATTCTGCTAGTGTCTGTGTATACAATGTAACCAAGGAAGATTATTAGATAACTATTTGATAATAGGCTTCATATACTTTTGGGGGATTAATGAACTAGAAAGTGACAGCAGCAGTTAAAAGGGCAGAATCCTATTTGGGGATCACTCCCTTGCCACCTCCTTCTCACACAAAGGGAAGCTGCTGGCAAATGAGAAAAGCTTTTATGAGTATCATAGTGCGTCACAGAGAGACATTAGCATCCCGCTGCAGTAGCTGTATGGTACAATTTAAGATTTTTTCTATTCCAAGAAACGTGGCAAGTAAAGGCAAGGCATGTAATACTTTCTATACTGATTACTACAGTTCTTCATTCCACATGAAAACTAAAAATATTTATTTGTTACCATTTATATGACTTTTGCTTCTGTGATATAAACTTTCACTGGTCTTTTTTTTGGGGGGGAGGCACGCTCTCTTAGGAGGACCTCACTTCACAGATTTGGGTATGTGCATAAATTTGAATTGAGTGACCACAAAGTACCCATGGGCACAGGCTGATGCCCCTTCAGCATTCAGATGAACTATTTTCCAAGTAAGTGCTTACCTATAATTTAATATTGCAACATCCAGCCAGCCAGCCAGCCATCCAATCTATTTAATCTATGTATCTCACAACTGCCTTCCTTTATCTCGTTGTCTCCCAAGATTCAGTACTGAAGGTATTTTTATTTAAAGAAGATTAGGTATATTTGTCCAGATAAGCAGTCTTCAAACTGGGGCATGCACACCCCTGGCAGGAGGGTGGTATAAGATTTCCCAAAGGATAAACAAGCACAGATGGTTTTAAGGGAATCAATTTCTAGTTCCTCAACTTTTATATGTTCTCTTCCCTGAAACAGCTTTGCCTCAGAACTCTCCTGTGAGTTTTCCTTTCTTTCTGCATGCTCTTCTTCCACTAAATAAAATAAAGGCATATTTCTTTTCTATCCAGAATCTTACTATGGTGCTTTATCTGAGGGTATGAAAATCTCGTGAGATGCAAATAAAGGGACAATTCAAAATACTGAGGTGAGGCTGAAAAGTGAATGCCAAGGTATCAAATCATTCTGCAGGGCCGGTGGTTTCCAATTCATCGCTTTCAATAAAATGGAAGGAGGATCTAATCATGATGTCAATTGATAGATCATTAAAAATAAATTTCAATGATAGATTGTTAAAATGATCACTTAATGACAAACCATGAAAATAATTCTTAATAATAGGTTACTATATAAATTTTGTCACATAACTCAGAAAGAGTTCAAAGATTTTAGTGACACTGTTAAAACAAAATTCTTTCCTTTCTCATCTATTTTCTTACATAGGTAATGTTCCTCAGAGCTTCCACCGACTAAAAAAAAATTAAATAAAAAGAGGATAGAACCATTGACAAATCCTGTCTCATTCAGCAACAAATAACGTTCACTAAAATACATGAGCAAATGGGGGAATGGAAGGGGGGAGGAGAAGTCCCATCCATCTCATTAAAGATGTATATCTAATAAATGATTCTTTTTAATAATGTTTATTAAAAATTATAATTTTAATTAGTGTGTATAATATTTGTAATGATAAGTCAGTGCAGATTAGTTTCTCACAAAACAGAGCCTTATGGTCATAGGAAATTTTAACCATTAACTTACATACATATGTTTAATTTTCCATATATTTTTATTGGTGAAAAGTATTTTCAGTAATGTAATTTTGAAAAGTTAAAATAAAGTTGTGTAGAAGAAGTGGAATTAAAATTAAGTTTAGGTGAAAAAAGGATAATACAGTATTTTCAACTGTTAACAGCATTTTAATGCATTTTTTAAAACCAGAAAATGTTGACTATTCACTTTGGTATTTAAATTCCATTGGCTAGATTTAAAATTTTATACATTATGCAAGAAACTACACCTTTGCAACTATTGAAAGTTGTGCTGATTAATTTCAGATGCTACCTTTAAAATATGTGGGAAGGTACATGGTTTTAAACAATTATTTTAGGGCATATAGGAGCAAACAGTTGGGTGACCAATGATCTACAGTGGAGTAGGAAACTATGGTCTGTGTCTGGTTTTGTATATAAAGTTTTATTGGAAGACAGAAATGCTCATTTGTTTATATATTGTCTACGGCAGCTTTTGTGCTATGATAGACTTAAGTAGTTGTATCTGAGACCTTATGGTCTACAAAGCCTTTAGTATTTACTATCTGGCCATTTATCAAAAAAGTTTACCTATGCCTAATCTAAAGGAAAACAGTTGCTGAATTCATTTAATTAGACTTGCTGATAGGATATTCACTTTCAAGTTTTAAGGCAAAGAATGATTCTATACTTCATAAATAATGCTTTTAAAGCACTTATCAAATGGACTTTATTTTCCTTTTAAAACTTTACCCAAGTGAACATTTTATTTTGTAATATATGGCAAATCATATGTACTCAAAGCAAAAGATTATTTAGGAATCAGGGTAGTATTTATCCTTCATATGGATATTTACTTCTTAGATTTCTGCTTGTATGTGGGGGAATGACAAGTGAATTATTTTTGAGCTTAAAGTTAGTTTAGTTCATCTTGATAGTTCATTTGCAAATGGTAGCCACCTAGCACTCTACTGAAACAATGGTTTTAAAGACCCCTCCCCCAAAAAAAAGGTGACATACCATAAGGAAGACCTTGGATTTTAAAATAATCAGTGTATTCATCTGCTTTACTTGAAAACTTTAAAATTTTAATAAATTTATGTGCCAGGGAAATTTAACGAACTACAAGCTACATATCCATTGGTAGCACACCCCAATAAGTTGGCAATTAAGTATTTTATATTCTTAAAATTATTGAAATAGCATCTTTAATAAGAAGACATATTAACATGTTAAGATCAGTAACACTCTCAGTGAAGCCAAATATGAAATCCCCACCCATAAGAATGAAAAATCCTAAACTAGAGATTTTGCCTAACTGACTCAAAAAGCACAGAAGCAATTAAATATTCTAAGTCATCTGCTGCAGATGCTCATTTCATCCCAATGGCTCTTTCTGGTCTCCTCCCTTTTCTTTTTTTCCCCCTTGAACAAATTTAACCTCCAATGGCAATTTATTGGGCTGTAGGACCATAGGAAAATGAATACAAATATCTTAACACTGCCATTGGCCGGGCAATATATTTCAACTTCGAAACTGCTCTGCAATTGCACATTAATCCCCTCAGACTGAACAGAGGGTCCAGGAAGAAAGGATTGATCTCCTTTAATGATGAAACCCTGGCACTACAGTTTTATTTTTCACAACACAGTGCTGCTAAGAACCCCACTGTTATTATGAAAATTTCCCTAGCAAAGGAGCTCCATCACATTACCGGTGCACCAATTCATCATAACGTGCCTCGCTCCTGCTCATCAACAAGTCTGAGTGATGAAAAGATCCAATATTATCCTGACAGTACTTCATGCGCATTCTCAATCACACATTATTACAGCATCCATATTAATTTTCAGTGACACGCGTCCTAGGCCTGTTCAAATTAGGCAAACCAACGAGGGGGAGTTGATGAAATACCAGCATAGCCACAGCTCATTGCATTCCAATTTGCATGCAAATGGTTTATCAGGAAAATTCCATTCCCAGCAACCAGCAAGTGAAAAACAACTGTAATCTACACTTCAGGGCCACCATACAGCGCTTAATGAATCGCAAAGAGAGAAAGAAGTGACAGACCTATGAGAGGATCGATTTCCACTGGCAGCTGGTATGGCTGGTCTTGTACTGCACCTTGATGAGCTGGAATTCACAAAAGATTAAAAAAAAGCATTATTTTTCATATACTAACCTACATAAAAATGCATAAGTCAAATCTTATGTAGAATTGTTTCCAACCTCTAAATCTCTCGTACAGTTTTGTGAAATTTAAAGAAAAAAATCCAGGTGCTTTCGTGGCTAGCTTATTAAACATTTATTTTAGATTAGTGCTGTTCTGAACATGTGCCATCAGCAGTGGCTCCAGTCCTGGGCCATAAGCTATAGCAGATGCTTGACTGGCAACCTCTGATGCTGCAACAAAACAAAATTAAGTGGTAAAGCACGCTGAAAACAAAATGTGACAACCATCTGCTGACTGTAGCAAATACTTTTTTTTTGTTACTTCTTAAAAAGGCAGTTTTGAATGCTACAGCACAAAGGACCCACAAAAACGTCAATTTATGATGGAGAAAGGGAAAGCTCTAAGTCAGGGAACATTTAATGTTTCATCCATCACTTAAAACCAATCAATTGAAAGTTTGAATAAAAATAAAGAAAGCTATCCGCAGATAAATGTTTTAGTTAAATGCATTTGGCTGAAATACTTTCTTAAAGACTGGATTGAGGTTTTTAAGAAAAGTTTTATTAATATTTAATATTTCCATGGTTTCAATTTAAAAATACTCTGAGAAACAAATGAATAACAAAAATCAATCCATGCTAAGAATAGTTTATTCAATTCTCAAAATGGTTCTAAAGATTCCTGCATACTTATTTTGTAATTGAAAAGAGATTTTGTGGGCTGTTTCCCTGTGAAAAGTAGAAGGACTTAAGGTAAAGAGGAAGTGTACTAGGAAGTGGGAGCCGCTGCTGGCTATTTACGGAGACTCAGGCAAGCATCAGCCTGAAAATGAAGAGTTTGGAAGAGATGATCTTTTCAGCTTTATAGTTCTGATAGTTAAATTCTGGGCCCTTTTCCAAATTATTTCCCCAAATGACTCAGCCATTCACTCTGGTCAGTATCTGCCTTTTATAGACTCATCAGCATTTAAACTATTGCTTAGTTGGTATTAGAACTTTGCTTAACACCATCATCACTTAGGAAATCTTTCTGACTGTCCTTGAGGGGCTGAAAAGGAAAATGGGGTACATTCCAATGAGTTCATTAGATTATATTAAAACTTATTGTGTCATCATTTCCCCTATTAGCAAATACCAACTTTTCAAGGAGGTTTGAAGATCATTAATACTGATAAAATATCTAAGTACAATATTAGCACTAAAAATGTTTATACTTGAGTATGTATAAAAAATTAAGGTAGCTGAAGAAAGTAAGCTGTATAACTCAGTCTTTTTTACTCCAGGTAGCGTCTTTGCTGATTACTGGGTCTGCCAGGAAAGAAATCATAGGACACATATAGGGAATGTTCAGGGAAAATGCACCAGAGCCTCTGGTTTACCCAACAGTGCCATTTACTTCCAGTGATACCAGTGCTGATCAACACTAATACCTTGATAATTTTTCTCTACTTCTCTGAGAATCTGGGATCATAGAAACATTAAAGACACACTATCAGTGAAAGAGGTTTAGGAGGGTAACTATCTTTGGTTGGGCCTCAAAGATAGTTGCCTGTATGACCTTGGGCAAGTTATATAGCCTCTGTGTTTCAGTTTCCTAATCTGTGAAGTGGGTTAGACTGAACAATATGAAATTAATAATATCTGACATTTTGACCTGTAAAGACAGTGATTTCATGGTTCAACCTAAATGTGGAAGCTACATCCTAAGGGACTGAGGGGACTCAGTGAGTTAGTACATGTAAAGAGATTAAAACAGCATTCAGAACCCAGAAAATGCTCTTTAAATGTTAGTTGCTGTTCTTTTATTTTATTTTTACCACAGTTCCTGTAAGGTCCTTTGAATGAGAAAGAAAAATAAAGATGATTTTGTTCTTTTTAAATCAGGACAGACACTGCTGAAAGAAATGACAGGAGACAGCTGTCTAATGAATAAACTATGGAAATCATAGATTCTCAGAAAAGAACAAGAATCTAAATAAAAAAATAGTACAACATGAATTTGCTATTCATTGAAGAAAAACTGTTAGGGATTTCTGACATTTTTCTTCCTGACATTTGTTTTAAATCAAGGTATATCAAGGCAAGGTAAAGGTAGAACAAGATAGAATGAAAGATCAGATTTATATAAACATACCTGAAACGAGACATAGGTTTAATAAAATGGATGCTTAACATTTTTAGGTATAGGTGTAAGTTTGGAATTGGAGATCACATTGTAGAAGGATAACTACCTGTGTACTCCCATATATATATTTATCTGTGAGGAGTTGCTGTGTCATACTGTAAAGCCAGAGGCTGGGGACAAAACCCATTAGTGACACAGGCTACAGACACAAAGAAGGCTCACTGGAGAGAATTATAGGCAAGGAATTGGCAAAAACATATGCTATCCCCCAAGCTCTTATGTCAGAGAGTGGTGAGCTTGGGCTGGGAACGGGGCTGGTGGGTGTATAAGAAGTGGTACTCCAGCAGAGGGATGCTGCCCCTAAACCAGTTTACATATCTATAGAAAAATTGGAAGTAGGGAAAAGAACACCTGACAGCCAGCTACTAAGGGAAGCAAGCTTTCCACTCAGGGAAATGGGCATGCTCAAAATGGAAGTGCCAGGAGCTCGTCATCAGTGATTTTGGAGTGTACCTAACGACCTGAGTTATCAGTTGGAGATCTAGTAGCCCTCTGGTTGAGCCAGTTAAGTTCCTGCTGAACTCACTCTTTGCTAGGCTCAAGTCAGTGGCAGAGAGCAGCCAGGGCTTTCCAGCAACTGAAAAGATTTGTTTCTTTCACATATGCTGTCCCTTTTAGATTGAAGAAGTTCTCAGAGCTGCCACAAACAGCCACCTAGGATAAGCATCCTTTGTGCTGGCCCTGATGCCACAGGAAATGGTGGTTTTGCCAAGCTAAGAGTAACTGTGCCCAGTGTAGGTAATCCTCTAGTGTAGTTGACAGAACCCACCACCAGCATGTTTTTCCTCTAACAAGTGCCATTTAGAGAATCCAAAAATCACATTTGTTAAATTATAATCTTTAGTCCCAAAATATAAGTATGTCATCTACATACACATTTAGCACTATAAGTTCACTTGAAGAAAAAGGAATAAAAGGACCTAATAATACAGACAATTATATATACCTTGATTTTTACTTTCTCTACTTCTGAAATCTATTCTCTAATCAAATACTGGCATTCATTTACTTTCTAATAGCTAGGCAATGGCAGTATTTAATAAATTCTGATAACCAACCACAGATTCTTCATGATAAGTACCTTATTGAGCATCGTCAGTGCACCAAGTTTTTGTTTGAATGTCAATTCAATTCTGTTTCATTCTAAAAGTTTTTGCATTTAATTTGGCATGAGGCCCTGTTCAAGAATTTGTTTTTTGCAACCAGTTCAGGTCTTATAATGAGCAATAATTTATGCACACTTTACAGATTTAATGACAAGTTAACAGACTACTAAAATCTATCTTTTACATTTTCCCACCTAAAACAATGGCTTGGAAAAAAGCCTATAATCTTCAGGACTTTAAAAGATTTTCCTTCTTAAAATTAGAATTTCTAACTAGTTGCCAAAAAGAACAGTGCTAACTCCAGATCCCAACATTCCTGTTCTAATGAGAGGTAATAAATCATAGAGAGGTGATCATAAAATTTGAGTCAGAAATCTGGGGTTCGAACATGGCTCTGCCACTGACTGGCCATATGTGATACTGAACAAGGCAAGCTCCCTGGGGCTCAGTATCTTCATTGGTAAAACATGGGGCTGGATTAGATGAACTCCCAGGTCTCCTCAAACATTGGTTTATGATTTTAATGGTTATTTCAGTATCCTGCTATTAGTTACCCTAACTATTCAACATTTAATGGAAAAATGGAATGTTTATGGGTTTGTAGTATTTTGGCTGTGTAACTTAAATGTTCTTTTTTCTATCATCCATGACAAATACTATGATGCCATGCACAAAAAGGCACATAAGTAGACAATCAAAAGTGTTTATCGAATAAATGAGTAAATGGAAAAAAGAGAACATCTGATAAATAAATATAAACTGTTTATGGACACAATATAGACTACCATTATATTGAGATATTATAAATACTATTTATGTACAAGGAAAAAGACAAACCACCACATGCCAAAGAATAGGTGATGCTTTAACATTTGTATTATATACCACAGAAGGGACTTCTTTAAGCCTTCCAAACTATTAAATATTTTGATTGAGACTAATGCTTGGAAATTGAAATGCTCAAATGCTGAGATATTTAAGTGTATATTACAACATCTTTATACAGTGTGTAGCAGTTATGGTGCATTATAATGATATTTCTTTACTTACCGGGAAGGTTGTGCCACTTGTTCACCGCAAATAGCCTATTAGCAGTGACTGTGATCACAGCAGGAGTCGCCAAACCAGGCTGGGTGTTAGCTGCCACATGAGTGACAGGGGAGTTGGAGGGAAACTTTAGGACCATGATAACATCCTGCTGGGCTTGGTCTGTGAACATCAATGGACTCTGCAGGAGGAGATACTGTTGAGTGGGCATGACAAGACCCAAATATACAAGAAGGAAAAGACAAAGAAAGACAAGAAAGAGAGAAGGTGCAGGAAAAGAAGAGGAAAGTCCATGTTAACACAAGTTGCAGCTGAGAGAGTGGTGAGCAGAAAGGTTTATAGAAATGGCAGTTAGGACTGGCTTGTTTTTCATGTATGTCATTATGTGAATGTTTTGGTGACTGAGGTAGAATATCTTAACAGAAAAATTTTAAAAGTCCATAAATTTTATTAGTTCCCTTTCCTACTCCACTCCCATGAAGAAATAAAGAAATGATTTGATTTAGATTCTAAATAGGCAAAGTATTGGGGATTGCATTAAACCATTCCAATTGCTATTACGTGTCAAGTTCCAAAAAAAAAAAAAAAAATGAGGATAGGCAATAGGTACAAAAGTGAGGCAGCGTAATTTCCAAAGATTATCAAAAGTTGTGTTGAGTTAGCATGAAGATTTTGACAACTAAATAAAGAGATAATTAAAACACATATTTATAAACAACAGTTATACAGCATATATGTATTATTACACTAGAGAAATAACTTATGAATGTAATATACAAACTTAATTATAAAGGTGTTTCAGAGCAATGCATAATTAAATGCACTTGTAAAAACAATATATTTATATAGTGTACCAAGTCATAAACACTGCCCTATTATAATGGAAATGCTACTGTTTTCTGCTATCACTAAGGATAAAGAGAAATACCTAGGTGCCCCTCTTCTCTCTTGGTAAAAAAACAAACAAACAAAAAAAAACACAAAACAAAAAACTAAAGCTCAAGATTTCAGATTTCTCCTTTCCAAAGCAGCAAGTAATTGAAAATGTTAAACAAAAATCACTGTCTGTTCTAATAACTAGCAACAAAATAAATCTTGAAGACTACTAAGGATTTAGAACATTCCTACAACTCATATGTCATAATCCAAGACATATATAACAGCACTCTGATTTACTGGCTTTATTTATATGTTGTGGTGGTGTGCTATCACACAGTAATTGCACTGTACATTTTCAGCAACCCTCTTCTACCATGTCTATTTTCTAATAGCTGATTAGTATCATTCACAATTGAAACACTTTGATGAAGTGCTTCTGGCTGCTTTCCTACTGCCATATTTCAAAACACCAGGTATATGTAAATGTGTAGGCACATATATTTAACACATATTTATTCAGAACTGCTAATAAAAAATTAAATACATTTGCATTTTTATTATCAGTCCTTTTAAAAAAGTTATTAAGAGTACTTAGAAAAACATATTGCACTAAGAATTCCTATTTGCACTCTTTGCATAAAGGTGTAAATAAAGGCAACTAATAAGCTACCCAGACACCCTTCTGAGCAAGTGGCTAAAAGCCAATCAATATTATGAGTTAATCCTCCCTGGATGCTCATTCAATTAAAGGTGTCAGTAATGCCTCATCTGATGTGGCCTCAATTAAATCCAACTATCTGATGGTGTGAAAACACAGGGGGATACAGCAACAGCAGCAAAACCAGACAAATAGGCAGCCTTCGTGTGCCTGCTAATTACTACACCTGGTGTATATTATGGCTCATGCACTTAACGCAGCACGAGGTGGCTTTAATTTCTGCTGTATTCATGTGTGTGTGTGTGTGTGTGTGTGTGTGTGTGTGTGTGTGTGTGTGGTGGGGTGCACTGACAGTTGATGGTGGGGGGACTCATCTGACTGGTAGTAAAAACAATAAACATTTGGGCCTCTGCTTTTTAAAACCTCTATATCAATTAGTATTTTTTGTCATACAAAGAACCTTTTATACAGTTTTTAAGAAACTCTATGAAATTGGGTAAAAATGAGAAACAATGAGCAACAACAAACACACTACCCTACAAGCTAGTTTTAAAGAAGTCTGGGAAAAGGAAATGAATATCATTGTGGAGTAACAAGCCTTATTTTTCAGTTATGTAGTTTTTTAAAAAATAATATTTACTAAAGTTAATTTATAAACTGATAAAGTCAGGGTATATATAACATACACCATAAAGTCTCACTGAAAGGAAGTTGACACTTATTTTTGGGCTTAACAGTTCATACTGTAAATACAATTAAACTGAAATTGAATAATTCCACTGTTTATGTCCTAAAAAAAAGCATAGAAAAATCTCTAATGTGTAAGGAGAGGGTCTTGTTTATATAGTGACTCTAGTGGGCCAACTCTTAGCCACATGGTAAGGAGAAGCTACTTTCCACAGAAAGCCACAGACACCATATCCAGAGCTGTGCACTTCATTCTTACAACAAGCTGTCCCTCCAGTCTGTTCTACATACTCCATCTTGACTAGTGCTCCCAGTGCAGGCAAGGAGGAGGAAACTCTTGGTAGCTCCATCATATCCTTGGCTGGTAAATATGGAATAAGGAGGACTAGGAATAAGAGAAAGCACATTCCAGCAGACTGGGCTAGTCTGCAGTGATCACAACAGCTGTAGATGAGGACAGTTGGTAAAACAGGGATCAGAGAAACAAACCTTCATCTAATCCTGGATGCCTCCGGGAGTCAAGTCTGAGGTAGAATTAGGAAACTGCTAACCAAATTTCATTCGGATTTCGCAGATTAAGTATACACTTGTTGACAACTCTGGTTTCTTTCCAACACACCTTTCTTTCCCACTCACATATGTGTAAGATGAAAAACACAATTTGCACACGTCTGGAAAGGAGTTCAGGGATTCAATTCAGAGGATACAGATAATGGGTAAGGCTGTACCCCATCCTATATGAGCATGTGCCTTCCTACCCTAGAAAGATGTTCTGCCCCCAGTGAATCCTTTTTCCACATGAGAGAAGCTTGGAAACAGGAGCTCCCTCATTGCCTTGGTGACCAAGTCCATGCAGCGACCCAGGTAGAAAGTCACTGGAGCAGTGAAGGTGTTTCCATTAGCCAGCATCATGATAGCCTGAGTCTTACTGACAAGCTATTACTAAAACTAATTTTAAACCACAAACATAAATCATCCTTACTATTTTATGGCATTATCTTCTACTCTTCTTGCTAAATGTTTGCTTTTTGTATATTCTTCTGCTTACTGGTTACCCCTTATGTTCACTTAATCTGATCTCACCTATTTAAAAACACTTAGGGGAAAATGTGATGTAAATAATTTTTTAAATTTTTTTTAAGTTTATTTATTTATTTTGAAAGAGAGAGCAAGCAGGGTATGGACAGAGAGAGAGGGAAGAGAGAGAATCCCAAGCAGGCTCTATACTATAGGCGCAGAGCCTGATGCAGGACTCGAACTCATGAACTGCAAGATCATGACCTGAGCCGAAACCAAAAGTTGTATGCCTAAATGACTGAGCCACCCAGGTGCCCCATGATGCAAGTAATTTTTAAAATGCTTGTAGTTTATTGTGATGGCCAATTCACAAAGCTGGAGAAAGAAGGGAAGAAATGTTTGGAAGGAGAAAGAAGATGAAAAAGAGGGTGAAAAGGAAAAAGAAACAAGGAAGATGGTGAGATGGAAAGAGAAAGAAAAAAAGAAAAAAAACATAAAATGCAACAAAACAAAACAAAACAAAAAACAAAACAACAGAGAGCCAGAGTTGAAAGGGCCACATCTCTATCTCTTGCTCTCTCCGCTGCTACTGTCTGCTTCCGAGTATTGGTCAAAATTCTACCGTCTCCAGCTCCTGATTTTGGGTTGGACCAATAAACTGTGGTGTAAATGATGCGTGAGAGCAAGCTTCAAGAAGTCTTGCAGAAGTGTTCTCTTGGAACACTGTTCCTACTGTGGAAGTGGCCTGGGCTAACTTCCTTGATGATGAAAGACCAAATGGAAAGAGAGTTCTGGCCACCTCAGCCCATCCTGCAGCAGCATGAGGGAGCCAAGGTGAGAAAAGCAGAAGCGCCCGCCTAACCCTCAGAATCATGAGAAATATAAATCACTGCATTAAGCTTTGGGCGGTATGGTATATCAAACCATCTTTTCTTCTCTCTGCGATCTGTTACCCTTAGTAACAATATCCTATGTACTAGGATTAGTTTTAAAATTCCCAAACTGAAAAACATATTGGGACATAAAGAACAAACACATTAGCAAAACTAATCTAGAAACTCATAGGATCAGAAAATTCATCGATCCTATGTCTGGAGCCATTATCCTGCAGTGAGGACATGTGACAATTATAAGGCTTTTAATTCTGCAATGCAAAACATGAACTAATGAGACAGGAGAGCACTGGAGCAATGTTTATGTTCCCAAAGACTCCAGGAAAGCATGTACTAATATTTGCTGGTTGTTAGTAGGTTGACATCGCATAAAAAGAACAGGCTCAGATGTGGTAGGGAATCTCAAGTACAACAAAACACTGTTATGAATGTCAAGCATGGTCTGAGAGGCAAGAAATGAAAAGAGGGTAAGCAGCACTTACCACTTGCATAGCAGAACCTCTGGGAGGATGGGGCTCTATGAGTAGTTGAGAAGGTGTCTGTCCAAAACTTCGGATTTGAGCTTCAACAGCCTGGAAAAGGCACGGGCAAGTTTGAGGGTTAAGAGGTACTAATTATACGCAGTAGAACCACAACTGTCACCTGAAAATGTCATTCCATACTTCTGGCTTGTTTCATGTTGAAAATCAACTTTGTGTTTTCACAGTGGGTCTAAGCACCTGGCAAGGGCACTGAGGGTGAGGTCATCCTTTAGTACTGTGTAAGCTGTTCCTATAAAACCCTGCAAAACCTTCTCATCTTGCTCAGTGATATGAAACAGAAACCAGCTATTACAATCAGAAATTGTCCTTTTTGGCTTCATCTCTGTTTTCTTGCATTTTTTTCTCCCACTTGCATCATACCTGATGACTAAAGCTAATCTTTTACAGGTATAGAGAAAACCTATTGCTGCTTTGATTCTAGGCCCCGTTTCATCGTGGGAAGTAGAAAGGAGGAAAAAAGAAATATAGCACCTGTGAAAATGGCTTGATGCTATTATTTTTGCCATTGGAAGAGCATTATTGTTGACAGTCTCTTTGAACTTAGGTGACTAAACAACAAAGCAAAAGCCATATGTTGCATCCAAGCATGAGACAGTTAAAACAGGAACTAAACATAAGAAACATGTGCATGCCCTTTCTGAAAGATGTGTACATGCACCCTTTGCAAGGCACTCCCTTACCATGGATCTTCCTAAATACCTAGCACAGATGCTCACTTTCCAATCACCAATAACTCCTTCATCATGTGAAACTACTAAATGCCAGATGCTATCACTATCTCTAATTATTTTATTTGTTTACTTGTTTATGCCTGTCTCTTCCACTAAAATATAAGATCTGTGAGAGAAAGGACCTGATCTATCTTCTTTACTGTTAGATCCCTAAATTGGATGAACGAATAAGTGATACACAGTATGTGTGAGGAGAGAAAAGGAAGGAAAGATATACAAAGACTGTTTCAACACCATGATAGTCAGTATTCTGAACTTCCAGGTTAAATGAATGAGGAAAACCTCTCAAATTCATAAGAGAATATATGTTCATCATGTTATTTTTTAATCCCTAAGAAAACAGATCCTTAATTTTTATATGCTCTGAAGGACTACAGGCAATTAATATTTCATAAACAAGGAAATACAATCACTATCCAGGATTAATTTCCTTTTCTTATTTGTTGAGGATACTACTAGTAGTCCTTTACAATGAACCTGGTAGAAAACAATGATAGCAATTCATTCATTTATGCATTCAATAATCAGCTATGTACATAGCAGTATTAGGTCTCAATGTTTCTGTCCTTGAATGTATTCCCAATATAGGAAGCAGGGCAAATATACTCAGAAGGTTAAATAGCAGTTTCAATGAGTTCAAGGAGTGCTCTATCACTTACTTAGGCAGAAAAGATTGGAAAATACCTCTGTGATAGCTGAGTGGTATGGTGGAAGATGGGTTTTGAAGTTAAACAGACCATGTTCAAATCCTGAATGCATAGCCCTTATAAGCTCTGTGATCTAGGTATTTAATAACCTCTCTAAGTTTCAGTTTTCTCTCCTGTAAAATGTAGAAAATAATAGTATCTACCTCATCATGCTACATTAAGAATTAAATGATATTTATGTAAAAACCATAGCAAAGTGCTTGGTATAGATTAGACCCTCAATATGCAGTCAACAAATAATCATTAAGGGCTGATAATAACAACAAATTTATTTAGTACTTACCATTTACCAGGAATTTTTCTAAGTGCTTTACTATCTTATATCAGCTAATCTTTAAACTATATGATGTGAGTCCTTTCTTATATCCATCTATATCTATAAAGAAAATAATGCACAAAAAACTTAAATATTTTGCCCAAGGTCATAAAACTGGCAGGCTCAAAATTTGTACCTAAGCAGCATGATTCTAGAGCTAATAGTCTGAGCCATTAAGCTATCCTTCCTTCTTATCTGTTAAGGCATTATACCAAGGCTTGGGGTACAAAAAGACTGAGCATCAAAAAGCAGGAGCCTACAATCTAATGAATGAATTAATAAGTTATCTCTATCATTATCATCATCATCATCATCATCATCACCATCATCATCACAAAGTATGTTCAGACACAATTAGTAGAGTAGCAAAGCTAGGCAAGTTTGGTTTTATACAGTGGGAGAGAAGACTGGCCCTAGACTTCAGAAACAAGAAAAGAAGCCAATAGGAAGCAAAGAATAGACACTAGGATCATTTCAGAACTTCTAAAATGTTTTTTAATGGGGTGAAATCAATTTATGATCAACATCAGGACAATCTTGAAGAAGAAAAAGTATCACACAGTGGGAGAACTTGAAGCCCAGAGATAGTCACAGAGGAAGAGGTGGGAGCACTGCTATTTTATGATACATGGATTTATGGACAAATATGAATGTAAATCTTCAATTTCTTTTAAGAAGAATTGGCAAAACCAGTGCCATTGCCCTTGACTGCTGCTTTTGGTGGTCCCTGCCCAATGGTTCTCATGTCTTTTCCCATATTTAAATGGAGGGGAGGAGGGTAGAGATAATTTCCATACTTGGCCTGTGGCATCAGATGGCTCAGGGTGTTAATCTGGACTTTGTCATTTATTTGCTGTGTGATTTACCTTAATCTCTGTTCCTCATCTACAAAGTAGAGATACTAATAATGCCTAGTTCACAGAATCATTTGTAAAATTAAATAATACTTACAAAGTATTTAGAATAGTACTTAGCACATACAAAGCACTAAATAAAATGTTGCATTATTAGGTTTGGTACTCAGCATGATCCCCATCTAATACAGCTAAAATAGGGAAGGAAAGGAAGAAATGTTTCAGGAATGAATAATGATAATGATGAACACATAATTTTAGGAAACTGGAGCAGCTCAAGATTTCAAAATATCATTGGATATCTCAACATGGATGGATGACTATCACTACCTCTTCAGATTCCACATGTCACATAAAATATGTTTTTTCACAGCAAACTAGTTCTTCTAACAGAAATCTGTATTTCCATTCATTGCTTTACTACTCTCGAAAATATTCAAGTTCAAAAGAGAAGAATTAGTCTGTCTTTTCTCTTTTCTTCATTGGTCAAAGTCCCTTCTCTAAGACCTTTGATTTTTCCTTAGTCCCTGGTTCGCATATTTATCTCTTTTTTTTCAAATACCATGACTTCCATAAAGACAGAGGTATATAATCCCTTTTGTTTGAGACTGGTCTCCGAACCTCCAAAGAGATATTTTTGTCTCTGGGTGCTTAACCATGGTAAGACAACTTTCAAAAATACCACTGTTCTTTTTTAACATTTTTTTAAAGTCTTAAAATTTTAGTAGAATTTGTGCATTAGCGACCTCTTTAAGAAAAAGATTTATTCAAGTCATGTATATAGTGATATGATTATTCTCTCTCAATGATGGAATAAAATCTGTATGATCCCACTCAAATAATTATTTTCTTTCCAAGTCCTCCCAACATCTAAAAAGACTGCAAGATTCTTAGATACAAATACTTTAACTCTGGACTAACCTTTGAGTTCTTGGTGATAAAAATATGATAGAAGGGCTTTTTCAAGTGTGAAAATTTTGGAATAAGATTGTAAGGTAATGATTATAATCTCAAAGTCCTTTTATTTCATTTTAGGTGGCTCCATGCCCAACTTGGGCCTTGAACTCATGACTCTGAGATGAAGAGTAGCATACTTTACCGACTGAGCCAGCCAGCTGTCCCTATACTCTCAAATTCTTGTAGTTACACTGTATATCAACTGACAGTTCTGGATTCTTTTCATTGTTTCTACAAGTCACCTACCATTTTTCATTCACCTTGATCTCTGTAGCAGTCTACACTGTTGATCACACCCTAGTTTCTTCACATTGTCTCTTCTGTGGCTTTCATGGCTTTACCCCAGCCTGGTTCTTTAACCTTCCTTTATTCTTTGTCTTTTGCTGACTTCTATTCTTTCTTATCGATAAACAAATTCATCTCTGCAAGTTCTCTGCTAACATTCCGATTTTATCAATCTATACTTTCTGCCCTAGAAATTTTTTCTGCTGTCATGACTACTAATCTTTCTTCTATGAGAAAGATTTTCAAATCTAAAGCCAGAGGGTTATTGATTTCTATGAAGCATCCACTTACACTGCTGCCTAATGGCCACCTATGTATACTGTGTGTATGGTATGCCTCAGCACAACTAAATTTAACGTATCTAAAATTTGGAAAAACTAATTTTATTCTAGCATTCTTTAGTCTAGGCTTAGACTTCTATTTTGATTTTTCTTTTATGCTCAGATTCTTACTGGTATTTTAAAAATTTACCTCCTCCTTTCATATATAATCAGTTACCAGACCCAATCACTTACTTTATAAAGTCTCTCATATCCATCACTCCTTTATGAATCCAAATCCATTATAATTTCAGGTATTGAGGATTACAATAGTCTCTTTAGTTTCTTCCTTCAGCATATCCTGCATAATTAAGTTTCCCAAAACTCTCCTTTATGTAATATTCTCTTGATCAAATGTCTTTGATTAATCCCCAGTAATTAAAAGATAAAGGCTTAATGGCAACCAATAAAGGTCTTCCCACATCTCTTAACTTTTATTACCTCATCCAATTCCCTCATACAGTGTTTTCAGTCACGCTGCTTTTCTTACACAAATATAACCAGCTCTTTCTCCCTTACATTTTCTCTCATGCCCACTTCTAGAATGGTCACCCTCATCTTCAAATTTCTGAGTCCCACCCCTCTCTAGAAATCCCTGCTTGAGTTCTACCTATTTGGTGTACTTCTTCCCAAATCTTATAGCCTGTTCATTTTGCTGTATACACACTTGATTCAGGCTTCCTTGTCATGTTTTGTAACTTCCCATAGATTACTAGTCTTCAAATATACCATAAAGGATGAAAATGTCATATATTTTAGTGGTGTACAACTGGTAGAACACTGTGCACATAGTATTCACACAACAAAAAAAGTGTACCAAGTGCCTTTTATACATAGCCAGTTCACCCAGATCGTTATGACTCATCTAGGTTTATACTAGGGACAAACCCAAGCTTGAGACATGAGCACAGTTCTGGACAAGGCCAAATGGTGGGCAAGGGGGAGAATGGGGAGTATAAGGGAAGTCTGCTAACTGCTATTATTAAGAGACCAAAGAGTCTTTGAGGGAACGTCTGAAAGATGCCAATGAAGGCAATGGCAATAATTCTCATTTCTTCACCCTAACACAGCTGAGGGACGTGACAACACTTCAGTGTTTCACTATACAGTGATTCTTAAGGGCCATGTGAGAAATTCTGGGGGAATATGTGTGATTTGAAAAAGCCTGTCATGGGGTGCCTAAGTGGCTCAGTCGGTTAAGCGCCTGACTTCAGCTCAGGTCATGATCTCGTGGTTGGGGAGTTCAAGCCCTGCTTTGGGCTCTGTGCTGACAGCTTGGAGCCTGGAGCCTGCAGCCTGCTTCAGATTCTATGTGTCTTTCTCTCTGCCCCTCCCTTGCTCTCACTCTCTCTCTCAAAAATAAACATTAAAAAAATTTTTGAAAAAGCCCCTCAAAGTAATTTTATTTATGACTTTTTCTTCACTTTTCCCTTCAGCTTTTTGTATAAAGCAACAGAAAATATAGAGGCACAACTAAGTTTGAAATCATAGGAAACAGACAGGTAGAAGATTTAGGAAAGTAGGTTGGTAATAGGGTAGCTTAATAACTCTACCAAATGCCTCAACTGTTTTGAATGAACATTACTTCATTTAGATAGTTTTGGTTCCAGGTGATAAAAATTTGTTTATTATGTTAAATTTCTATTATGGAATAGGATAATGAATCCCCATGTACTCATCAGTCAATTTCAATAATTATTAACACATTTGGCCTTAGGCTATCTTACAGAGGGTTCAGCTTAGGCAATGTGCTAGAAAAATTCACTGAAAAACAAGTGTTCCTGCTTTTAAGCAGTTTTTTCACCTCTATTGTAAAACTACATAGAGGAAAAAATATCCTAGGATGACCAAAAAATTGTAAACATTAGCCAGTGGGCTTCATCTTTCTTAGAAGGAGTTAAACACTCTTGGGCTGGTAAGAGATGTTCAATCCTCAAGTTGCAAATTTGATTATGTAACTTCTCTAGGTAAAATCCTTCCATCCAAATCCCTTTCCATGGGGTTGCACCACTCATGGGGTTAAGTATGCAGACACTGAAATCAGACTGCTTAATTCAAAATCTTAGCTTTATCACATATTAGCTGAGTGACTTTTGGCACGTTACTTAACCTTCTCTGACTACATTTCCTCCTCTCAAAATGGTGATAATACATTGGATATCTTATTGGGTTTTTATGAAGATTAAATGAGCTAATATAAAACAGAACAATTCTTGACACAAAGCAAATGAGCAATAAGTGTTTGATATATAATACATATATGCATACATATATATATATGTATATGTATATATATATAACTTAACACAGTGCTGGTTGAGGTTAAGTAAGCATTTCATAAATGTTACCAACTAGTCATAATTAAGATTAATAATAACATAGCCCTTGCCTATACTTCCAGTCTCATCCTCTGCCACTGTTCATTTCATACTGTATAATGTGAGATGCAATGTGTCATATTGCCTTTGTATAGACTGTTTTATTTTCCTATTTTTTTTCTATTTATTTTCTCTGGGTGGTTGCCTCCTTCTCATTCTTAGCTCAGGCATCTCTGTCTTCTGGGGAATCTTGTTTTTGATCTCATCCAGACTATTGCTGTCCCTCCCTGCTGCTCTTAGAGCAATGCGCACTGATCCCTACTTCTTACTTATCCAATATTTTAATTACTTGTTAATAATTTCTGCCTTATTGACTAGGCTGTAAGTCTCCTTGAGACCAGAGACTGTCAAATATTTTTGCGCTTCAGGGGGCTTGGCACACAGTAGGTGCTCAATAAATATTTACTGAAAGAATGAGTGGCCATTCAAGTCAACATAATTCAGCAGGGATGCAGCCAAGATATACTCCTACCACTATTACAAAGCAGCCCTGCATTGAATAAAACATTCTATTAAACATTTCTACTAAAAAGCTTACTTTATTACTTAACATTCTTATTCATCAATTCCCAATTATTCCTGCAAATAGCTGTTACAACTTTCTATAATAAAACCTGAGTTCGGCAGGCAGCATTCCAGATGTTGAAATACATAGTAATAAAAAAGACTATGCAAATACTTTGAGACATTCCAGTAAAACCACATATTTATATTTTATAAACAGCATCTCAAATATTACCTAGAGAATTTATTAATGGATTTCCAAATGGAAATATTATGAAAATATTTTCAACAAGCTGTGTATTCCATTGTTTTCTGTGCCAGCTATTGCATACTTGCATGATTTTATAGCTGTATCTAGAGAGGAAGAGAATATGTATATAGAGAGAATATAGATACACACACTAGAGAGAATGAAAGGAAGAAAGAAATAAAGAAAAGAAATAAAAGTAAATAAAGGTAGACTTGGCTTAGTGACAATGTGGTATTTGGCTTCAATTTAACAATGACTGTTATAGTCTCTCAGAATTTGTCTTTTTAATCTGAGAAAACAAGTTAAATCAGTATAACACTTAGTAACCAACAATAAAGTTGTAAAATTTTATTTTAAGATGGGTTTGGAAGAGAAATAACTTAAACATTTGGATGTGATTAAGGTAAACACATGTATGCTGCTTCTTTTAAGCACACAACTCTGAAATTGCATTTTATCTCCTATATATTTTGAAACTGAAAAAAATAACTTATTAAGTAAACACATTCTATTTATTAATATATCAAAATTTTCTGTCACTACCAAAATTAAATTCTACAAAGTGGTCTTAAGATTCTAGAGTAATTCTTTACTAAGAAAGGTTTAAAAATCCAAATAAGACTTTACATTTTATATTTCAGAATTCACTTTTCAGTATTTAAAAAAGAGTCACATTTCTACTGTTACATATAATTATCATTACTTGTGCCAGTTTTGCTCTTGCCCTTCACACATTTGAACTTAAGTTGAGGACAACTTGCCAGGTATTGGGGCAGGTGTCCATTCAATGTTTACTGACTGTCTAGTTGACCAGCCTCAGTGCTCTTTGGGGCCACAGTTAAAAACCTAGCTTTGCAGGGTAGGGGGCAGGGGCATGGGTGGCTCAGTCGGTTAAGTGTCTGACTCTTAGTTTTGGTTCAGGTCATGATCTCACAGTTTGTGGGACTGAGCCCCGGGTGGGGCTCTGGGATGACAGCAAAGAGCCTGCTTGCGATTCTCTCTCCCCACCTCCTCTGCCCCTATCCACTCATGCTGTCTCTCTCAAAATAAATAAAACTTAAAAAAAAATCTCTTTGGTATTAGCAAATTAAAAAAGTATATTAATCAAATGACTACTTAATCATAATATGTTCAGCTTTGTACTTATTTCTTAAATTAGGACAAAAATCCTGATAATACAAACTACTAAGGCCAAAAGAGGACCCATAACAAGTAAATGTACTTGGTAAGAGATACATGAAGATTGCAAAAGAGAAAATTATCTATATAATAAATATGGTTTTGTTTGGATAACATCTCTAGCTGCTTTAAAAAAAAAAAGCAAAGCATCATTTATAAACATGGAGAAAACAGACTCTTCCTTAACCTAAGAAATGAAATATAAAGTTATTTTTTAGTAGTCAAAACAAAATTAAATGTGCAAAATTTTTAAAAGAGCACATAATGAACCTAACTCAAATTACTTAAAAGGAATATTTTAAGATTGAAATGTAAATATTCAAAGTGCCCTAGAAATAAAAAAAGATAGAATTCAAACTTTGTAAAGCATAAATGTAAAAGATAAATAGCCTATCAGGAAAAAAAATGTCATGGATATACTGGTATATCTTAAACTCAACCAGATATATGTTCAAAATAGAAACCAAACAGTATAGTTAAGAAATAAACTGAACAGAAGTAACTCTCTGTAAACTTGGACTTGAAACATAATCCTTTTTTTAATTTTGAGAAATTAGACATATAGAAAAATAAAAACTTAGTTAAGAGTCAAATTTTTATGTTTTCAACTAAAGACTAAGGTTTTGATTCGGCTTCTATAAATTTTTATAAGGAAAGAATCAGATGAATACAAAATGGTAGAAACAAGTATTACAGTCTCCAACAGTAAAACTTTGGGAACAAAACTACTTAAACTATGATAATGGAATACTATGCAGCCATTAAAATAAGTAAGTTGAATTAAGTGTATCTGACATGGAAACCAGTCTATAACACACTAATTGAAAAAAAAAATCCTAGTTACCAAAGAATATAGTGTATGACCTCATTTAAGTAAATAATAAAAATAAATAAAAATATATAAACGCATACATACATTTACATGTGTTATATGAGTATACATATACTCAGTAAAACCTTGGTTTGTAGGCATAATTTGTTCTGGGAACATGCCTATAATCCAAAGCACTTGTAAATCAAAGTGAATTTCAATAACCACTGGGTCAGTTGTGATCATGTGACATTCAGTGTCATGTACTACTCGTATTGCAAGACATCACTCACTCATCAAGTTAAAATTTATTAGAAATGCTTGTCTTGTGGAATATTCACAGAACAAGTTATTTGCAATCCAACGTTTTACTGTACTTGAATATATATGTATAAAATCTGGAAGCAATGTACCAAACTATTATCAGCTGTTATCTCTGGTGGGGAGTAGATGGAAAGACTGGCAGAATAAAAATTAATACTTTATTCACTTATATACTGCTTAACATCTTACACAAAACATGCATTACTTTAAAAATAAAAAACATGGGGCGCCTGGGTGGCTCAGTTAGTTAAGTGCCCGACTTCGGCTCAGCTCATGATCTCATGGTTCATGAGTTCGAGCTCTGTGTTGGGCTTTGTGCTGACAGCTCAGAGCCTGGAGTCTGCTTCAGATTCTATGTCTCCCTCTCTCTCTGACCCTCCCCCGCTCATGCTCTCTCTGTCTCTCACACTAAAAAATTAATCAACATTAAAAAAAATTTTAAATAAAGAAAAACAGGGGTGCCTGGTGGCTCAGTCGGTTAAGTGTCTGACTATTGATTTTGGTCATGATCTTGGGGTTTGCGAGTTTGAGCTCTGCATCGGGCTCCGCACTGACAGTGTAGCACCTGCTTGAGATCCTCTCTCTCTGCCCCTCTGCTGCTTGTGCTCTCTTTCTCTCTTGAAATAAATAAAATTTTTAAAAAATCTAAAAAATAAGGAAAAACAAAAAATTTTCCATTCTGAAAAAATCTTAAATAAAAAAATATGAAAATCTAAATAAAAATCTGCCAATATTTGATACAGCTTTATGAAGTTTAATTTCTCTATCAACATAGTAGCCAGAAGAATTTTTTAATCATTTAGGATAAACTACAGCTGATACGCTGGTCAAAAACTGTAAAATCCAGAGATCTTGCTATGAAGTTAATTTTGTTATTTGAGCTTATTTCCTAACTTATGTCTACCTGATTTCAAGGAACCATTCACTTTAGCAATATTTTGTCATCCTTTAATATTAATTAAATATTTATAAAAGTATATAAATTTTATAAGTAAACTATATGTTTTTCACAATGCATTGGTTATCTGGGAGCATATACATGTCATGCTGATGGTAAGGAGTTCATCAAGAGCAAAGATAAAGGGTAGCTTTCTAAGTAAAACTTATTTAAAAAAATGCAGTAATCAGCACAGAGGGAACGTTAGAGAAGGGGAGGAATATTTTTACTTATAAATTTATTCAATAATATTATGGAAGTTAGTAAGGTGAAACATAAGGCAATTTTAAATTGTAAAAATATGCGTGAACCCATACATTCCAGACACACATTAAATTGAGGCCTGCCCTAGCCTTACTACAATCTCCACTTCTTATAGCTGTCCATCCACTGCAGCGTAATCCCAGCTGCCAATCTGAAAGAAACCAGCTAGTCAGAGCAGACACAACCAACAGAAACAAACGTCACTCAATAATGTTCCGCGGCACTGTGTTCATGGATAATTTCAAACAGTATCTCTGTCTGGAACATTGATGTGCTCATTCAAAACACCTCCATCTCTAGCTACTGGAAATGAGTAGATAAAGCAGCCTGAGTAGAAAAATAAGTGAAATGTTGCTTCAAAGAGGTTGCCAATGCTAAGAGGAAAACAGTGAAAATGGAGTGCAAATGTCTTAAAGAAAAAACTAGGAGAGTTAATTTTTGTATTCAGAACATGAAATAATTATTTCTCAAAATCAGACAAATGTGTTTAAACTATATCATGGAAATGAGCAGTCATTTAATCATTCATTTGGTAAAAATCACTTAGTCTTTTTTCTCAGTAATATTTGTGAGCATCTACTGTGTAAGAATAATGAAGTGAGGGATCAGATGACATGATCTTTGATCTCAACAAACTTAGAGTTGAAAGACAGTACGTACACACACACACTCACAAACACACACACACACACACACACTCTGCAATTACACAGTACTGGCAGGAATAGAGAGGTGTAAGAAAACAAATTTACTGTTACAGCACAGTTTAATAATACTTAACATGTAAAACATTTGCACTTGACTCCAGAATTTCCCAAATATGAACAGAATTTCCGTTGCTTCTTTGTAACAATAATGAAAACTAAAAACAGTGATTACATTCTAAGTAAACTTCCTCATCTTTGTTAGCAATGCTTTTAAAGATGCTACTCTGAACATTTAGAAATCTAACATACTTGTAAATAATCTTACATAGTTTTTTCAAATCCATGCAATTTTCTTCATCTTAACCCTCTCTAGAAGCTTTATTTAGTTTAAAATTAAGAGAACAAAGTCAATCACTTGCTTTGGGACTACTTTTCAAATTCTCAATTTAGAATGAAGATGGCATCTGAGCAAAAGGGTTCATGACAGAAGTCATCAGCATGATAGAATGGCTCAGAATTCCTTGGGTAGTTGACAGGGTAAAAAAAATCACAAAAATATTAGTAATCTGCCTGTTTTATATCTTTGCATGTATAATTTAGCTACACCTATTAACTAAGACTGCAATATGAAATAATAACTAGCAAAATACAAGAATCAGCTTTACTGACAACTTTGATGTTCATTTAGTTGACAAAGGGAAACTTTATTTACTGTAGTTTTGATACACAAGAAAGTCTGGCATAATTTCAAGTTATTTTTTATGTAGGTTTTCAATTAAAACTTGACTAATCCTTACTGTTTATTTGGCTTTTCATTGTATAGTTCCTGCCCTGCACTGTGTCAAATATGCCATCTGTGTAACACAATTCTGGCCAGAGATACTTCAGAATTATTTTTGTAACACTGAATTGTGGCTGTATGAAATCTTAACTCACTGTATTCAATATTTCTAATTTATTCTATTGTCACAACCATAGTAATCATGTTGTCTTACTGTCCTATTCTTAAATCTCACTGCAGTCACAACAAAGATTCCTGCCCCACCTGCTTAAAACAGACTTACAGCCCATTCCCCTAACTATTTAACAAATGTTAACAATGCTATAAATACCAATTGTGTTTATGCTTTCTGAAAGATTCACTGCAGGCAGTGTTCTGCAGTAGTGTTAGAGCTGAAACAAGTTGTTGACTCCCACCATGAAAGTGATTGAATTCTAAGCCAAAAATGCTTTTCCTTGGATAAGATATCTGATTTGCTACCGCTGTCATGAAACTGGGGTCATGTAAACTTAAACATTGCTGCTGCTGCTTTTGGAAAACAGACCTTCTCAGAGTGATTATGTGTTGCTAAAACAGCATTTGGAAGGATAAATTTGGAAGAGGGAAAACCAACCACTGACACTAAACACAACTTGGGGAAATTTTTCAGATTTTACTTTCACATTGTGAGACCTACTGTATATAATTCTTTAAATTGAGCAATATCACGGCTCTCCTCCTCCTCTTCCCCATCCATCTATGTAAATAGAGCTGAGTTCTATTTTCAAAAGGAAATTAATAACAAATTTCTGAACTCACATAAATATAAAATAACACTGTCTTTGCTTGAAAAGTAAAGGAGAAATGACCCTTCCAGAGGAAATGTGGTGAGTATTTCTGGCAAGGTGCAAGATGACAAAACACAGACAATTACTGTTCACATTAATGTTGTTCCTGAGCAACATCTACCTACCTGAGCAATGTATTTTTCTGTCTCTCAACCTCTCCACCTCTTCTAACTTTTTGTAAACCTCAAGATTTGCCCTGCACTCCCTACACAATGGCAGGTCAGGTCCCATGCTGTGTCTGTATTTCCCCGTTTGTCAAAACCTATTATCAAATCCTGTGCACAAAGAGCAGAATGATTGGAAAGAGTTGTTTGAAAAAAAAGATGTGTAATCAAATTACTGTATCTCTAATGGTGGAGTCTGTGGCAGATGATTTTTTTTCTGTATATATCAAACCACATCATATAGGAACTATTATAGCTGACTTCAGCTGTAATACTAATTAACTAATATAATACTGATACTAATATAATACTAATACTAACTAATACTCTGGTATTAGTTAACAAAATACAAATTTGGGGATGGAGCTTTCTACTGTTTTACTTGATAGTTTTGCTTATTTAAACTTTTTCATTATTTAAATTTTACAGTTATTATGCATTACTTTGCTGAATAAGTTTTAAAAGCATATAACTATTTAATTACACACACACACACAACTAAGCAGTGAACCCAGAGATCTAGAATTCATGGATATTGGGCCAAAAGCCTTCTTGATTTTAGAAAATGATGACAAGAATTACAATTAGCAGTGATATATCTAAGCTATTTTCCCTATAAGTAGAAGTGATCTTTTTGGTCCTCCTCAAATATGATGGGAAAAGTGAAGAAATAAATTGATAAACATCTGAAAAATTATAGCTCAGTGAATTAAGTAACAAAATAAGAGATTGGAGGTACTCTGATTTCTGAGTGAGAAAAAGTTTAAGATATTAACATAACCAAAAAAAACAAAGTAATCATAAAAGACTTCTGAAGAGCCAAAAGCAAAGTCAATATCCTTATCCTCATGTTAACATGCCTTACTTGATCAGATTTTCAAGAGGAGACTTCTTCCCCTTCAAAAGAGAAAAAGAGTTGTGGATTGGTTGGCTTTTTCTCCTTGATTTTGAAGAGAAACAATTTTTAGAATACAGAAAGTAGCAAATGAAAGAATTCCATGATTTCACTAACCAAAGATAATGACCATTTTTGGTTAGACTACCAGATAAACATCTTGAAGTCTATAATTCCAGACTTGTCCTTATGCATACATACACATATAAAACTTGTGTTTAAATTGTTCATAGCATGCCTTCCCAGTAATATGGCAAAATATATTTCCAAAGCAATATTTTTGATGATATATAGCATTGTACTGTATGGATTTACTAGTATTTATTCAGTCAGTTCTCTATTATTAGACATTTATGTCCTTTTTTTTTTTTTTGCTATTATGAACAACTATACAACTTAACATATTTTTCTGCATACTTGTTCAATTACAGCTTTGGTTAATGTTCTTTGTAAATAATGCATGAATATTTTAAAAACTGATATAGATTGCTATAAAGATTAAATTGATTTTCATCCTCACCAAATGGCTGTTTTCTTTTATCTTTTTTTTTAATTGCCAGAAACTATTCTGAGATTCTAATGTGAAAACAGAACCCTTTACCAGAGGAGGGGGGAAGAAAAAACTAAAGATTCATAACAATGTCTGTTTTCTAACATTAGGATTTTCATTATTTTTAATCTTAAGTAATCTAAAAGGCAAAAATATTGTTGCATTTTAAACTGAATTTTATTGATTACTGGTGAGGATGAACTACTTATCATTTGTGGCTTGTATTTCATCTTTTGTGAACTATCCGTTCCTAAACTTTGTTATGGTTTTGGGTTTTTTTTCTGGATGTATACAAGCTTCAGTTTTTATGTAGTCAAGTACATCAATTTCCTTAATGACTTTTGGTTTTGATATTAAGACTTACAAAATGGGCCTTCTCCATTCCAAGATTATAAAACTACTCACCTATATTATCTTCTAAGTTCTGTAGTTTCATTTTTTATATTCATAACATAATCTTTATTCTAAACAAATACATGTAATTCATTTGTAATTTCTTCCACATTAAGATGTGAAACTAGAATCTAAATTAATTTGTATCTAAACAATTAGTTAGTTGCCCCAATATCACATATAAAACATGATAGCCTTTTCCCAAGTGATTTAAAATACCACTTTTATCAAAAATGCTCATATGTAATATGCCTATTTCTGGAAGCTCTATTTTGTCCCACTGAACTTCAGGTCCTTCACTACGACATGTTGTCTTGATTGCTATGGTTTATGTTTATGTATCTCATAAAGTAATCAAACCTATTTAATTTTTCTTTAATTTAATTCTATCAAATCTGGTTTCTCAGGATAGTATATCTAAGAAATTGTAGAGTAGGGGGATGGATGCCCAAAAGATATACTTGACATAGTACAAGAAGCAAGACTGATAGCTTAAGGGTAGAGATAAAAAAAATATATAAAAAGAGAGCATAAGAACTGAAAAATAGCAGTATGGAATTGTTTAGTTTAAGGTCAAATATAGCACAGAACAATAACTAATATTAATAATTAAAAAGTCACATTTGCTAATTATCCCCACTTCTCATTACTGTCTTCCTGTAAAATGGCCTCTGCTTCTAAAAACTGTAGAACATCCATTGTTTCACAAATACACATATAAGATTTAGGGGCGCCTGGGTGGCTCATTTGGTTAAGCATCCAACTTCGGCTCAGGTCATGATCTCATAGTTTGTGGGTTTGAGCCCCACATCAGGTGAGCTCGAGCCCTGCTTCGATGTGCTGACAATGTGGAGCCTGTGTGGGATTCTCTCCCTCTCTCTCCTCTGCCCCAAGTAGGATTCTCTCTCCCGCCCCCCTCAAAAATAATAAAATAAAATACAATAAAATAAAAGTTATAAAAAATTAAAAAAAAAAGATTTATGAAACTTAACTATGTCCAAGGTGAGTCAAGTCTCAACAGATTTCAAATAATATGTATCATATATACCACATTCATTAGCTTTAAGTTAAAATTAATGACAAAAAGATAACTAGATTGCATGTAGGAAGGCAAGCCATCACTGAAGTGATGACTTTTAAGGTGAGGCATAAATGAAGAGCCAAAATGTGAAAATCTGGAATAATCAGAGAAAACAACCATCAAAAAAAGGTGTGAAGTCAATGACAACCTTCATATGATGGCAGGACACACGAATGAGTAAGAGAATAGCATGGCATGAGATCAGAGAGGTAGGCAAGGGCCAGATCATGTGGATAGAAGTGGATTTTAAACTTTGTTAACTGTGAAAGGGGAAGGTTTAAGTAAAGGAGTGACTTGATCTGATTTACATTTTTAAAGTAAGATTTTGGCAGCTCTGTATAAAATTGACTGTAGGCAGAAAGGAGTGACCAGTTGTATTAATATTAGCCAGCGGAGAGATGATGTTGGTGGTTTAGATTAATGATAGACATAATTGGTTTCCAAATATGTTTTGGAGATACCATCAACTTAGCTGCTATCTTTTTGTTTTATTATTTTTAAAAAATTTACATCCAAGGTAGTTAGTATATATTGTAACAATGGTTTCAGGAGTAGATCCTTAATGCCCCTTACCCATTTAGCCCATCCCCCCACCCACAACCCTTCCAGAAACCCTCAGTTTGTTCTCTATATTTAAGACCTACTTCTGTTTTGTCCCTCTCCCTGTTTTTATTATTTTTGCTTCTCTTCCCTTATGTTCATCTGTTTTGCATCTTAAATTCCACATATGAGTGAAAGTCATATGGTATTTGTCTTTCTCTAATTTCGCTTAGTTCCCTCTAGTTCCATCCCTGTTGTTGCAAATGGCAAGATTGCATTCTTTTTGATTGCCAAGTAATACTCCATTGTGTATATATACCACATCTTCTTTATCCATTCATCTGTCAATGGACATTTGGACTCTTTCAATACTTTGGCTACTGTCAACAGTGCTATTCTTCAACCAACTTCCCGTATCTTCTCCACCTACCACATAGTTTTTTTCCAGTCATAAAGCCATACTATTCTCCTTCCCACATGCTATACTCTGCTTTGAATGACCTTACCCTTTCTGCTGCTTCGCCTATTTAACTCCTCATTTCTTAAGGATTATGTTTAGACAGTTATTATCCCCTTAATCTGGGTTGGCTTTTCCTCCTTTGTGCTCCTATATATAGTGTATAAATCTCAGGCAGAGCATATCACTGTTCATACAGTTTTTAAAACTTATTCCTGACCTACTAATAAAACTCTATCAATGAAAGGTTTTATACTAAGGGCTAGATAACAGAGTTCTTAACTTTTGGATAGAGCAAATACCAGTTATATTAAAATTGACAGTTGAAAAAAAATAAAATAAAATTGACAGTTGAACTGTGGATAAGAATATAAAATTGTTTTAAAACCCACACTTGTAAATAAAATCATATTCAAAATATATGTAAAGAAAATATATAAGGTAAATACTTATGTTACATTTTCTAGGAAAAGACAAATTATTTGTATAATTAATATTCAATTCATTATATATTTATTTTGTGAATTTGGATTTTAGAAGGTTTTTGTCCTTAATAAAAATATTTATTCTCACTTGTATCTGACTCTGAATTCAATTATCCTAATTTCTCTCTTTCTAAATTTCTTCTTTCCTTGATCTCAGTTTTTTTGAAATGGTGTTAGAAACATGTTTGTTTTTTTTTTTTTTTAGCCTCTACGCCCAACATGGGACTTGAACTCACAACCCCAAGATCGAGAATCACATGCTCTATCAACTGAGTCAGCCAGGTACCCGAGAAAGGTTTGATAAAATCGTATAAAAGAAGAGAAGCAAGTCAAACCAACTTCAGTAGAATTAACAATAAGAAAATAACCAACTTTTATTTATTTATTTATACTTTGTCCTCGAAAGAATATATGTACTCATCACAGGAAAAAAATTCCATAATTATGTATGGTGACAGGTGTTAGCTAGACTTAAATGTGGTGATGATTTCATAATATATACAAATATCAATTATGTTGTATACTTGAAACTAATATAATGTTGTATGTCAATTATATCTCACTTTTTAAATGCAAAAAAAGGTATATAATTCTAGAAAATAGAACAGATTAAAAAATAGTAAAAGTAGAGAAAAAGAACAAAAATAGTATCAAAGAGACAGAAATAAAGAGCAAAGAGGTCTGTTAGAATAAAAAGCTAAAGATAAGAACATATCTTTTAGTGGAGGTCATAGACATTTGAAAGAAAAATAGTACAATTGCCTGAAAAATAATTCTCTCTGGTGTGTGATATATGTATATGTAGACATAGTTGTATATTGATAACCCAGCTGTTTTCTAAAAATTAAAAACAACATAAAAGTTTAATGTGCCACAGGCTGTTTCTCTGATTACTCTTCCCCCTCTTATGGTTATTATTTCTATCGTTTAGTGCTTTTTTTATAGAGAGATTATTTTTATGATCACTTACCATGCCATATGTATTAACCATTCACTCTAGAATAAAACTTTCTCAAGAGAAATGTGGCTTTTCCCAAATAGTAGGTAAATACATGACTTGTACATAAACAACTTGCCTCCCTGTGAATATCTAAGTGTTCCAAATTTAACTAAATATAGAGTAGTAAACAGAAATAAGTAAAACTATAGTTACTGACAGAAAGAAGTCTAGTCTAGTCTGCTTTTAATACTAGAGAAGCACAAATCTGTTGTGGTCCCAATACTGTAATCTTACAGAGATAATGTTTTAATATAAATCAAGTGTTTACACAAATTTACTAATATTAGAGATGTTAAAGCATCTAAGGGGAACAAGATTCTGAAGAAAACATAGTGTAGCCTGGAGATGGGGTGGGGAGCAAAACAAAGAAAGGGCAATAGTGGGAGCTTTACAACTAGCAGGAGGCTATGACAAGACTTGACTTGGAGGCTGCCGGGCCTGGGGGGTTACATGCACATGGCAGGCCAGGGTTAGAGCAGTAGGAGCTATCTTCCTGGGTCAACCTGTATAGCTTTACTCTGATCTCAAAGTTGGAAGGAAACTGTTTATAAAGAGGCAGTCTGTGAGCAAACTCTCTGAAACAGTGCTCTACTCACAAATCACTCTGTATCCCCTTATCCAGCCTTATTTTCTTCATTAGCACTTATCACTAATTAAGATTAATCTTTACTGCTTGTTTTCTGTGCACCCCATTACATTGTGATTTCCATGAGGGGAGGGATTTTTCTCTGACTTTATTGCTCATCTCTGGATTTTTGGTACCTTGAATAAAACGAATATTTGTTGTATAAATTAATGAAAGAATAAATTCTCCCAATTTACCAGCCCCTTCCTTACCTTTCCAAACCAGCCTAGATCTACCTTTTAACAGTTTCACCAATCACCCTTCCACTTTCGATCCTTCTTTATATATTCTACCATAATTTTGCCATGCAAAACCCCATCTGTTTCTCTCTCCATATATATTTACACATATACACAAACACACACACCCCTTCTCTAGTCAATGTGTTAGTACACCCACTCTCCTGCTGTTGACAACAGAGAAAAATGATGGAAAGAAAAGTAATAATTTATTATTGAGCATCTATTAAGCACCCATCATTATGTTAGGTATTTCCATAAATATTATCTCAACATTAATACAAACCCTCATAATTTTGTTGCCTTTCCCCCTCATTCATGAACATTTACTTAAATCAGTCCTCAGGCTAACCTCTACTCTCTAATCTCAGACAAGGCAGTATCTTTCCCTGATGTCCAGTGCTTATCTCTATCTGTGTCATTGATTTTGTTCCTTTCCTGTTCCTCATAGAGCTTGGTAGTCTATTAAATGCTTTCTTTCATGTATGTTTGACAGGCTTCCCTTTTTTCAGATCTTTCCAATTAACATAGAATCATCATCAAATATCTACCTATTAAAAAAGAAAAAAAGCCTCAGAGTGACTGCTAATGGGCATGGAGTTTCTTTTTGTGGTGATGAAAATATTCTAAAGTTAGATTGTGGGGGTGCCTGCAAAACTCTATGAATATGCTGTGAACTACTGTACACTTTAAATGGGTGAATTGTATCATATGTGAGCTATATCTCAATAAAACGATTAGAGTCTCCCTTCAATTATTTCCTTTTCTCACTGTGTTTACTTGCTCGTGTCCCATCCACTGCTTCTAAGTTACTTTCTGTAAGATAACACAGTAATTTTTAGAATAATCCAGTGGGTACCTTTCAGTTCTTATCTGTTCAATCTTTCTTTCAAATAGGTTCTAAAACACACATATGGTTATGTCACTAACCTTCAACCAATAATCTACTGCTTTATAGTGCAGCTATAATTACTTCATATGTCATTAAAGTTCCTTTAGAGTATGGTCTTGTCTTTCTTTCTCACCCTATCATCTTTAGGTCATTGCATTCTCCTATTATGATCTCTCTCACCTAAGTGCAGGAAGCATTTACACTTTCTTCTGTGTAGATACCCTTTGTTCATGACTCTACTCAGTGTTCTCATTTATCCTTCAATCTATAGCCTCTCACTTCCGAGAAAACAGGACTGGATTCTGGCAGTCTGGGTTTAGGGCCTATTCTGTATGCTTGTGCATACATACAGTGTACTTACCTCTATACTGAATTTATCACAGTATTTATAATTGTTTACTCATCCATATTTCCATGCTAGACAATGAACTCAAGCTGATGAGGGCAGGGACCTACCTTTTAACCTTTTTTTTTTTTAAATTTTTAATATAGTTTATTTATTTTTGAGACAGAGAGAGAGACAGAGCATGAGTGGGGGAGGGGCAGAGAGAGAGGGAGACACAGAATTCGAAACAGGCTCCAGGCTCTGAGCTATCAGCACAGAACCTGATGCGGGGCTCCAACCCACGAACTGCCAGATCGTGACCTGTGCTGAAGTCGGACACTTAACAGACTGAGCCACCCTGGCACCCCCTATCTTTCACCTTTTAACCTTATTATATAATTTGGGTTTAGTAAAAGATTGTTTTAAAAAATGAATAAATTAGGGCATCTGGGTGGTTCAGTTGGTTGGGTGTTCGACTTCAACTAAGGTCATGATCTCACATTCATGGGTTCGAGCCCTGCATAGGGCTCTGTGCTGACAGCTCAGAGCCTGGACCTGCTTCAGATTCTGTATCTCCCTCTCTCTCTGTCCCTCCCCTGCTCGCTGTCTCTTTCTCAAAATAAATAAACATTAAAAATTTTTTAAAGTGTTTTAAAAAATGAATAAATTAACGACCCATTCTTGTTTTCTGTTTTCTTCTCACCTCACTTTACAATGAACTCTGCATGTGTCCTCTAGGAAACAGTCTCTGATAAACTATCTAGTTTTAGCATTTTATGATCTTTTTGTGATGATCGGTAATTTATATTCTTTTTATAATTGTTGTTTCCTAACCCTATAATTGTTGTTTAACAGAGAACAAGATAAGGAAAGGAACAAACACGTGATGAATACTTATAAGATAGGTACCATGCCAGACATTTACATGTATTATACCATATGTAGTCTTCTATGGGGTGAGCATTCTCAATACCAGTTCTATGTATGTGGAAACAGAGTCTAAGGAAGATCCAAGTCACATAACTAGTAGGCATCAGGGTTAGGAATTAAACTCCTATCTATCTATGTATCTATTTATGTATCTATCAATCATCTATTTGCTTATTTGTTTATTCTACTGTATCACACTGCTTTGCATCACTAGACTTAACACTATGATATGGAATGGCTATAATAAAAAATTATATTTGTTTTAATAACATCCAGAAAACTTTGAGAATTAATCATGCATATTTATATGAATAGTGTTAAGTAATGAAATGATATACAGTAGTCCTTCCTTATCTGTGGTTTCACTTTTGATGGATTCAGTTATCTGTCATCGACCATGGTCTAGAAATAAATGATCATTCTTTTGCCACATCAGCAGGTCAATACTAGCCTAACACTATTCACAATGCCTAAATATCATTCACCTCACTTAATTTCATCAAGTAGGCATTTTATTATCTCACATCATCATAAGAAGAAGGGTAAGTACAATACAATAAGATATTTTGAAAGAGAGAAACCACATTCACCTTTTATTATAGTATTTGTTATAATGTCCTATTTTACTACTGGTTATTGTTGTCAATCTCTTACTATGCCTAATTTATAAAATAAACTTTACTATAGGTATGGATGTATAGGAAAAAACACAGTATGAATAGGGCTTGTTATTATCCATAGTTTCAGGCATCCATTGGGAGTCTTGAAACATATCCCCCATGGATAAGGGTTGGGGGGACTTCTGTATTCATCTTTCAAGAATATTGAGCACCTACTATACTTAGAACATAATAGGCCATGTTTTATTTTTGTTTTTTTTTAATTTTTTATGTTTATTTATTTTTAAGAGACAAAGACAGAGCATGAGAGGGGGAGGGGCAGAGAGACAGGGAGACACAGAATCTGAAGCAGGCTCCAGGCTCTGAGCTGTCGGCACAGAGCCTGATGTGGGCTCAAACCCACGAATCATGAGATCATGACCTGAGGCGAAATTGGAAGCTTAACCGGACTGAGCTACCCAGGCACCCCTAGGCCATGTTTTTTAAATGAATGCTGAATCTAATATATATGTTTATATAACATAAAAATAAATTTGGGTGTGATAAGTAGAAAACTCTCCAGTTAGAGTTTAATTTGCTAATAATTAACTACTTAGGGTTGTGGGTAAAAAAAGGAAGCCAAGCAAACTTAAAGCAGAAGTTTTAAATAATCTTTAACAAATGCTGATCTAGAAAAATAAATATTAAAAACTTATTTAGTAAGGCAGCTCCTCAAAAAGTTAAACATAGTATTACCATACACTCTAGCAATTCTACTTTTGGGTATATATATAAAAGAATTAAAAGCAGAGACTTAAACAGATACTTATACACCAATGTTTATAGAAGCACTATTCACAATATCCAAAAGGTAAAAACAACCCAAAATGTCCATGAACAGATGAATAGATAAACAAAATATAGTATACATTGAATATACATATGAATAATAAGGATATTATTCATCCTTATAAGGAAGGAAATTCTGACACATGCTACAACATAGATGAAGATACTATGCTAAGTAAAATAAGCCAGCCACAAAAGGATAAATATTATGTGATTCGACTTTGATGAGGTACCTAGAGTAGTCAAGTTCCTGGAGACAAAAAGTAGAATGGTGGTGGTCAAGGACTAAGGGCAGCAGGAAGGATGAGGAGTTACTATTTAAACAAATACAGAGTTTCAGTTTGGGGAGATGGAGAACTTCTGGAGATGGATGGTAGTAATGGTTGGACAACAATGTGAATGTGCTAAATACCACTGAATTTCACTCAAAAATGGTTAAAATAATAAATTTTATGCTATAATTTCACCGCAATAAAAACAGTATTTGAAGTCCTCACATGTTTAAAGTGAAAGAAAAACTATAATCTATACATATATTTGAACTATATATCTAAGGTCTAAATGGACTATACCCATATTCAAATATTCTACAAAGTTAATTTAACAAATATTTACTCTCTCCCATTGTCTAACCACATGCCTAGAATTTGGATTCAGAAAATACTAAAGATATATGACATTCTTCTAGATCTCTCCTATCTAGTATGGGGCTATTTATGTTTAGATTAACTAGAAATAAATAAAATTAGACATTCAGTTCTTCAGTCACACTAGACACATTTCAAATGCACAACAGCCACATGCAACTAGTGGCTACTGTATTGGACAGTGTAGATATAATGAATATTTCCATCAGTCACTGCAGGAAGTTTCATTGGACAGTGCTCTTTTACATTATACTGTAACTATTGTATGTAAACCACATATACATGTGTGTGAAGAAGAGAGGTGGTCAATCCAGAATAAAAACAAAGAGCCAAAATTTAGTATTATTTGTCCTAGTTCTGTGAAAAATGTTGTTCATATTTTGACAAGGATTGCATTAAATCTGTAGATTGCTTTGGGTAGCATGGACCTTTTAACAATATTGGTTCATCTAATCCATGAATGTGGATTATTTTTCCATTTGTTTGTGTCATCTTCAAGTTCTTTCATCACTGTTTTATAATTCGTATGGAACCACAAGAGATCCCAAGTAGCCAAAGCAACCTTGAGAAAGAAGAACAAAGCTGGAGGTATCACAATTCCAAATTTCAAGACATGCTACAAAGCTGTAGTAAGCAAAACAACACAGTACTGGCACAAAAAGAAACACATACATCTTTGAAACAAAAGACAGAGCTCAGGAATAAATACATGCATGTATGGTCCATTAGTTTATAACAAAGGAGGCAAGAATATACAATGGGGGGGGAAGATAAATGGTGCTGGGAAAACAGGACAGCTACATGCAAAAGAATGAAACTGGACCACTTTGTTACACCATATACAAAATAAATTCAAAATGAATTAAAGGCCTAAATGTGAAACCTGAAACCATAAAACTACAAGAAAACATAGGCAGTAATATCTTTGACATCAAATAGTAACATTTTCCCAGATGTCTCCTCAGGAAAGGAAAACAAAAGCAAAATTCAACTATAAGGAGTCCACCAAAATGAAAAACTTTTGCACTGCGAAGGAAACCATCAACAAAAAGGCAACCTATCAAATGGGAGACGATATTTGCAAATTATATATCCAATAAAGGGTTAATATCCAAAGTATATAAAGAACTTATTTTTCCAAATGTCTTCTAGATGGCCAACAGACACATGAAAAAATCCTCAACATCACTAATGATCAGGGAAATACAAATCAAAACCACAATGAGATACCACCTCACACATGCCAGAATGGCTAAAAATCAAAAAGATGAGAAATAACAAGTGTTGGTGAGCATGTGGAGAAAAAAAACAACCTGTGCACTGCTGATAGGAATGCAAGGTGGTGCAGCCAATGTGGAAAACAGTATGGAGGTTCCTCAAAAAATTAAAAATAGAATTACCATATGATCCAGTAATCTAGTACTGGGTATTTACTGTAAGACAAGGAAAATACAGAATAAAAAAGTTACAGGCACCCTTATGTTTACTGCAGCATTTTGTACAATAGCCAAGCTATCAAAGCAACCCAAGTGTCCTTCTATAGATGAATGGATAAAGAAGATGTGGTATATGTATGTATATGTATGTATACACACACCCACACCACACACACACACACACACACACACACACACACACACACACACAAATGGAATATTACTTAGCCATAAAAAATGAGATCTTGCCATTTGCAACAACACAGAAGGACCTAGAGGGTATAATGCTAAGTGAAATAAGTCAGAGAAAGACAATTATTACATGATTTCGCTCATATGTGGAGTTTAAGAATAAAAAAAAATCAAACTAAGAAAAAAGAGACAACCAAAAAACAGATTCTTAAATACAGAAAATAAACTGGAGGTTGCCAGAGGAGAGATGGGTGTGGGAAGTGGGTGAAATAGAGAAAGGGGGAAAAACACCCCATAAAACAAAGAGCCATTTGTGTTCTATAAACAACGTGCTAATTAAATATTTCACTTTTTAACTTGCAGCTTCACAAGGATACTGGCTGAGAACCTTTCTTTATCATGCAAATATAGAATAAACTTTAATGACTTGGAAGGTGTAGTTATATCATCTTGGATATCCCAATAAAGTCTTTTTCAAAAAACAGGATCCTACATTAAGTGTATCTTCATAGCAACTCTACAACTCTACAGAATATTATGGAATTTTAAAATTACAGATTATACCAACATAAAATAATATGCTCGTGTTGTCAAGTAAAACAGGAGATTCTAAAATCAAATTGTACTCTGATTTCAGTCATAAAGTAGCCAAGTAGATATATGAATAATTAAAAGGGAACATGAAAAAACAAAAAAAAGGTAGTGTATTTAGTGAAGAATTATGGACATCTATGAAACAAAGTAACTGTTGAAATATTTTTAAAACAAAAAAGGAAACTGGCCTCTGCTATTCTAACAATGAAATTACATATTGTTTTATAACACCATTTGTATGTTTGCTGTAACCTCAATTTCATATATGGAACTATGCAATCTGTTGTTGCTTTAATAAAATAAAATGGCCCTGTAAGGAACATCTTCAAAAAAATGTTAGAAAATTAGAAAATTCTTCAAGAGTTCATTTGATCCAGCTCCAAATTAAACTGAAAAGTAACAATTCAAAACCTGTGCAATTTAGACAAAAGTGCATCTAATACATGGTTTGTGTACTAACCCTTATCTGGCACATAAACCCAGCACTAATATATACAGGCAACTACATTTAAATATATACTTATTATATACTGTCAATATTACTAGGTCATAAGTAGAATTATAAAGGAATGCATCAAATGTTGGGGAAAAATGGCAAACCTTACTACAAATAATGTTCCCTTTAAAGTGATATAAAACTCCCTATGAATCAGTCTTGGTTTCTTAAATATACTTCTGTTCTAAAATTGTAAAGATATTTAAGGTGATCTGTTTAATCCTATAATCTTTGCACATGATACATGTTGGAGTTAGGAGGATACATAATTGCTTAAAAATACAAAAAAATCAAGGCTAAATACAGAATTTTTGGTGAATATTGTTTTTGTCAAAACCATGTTCTGAGTGTTTTACATAAGAATATAAATGACTAAGATAAAGTAAGTCTCAATAACTTCTAAGCCCAAGTTTGATGATGTAGGAAAGGTTTAGACCTCCCTCCCTATCATTAACTTCTATATGGTTATACATATGCTTATGTACTATATATATATATATGAGTTTTATCATGTTTAAATAAATTTATACTTATAATCTTCTTTAATAATTACTATTTTCCTAATACTTTAGTGATTAGCCTTTAAAGTTATAAAAATTATAAATATGATTAGTGATCCCTTAATGGGTTCAAACTGAAGAAGCTCTCATTTCATACTGACTCATTTTGTTGGAGGGAAGTTCTGGATTCAAGTCCCAGTGAGGTCACGAACTGAAAGGTTATTCTGCCTAAGTCACTCCACTCATGTGGTTTCAGTTTCCTCATAAGCATATTGGAAGCATGAGGAAGATGATATCCAGTATCTATCTTGTCTAAAGATACCTGGGAGATCCAGTCAGACAACTTACCTCTCTCAGTACAGGATCAGCTATTGAATTCAGATTGACAGCTCCTTCATAGGTCAGGTAATAGAACACATTGAGGGATCGAACGGCCTCTGGTCCTTGCTGTTTATAGCCAAAAATGAGATCAATCCATTGGTGAAGTTGGCAGGAAACAAATTCACTCTCCAGGGCCTGGAAAAAAAAAAGGGCACCGATTATATTATTATGCTGAATTTGGTTTTTAAAATATAGAGAGAAATTTAGAACAAGCAATAGTTTTACTAAATTTACTGGGAACAGACTTATTCTGATGTCCTATTTTCCACCAGAATCTGTTCTTCTTTGTTTATAATTAGAAACTTTCTGGTACTTGTCATGCTGAATTATATTAGATTGCTTACATTTCAGTATTATTCTACAATACTGTAGCACTGTGAGGGCCAGGACTGGGTCTGTCTTCATGATACTTGTAACTCAGGGCCTGACAGGTACCCAATTCATGCTCCAAAGAGAAAAAACATGAAACACTTACTACCCACCTGAAATGTTTATGATTTTCTTAGATATAAACCTTTTGTTCTCTACTGAAACAATTATAAACAAATTATTTAGTGATTTCAATTGAGTTTGTATGCCAAGAAATTTGATCTTTGGAGGAATACTTACAATTACTGAATTATAATTACTGATATTATTCTAGGTATTAATATCAAACCAGACCAAAAATTTGATGCTATTAACATAACAGTGCCCAATAAATAATGAATGTAATCAAGTGTTCAGCGGAAATGTTGCGCACCAGATCCACTTCCAACCCATCATTACATTTCCAGTTACCAGCACTGTACCTAACACACAGTAAGTACCAATAAATGTTTGCTGCATTTAATACAGTTATAAATATAAAAGAAGTTAAAAAACTGGAGACATTTTTATAAAAGTGCTCAGATTTGTATTATTTAATGTTCTTCAAAATTATTTCACCATAAAAGTTTAGCATATGGACTCGATTATCAATAAATAATGCTATTCAAATCACAGAGCTCTAAGACAAATGCTGAAGCTTGATTTGAAGTATAGCAAATTATATCAGATGATATATCTCATAGAAATTCTTATTTTTAGTACAATAAGTATATGGCTGTGATGTATTTTTGGTGTGGTCTGCTAAGTTATCAATATCATACAAGAAATCTGTTGGTTTTAAAACAAATTGAGTAACATCTATAGTAAGCAACCAATAAGATATAAACCATCTTGTGACAAAAGACATTCCTATCAGTTCACAGGTATACATTTGTGTTAAGTATTGCTTTATTAAAATAAATGCCTGTGGGGGCACCTGGCTGACTCAGTCAGTGGAGCATGTGACTCTTGACCTTAGGACTATGAGTTCGAGTCCCACGTTGGGTACAGAGATTACTTAAAAAATAAAATGTTAAAAAAATCCCTATCTAAAATAAATGCCTATGAATAAGAAAGATATTTACAACTGAATTCAAATATCTCCTTTAATTAATAATATTTATTAAGATGACTTCACAATATAACACATACTATGTAAAGTGCAAAAAATTTTTCTGTAAATAAAACTCTAGGCAATTCTCATATTGTAACGCATACCTGAAATGAAATGAAAATATTTAGCTAGCTTCAACTGTCAAAGTTACTGTTTTAGACATCTCTTATAAAACACTGTATTTATAAATTTCGTAAAAAGCTAAGAGAGCACATAAGTGCTGCAAATCTTATTTGAAATTAGAGAAGAGCTTGTAGTAAGTACATAGATTTAAAAAAATTAATCTGAAAATTCAGGAATTATTAATGGAAAATGCACACAAAAATGATACGTTTGTTTCATTAACTTGGGCCTTGAGTAGGGATGGGGGTGTGGGGGCCATGTTTAAAGTGACACATAAAAACAGCAATTGTCTTAATTTGTGTGCAGTGCACTCCACACAAAAGCCCTAAATATGTTCAAATTAGAGCAAGCTGCTTGATTGTCACTGCAGTCTCATGTCACATTAATGCATGACAAACATTAAACCATACACTTAAATGGCAATTTATATCATTTAAATGTTTACTGCCAGACTAGCTCATCACTCATTTAAATGTGACTTTCTGACAGCTAATTTCAGTTAATTTTCTCCAATTCACTTAATTAGAACTTTCAATCAGGAGAGGACCTACACATATCTTTGAGCTTCCGTCCTTTTTAGTTGTTCAAAATCTGAGTTAATAAACTGCTGAAAAGCCCTCCAATAATAGATTAACATGTAATATCTCTGAGTCTACAAAAAAGTGACTATATAGTGAAGCAAACTCACAGTACGTACTCTTAGAAAGAACTACACTTATTTATGTAAATAATACTCTCGCCAGTAGTTTAAATAAAAAACGTTTAGTTCATATACACACACTATTGAAACAATAAAAAAAAACCCTGCATCCAAGCTAATTAAAAATTAATGATTTCAAAATTGTTTAATAAGATAAAACAGTCAGGAGTCTCCTGAGTGTCTGTGGTGTTGTGATTTGAGACTATAAAATTCCAGAAGGCTCAGCAAATGATAAAGTACAAAAGAATTTTCTCAATATTAAAGCTCTAAAAACCAGTGCAATTTTACGTGTCATCAAATAAAGAATTGCGAGTTTTCCTAATCTTCTTTATGCACATAAAAAATGGTGAAGTTGGTGACATTTAGATGCTTAAATCTTTTTATCTTGATGCTACATCAGAACATTAAGCAAAAATGCTGAAATGAAAGACACCGTATGCCCCCGTTACACCTCGAACACAGGTGCAGAGATGACCACAGTGCCCTGGTTCACCCCTCCCTTTCCACTGTCATACTGTCATTCTGGTCAAGCCCTTAAAAGGCTGACTAGTAATTCATGGATTTATTGGCAAAATCTTTTCCAGAAACTGGGAAACAAATTACTTTCATGGGTAGATTTTATTTACATTTTTAAAAACTAAACTGAAAATCTCATTAGTGGTCTTCAAACATTTCTTGCAATTTACCAAAGCTTTAAAAAGGGATACAATAGAACAACTGCTACGGGTGTTAAGTTTAAAATCATTTCAGAAAAAGCCAGTTCAGGACTTTAATATCCTTTTAGTAGTAGTGAATGACAATTGCCTAACCAAAGGTATATAATGATAAACACTTAGTAAAGACTTGAGCTAAAAGGTAAAGACAAGCAGAATAAAATTATTGAGGGACAAAAATACAACTAATTCGAAATGGAATACCCTGAGAATACATCTTATACCTTGTTTTTGAAATTCAAAAACATAAATCATAAAACATTAAAATTCTCTAGATCCCTTTTTATAAGATTTGAAAAAAATAATCTATATAAAATACTTATATCCACATTTGTAATCACAAAAAAATAGAAACATGACAGTGCAATGCTGAGCATTTGTGATTTTTCAAAGCCTTTAGGTCAGACAGTCCTCATTAAGACTGGAGTTAAATACGGTTTGCAGCTAGGGGATAGTAACATTCTTTCCATGCTGCTCTCAAACCTAACCAATCAATTGTTAGTACTCCCTTAGCAGGCTGGATACATCATTTACATCCAATGTGTGCTCTGAGTAAAATTTGTAAAAAGAAAATCCACTAAAATGTCCAACACAATACAATAATATTCAACTCATCTGAGTTATTATAAAATAAATCAGTGACTAATGTCCAATTGTTAAGGATCAAATAAGACTATGAAAAGACTATCATATGAAGCCTCACACAAATTGTCAATCCACTCCAGGGGGACTCATATTAGTCTTGACAAACTGTCTTGGGGCTGATATCTGCTTTTTTAATGAGATCTATTAAGCAGAGACTAAAACACTTGAGATATGCTAAAAAGTACAGTATACAGATGTCAAATACAAACACTTATTAGTAACTTTCATTTGTTTGGTCCGCATGCAGAACATCAACAAATTCAAGCTTTAATATTATAAAGATAATGGTAAATTATTCATAAACAACTCATTTGTGTAATCTTGTGTCAGAAATAATTATAACATATAGGAATATGTGTCTTACAATAAATCTCACTGAAAGAATGTAATCTGTGTTTTCCTGAAACTAACCCATTAAGGAAATGAATTATTTATAGATAAAAAATATTTTTAAAATTATTCTTGTTTCCTTAGTACAATCAAATAATAAGATAATTTATATAGAAATGGCTAGCTTTTTCCAAAAAATTCTAAGCTATTTGGAAATAAAAATTCTAAAATAAAAGGCATTAATGTGTTTGTTAATCTGTTTGCTTTAGAGATATTCTAGTAATTTTCTTTTACTTTCAAACAAATAATGTAGAAGTTTAAAAATCAAGAAAAGCAATTTTATTTAAAATTTTTATTTTAATTACTTAAATTTTTTTAAGGTTTATTTATTTTTGAGAGAGAGACAGAGCACAAGCCAGGGAAGGGTAGAGAAAGAGGGAGACACAGAATCCAAAGCAGCTCCAGGCTGTAAGCTGTCAGCACAGAGCCCAACACGGGGCTCAAACTCAAGAACCGTGATATCATGATCTGAGCTGAAGTCGGATGTTTGACTGAGCCACCCAGCAGCCCCTAATTTTTTTTTTATTTTAGAGAAAGACCACACCAGTGGGGGAAAGGAGCAGAGGAAGAGTGAGAGAATCCAAAGCAGGATCTGTGCTCACTGCCGAGCCTGATGTGAAGGTCCATCCCATGAACCCTGGGATCATGACCTGAGTCAAAATCAAGAGTCAGACACTTAACTGACTGAGCCACCCAGGCACCCCAAAAGCCAATTTTAATTAACAAAAGAAAAGTAATTGTTTAATTCAAGATCTGAAAACTTTATTTGTGTATTATTCCCAAATTAATGCTAATATTTATTTATACTTTTGTTAAGTGTTCTCATACCACACCATTTTTAAAAGCCACTAAATAAAAGCTACTAATATCTATAGGACAAATGATTTTTAGGAAAAAAAAAATAAAGGATCAAATAGTATTTACAAACCTTTAAGTACAGAAATAATTGTATAACCAGAAGAAATTAGGTCTATGTAACAGATACACATTTCTGCACACCTATACCACCACTTCCATTCTCAGGTTTCTAGAAGACCTGATTCAATTCTGAGATTCAAAATGCATGAACTATAAGTATCAAAGAAGAAAATAAAAATGACTGACTCACCCTCTTGCCTTGGTATGCATTTAATTATAAGATGTATTTAATCATATTTTAAAGGTTTTTAAAAATTTTTATGTAACCTCTATACCCAACTTGGGGCTCAAACTCACAACCGTGAGATCAAGAGTTGCATCTACTTTTGACCGAGCCAGCCAGGCAATCCAATCATATTTTAAATGGAAGAATAAAAATTAGTTTTGTAAAATTTTAATTGTACTTTTGTAAATTAAGAGTATTACTTCATTTGAGTGTAGATCATGTTTCAAAGAAGTTAATTTTGGGATTGGCCAGAACATTATGAACTTGGAATTTTAAGTATTTTTCACTTCAAATACATGTAATACAGCCTTCTTCCTACACACACACACACACACACACACACACACACACACACACACGCATATATACACACAGATTTAAAATGAACTGGTCTGTTATGTTTGCATGTGCTGGATTTCAAACACTAGTGGTAATGTTTCCTTAACATTGATATATGACCTTTGTAATTTACATTGAAGAAAGCTGTTTTTTTCAGCCTAATTAGAACTGTTTCAAATTTTCCTGCTACATATATGATATAAAGTCCTTTCAACTTTTTTATTCTAGAGTTTCTTTCCATGTCAACTTTGTTCCAATCAAAATATGCTTTGAATTAAATGATTTTGATTGAATATGTGGATCACATTTCACTTCCAAGATTTAAAGTCCAAAAAGGAAAAGTTTAGCCTGTTCAAACAAAGCAAGAGCAGCCACTTTGCGGAAAGCTATTCACATTTAAGAAGACTGACAAATTGTTTGTGTGCACCATTAGGTCTAGTTTCTGCAATAGTTGCCAGATTTCCTGTCCCCCTAATAAGATACATTAACTCCTTAAATGCTGGCTCTGAACTTGTAATGAATCCAAATGTAGCAAATTTTTAATTTACCTAGAAGTTCCTTCTTTTAAATAAATTTAAAGAATAGTAAAGAAAATTTGCTATTATGTTATATCAAAATTTTCAAGAAACAAAGATCACAGAAAAATTATTTTTTCTAATTGGACAGATACAAATTCAGAATATAAATTTACTTGCCAAATGGGATTTTCCAAAAGTGAAAAATCCACATTAATCCTCATTTTAAAAATGCATTAAAATTAAACTACAAAGAATTACTTGTTCAGATGAAACACAACAGTGAAAAGGTTAGAATATGTGAAGTATAATCTAACATCAGTTTAACACTGTCCTATATTAATTACAAATATCACAGTGCTTCAGAATTCAGATATTTACCTTACTATAAATATATAACAAAAACATGAAAGAAATTACTTATTATTTACAAAGAAAAGTTTAACTTTGAAGGCTTAAAAATGTGTGAAGCTGTAACATTAAAAACAGTAAGTCATGAATGTCAAAGAAGAAAAAAAAGGAGAATTAAGGATTTAGAGAAAGAAGTTGTGGGATGCTAAGAATATAAATTGTATCTGATAGTTAAGAAGAATGTAATTTAGTCACAACACATTGAAGTTCAGGCTGAACAGCAGATAGAGAAATCACTAAATGGAGTTCTGTACTTCTAAACTGCCCTTGAACTGTTGGGCAGAAGAAAGATTCTGGAGCCAGCAGTGCTCTGTTCATTTCTACATTTATATCATCACTAAAGAAAAGTGTGAGTTAGTATCATATCTTGATATAACCATCAAGCACTCATGCATCTTTTGGCAGGAGAATCATTCTGTCTACGACTGTTATTGTGTAGTTTTAAATGGACTAGTCAACCAGCTGTTATATATTTTACACACTGAAGGCCATGTTTCCTTTGAAATTCATAGTTTTAATCTCAACTGAAGTCTGTATTGCTGTGTTCCAAGATCAAAAGGATTAGGCAAACTTGTACAATTACCCTCCTTTTCAGAGAGATGATTTTTTTTCTAATGTTTAAAATAGTCCTATATGCTGACATTTTATCCAACTATTTTCTTTAGAGCTACAGAACATTAAAACATTTAATTAACATTTCAACCTTAGGTCACTCTTAATCTAAAACCCAGGAATTCATAATATACAGATATTTTAAACTAGTTACAATATAACACACAAAGATGGAGCTTTAAAAAAAATTCCATCTTAGTAAAAACGGATGGGGAACAACTATAATTAAATGATGGATATACCCATCTATTTTATAATGTGTTTGCATTTTGCATGACTTCATGCAGAAAACAGTTCACAGAGCTTAAAGTAATGTGTATGCATCAAGATAAGATAAATTTAACATAAGAGAAGGTAACGCAAAAACAAGTACCTAACACTGATGCCACGAAATTCTATAGACTTAGAGGTGTGCCATGTATTTGTTCCTAAGCTTTCTAGCAGGCAACATAAAGAAAGAAACACGAACACTTACAAGAGTCAAAAATTGACCATAATGTAAAAACAAACCAGATGGCCTAGAAAAACACATTATTTCTATTCGTGAGATAAGAAATTCCTCCCTTGGCAATATGATGGAATCCAGGTATGTGACTCTCAGAGGGACTGACTTAATCCTGGGATAGATTTAAAGTATAGACAAATGGAGAGACTACATATTCTTCAGGCAATCCTGCATAAACATTATTTCTCTTAGGTGAGGCTTTGAATGGTAAATTCTAGATTACACTCCGTGACAAGTACCTGGAATGCAGCCATTTTATTGTGTCAACTAAATGTAGAGCCACATGTTTCAACAACAGCTAACTGAGTCACAGGACTAAAAATATGTCAAAAATATGAAGAGTATGAGGAGAAAGACACAAACAAGCCTTTATGGAAGGCATACTCACCTTCACTTGAAAGGGGTAGTAGCCTATGGTAGGGTAAGACAGGTTCAAGATTCTCCTCAGAAAGTAATTTTGGGTTAACTTTCCCACACAGATAAATAGACAACAAAAGCCTCCAAATGCCACCATGATCCCCCAATACTATAGATGTTAAAATGTTTAAAAGTGCTGTAGTAAATGCTCAACCCTTTAAAACGATTTAGCAAAGTATCCTTGGAAAATTAATATCGAATATTGTAAATTACTGTTATGCTCTTTAAGGTAAACCATTTAAAAATACGCTTAAGTAATTAAAGTATTAATCTAAAATTCTCAATTATCCATCTATGTATAGAAAAAAACAGATTTCCTCTCCAACAACATCGAAAATATATTACTTTGCTGTGTGAATTTCTGGAGTTTTTGTTTTATAGTCTCTTACAAAAGGAAGGAAAACAAAACCAAAAAAAATTAATCTCTTCCCATTTGCTTATCCACACAGATCTGATAAATACTAGCAGTCTCTTGCCTTTGAAGATGGCCAGACCAGAATCCCTACTTATTGCCAGATGTAGTTTAATCCCATGGGGACTCCAGACAAAAACAAGGAGCTGTCTTCATGGCACCAATGATTCCCTGGACAGAATACTATAAACTTATATTGGCAAATCAAAATCCTTGGCAAAATAGGACACTTATGATATCATCACTTCCAAGACTATCCAATAAAGGAAAACCTGAACTGAAAAATATGATGCAAAGTTGAATATTTTTTTAAAGCATTGACAAGTTCAGCCAGAAAATTACATCTGCAGTTACTCTGTATATGTAACTGTATACACATACATTATGTAGGAATAACAGTCTTTTTTTTCTCAGTGATCTCTACAACCAATGGGGGCTTGAACTCATGACCCCAAGATCAAGAGTTGCATGCTCTACCAACTGAGCCAGCCAGGCACCCCTAAAAGTCTTTTTTCATTCCACAATTTTTAATACCAGCATTTCTGTCATCCATTCAATCAACAAACATTTATTGAGTGCTTGCTATAGGTTTTGTTCTATGCTAGTTTCTGGGGATAATGAGATGAGATGTCCCTTTGGAGGAAGAGTAGAGAGGCAAAAGGACATTGCTAAGATGACTACAACAGTCTATGTGAGAAGTACTGAGAGCCTAAAGAAAGCAGCAGTGGGAGTGAAGAAGAAGGGACAGATTGCAGAAAGATTTAAGTTACTACTTACACCAACTGATAACTACTGTGAAAGCTGAAGGAAAAGGAGTCCAGGATGATACCAAGGTTTCAACTTCGGACCTTAATTATACTGGAGAAGGAAGAGTTTATATGGTAAGAGATTAACTCAGTTTTGAATTTAGTATTAAAATATTTTAGACTTTTTACAATAGATTTGAACTTAACCCTAAGCTTTTTGTTTTGAATCTAAGGGTGCTAATTATAGCAGAAACGTATATACTACTTAAGTATTAAAATATGTTCGCGTTCAATGCTGGGATGCCCAAACAAGAGCAACAAAAAAAACTGGGAGAAACAAAATGATCACCAAGACATTATACCCATGCTGTGCAACAGGAATATAATGCAAGCCACACGTGTAATTTAAAGTTTTCTAGAAGCTACACTTAAGAAAAATAAACAGGTGAAATTAGCATATTTGAGAATATTAAAAAATCATTAAAATATAATGAGTATAAAACTTATTTTGTATTAAATCTTAGAAATCTGACATGAGTTTTATACTTATATAGCACTTCTCAATTCAGACTAGCCATATTTCAAGTGATCAATAGCCACATATGAATAGTGATTACAACATTGGACAGTAAATCTTTATTCAGTTCCAAATACTGAATCTGCATTCATATTTTTTTATTGAATTTTAATTGACACACTATGCTACATTAATTTCAGGTGGACAACACAGTGATTTGACACTATATGTTATAATATGCTCCCCACAAGTGTAGCTACCACCTGTCACCATACCATATTATTACAATACCATTGACTATATTCCCTATGCTGTACCTCTCATCCCAGTTGTATTCAGATTTTTACAGCATTTCGATGTTAGATAGAATTCAGGGATTTACAACATTTAACCTTTTTAAAAATAGATTCTCTTACTGAAAATAAAGGTAAACCTTACAAAACACAGGCACCCGCAGACTACAAAATGACCTTTGATGCAGTTTTAAAGAGGTTATTACAATTCTCAGTGCTAGAATGGCACTTCCCAGTGAAGAATGGCTAAATCTTAGGACATGGCAGCAGAAATAAAAACATCTTCAAGTATGAAACAGACGTAATGTTCTGCAATGTATATTCTTTACCCGCTTACAAATCTCTGAAGAATTGTGGCAGCATTCAAAAGAAGGCATTATGACTACCCTCTCACACTAAAGGTAAAGGCCTAATTATAGCAACTATGATGCCATCTGCAAACTTCATCCTCAAAAGTCCTTGGTTGGAATTCTTACATATTGTCTTCATAGCTATATCAGCTATGTACTTTAAGAACTACCATACAGCCATAGACTACAATTTAGTATAGAGAAAACAATGTTTGCTGAAAGCCAGTTATATGAAATCCATAGGCAATATGGATATATTCATAAACCTCATAAAAGGTACCTCATTTTAGCAGCAAATAGAACTAGCTTCTGTTTGCCCACTCCTAGAAATTCCTTAATATATATAATAATAGTCTATGATTCTCCAAATGGCAATTAATTGTAGGTCTGATTCCTTCTGAGTTATCAGTGAAATAATGTCTAGTTAATAGGGTCAGTCTTGTTTAATTATTTTTATGCAGCCATGATTAAACAGGAAATATGAGATCAATCTAAACTTCTTGAAAGATTTAAGTAAATTTCTTATTTATACTTCCTTACCTCCTTTTTACTTATTAACTAATCTCTTATCTTTCTTTTATAGGTAACACCACAAAAAATGTTTTTGCTAAGATTACCATGACCAACTGTCTGAATCCAATGGATGCTTATCCCCCCTCACCTCTCGGCGTTACAGCGTTTATGTTTCTCTTTCTTCTATAAGCTTCTTTGATACCCTGCCTCCAGATTCTCTTTCTACATTTCTGACTTTCCTTCTCACTTTTTTTTAAAGTAAGCTCTATGCCCAACATGGGGTGTGAACTCATGACCCCGAGATTAAAAGTCGAATGCTCTACTGACAGAGCCAGCCAGGTGACCCTCCTCGCTTTTTAACGTAAGGTCTTTTTTATCTACCTCATTACTGTTAGTTCTCCTCATGATTAAGTCCCAGGCCTTTGTTTTTGATGTAACTCAGGTTAGTTGAGCTAGACTTCAACTACCTTAATCGACAATTATCACCACTTCCAGAGTTTCCAGTCCAAAATGTCAACTGCACACTAGACTAGTTATTTTGGTGTGCTTCTGGTAACTCAAACCTAATGTAGTGGAAAAAAAAAAAGAATGAATGATTTTTCCTCTTAAACTTGTTTCCTTTCTTACTTTTTTGATTATGGATATAGTTCTCCTTCACCCAGCCAATGCAGAAAAGTGGCAGTCATCTTGACTTTTCCTTTTTCTTCTTCCTTTAAAACCTTATCTAATCAGACAGTAAGCCTCCAAAATATCTTTCCAATTCACTCATTCTTTTTTTTCCACTATGACTATTTTTGGTTCTGTGCTTCATTATTTCTTAGTACAGTTATTCTAACACTATCCAAACTGTTCTCTTTATCTCTAGAATTCTGCCCCCCCCGCTTCAATCCCTCTCCTTCATACGAACTGCTATCTAAAACCTGGCTAGGATACTACTCTCTGTAAAACTTTTTGCTCCTTCTCCTTTCCCTGAAGCATTGGATCTCCAACTTTAACATACACTAAAATCACCTGGAGGACTTGTCAAATGCAGATTGCTGGGCTCCCCTTGCCAAAGTTTCTGTTTCTGTAGATCTGGACTTGAGCCCAAGATTTGCCTTTTTAACAAGTTCTCAGGCAATATTGACGCTTCTGGCTGGCAACCACCTTTTGGAGTCCACTACATCAAAGAAAAAAGTTCAAACTACTGACAAGCCATTAAGGTTGTTCACACAATCTGGCTCCAGTCTTATCTTTCCATAGGTATTGCTCACAGTTCTTTCTCTTATACACATATTGCACTCTACCTTCTGGATAAAGTATAGCTCATGTACCATACTATAATAACAAGATCTCTGTTAACACTGCTTCTTATATCTGTAATGCCCTTTCCAGCATCTTGCTCACTCCCTGGCAAACTCCTACTCATCAAATGTAGTTTCCTACAGTTAAACCTTCCTCAACCTTTTCTGGAAGTAAAATAAGGTATTTCCTCATTCTGTCTCAGAGTAAAAAAAAAAAAAAATTTAACTAAGTATGGTGACAGATGTTGACTTGTGATCAATTCACAATATATACAAATACTGAATAGCTATGTTGTACATCTGAAACTAATATGTTATATGCCAATTATATCTCAATAAGCATGCTTTTAAAATCATACATACACACACAAATAAATAAAATGTCAAATGCTTTAATGGCAGCCTGTGCATCTCCTTCATGGTACACACCACAAGTATATTTTTTGTTACATAACACTATATATTATCACAAGTTATATGTTTATTTTAGTTTATTTATTGTCCATCTTCCTCACTAAACAATAAACTTCCAAAAGGGCAAGTACTACGCTGTATTTCTCACTATTATATTCCCAAAGACTAGTAAGTAGTAGGAAGTCACAAAATATTTGTTGAATGAATACACAAATACATCACTTAATCTATTTCTCTAATTAGTTACTGCCATGTCTGTTTGATCTTCATAATGACATCCCCGAAAGGGCAGGTGTCATATTCTTCCAATTTTGTGATCACAGACCTAATTACCCAGTAGGCCCTTAATAAATGTCTGTTGAATGAATGAATGGCATTTAAGAAATTCTTGTGATTTTGCACAATTCAGTGTCTATGCTGTAGAACTATGATCTTCAAGAATTGTATGAGAAGCATAAATTGACCACAGAAACTTTATCCAGTTGATATAGTGCTAATTTGGCAGAAGTTTAGAAAACGTGAAGAATTTCTGTGATTACTAGCGATTGCAAATAAGAAGTCTACAGTTTGTTAACCAAACAATCAAATTTGGAGTAAGATGATTACATGGAAGGAAGAAAAAGTGAAGTAGATGTTACAGTATCATCTTTCAAGGTTTTATTTTCTCTCGAACAATGTCAGGAAGATGGATGCAAATGATGTCAATCATAAACTTGGCATATGCTATAGAAAGACAATATATTATGCAGGGAAAATGCACCTGAAGGTCAACATGGAAGAAATTCACTAACCAACCAAACAACAACAACATAACAATAACAGCAGCACTTAACATTTATTGAGTGCTTATGATGCACCCAGTTTATGCTAAATGTTTTACATGGATTATTTGACTTAATCCTCACAATAATCTTATGAGAGAAGCACTGCATTTTAAAAAACTGGTTTACAAATGAGGCTAAAATGCTAAGTAAATTGCCTACTGTCACACAGCTAGTAAATGTCAGAGTTGCAGCAGAAACCCAAATCTGACTCCTAAAGCCATGCTGTTAGCCACTACATATCCTCTTGAAAAATTCTTTAACAGAACAGTATATGCCAAAGCTACAGTATAAAAACTCTAAAATTATGAAACCATTTCATAATATGAATTAATGTCAATGAGTTTCACATATACCATTTGTTAACATCATTATTAAGAATTTCTGAACCTAATATGCCATGTCGACCTGGAGGGTTTATTTACAGGTCCTTTTGTTTTTTCAACTTATTTCAACTTACTTATTTACAGGTTCTTTTGTTCTTTTTGGTTTTACATATGAAAACTAATACTGTCACTTTGTATTACAGTTTATTTTTCTGTGTTCCTCACTAAAATGTGAGTTCCTGAAAGGCAGAGATTTTATCGGCATCCTTGGAACTGAGCACATAGTACACATTCAATAAATATTTACAGAGCTGAAAATGAAATTTATATTCTAGGCCTCGTTTTCATTAATTTAACTGTATATTCATTAGGAGGATTTTAAAAATCAGATTTTTTTAAAAAATCACCTATTAGAGCAAGATAAAGATTAAGATCATATTTATTAATTGCTACATCCAAAGACTCTTAGTAAAGAAGCAATCCATTAAACTATTTTGGGATAAGAATTAACAATCATAGCTCATTCTAATTTCTGAACATTCAGGGACATTAGCATCTTAAAAAATGTGATTTCACGTATTTTAACGTGTATCGTATTTTATTTTGACACACAAACTACTTGATTTCTTTAATCAAACTACCATGTAAAAAGAAATAAGAAATTTTCTCTCATTTCCTAGTTAAATAAACATTTTCACTTAACTACCAAACCCAATATGTGTTTTTGTTAATTTTGGAAAATGTTTTAAATACTTTTCATGTAATAACACTGTCTGGAACTATCTACTCAGGATACTGATTCCATGTTTTTCTTTTCTTTTTTATCTCTTTTATTTTTTAAAAAGTACAGTACAAACATTATTTGCATTTGTGATGTTAATATCTCTTAAATGTGCCAGTTGGCAAACCGTTTAAAATTTAACTACTACAATAATAAACAATGTCAAAAAAATAAATGTTTTGAGGTTTTGAAAAGCTTTCCAGATAACTCCTATGCTAAGCCTTAAGACACACTAGAGTGCTGTAAAATCAGAGTTGGAATCATGACCTTTATTAGGTTAAGAGAATTGGATCAAGGACATAGATGTATTTATTGTGAGAGGCCACCATTTTCCTCCTTTGTTGTTCAAAATATAACTCTTCTTTGGAGAAAATCTACCTTTTCAGTTAACTTCAACACAAAGGATGCAGCTACAAGGCCAGAATCTATCAACTATATTATTAGCATTATAAGCATTTAAATTTGTCTTAACTATATAGGTGAAAAGACAAACAGCAAAGCAAGAGTTAATTGAAACATTCCTCTTTAGAGCAACTGCCTTGAGGAGTGGGGGCTGGTGGATGGCGGGAGGAGGGAGTAAGGACGAGAGATGCAGAGTTAATCAGGGAGCAAATCCAAAGCCAGGCATGGATAGGCCTCACTAATGAGCCTCAAGTACCCTGCAGTGGTTTTCAAACTTAACTGGCTTCAAACGATGCCACCCCATGACAGAATGCAGCTAGCCATAAGAGGAGGGTGATTAGAATAAATGACTGGAGTAATTAACTCTGATGTGAAACCACCTGATTGGAAAAGAGAAGCCAAGAGCTATTTAGCTGATGGTCTTCCAGTAGAAAAAGGAAGCTTTCCCTTTCTCTTGTGTGGGTGTTCAGTTAGAACTCAACTCTTTCAAGTAGGTATTTGGTAGCACTAATGAAAAGCAGCTTTCATTCAAGGGCCTCTCAAGGGCCTTCCCATTCATTTTGAAAGGGGAAGAAAATAAAAGCTTCAAAGTAGAACTAATTTACTTTACTCCCCTACCTCTTAGTGAATTTTGCATTAGTGAAGTCTGCATTAGTATTTATGCTACCAATCTACCTCCAAATAATGTCATCAAATATCCCAAATTTTTATTTATGAAATAACCAGATAAAGACAAAACTTAAAAATTTCCTTCTTTAAAAATGTTTAAAAACATCCATGTACATACTGAATATACATATTTTTTATTTATCAATCACACTTTAAAAAGCTTAAAAATGGTTACATAGATAATTGTTGATCAGGGTCAATGCTTCTTTTATAAGTGCAACAGGAATTATTCTTCCTATGCAAGAGACCCTTGTAGAAAGGGAGAAGGTTATAAAGTACGAATGGGGTACATTTGTTTTTGAAGAGAAAGCCAAAAAATTGTTAAGGCAAGGAAAGAGAGTACCTATTTCCACAAAAAAAAGCTTTCTTGCAGTACAAATCAAGCCAAGGAATCCAATACACTTTCTAGTCTGCTTTATTTTACAAAGAGAGGAATTATAAAGACTGGGGGCATTACTACCTGCTGTTTTACAAGTAATCATCAATTCATTGGGCCAATGTTGTTCTGTACCTGCTGAGTTAATGTTCCTCGACACACCCCTTCCCCTAAAACAGGTTCACAAGCTGTCCAGTACCAACTACGGTATAGTAGCGCATGTAACTTAGCAAATGTTTAGGCCTAAACTTAGATTTATTTGACAGCTTTACACCTTTGGGCATGATATAATTAAATGTTTTGACAGCTAAACAGAAACTGTATAAATTTAAAAGCTATTAGGAGCTCAGCATCTAGGATCAAAATGAAGTAATTTGCTTATACCCTGAACCACTTTTAGCAATGCATTCCAGTAAAAAGCACAAAGACAGGAGTAAATAAATGTCGGTCCAAATGTTTTACCTCTTTCAAATTTCTTCTATGAAAAATATTCCCTTGATAAATATTGATAATGACTTTAATATCAACAAAGGGAATATAAGCAGATTTAAGATTACTAATATAACCTTTAAACTCTGTCTCAGACTATTTTATGTCATTTTAGAAGTGACAGTATTAAAAAGGCACAGACTAAGAAATAGTATATATATTTTTTCTATTGTTTTTAAGATTTACTTTTTTAAGTAATCTCTACACCCACTGTGGGGTTTGAACTTACAACCCTGAGATCAAGAGTTGCATGTTCTACCAAGTGAGCCAACCAGGCGTCCCAGTATATATTTTTAAAGATCACCAGTATATGCTATTTAAAAGAATTTAAAGCAACACAAAGAGAAGGAGTGTTTCCTCAAACTCAGCCATTAATAACTGAAGGGTTATCTTCATTCTCCAAGGTGCCAGGTTCCAGATGTTCATAGTATTCTGTGCTGCATGGTTCTCTCAGATGTCAATTTTCACTTCTTGGGGAAGTGAGAAATCACAAAAGTAAGTCAGTACTTACTTTCAGAAAAACCGCTATTCATTATCTAACCTGCAGAAAATGTTCCTATTAGTAGTACTACTCAAATACATAGATTAAAAACCTCTCTGAAAATGAAAAACAAGCAAAGTTGTCCATTAAACTATCATTTTAAAAACGAAAACTGATTTATTTCAACTATATTGCATCATGTTATCATTCTGGAAAGCACCTACAGAGTACTGGCTCATAGTCTAACAAAAAAGCTCATGTAAACAATATGTAAGTCAGACCATTACTGAAGCATTTGGACTCTATCAAATATATAAAAACATTTAAAATGTACTTTTCATTACATAATGACCTGAGGAGACACTGTACCCACACTAAAGGTAACAATGATAAGTTGTTTATTTAAACAAAAATCAATGAAATGTTTAGAAACCAGTTCACTTTCTCATGTGGTGTTTATATTTCACTTTATCATCCCTCTTGGAATGCCAGTTCTAAAGGAAGAAACTACTATGAACCAAATCCTGTTTAACTTACATATGCTGATGTCAAGTAATTTAAAAAACATTTTCTAAAAAGAGCTTCTTATGTACACACCTAAAAACATTACTGTATTATCTAATTGTTCTCTTCCTCTCACTCATGTTTACAGGATGGATGTCTTTCTGTGTAACATATTTGGATCCACTGGAACATAGCCTGAAAATGGATTTTTCCAAGTTTTAAATACCTGATAGTGCTAACTGTAGGGATAAGGTCCTGAAGATTCAGAAGCTGAGAGTTCCAATCTGGCTACTTCTTTTTAATGAATGAACCTTGAATTAGATCATTTAAACACTATTTATAAGACTCAATATTCCTAGTAGTTGGATAGCTACTTGAAGACTTAGTAAATTTAGACCCAAACAAGAGTATTACTTTAAATATAAAGTATAAAATAAGAAACTGATACCGTTAAAATACTATATATTAAGAATACATTGTTTTTTTAGAAACACTATCTCAGTATCTTTTTAGTTATTTCAATGTTTCTCTTCTCCAAGGACAGGTACTGAAAAATGTTATCAAATACACTTGACAAAGATGTATATATCCACCAGAACTTCTGATTAGAATGAGAAAGCCAGTGGCACTGATCAGATATAATTTAGCTATAAAAGCACAGAAACTAGTATGTTATCTTTTTATAGGTAAGAGAACTATGTTGAAAATGTTTAAAAACTGCTGTGGCAGCTCTAGGTATATAATGACTTTTAGTTGAGGCATACTGAACATATATAAAATATATTAATCTCATAGCCTTAAAATTCCAGTGATTATTAGATATATTGATTATATAATATATTGCTAAGAAATAAAAAGAGCTAAAATAATTATAACAAAATGCTTTATCATGCAGAATTTTAGTTTTATACTGACTGAAAGAGCTGTAGACTTTTTAGACACAGACTTTATTATGAACTGTCTGCATATTAAAAATGTATAAATGAAATAAATTGGTTATTCATAAAAAGTTTCACAGAGTCCAATTCTTCTGAATTACTTCCTGATTCAAAGATGTTGAAGTCTGTTTTTCCACACATTGCCTGTGATACCTTTAAAAGTACTATGAGGCAACATTTTAAAACTATTTTTTAAACTTTATTTATTTTGAGAGAGAGAGAGAGAGAGAGAGAAAATGAGTGCAAGAGTGTGGGGGAAGGGCAAAGAGGGAGAGAGAATCCCAAACAGCCTCTGCACTGTCAGCATAGAGCCAGATGAGGGGCTCAAACTCACAAACTGAGAGACCATGACTTGCTTGAGCCAAAACTAGGATTCAGACACTTAACCAACTGAGCCACCCAAGCACTCCAAATGAGGCAGCATTTTTAAACAAAAATTCTCAGGGCACTTAGGTGGTGTAGTCAGTTGAGTTTCTGATTCTTGATTTTGGCTCAGGTCATGATCCCAGTGATGTGGGATCGAGCCCGGCATCAGGCTCTGTGCTGAACATGGAGTCTCCTTAAGATTCTCTCTCCCTCTTCCCCACTCATGCTCTCTCTCTCAAAAAACAAAAACAAAAACAAAAACAAAAACAAAAACACAAAAAAACACAAAAAACAAAACAAAAACTCCACTATTAGCTCTGGAATTTTCTTACAAAACCCAATATCCATTCTACAGATTTGATGCTCACATTTTCTTTACATCTTCCCCTCTTTCTTATTTTTAGAACTGTCATTTAGTGTACTCTTCATGACTACTCCTATCCTCTTCTGTGTTTATGTTTGTTAACTATGATATTTCTATCTTAATACCTCCACTGTGATAACACTACCTTAAAACATAACTAAGTACATAAAAAATGAAGTTTAATGGAGTAACATTGTTTCGTGGAATACTGTTTGCCAGTTTCTTAAAAAGCTAAATATACTCTTAACATGTGACCCAGCAATTGCACTCCTTGGGTTGAAAATTTATGTCTACATGAAAGCTTGCACATGAATGTTTATAGCAATTTTATTAATTACTGCTAAAACTTAGAAGAAAACAAGATATCCTTCAGTAACTGAAGAGCTAAATAAACTGGTATATATATATACATGGAAATATTATTCTACAATAAAAATAAATTAGCCATCATATCAAGCCATGTAAAGACATGGAAGAACATTAAATGCATATTGCTAGGTGAAAGAAGCCAAGCTGAAAAGGCTATATACTATATGATTCTCGATATATGACATTCTGAAAAAAGAAAAACTAATAGAAATGATAAAGTGATCAGTGGTTGCCAGGAGTTTGGAGCAGTGGGAGTCGGAAGAATGAAAAGGTAGGACAAGGAGATTTTTAGGGCAGTGAAACTATTCTGTATGGTACTGTAATAGTAAAGATGTGTTATGTATTTGTCAAAGCCCACAGAATGTACAACAAAAAAGTGAACCTTAATGTAATATGGAATTTAGTTAATAATAATGTCTTGATATTGCTTATCAATTATAATAAACATACCACACTAATTCAAGATGTTAATAATAGAATGGGGGGACAGAGAGTAAGGGGTGTATAGAACTCTAAGTTTCCCTCCATTTTTCAAAAAGAAAAAAACTAAAACTGCTCTAAAAAATAAAGTCGATTAATTTTTTAAATGATGTTCATATGTCTGCCTCTTCCTTCGCTGAGCTATCTTAAAGACATGACTCACAGCCTATGCATCTTTGGTTCCCATGCCTAACACAGTTATTGGTACACGTCGGGGCTTTAATTGCTACTTTTTGAAGTGCAAGAAGGATGGTTGATCTACTTAAAGGATTCTCAGAGCCTTCATTCCCACCACGTGTACTTAGCGTGTACTAAGGCCTACAGTATGAGATGTGTTAATAGATACTAAATTCAGGATGCCTAGGTGGTTCAGTCGGTTGAGTATCTGAGTCTTGATGTTGGCTCAGGTCATGATCTCACAGCTATGGGGATCAAGCCCCACATCGGGCTCCATGCTTAGTATGGAGCCTGCTTGGGATTCACTCTCTCCCTCTCTCTCTGCCCCTCCTCTGCTCACACACTTCTCTCAAATTAAATAAACATTAAAAAATATTAAATTCATACTTTTCTTATGATTTACATTAGCATATCCCAGTATGAATATAATCTATCTCCTTTACAGAGTGAGTTGAGAAGTATGACCTGGCAAGCCACTAATTTATCTAATATTCACTATCTATTATTATGTTTAGAACACTGTGCTAGGCACACTGTGGGACAAAGATAAATGAATGAGGCATTTTGTACCTGCCCCAGATGAGTTTCCAGTCCAGTGAAGACACAGATGTGAAAACAACTATGTACAAAGACGTGTGGAGAGCAGAGACAGGAGAGCATAAAATGAGCTTAAGTAGTATTATAACCTTTCATATAAATGTACAAATAATATTAAAGAAATACCTCATTTTATATATTCATGAGATAAAAATACAATTTTCATTAATCAACACTCAAGATATCATAAAGCTTAAAACTTAAAATACTGCCTATTATCTCATTTCAATGTTTTATCAAATTATTCTTAAGCAAATTATGAACTGCCTTTATGAAGCATAAACCATTTCCTTCAACTATTTCAGCCTTTGTTTCATAGGTCTATTCCCTGTCATCATTCTTGATGGCTTCAGAATTCATACTAATGGTTCTTCTCTTGGAAGTCTTCCTTCTCTATTCACTGTAGTCACCTTTAAGCATTAATGTACTCTGACTTAATAACACAAGCAATTCAAATCTAAATGTCCTCAAATAACCATAACCTCTTTTCTGCCAGTTAATTTTTCTTTCAAACATGTCCTTTATCCTCACTTCTTGTAACTTTAGTTCTTAAATTACAAAGATGCATAAATAAAACAGCCAATAAGTATGTGCATAATTTGCATAACTATATAATTTGCATAAACTATATCAATTATTTTTCAAGCAACCTTATGTCTTCAAAGTAGATGTACCAAACAACAACCACATTTTCTTTCCATATGATGAAATATTACAGTAACAGGCTAACAAACCTGGATTCCAAGCCTGGCTAAAATGTTATAAAATGTTTGGCAACAGTTAAGTTCTTAAAGCTTAAATTTACTCATCTCTAAAATTAAAAATTAATACATTCTTCATAAAGTTATTACAAGAATTAAATTACATGCCTGGTACAGAGTAAGTTCTTTTTAGATGTCAGTTCTCTTTCCAGTTTTCCTTCTGTGGTGGTGAGCATTCGAAATGGTCCCTGATGATTCTTACCTCCTAGTATTCATGTTCTTGCTAATTCCATCCTACACTGAATACAGCTGACCTCTATAACCAATTGGATAGAGCAGAAATAACAAAGTGGGACTTTAGAGACTAACTGATAAAAGACACTGTGCCTCCAACCAGCCTCTATTTTTGACTGCTTGCTCTGGGGAAAGTCAGCTGCCATATGGTACAGTTATTCAAGCAGCTCTATGGAGAGATCCTTGTCCTAGGAAACTGAGGTCTCCTGCCAACTCATCAACAATGTGAGCAAGTCATCTCAGAAGCACATTTTCTAGCCCAGTCATACCTCTGGATGACTATATCTCGAATAAACATCTTCGCTACAATCTAAGGAGAGAGAGGCAGAACCACTTAGCTAAGCCCTTCCTGAATTCCTGATCCAACGGGACTATGCAAGATAATAAAGGCCTACTGTCCTTTTAGCTGTTAAATTTTGGAATAGCTTGTTACAAAGCAATAGATAACTAACACATCTTCTAGTTTACATTTTCCTCAGACCTCCTTGACCTATTTTAATCCATACCAGACCCCATGGTGGTTATTTTCAATTAGCTTTTTTCTAAGTAACCTAGACACTTAACCAACTTGACTCTTACCAAACCTACTTTGTTAACACTTCATCTTAGTAAATTCCATGATCTATTTTCCTAGTTTTTATACACAGGCTGCTGTATTTCATTACAGAAAAATCAAAACAGATACCAACAGTTTTACTGTAATCCAAGCTCTCTGTCTTCAGCTGAGCCTCAAATTCTACTCTGATTATTTTGTTTCTAGTTCACTAATATCATACTGCTTTCAGTGACTACTCTAAGTTACATACCTGCCTCACTTTCTCAGTTGATTATCTGGCCTTTGACTTCAAAAAGAGTACATTACTTTTTCTTGATTTTCTTCTCTGTTGCAAAATGTTTGTATTTCAATCTTGGCTCTCCTCTTTTCCCTGTGCTTTGGGGTAAGAAGTGCCCTCACATTTCCTAAAAATATGCTATGTGCCTGGTTTTTCAATTCTTCCCTTCTAAGTTATTTCTTCTCTGAGACTACTCCTATTCTGCTACCTAAAAAGAATCTTTCCCTTAACTCCTTTATATCCCAGAATCACCTCTTCTTTCATTGTATAGCACACCTTCAAAAGAAGCATATTCAGTCACTCCACAATCTCTTCACCCCTTCACTCCTCAACTCCTTGAAACTTAGATTTCACCACACTCTACTTAAATTTTCTGTTGAATGTCTGAAATGAATTTTTTGTCCCTCTGTGAAACTGAACTATTGTGGCAGAGATTTTTTTGTCATCTAGTATCCACTCTTATTTAGTAACAAAAATTTAAGCCAGAAACACATTCACCACTCTTCCTTCTAAGGTGATGAGGCCATGTTATCAAGTTATGGTGAAAGTGATATGAACACTGGTAATTTGTTCCACTTTTGGGTATCTCAGCTCAAAACAAATGGGCATGTTTCCTTTCTACCTTTCTAGTGGCTGGGAAGCAAAGCAAACTAGACCCACCTTGGGCCCAGATATGGAAGTCACCTGCTATAACTGGCAAATGTGCTCTTCTACTTTAGACTCCTTTCCTATGTACATAAGAAAACAGTAAGGAGACCCTAAATAATATTACCAGTAACAAATCAAAACTATAGAGTTCTTAAGTAATGAAAGGGAATAATAAGACTCTAAGATACAGTGTGTTAAACATAACAGAAAACAACTTAGCCTGTAGTATAACTAATACACTTGGTATACTGCTCAGAGTCCTAGCAGAAAACAGATGGTACAATCAGATGGAATGCTGATGAAAGTTCAACTCATTACAGGGTCAAGGGAACCAAAACGACACTCTGAGGAACCTGCAGACTCATAACAATGAGAAGGGATTACAACCCATAGGCCTGAAGGAGAAAAGGGAGGAATTACTACTACTAGAGACTGCTGAGTAGTGAATACAGAAGGGAAACAACCTGTGTGTAGCAGTAGCTGTAGAAGGTCTACAGTCTAGAAGTGGTAGTGTTGGGAAATAAGGTTGCCTCTTTCTTTCCCTGCTCTCCTATCTATTACCTGTCATTTGCAATCCTTAGTGATCAGCCCTCTGGGGCAAAAAGGAGAGCAGAGAAGGGAGAATGACATGGAGGAGGACAAGGGGGAAAGATAAGAAGTTTATCTACTAACAAGTTAAAAGCATAGTATCACATCAGGATTTGGTATTTTTGACCCATTCTGAAGCACATTTTTTAATGTCCAGTTCCTCTTGAAAAACCCTCTCCTTTCTTACGTTGAACACCATACTTTCTTACCTCTCCAGCTGCCATGGATTCTTTTTTTGTGGGTTCCACTCTCTCTTCTTGCGCTCAGAAGGAAATTATTTCCCAGGGCTCGTCCCTGGATTTCTTGCCTCTATGCCAAATATTACATAAGGTAAAGTCATAAACTCCCTCTACCTTCAACTATCATTCAATATAGATGCACACCAAATCTCTACCTCCAACACTGCTCTCTCTCCTAACTGCTACACCAAAGGCAGCATGCTTAAATATTTATGAAAAGTAGGTAGGTAAAAAATAAATTAATAAGGCACTCTGGATATAAAACAGTAGAAAGAGCAGAAAACTAGAGAGATATGCCTATTTATAGGTGTGGCCATCACTTAGCTCTAATTGATGGCACCATGCAGTAATGTAGTTCCAGGGCAGTCAGATATTCTACTTTTAAAGAAAAGCTAGAAATCTAAACATGGGAAAGGAAGGGATCTATATTCTTTTTTCTTTTTAATGCTGGCAACCAAGTCCTTTTATTAAAATATCAGGTTGCTTTTTCAGAAATAAACTTGAAAGCCCTCTTACTGTAAAACACCCAGAAATGCTAAATAAAATCAAATATGCTTTCATAAAACTTTGTTTTGAAATAATCTGACTTACAGAAAAATTACATAAAATAGTACATTTGCTGTATACCCCTCACCCAACTTTTACAAATGGTAACAACTTATGTAACTAAACAATATCAAAACCAGATAATCTGTGTTGGTACCACACTTAACTAATATGCAGAGATGAGGTGACTTTTACCATTTCACCATTTTCCCCAATGCCCTTTTTCTGTTCTAGGACCAAAGAGAGAATCCCATATTGCATTAGTTCCTGTGCGCATCAATTATGAAGGAAAAAATAACAAATAAGCTTTTAAATGAAAACTGAGTTAGAAAGGAAACAGCAAAAGAAATCCCCAGGAGTCACAAACAATTAACAACAATAAAATGAGAAAACTGTATTAGCAAGTTACAAACAGGTAAAGGTAACCCCTGCGTCTTTTCTTCCGGTCTCAGTCACTGAGGAGCTTGGTTTTAATGCCCATGCAGAAAGAATAGAGGATGCCTTGGTTCTCCTTTTCTACTGGTGAGGAAAAAAGGAGATGGAAATGAGGTATTTTCACACATAAAGCTGGAACCCACAAAAGAGTCATACACCAAGAAAAAGGGGAACCAGAAAAAACATCTACCAACAAAAGGATATAGGGACAAATTTATCTGTCTTCATTTGGGCGTAGAGTAGGAAAGCTTTCCCTAGGAATTCGTATCTACAGGTCTGTCCCTTAAATAGACATGGGACTTAAAAATATAACGAAGTGGTCTGAAAGTTACATACAAATTGGTCCTAGGGGGTGATACAAAGAAGAGGCAAAAGCAAAACACTCCAGAGAGTCATAGTATCAATCAAGGATTCTAATGGGTAATGGCTCTCCTAAAGATGAACACACAATCCAAAATTACCAAATACATGAGAAAATAGACTGTCATAAGTAAGAGTTATCAAACAACACAAATGTAATAAGGTAATAGTAATATTGAATAGGGCTCTTAAAGTAACTGTTTTAAGCTATTAAAAGCATACAACGAATGAGACTTTAAGATGATTTTTTAAAGTTGATTTGAAAAAGAACCAAAGAAATATTAGGGAAAAAAAAGTCACTAAACTTATAGCAGACTGCTTAAACGGATTTAAAATAGGAAATTACAAAAACAGAGCACAGAAATACTAAAATGGGAAATATAAAAGAGAGGTTTTTTTAGTCATGGAAGATAGAATGAGAAGGTCCAACATGCATCTAAAAGGAATTCTATCAAGGATAAATTGAGAGAATGGGGAGTAGACAGTGTCAAAATGATAATTCCTGAAAACTTACCAGAATGTACATAAGACATAAATCTTTATTTAGGATACAAAATAAATCCCAAGCAGAATATAAAAATAAATCCAGGGTAGCCTGGGTGGCTCAGTCAGTTGAGTGTCCAACTTTGGCCCAGGTCACGATCTCATGGATCATGGGTTTGAGCCCCACGTCGAGCTCTGTGCTGACAGTTCAGAGCCTGGAGCCTGCTTTGGATTCTGTCTCCCTCTCTCTTTGCCCTTCCCTGGCTCATACTCTATGTCTCTCACTTTCTCTCAGAAATAAACATTAAAAATTTTAAAAAATTATTAAAAATAAATCCATATTTAGACACATTATCATAAAACTGCAAAATACTGGACAATTGGAAAAATGTTACAAGCAACCCAAAAAGGAATAGCTGATAGATTTCTTAACAGTAAGAACAAAAATGATAATGATATCTTCTAAATGCTAGGACAGAGAATAGTCAACCTATTAGCCAAAGAGTAAGAATAAAAAAAAATCATTTTAGATGAAAAACACCATGTGAAAACCATTTCTGCAGGTTTATACTGCCCATAGGCTACCAAAAATTTACAAATTCTGCTCTATCTCTAGAACTTAAATTGTCAGGCTTTCTCCACCTAGGTGTTGTACCAACAACTAAAACTCAACCTGTCTAAGGATGAACATGACTGTATTTTCAAAACCTTTTCCTTTTCTAGACTTCCCAATTGTGTTAAATTCACCGTCATCTTCCAGTCACCTAAAGTCAAAACTTTAAAATACCATTTAACTTCTATTCAGATACAAAATCCTACAAAATTACCTATATATTTGTCTTCTGTGCCACACATTCCCAATGTCACCATTCTGCCTCAGTCTCATATTATCTGGACATAAAAGCCTCCTAAATTGATTTCATAACTGTTGAAGTTGTCCTTCATTCAATCCTATATGATGCTACTAGAGTAAACTTCCTAAATTGGAAATTCAGTCATACCACTCTTCTCCACAAAATTCTTAAATGCTCCTCTGCTCAGAGTCAATCCAACTCCTTATCATTGCATTTAAGTCCTTTTGAATATGTGACCTCAAACCCCTTTATGGTGTTAAGTCGCAACTACTCTCTTTTCTTCATTAGTCAGATTGGATTGCTGTTAGCCAAAATAACATCTCTCTTGTGTGTCTCTGTACATGTTCTTTCATTTATTGGAATTCAATTAAAATAAAAACTTAACAGATAGCTGCAGAAGGTCTCCTATGTGTAAGCAGCTAGAAGTGGGGATGGGGTAGAAACAAACTATTCACTTATGCATACCTAGTTCTTAGTCTGAGTCTCATGAGAGAATGCCCTCAAATTTCCTCTTCCTTCATTCTTTCCCTTATTCAACACACACACACACACACACACACACACACACACACACACACACACATTTCCACCTGTCAACTAAAGTGTTTACACAGCAGCCAGATAATCATCCCTGAGGGAAATGTAGAGGGGCTTACTGCATTTCAGGGATAGCGGAGCAAAATAACAATAGTACTCCAGATTCTCGTAGACTGAGGGTCATATTAATAATATACTGATGACCCTGAGATATCAAATAGACTGTTAAAAAAGAGAATATCATTATCATATTATTTTTACCAAAGAAGTAAATATGTGATTTGAGTTAGCTGATCATAAAATTAAACAAAATATTCCACTTCCCTTGCATATTTCTAAATTATTCATTATTCAAACTAGATATATTTGTGTATGAAACTAGAAATGCTGTTCTCACATGGTGGTTCTAAATTACTCAGAAGTCTACTTTAGAAAAGACAGTTTTGAGATGGCTTTCAAAATACAGAACATATATGATTCAATGAAATTAGTGGTAAATTCTCTCAGTTTGATGGCGCAGTGTAAAAAATGCATTAAAATGAAAGGTTTGTTCACTCTGTAAATGAACAATGATATGTGAATAAGCAATTGTGAAATTTAAAAAGCAGGGATTCAGAGCAGGAAAGGAAATTAAGAGTTCTCCCATCTTTGGCTAAATGTTTAAGGTCAGCTAGAAATTTAACCACTGTAATCTTGTGATTTTTATAGATTTTTCATTGTTGGCTTTTTGGAAGAATTGGTTTTATATTTGTTCGATGCTAACTATGCTTTATTTTTTTTAATGTTTATTTATTTTGAGAGAGAGAGCAAGCAAGCAGGGGAGATGCAAAGAGAGGGAGAGATAGAGAATCCCAAGGATGTTCCACACTGTCAGCCCAGAGCCTAATGCAGGGCTTGAACCCACGAACTGTGAGATCATAACTTGAGCCAAAACTGAGAGTAGGATGCCTAGCTGAGTGAGCCACCCAGGTGCCCCAGGGCTAACTATGCTTTAGATAGGCCTTGGCAAACTTTTTCTATAAAAGTCCAGATAGTAAATAGTTTGGGCTTTGCCATTTGATCACTATCACAATTACAACTCTGTTACTGTAGCCCAGGGGCAGCCATAGACAATATAAACAAATAAACATGGTGGCTGTGTTCCAATAAAAGTTTATTTACAAAAACAGGCAGCAGGCTGGATGTGGCCCATCATGGGCCATAGTTTGCTGATCCCTGCTTTAGACTCATAAAAATAGCTTTAAATAAATTAGTTGAATTTTGATCTTTTCTCTACTGAAAGAAGGTGATTAGGTAGAGAATTCAAACTAAGAACCCAAAGTTCTACAGTTGGCCCTAATGTCTCAAGAAATATGACTTCTATCTGGTCCCCAGTGGTATTTTCCTTTTCTCTTCCTTGGCATATGGGACTGCCTTAGAAGACTTCCAATCTGAAAGAGAACAGTTTCTTCCTCGGTAGGACCAGAAATCCAGTCTATCATCAGCTCTAACTTAGAGATTTTTTAAGAATCAAAAGATTCCTCCAAAACGAACTGTGACAAATAGGCAAGTAGCTTATTTTTAGTAAACACTAATTTCCTTAAAATAGGAGTAATATATCTAGAGAGGGAGAATAAAATGATATAGGCATGAAAGCATGTCTAAAATAACAGATGACATATAGTAGGTATTCAACAATAACCATCCTCTTCTGGTGTGCCACTTAACCTCCTTAGCTACAAAAATTCTCTGACCCTAAGTTGATTCATTTATTCTACCACTACGCATTCATTTAGTGTGAGGGGTCCCCGTACATATCAGGGGTTGTGCTAAAAACTGGGGACATAGCAGTGAAAAACACTGACGAAGTCTCTGTTCTCATTTTTTGTGGGAAGACTGACATTAACATACAAACTATTCAATGAAATTATGTCAAACAGTAATTAATGCTACAGACAAAGTGATGTGATACACAGTAACTGACAATTTTGAATACAATGAGCAGGAAAAGTTCCTCTAGAAAGGTGACATATGACTTGAGATTTAAAGGATAAAAAATCAGCTAGTCAAAGCAGTTGAGGAAAGAGTATTCTAGATGGGCTGAACAAGTACAAAAATCTAGAAAGGTTCTGGCACATTCAATATCAGAAAGGAAGTTAGGACTCATCTGGGACTGTTACTGCCAATGTTAGCCATTATTCGATTCTGTTCATGCCAGGCAACAGTGCCCCTCTCTGCTCTGCTACTTCAGCCATTTTACATTTCCACCAACTGTGGAGAAGAGCGCCAATTTCTCTACATCCTCATGAGGACTTGTCTTTTTTTTTTCCTGGTTCACCTGAAATTTATTGCCCAAATCTCTGCTCCTCTTGAATTTTTTTATAGTTTCACTAGCGCTAATAACTTTTATTTTAAAAAAATAACTTTTATTCTATTCTTTCTTAAACCACAATACAAAACTCCACTGTCAAGTTCATTAATAGCCTATACACTGTATAATCCTGTAGTCAATACTTAATCTTTATTTTACTCAACTCCATAATTCAATACAGATAACCCCCCTCCCCTTCTTTATTAATTTATTTTTAATGCTAGTATAATTAACATACAAGGTTACACTAGTCTCAGTGGTACAATGTAGTGACTGAACAATTCTATACATTACTAAGTGCTTATCACGATAAGTGTACTCTTAATCTCCTTCACCTATTTCACCCATGCCTCTACCCACCTCCCTTCTAGTAACCACCAATTTGTTCTATTTGGTTAAGTGTATGTGTTTTAGTTTGTCTCTTTTTCCTTTTTTCATTTGTTTTGTTTCCACATATGAGTGAAATCATATATGGTACTTGTCTTTCTCTGACTTATTTCACTTAGCATAATACCTTTTAGATGCATCTATGTTGTTAGGACTTGTCTTTTCTAATTTTGATACTCATTCTAACAGGTATGAAATGATATTTCATTATAGTTTGATTTGAATTTCCCTGTTGAGTAATGATGCTGAGAATATTTTCACACATGTTGGCCATTTGTTAGTGTGAAGTTTTCTTTGGAGAAATGTCTAAGTCTTTAGCACATTTTTAAAACTAGGTTATTAGGTTTCTTTTGTTACTGAATTACTGGAGTTCCTTACATATTTTGGAAATTAAGCCTTTATCTGAAATATGGTTTGAAAATATCTTCCTGGGGCATCTGGGTGGCTCAGTCAGTTGAGCATCTGACTTCAGCTCAGGTCATGATCTCCTGGTTCGTGGGCTTGAGCCCCGAGCCCCACGTAGGGCTCTGTGCTGAATGCTTGCTTAGAGCCTGGAGCCTGCTTTTCGGATTCTGTGTTTCCTTCTCTCTCTGCCACCCCCCACTCGTGCTCTGACTCACTCTGTCTCTCAAAAATAAATAAATGTAAAAAAAAATTTTAAAGAAAATATATTCTCATTTCATAGGTTGCCTTTTATCAATTGTTTTCTTTGCTGTGCACTTTCTAGTATAATATAGGCCCACTTGCCTATTTTTGTATTTGTTGCCTGTGCTTTTGGTATCATATCCATAAAATCATTGCCAAGACCAATGTCATGAAGGTTTTCCATGATGTTTTCTTCTAGGAGTTTTATGGATACAGGTGTTATGTTTAAATCTTCCCATTTTGAGTTGATGTTTGCATATGGTATAGGATAAGTGTTCAATTTCATTCAAAACATGTGAGTATTAGTTTTCTCCGTACTATTCGTTTAAGGGACTATCCTTTCCCATCTGTATATTCTTGGCACTCTTGTTGAAGATCAGCTCATCATATATACATGTATTTATTTCTGGGTTCTCCATTCTGTTCCATTGGTCTATATGTCTGTTTTATGCCAGTATCATAATATTTTAATTACTGTAGCTTTGTAACATATTTTGAAATCAGTGAGCATGAAGCCTCCAGGTTTGTTCTCCTTAAGACGGTTTTGACTATTCAGGGTCTTTTGTTCTTCCATATCAATTTAAGATTTTTTTTCTATTTCTGGAAAAAATTATATTAGATTTTTGATAAGAGATTATACTGAATTTGTAGATTGCTTTGGGTAGTATGAGCATTTTAACAATATTAAGTCTTCAAATCCATGAACATATGATGTCTTGCCATTTGTTTGTGCCTAATTTCTTTCATCAATATTTTGTAGTTTGCAGCATATAAGTTTTTCCTCTCCTTAAATTTATTCCTAAGTATTTTATTGTTTTTTTTTTGGTGCTATTATAAATGCAATTGCTCTTCTAATTTCCTTTTCAAATAGTTCATTGTCAGTGTATAAAAAAGAACACTTTATTGAAATCATCGATTAGTTCTAACAGTTTGTGTGTGTCTTTAGGATTTCTGTATATTAGACCATGTTATCTACAAATAAGGACGCTTTTACTTTTAGCTTTCTGATTTGGATGACTTTTATTTCTTTTTCTTGTCTAATTACTCTGGCTAGGACTTCTAGACCATTATTTATTATAAAACCACTAACCTATAATACTTATTCTATCTACAACAAAGGATTTTTCCTAAAGTCAAATAAGATGTATACAAATTACATTGAAAATTATGAAGTACTATAATATGAAATTAGAAAGAAAGGGTCATGGCATAGGATTCTGGAAATGCAATTTTGAATTTTTGCTACTTATTAATTGTGTAACCTTGCCAATCAACCTTTCTGAATTTCTAGAAAATTAGGAATATCTTCATTACCAGCCTCCAAGGACATTATGAGGCTCAAATGACTAAGAAGTGAAAGCTATTTATAAATGTTAAATATATACAAATTTAAGTTATTATTATTATGCATTCTTCGGCCATAATTGCTAAATCTCAAACCTAAAATACTATTACTATTAATAATTTGGTAGGAATAAAATCTGTTTAGGCTACTTTTTATTGGTTAAAGTTGCTATTAAAGATCATTAGGCCTTTAAGCAGAAACATTGGTGGCTTTAGTAAAAGTACTTTAAACACTTTAGTGTTAAGTATTTTAAAATAGTCTACCAATATGCAGACAACAGAACAACTAGTTAGCTCATGCTGTTTTGCACGTGGAACCCCAGGTCCATAATCAACCATTCAGGGTGTCACTCATAAACTATGCAGTACCCAGTGAACATGTCTACCAAGTAAATTAAAGAATTCATAAACAATGCAGCATCTGATGCAGACTATGACTTTGCAGCCTATTGAAACAGAGGATTATTTCAATCCTCAAAGTGGGAGAGGAAAAAGTCATATCTCTTAACAAACAGTATGTCAAGTCTATATAAGACCTGCAGTTTTTTTGTGTTTGTTTTGTTTTTAAGAAAGAGTGCATATAGGGGAGGGGCAGAGAGAGAGGAAGACAGAATCCCAAGCAGTCTCCTCTGAGCTGTCAGCACAGAGCCCAATGCGGGGCTCAAACTCAAGAACTGTGAGATCCTGAGCCCAAGTTAAGAGCCAGATGCTTAACTAACTGAGCCAGCCAGGTGCCCCAAGACCTGCAGTTTTCAATAAGACACATGCCCACTTAGGAGGTCATAGGTCAGGTTTTATAATGTAATACACTATAAATAACATAAGTAACTAATCATGATTATAAACCAATGCCCGATTGATAGGAACTTGGAGTCTATCCTATCTGCTTTAAATATTTGTTCTACACTAATTTAAAAGTGCCTTATCCTTGGGGCACCTGGCAGGCTCAGTCAGTTAAGCATCTGACTCTTGGTTTTGGCTCAGGTCACGATCTCATGGTTTATGAGTTTGATCCCTGCATTGGGCTCCACGCTGACAGCATGGAGCCTGCTTGGGATTCTCTCTTTCTCCCTCTTTCTCTGCCTCTCCCCCACTCATGCTCTCTCTCTCTCTCTCTCAAAATAAATAAATAAAAACTTAAAAAAATTAACAAAGTGCCTTATCCTTGTTGGTCCCCATGGGCATAATAAGTAGAATCTGTATTTGGCCACTTGAGAATTACCTGAATTAAAAAAATGTAAGACCATATCTTCCTAAATTTCACATATCTTGCCATCATTCTGAATAACATATTCCAAATCATGGCAATCATTAGAAATAACAAGATGTTTTACTATTAGTACAAACCCTCACTTCTGATGTATAAGTGATTGATTATAAGCTACATGTCCAGTTTGCTTTTTGAACTCCATTGAACACTGATCCTCTCATTAAGGCAGGAAATATTATTAATTTTTTTCTCATTTACTGTTCTCTGCTTGACTGATCAGTGATCCCTAAAAGGTACATAATAATAACTGCTGCTTTTCATAGATTGATGATAGTCATTCACATCCTCTAGTTCTTCTGTACCTGAGTAAATCATATTTCCAGATGAAAACAAAACACACTTTTATTAATGGCTTTTATTATTTTTCAAAGTGCTATAGTTTCAAAGTTCTCAACTGTCTAAAGAATGTACATGAACGTAAACTCCCCAGATCAATTTTCTAACAAAGAAGTCCAGATACTAAAAATAACTTCAAGATGTGGAATGCTGGGAAATATCAGGAGCAGACAAGGCTACTTATGTGCAACCATCAGAGACAGGGAGACTGATTTTGAACAAATCTAGTAGGCTGCCTTATGGACAGGGAGCAAAGAGGCAGAAGCATTCTGGTAAACAGAACTTACAGCCACATCCAAAGGGAAGTTTAACATACATGTAATGTAGGAAAAACCTGCCATATCTACTACATATGCATATTCTACATTTCTACAGAAAAAACACTGCAATATGATGAAAGCAATAGCACAAATATCTTCAAACAGAATGACAATATGTTACAAATATGACTAGTATGTACCTGATCTGACCAATTACTTAGACAATAAAATAATATGCTAGATTCAGAATATAAAATTCACTAAAATAAGCTTACTTATTCTTATTAATTATATACTAATAATTTCCCATATATTATTAATTTAGCCATTAATAAAACATACTAATAGTAAACCACTACATAAAAGTAAATATTGGAACAAAATGTATCATTAATGCCTATATATAATAATTCCATAAATGAAAATATCACTAGAAGCTAAAAACTTAAATATCAAGTTCATAGTATAAAAAGAAAGGTTGTTCTTTGCCTAAGATGGATAGAAGATGGTAGTAATGAGTGTACTGTTACAGGTCCAATCCTAGAGTTGCACACAGAGAAAAGTACATTTATTTCATAGTCAAGACAGGCCTCTGATCTCAGCAAAGAAAGTGACACATCCATGCTATTAGTTGAAAAAGGAATTAGGTTGGAGATGTTCCAAACAAAAACACCCAAAATAAACAAAAAAACCCTCCAAAACTATCATTACTACTGGGACTATAACTCATACCATATGCCCTGATGATGAATGAGCAGTGCCATTTTCCTTGTAAATAACATCTTCAGGTGCACTATTTTAACCATTTTATTATGCTGGACTTCTTGGCTTTGTTTTCTAACACTATCAACATATCACTGGTTGTTATGTTGCTAAGGTCGTATTCATGAAATCAAATAAAAAGTAAACCAGGAAATCTAGGCACAAAAAAACCCCAAATAATTAAGGATCTCAACAAATCACTTGTCAATGACACAACTTAATTCTACTCATAATATTTCCAAAGTACTTGTAAATTAACTCTTAGCAAAGTTAGAGTTTTCCTTTCCTGTTAATCATTACTTTCCCCTTGAAATAAATGCAAAATTAAAATATTCCAAATATGGCAGGAGATTTGAAACCCATCTACCTCAGGATCACCTGGGAAGTTAGAAAATTATTTCAAGGCCTATTCCTCAAACTTAGGGAATCAATTTTAGCAAGGATGGTGTGAGATCCTTGTATCCACGTTTTAAAGAAATTCTTAAACACTAAAAGTTTGAGAACTATTTGCTAAAAAGAAAATTTCCATTTTATATAGAATGTACACATTAGCAATACAAAAAGAAAAGAAGCCATATTTTCATTATTTTCTATTTCTTCATTTTTCTTACATACATTTTAACACTACTCTTTAGGAAAATAGCTTGACAAGCTAAATTTAAGTGGCCTTATTCTCACAGACTCTTCTAAAGGAACCTATATGATTTGTGTTTAGCTCTAAAGCTCCTGAGTTTTTCTAAGACAACTTAAATCCTTTCATACAATTTGTTTTTATTTTTTAGAGAGAGAGAGAGAGAGTGAGAGGAAGCATGTGTGAATGCAGGGGGCGGGGGGCACAAAAAGAGAGAGAATGAATCTTAAGCAGGCTCCATGCTCAGCACAGAGCCCAATGTGGGGCTTGATCCCACAATCCTGGGATCATGACCTGAGCTGAATTCAAGAGTTGCACGATTAACCACCTGATTAACCAGGTGCCCCCCCACTTCATACAATTTTTGAATGAAAATGACAACTGGTGTGCTACTTCACAGAATTCACTTTTGAAGTATACAGTTCTGTGGGTTTTAGTTCATTCACAAAGCTGTACAACCACCATCACAAATTTTCATTTCATTTTGATCAAACCAAAAGGACATCCCATATACATTAGCACTCAATCTCAATTTTCCAACCTCTACCACTTGGCAACCACTAATCTACTTTGTGTTTCTATGGATTTGCTTATTCTGGATATTTCATATAAGTGGAAGCATATGATATATGGCCTTTTGTTCCTGGATTCTTTCACTTAGCATCATGTTTTCATGGGTCATCCTTGGAGTAGCATTTAGCAGTACTTCATTCCTTTTTATGGCTGAATAATATTAATTGATATGGATATACAATATTTTGTTAATCCATTCATCAGTGATAAACGTCTGGGTTGTTTCTACTGTTTAGCTGTTAAGAATGATGCTTCTATGAGTATTAATGCATATATTTTTGTGTGGACAGTAGAAAGGAGTATTGCATGCAGAAATTGGACAGTATTGCTCAAGAAAGTTATACTGTTCTTTAAAAATACATTTGCTAATGTCACCAAAGGAAAAATTACTTTAAAAATTACTTTTCCAGTCAATTTTCTAAGGGTAACTTAAATTTTTTTTTCAAAGGCATGAAACACTTAGATAATTTGTAGAAGTTTTGCCATGCAGGTATGATACTTTGTGTGACTTAAGTGTCCCAGGGCTCTGTATATGAACAAAAGGTATGAGGAACCGAGAGCATCACTGCTATATTCTTAGTACTTTCAGCACAAAACAAGCCTAACAAAATGGAAGTAGCAACTTCCTGAGGGTAGAACTTCTCAAATGTGCTTATATTAGAGCAAGACACTCTCAAAAATAATTTCTGAATTCTGAAATGGTCAGTACCCACCTATCTCCCACAGGGGTGATGGAAAGAGGGTACCTGTAGCTTTACAGTCTGGCAGGGGTCGTATGTGCACCTTTAAAAAGTATATTCAGTTTGTTACAAGGTATCTATTGTTTCCTTAACACAAACATTAAGAACAGTGGTGCAGTTTTTACACCTATTTAAAAGGCTATAAAACACTATATGTAAAACTTACTTTCCTTAAGAGCTATAAACTCAGAAGTTTTACTTAGGAATGTAATAAATAGACGTCCCTCTCCTTTCCTGCTCCTCCTTTCCCCTTGTCTCAGCAAAGAAACAGAGTGGTTGAGGCTCATACCTAAGGTTCTGAAAAGGTAAATAAATCACTTCTTATAGGTTGATGCTTCCTTTAAACACAAACCCAATATTAGACCTTACAAATTAAATAAAAACACATGTAAGGTCTTATGAGAATAAAGATATTCTGTACCTTTACAATGCAGATTTACATGCAGAGTAAGAGTAAAACAATATATATTTTGGTTAAATAGGGTTATAGAAAAAGAATATATAATTGGTTAATTTATAAAACACAAACTTCATCTGAAGTTTTATTTTTTTTTCCTACAGTAAAGCATTAAAATAAAGGGGAATGAAGGTAGAATAGATAAGGGCTTTAAATGACTTATTCAGGTCTATTATTATCAATATGAGTTTTCATGTTTCTATTTCACAGTCATTTAAAATTGTCCTACAGACTTGTCAGCAGTTAATGACTAAAGTCTGCAGAACACTGTTATTCTGGGTCCCAAATTAACAGGTATTATCTTTGTTTTCTAATCTTTGGATCAGTAGTCTTAGATTATAAATTTCTAGAGGCATTTACAAACCATTGCTTGAAAAATGAAAAGCTAACATTCATAGAATATTCAGAAGGGAGTTACTTTGAAAAATAACTCAAACCGTACATTCAAATCATTTTAGGCAAAAACAAACAACAAAAATAGCTAAATGGCTTTCTTTTCCTTATAAAACATTTGCTGGTAATTCTTTCTACCTTTTCCCATATTATATATTGACTTGAACAAGTAGACCTATGTAAATACAAAATCTACAACTCTGCATATAAAAGAAAAAAAAAGAAAATTACCATGAACTTATATTACAGAGCCTGCATCATAGACATACAGTGGCCAGTAGACTAAGGTATTAAACAAAACACCTCTTTTTTTTTTCGAGGGTTTAACCAGTTAAAATATGTGGCAAACTTTAAAAATTTTTAGCATTTACTATACTTTTATTTTCTACTACAAATATTTGCCTGTGGCATCTACTAAAGAAAAAAAATCATCAGGAAGAGTAAGAAAAAGAAAGGGGAGTCAAGGAAATGGATAGGGAGGAAAAAGAGAAAAGAAGATGGATAGACACAGGAAAGAGGGAAGAGGAGGCAAATTGGCTTAGTCAAGCTCTCTCGGGACAGTGTGCTGAGTTACCAGACCAGAAATGAGGGGTTGAAAGCTACTACTGATAACTGGTGGAGGCTGAAAGTGCTACTTAAGTGCTTGGTGTCTGTTGAAAAAAGAGGGAGGAGAGGTTTGAGACTGTGGATGCCAAGTGCATTCCCAGCCAGCAGAGTAAAAAGGAAGCATTAACAGCAGCCTCAGGGGAAGCTAAGCATTCTATCCCACGAGCCAGAGGGCAAATGTGGCAATAGCTGTGAGTAGCAGCTGGATAGAGGGATAAAGAAATAAAGAAGCCACAGGAAAACTGGCAGTTATAGACATATAAAGCAGACTAGGCCTAGTCTTGATATCTGGATGAACAAACTGCCTGGAAAGAACACTGCCATCTTTCTGCTGCCAGTGGGTTACTAAACAACCAGGATGCAATGACTTCAGATTTAGTTTGCCAAACTATGCTAAGTATGGATTTAACTCTGTGAAACAGTAGCTCTAGTGAAGAGATTTAACTAAGATACTCAGTTTTCTAATAATCAAAATGAGAAGTCTCCTTATCTAAATACTACTCTAAATTATTTAAAATGAAGAAAAATACTTAAAATACCTATTTCTAGCACTTATTAATATTTTCTAAATATGATTTCATAGAGCATAGGTTTAACAAAATAAAAGCATACATACCAATATTCCCATATGATACTCAAGAGAAGTGGAAAATTGGAAACATGAATTTTCCTAAAGAAATCTATGAAATAATATTCTCCTGTTATTTTCATTCACACTGTACTAAACACACACACATACACACACACACAAACACACAAACACACACCCCTCAAAGTCCTGTCAGAAGGCAATCTACATTACCTCTGCATTGTTCCAGAACACAAGGTAAAACACCACAGAGTTCTTGTTTTAAATAAGTATCTGCTCAATATTTTGGTATAATATCCAAAGATAAGATTTACCAAACACATTTTTCAAATTACTAGGCCTGATATATTGGATAAACTACAATTTGTATTGGTTCAATAAATTCCTTTCGTCTGAGTAAGTCAATTCTCTCTTCTTTTCATCAGGATTAAGCCAATTAGATTGATGTTTATAAAAAAAAAAAGTAAGATCCTAGCCCTAGAAGAATTTAACACGTTTAAGAACATCAAATAGAAAAGTAAGAAACATCAATTAAGTTGTAGGAATTCCTATAGAATACCTAAATTCTATAGCAATTCAACGAGGGAGAAGAGCTGCAGTAAGGGAGTAAGTTCCTCAAGGAAGTAAAATTTAAGATAGTCCCTAAAGCGAATATGAAATTTGAGTAAAAATTATTTGGAAGGCAAGATGAAAATAATGTTAATATAAGAGGAAGTAATAAAGCAACTATATTCTATAGAGTTATCACTAGAAAATTAGATTTGACAGCTATTTGCAACCAGCTTACAGGAAGTACAGAAGCTTTTAAAGAATCATGATGCTAAAGTAGAATTGAGAGTCTCGGAGGCGTAGTGGGGGGAGGGTCTTAGTGTACTCAGGTTATCATAACAAACTACTATAGACTCAGTGGCTTAAACAAAACCAGAAATTTATTTTCTCAAAGTTCAGGAGGATGGAAAGACCAAGATCAAGGTTTTGGCAGGGTTTAGGTTCTGATGAGAGCTCTCTTCCTCTTCACCTATTATCCCCATCACCTCCACACCTGTCCCTTCTGGCAACCATCATATTTTTTCTCTGTATTTATAATGAGTCTGTTTGTTTTGTTTTGGTTGTTCATTTGTTTTGTTTTGTTTTAGATTCCACATATAAAGTGAAATCATATGGTATTCATCTTTATCTGTCTGACTTCACTCAGCATAATACCCTCTAGGTCCATCCATGTTGTTGCAACTGGTAAGATTTCATTCTTTTATTGGCTGAATAATATTCCATTGTATATACATACCACATCTTCCTTATCTACTTCTCTATCGATGGAAACTTAGCTTGCTTCCATAGCTTGACTACTGTAAAAGATACCAGTGCTACTGGATAGAGGTTTCACCCTTATGATGTCACTTAACCATAATTACTTCCTTAAATGCCCTAGCTCCAGTAGAGTCACACGGGGAATAGGGCTACAACATACAAATTTTAGAGGAACACAATACAGTTCACAGCAAGGAGTAAAATTAAAAGTTTTGAAACAAGTGATATAATTTTTTACAAGACTTAAGTGAGGCTACATACAAGAAGGTGCTTAAACTGGCTCATGTATATCACAGTAGAAAAGTATAAACTCCAAGAAGGTAGGCACTTTATTTTTAACCACTGTATCTCAATAGCTGTACTGCAAATACTCTAGCCACTAGCTAATTATAGGTATTTAAATTAGTTAAAATTTAAAATTCAGTTCCTCAGTAATATTAGTGACATTTCATTTCACATGCTCAATGGCCACATATGGCTATTGGCTACCATAAAGGGTGTGGAGATTTCCATCATCACAGAAAGTTTTAGTGGACAACACTGTTTTAGAGCCTAGATAGGTAAGTGACACTACTAATTACTGGATGAATAAAGAAATGTAAGGAACTACTAGCATGCATGATTCAAGATGATTAATGTTACATGCAGCAAAATGAATATCTTCAATTTATAATTTTGTAAAATTTCCAAAAGAATCATTTGTAACCTGAGTCTCATTTACTTTTATAAAGGCTGTTAAGTTTAATGCCAAGAATGTTTAAATTAAGAAGTATTTCTATAGGAGATTAATACTGTTCAGAACTTTGCCTTCTGATGACCTGAATCAAGAGAAGAATCAAAACTCTAAGGATGAGCCATGAATGTGTCTAGTAGTCTCATTCTCAGGTACCAGCAGTCTTACGTAAGCCACTGTAGGCGGCAAGATTAATGATGAATAAATTCACCAAGAAGTTCATATGGCACATATTGTCAGTGTTGTTAACAATAAATGTGGGACAGGTAATCTTCTGTGAGGGTACTAGGACCTGGATTTCTATTTCTGCATAGTTTTGTTCTGTTTCTTTTCTTTTCTTTTCTTTTCTTTCTTTTCTTTCTTTCTTTCTTTCTTTCTTTCTTTCTTTCTTTCTTTCTTTTTTTCTTTGCTGGTGGATGAGGATGATGAATATCTGCAACTAATGTTATTTAAAAATGAGCTTCTAATCTTTACAAGCACTTGGAAATACACAAAGTTCAGTGCAATTACATGACTTTCTGACCAATAATTCTACCTTATACTTTGATACTTCAGTATATATCATTAGTATGAGATATTTAACACAAATTAAACACAGGAGGCTTTCTTCTGTAAGGGGTTAAGATTTTTCTGCAACTCTCTCACATAAAAGAGTCTATTTTCTGGATAAACACAAATCCAGAAAATATACCTTTCTTGAACCTGCCTAAGCCATCCATTTTCTTGATAAATTTAGATAAATTTAAACCATAAATACAGGAGGCTTCCTTCTGTAAGGGGTTAAGATTTTTCTGCAACTCTCTCACATAAAAGAGCCTATTTTCTGGGTAAATACAAAACCAGAAAATATACCTTTCTTGAACCTGCCTAAGCCATCCATTGTCTTGACAAATTTAGATAAATTTAAACCACAGAATGTGCTTTCCCAAAACTTACACTTTGGCTACCTTTCCTGACTGAAAACAGCTAACTAATCTATCGAATATGTTTCCTATATTTAGGAACATCTTTCCTGAGAACTGAGAATGGTAAACTCATCTTACTGGACCACCTGCCCCATACCATATTCTGTCACTCTGCCACAACACATTTCTACCCTGGTGACCTACTTTTCCTACTTCCTGATAAATGCCAGAAGTATAGAGCAATTACACTGTGGTGGTGACTTTACTGCTAACTGTGAATAAAGTTTTCTCACCTGTTTTTTGCTGTTCTTACTATAGAACCCTTGACTGTCCCTTCCTTTCACAAATAGTTCTTATTCCACAGGAAATGGGATATATAACATACAAAAATTTCCTCCTCCAGGACTGAAGGTAATCCTTATCTTAAGTTTCTTCTTTCTACTACTAGGTGATTCTTTCTTCTTCCTATTAATGCCTTTGTTCCTCTCAGGTAATATTAGGAAAGAAAAGGAAAGGATGACAAAAAACAGTTCTAATAAAAATAAGGTGACAGTAACAAGGCCAAATAAACTGCTCTATTAGAACTTCCCAAGTATAAAACCAGAAATTTTCTCTTGGCGTATTCCTGCTATTTCCTGATTTCTTATGTAGCACAAACTACTAAATCTCTCCCACTAATCCATTTTATCCTTCTTACTTTTAGGAACAGGCCCAGCCCCCTTTGCAATTTTAGGGAGCTGAGCTTGATATTACACTTCCCAAACTCCCACATAGCTAAGAACAACCATGAGACTAAATTTTAGAAATTAGGATGTGAGCAGAAGTGATGCACTCAATTTCTTAGTCGCATCCTTTGAAAGAGAAGCTGCTTGCTCTTTCCAAAGTGCTAGAATAAGAATATGAAAGCTAACTGTAAAATAAGAATAAACCTAAGTCAATGGATGAACAAACCAGAAGTAACTGGGGACATCATAGATTAGATTTTTCCTAATTCCTTTGATTGCCTACCAGCTCAGACTTTACCCTAAGAAAAAAACCTCTCCATCTCCATTTAAACAACTACTTTGTGGTCTATATGAAAACTGTAAGTTAAAAAACAAGCAGTAAAAAAGTTACTGTTTCTGTTTCATAGAGACAGAAAATCCTTCAATACCTAGCTCAAATGTCTCTTAAATATCTTCCTTCCCTGAACAAAGTTAGTTGCTCTGTCATCTGTGCTCCAGTTCATCACATTCTGTGATTATTTCCATTACTAATGGTAAACTCCTACAGAGCAGGGTTCTATAATATTCATCTTTGTATCTTCCCAGAATTGAGCAAAGTATATGGCAAATGGTAGGTACCAATAAGTATTTGTTGAATGCAACACTGGACATTTAGAAGCAATGAAACAAATGTGCTAAAAATTTTTTTTAAAATGCTTTTCTCTACATGCAAGTCATGCATTATAAAAAAATCTTTCTCCTTCAACTCTACAACTCCAGACTGTGAATTCATAATTTATCTCTTTTATGGGATCAATTTCATGTTATCCATAACCACTAATTTTTTGGAGTTGAAATGCATATTTTATCAATCAGTGCTAGATTATAAACATTTAATACATGAATTGCAGACACTTCTACGTAAAGAGTAGGCTGAACACATTTTCACAGGAGTAATAAATAACTTCAGATGTCCTTGTAAGAAACTCAGACATAGTACTCACCCATTAATTTTCTCTACTGAATGCCTTTTCATATCAAAAAAGTGTTACCTTATTTTGTGTTATCACAGTACAGAAGATTTAATCTTCTTTTACGTCACAATTATTTTGTGTCAGTGGCCATGAGAACATTCAATATTACACCTATTCTAAATCTGTCATAATGCTTAAAACCTACTGCTTTTATTTAATATCCATTACCTATTTACTGTCAAGAAAGGCTAAGTAACTTAACATGGTCACAAGTTAGCTAATCCTGAACATCTGGGACAACTGTCCTAATAGTCCGTATATATATGTATCATACACATTCATGCATTTATCATACAACTTTACAAAATTACTGAGGTAGTGGATACGGAAATGTAAAACACATGACCAAATCCATTACATACGCTAATTCTGTTACTTAAATTGACCTGAATTAGAATTGTAGGTCTATCACTAAATATACACTGGAATCTTATTAAGTTTAAGCCATTATTTACAGGTAATGAGAAAGAAGAAAAATTAGGCTAATAACAGTAATATTATAGTAGTGTAATACATGGCAGAGTACAGAAAGTCATAAGAGAAGTACAATGTACACCTGGGATTTCACAGAAAAAAAGACTCTGCAGTCATGGCTCTTGTATTTATACAATACGCTGATGAACAACCTGGGGCCACACAGTCAAAAATCCATATATAACTTTTAACTCTTCAGCAACTGCTAATAGCCTACTGTTGATGGGAAGCCTTACCAATAACATAAACAGTCAATTAACACATATTTTATATGTTTTATTATATACTATATCCTTATAATAAAGCTAGAGAAAAGAAAATGTTATGAAGAAATCCATACGGAAAATTCATTTAGAATACTGTACTGTAAAACAAAAAATATCCCATGTATAAATAGACCCATGCAGTTCAAACCCATGTTAATCAAGGATCAACCATATATCAGAAGGACTAAAGTGAGATTTAAATTTGCCTTGTTTGGGTCTTGGGGAATGAAATGAAGATCAACAGAAAGATATTATAGGGAACAGCTTCACTCACTATAAAAGATATTTGAAAATACAAGGTCAGAGACAGGCATAATTTTTATGTAAACTGAGGTCTCAATGGTGAGATTGGTGGGGGGCAGTTCTCTAAGAAGGAGTCCCACTTACACTCATGATTTAAATGCAAGAGAATAAATGATTGTACTGCCCATTTGGAAGATAGATCCATCAGCAGGATAATAAATATATAAAGAGGTAGGGAGACTAGAAAGAAGCTTATTGAATAGTCCAAATAAGAGATAAGAAAGGCTGGTATGGTACAAATGAGCCAGAAGAGTCAGAAAAAGATGTTCTAATTACCTCAATCAATTACATGATAATATTATCTATTACTATACTTGTAAGATAAAACAGGATTTTAAAAGTTACTTAATGGGACTATCATTTATCCTATTATGATTTCTTGGCTTACTCTGTTATAAAATCCCTATCAAAAATATGTTAACTATGATACATATAACACTGACTTTATCCTTCTTAAAAAGTGTGTTTCTTCCTCTTCCTGCAATACAAATTTCAGTTGTTAGGAAGACAATTCAACCAGTAATCTCATTTTAAAATCTCAAGGTCATCTTCAACTTCTTCTATCTATTATGATTCAGATGTGTACAATATTTTCTCTATCCCTTCTGCCATTGCTTTACTAGTCATCATCATTTCTTGTTCAGTTCCCTATAACATCTTCCTAACTGATCTTCCTGTCTCCTCTCCTTCCCAACTCTAGCCCCGAGTTCACATTGCCACCTTTCTAATGAATAAATTAAATATAATTGTGTCCCTTCTATGTCTTTCCAGTGGTTCCTGGCTGTCTGTAAGATGAAGTACCATCTTAGCACTCCTTAGTATTCCTTAGCAAGGTATAAAGGCTTCTTCACATATATGGCCTCGACCTACTTCTCAAGCCTTATCACTGGCTATTCTTGCCCAAGAAACCTATAGCCATATAGAAAATCCCATCATTTCCTGGTCATTTCATACATTTTACAGACTATAGCTTATTCATTTCATATGGCAGTTGTCAAATGTCAGCTCCTGGGCAAGGAACTTTTTCTTTTCCTTTTTCTTTCTTTCTTTCTTTTTCTTTCTTTCTTTTCTTTCTTTCTTTCTTAAGACAATGAGAGAGAGAGAGAGAGAGAGAGAGAAAGAGAGAGAGAGAGAGTGAGAGGTAGGGAGGGGCAGAGGGAAAGAGAAAAAGAATCTTAAGCAGGCTCCATGCTTAAGAATCTTAAACAAGATAGATGCAGGCCTTGATTCACAACCCTGGGATCATGACCTGAGCTGAAATCAAGAGTTAGATGCTCAGGGCACCTGGCTGGCTCAGTCAGTTGAGCATCTGACTTTGGCTCAGGTCATGATCTCACAGTTTGTGGGTTTGAGCCCCGCATCAAGCTGTGTGCTGACAGCTCAGAGCCTGGAGTCTGCTTTGGATTCTGTGTCTCCATTTCTCTCTGTCCCTACCCCACTCACACTTTGTCTCTCTCTCTCAAAAATAAACAAACATCAATTTCTTTTTAAATTGGATGCTTAACTGACTGAGCCACCCAGGCACCCCTGGACATTTTTTTTTTAATTTTTTTTACATTTATTTATTTTTGAGAGAGAGAGACAGAGCATGAACAGGGGAGGGGCAGAGAGAAGGGGAGACACAGAATCTGAAGCAGGCTCCAGGCTCTGAGCCGTCAGCCCAGAGCCCGATGCGGGGCTCAAACCCACGAAACGTGAGATCATGACCTGAGCCGAAGTCGGACGCTCAACCGACTAAGCCACCCAGGCGCCCCACCCCTGGACATTTTAAATCAATCCCTATTTAACAAATAAACTAATGACCCTTGTATTCTATTAATAGTTGATTCTCTAGAATGACTGAAAAAAATTTTTCCCTCAATATCTTATCCCTGTAGACTATTAAACTTTTTTCTAATATATAATATACCCCCTGTTACCATTTTGCAAACCCAATATACTTATTTTTATTAAAAGTAAGAGCTATTCAAAGTTAACAACTCAGGAAACAACAGATGCTGGTGAGGATGTGGAGAAAAAGAACCCTCTTGCACTGTTGGTGGGAATGCAAACTGGTGCAGCTGCTCTGGAAAACAGTGTGGATGTTCCTCAAAGAATTAAAAATAGAACTACCCTATGACCCAGCAATAGCACTACTAGGAATTTATCCAAAGGATACAGGAGTGCTGACTCATAGGGGCACATGTACCCCAATGTTTACAACAGCATTTTCAACAAGAGCCAAATCATGGAAAGAGCCCAAATGTCCATCAACTGATGAATGAATAAAGAAGATGTGGTTTATCTATACAATGGATACTAGTTGGCAATGAGAAAGAATGAAATCTTGCCATTTGCAACAACGTGGATGTAACTGGAAGGTATTATGCTAAGTAAAATATTCAGTCAGAGAAAGATATCATATGTTTTCACCCATATGTGGATCTTGAGAAACTTAACAGAAGACCATGGGGGAATGGAAGAGGGAAAAATAGTTACAAACAGAGAGGGAGGAAGGCAAACCATAAGAGACTCTTAAATATAGAGAACAAACTGAGGGTTGATGGAGGGGTAGGGGAGAGGGAAATATGGGTGATGGGCATTGAGGAGGGCACTTGTTGGGATGAGCACTGGGTATTGTATATAAGCGATGAACCATGGGAATCTACCCCAAAAACCAAGAGCACACCTTACACACTGTATGTTAGCCAATTTGACAATAAGTTATATTAAAAAAAATAAGAGCTACTCACTAAAGAAAATTTAGAAGAAGAAAGAAAAACAAGATAGATACAGGCATCTCTCCCTCAGCATCAACCATTAAGGTGCTGGTGTATTCCCTTATATTTTTATTATGTAAAGATATCATATACATAAACAATTTTATTTAATTTTTTTAGATTTATTAAAGTACAGCTGACAAAACTGTATACGTTTAAAGTGTACGCTGTGATGATTTCACATAGGTATACTTTGTGAAGTAATTAGAACAATCAACAAATTAATTAAGTAGAAGGTGGGGATGGAGGGGCAGTAAAACAGAGAAGGATGAGGGAGAAGTATGTGTGTGTATCCATCGGGGTAGCCGTGTGGAATATGTGTAGGCAAAGGAAGTAGCTTATACAATGTGAGAGAATATAACTTTTAGAGAAGTTTAAGTTTTGTTCAGCGTGAGTTGAAGTTGGGGAAGTAGGCAGACAGTTGTGAAGGATCTTATATGTCACAGGAGGTTGGTAAACCTTATGTATGTTATAAAGTCAGGAAGACTGTAAGTAACCACTAATGTGTTTTAAAAGCAGCTTTTGTGACAGGCTCCAATTCAGGGAGTACCCAATTTATAAAAATCTAGATACAGTGTGAAAAAAAAAGTTGTTTTATATGATTTCTTATGGTGCCAAATAGAATGTTCTCAGAATGATCCATAAACATCCAACTGATGTGCTCCTAGATGCAAATGAAATTTCTTCAAGGAATCTGGATCACAACATATGCCATTTTACTTTTACTTTTGAGTCAGAATCCATTATATATAAATCTCTGGTATAATTATTCAATATAACTGAAAACAGTAATACAGCTTAATGAAAAAAAAAGTGGATCATAAAAAGATTATTTCAAAGAATGTTTTAGAAAAGACAGGTTAACATGAGGACACAACAAGTAGACAACTACCTGAAGGGCAAGGAAACAGTCCTCAGAAGAAACCCAAACCTGCCAATCATCTTGATCTTGGACTTTGTTTCCAGAACCATGCAAAAATGCAAAAATTGATTTCTATTGTTTAAGCCATTAAGTCTGTTGTATTTTGTTATGGCAGCCCTCGCAAAATAATACACATATTTAATATGTATGTCTAAGGTTAAGTGTTATGGGTTGTGTTCTCCCCTAAGAGATGTTGGAGTTCTAACCTCTAGTATCTTAGAATGTGACCTTATCTGGAGACAGAATCCTTAGGGAGGTAATGAGGTTAAAATGAAGTCAATTGGTGGGCCCTAAATCAATAATTGGCGTCCTCATAAAAAGGGGAAAATCTGGACACAGAAATCGACATGCACACAGGGAGAACGCCATACGAAGATTAGAGTTATGCCTGCTGCGAGACAAGGAACTACCAAACACTAAGAGACCTGGAACAGGTCCTGCCCTCCTGTCTCCAGAGGAAGCATGACCCTGTGGACACCTCAACCTCAGACTTGTAGATTCCAGAAGAGTGAGACAATAAATTTCTGTTCGTTAAGGCATCCAGTTTGTGATATTTGTCAGAACAGCTCCAGGAAACCAATACAGCAAGGTTATAGGAAATGTGACTTCTAGAAACTCACATGGCAACTAAAAGTAATAATGTACACTACAATGGATCCTGCAGGGTAGGGTAAGAATTCTACAGAGAACATTATTAAGCCAACTAACAAAACTGACATTTGGAAAGTACATTAAAGTACTGCATTAATTTAAATTTATGAGATGGTAAGTGTTACTGTGGTCATATTAGAAAATATCTCTATTTTTAGGACACATATACTGAAGTACTTGGGGGTAAAGGACCATGAAGTATCTAACTTACCCTCAAATGATTCAGTGAAAAGTATTGTGTGTATATACATATTTTATATATATTCATATATGGTTGACCCTTGAACAACACAGGTTTGAACTGCATGGGTCCACTTATACATGAATTTTTTTCAATAAATATATGAACTTACAGTATCAATATAATACAATATTATAAATTTATTTTCTCTTCCTTATAATTTTTCCTATACCATTTTAGCTTGCTTTATTTTAAGGATACATATACAGTATATATAACATGCAAAATGTCTATTGGTTATTTATGATATCGGTAAGGTTTTTGATCAACAGTAGGCTATTCGGAGAGTCAAAAGTTTCTGGGGAGTCAAAGTTACATGTGGATTTTTGACTGCAAATGGGTGGGTGTTGGCACCCTTTCCCCCTGTTATTCAAGGGTCAGCTGTATTTAGATATGTGTGTATTATATATGTATACACACACACAGAGTGAGAAGAGAACAGAAGAGAAGGAGAAAGCTCAGATAAAAAAAGAGAGGGGTGTAAAATCTTACCAAATGTTAAAGTGGGCACAGAGCTTATGAATGTTCTATGTGTTATCTTTATTCTTGCAACTTTTGTAGGTTAAAAATTATTCTCAAATAAAATGTAGAAAAAAAATTTTAATGTTCCTGTTCAAGTATGGCATAAATATGTGAACAAAAAAAAAAATAAGGAAGAGGGAGGGAGAGGGAAGAGAGAGAAAAGAAAATTCAGGAACCAACTTAAGCAAGGAATTCTAAAATGCCTCAGAAAAATATGAGATGTACCATGTAAAATTCAAGCACTATGACATTCAATTTAATTCATTATTTAACATTACAACAATAATGCAAACTAAATTTGCTTTTGCTTAAAAATAAGAAACCAGAGGGGTGCCTGGGTGGCTCAGTCAGTTAAGTGTTTGACTACAGCTCAGGCTATGGTCTCATGGTTCATGGGTTCAAGCCCTGTAACAGGCTCTCTGCTCTCAGTGCAGAGCCTGCTTCAGATCCTCTGTCTCCTCTCTTTCCCTCCCCTGCTCATGCAGCACTCTCTCTCAAAAACAAAATAGAACAAAACAAAACAAAATTTAAAAAAAGAAACCAGAATATCTACCCTTTATAGAAAATACCCTAACAGTTATTTGAAATATCTGTTAATAAAGAACTAGCCTACTTTTTCATATTTATACAATAATCCCACAACCATGCATTGTTTCCTAGCATTAAAAGTACTATGATATCCAACCTAAAGTTTATTTTCTAATGATAGTTCTAAAATATAGAGTGAAAAGAATCATCCAGACTATAAAATGTCATCATGGTGGAAATGCATGAGACAATCCTCTTCTTCCTTTTCTTTCCTTTTCCTTTTCCTTCCTTCTGTTCTTTCTTTTTTTGGTAAAAGGTCACTTTCTGGCTACTATGACCAAGGAAATTTGCTGGTTTACACAAACATTTTAGCTGGAAAAAAAAATATGTTGGATACATACCACTTATTGGCAAATAAGTGGTATAAACTTATAATACCACAGTATATAAACATATAAATACCACAGTAAGCAGTCATTTATTGGGTATCACACTGTGCAGAGAGTTACATGCCAGCATCCATAGGCAGAAGAAAACCTACAGCAAAGATAATGCTTCTCAGGTACACTGCCACTGTGGGTGACATGGCTCAGTGCCAGAAACAAAGGCAATGAGGAGCCAGAGGCAATGTCTTCCCAGCCCTACAGAGCACTGCCAGAAACAACAGTGTCATGAGAAGAACTGGGTGAGTAAGCATTCCTCTGTGAATTCAACTTCCAGTCTCACATTGTGAGCCCATTAGTCTCACTTTTCTTCTTCAACCATTATCATTAGTCCCTGGCAGAAAGAATTTCCAGCTGTACCTGGCAGCACATTACTAAGATAATTTACACAAAGGTTAAATTTTCTATAAAGTCTACCTCTTCTTCCTCCTCCTTCTTACTTCTAGCCTCTAGAGAACTTAAATTGCTCTGGACAAGCACTAAATTTACCAAAAATGAGGTTTGTTTATTTGTGTCCCCTGAAGCCAGCACATTAAGGTACTTGAAGAACTGAAAGAAATAAGTTAAATTACTCACATATTTATTCATCAATTATCTGTTTAATACGTATTCCGTACTATCCTAGGTGTTCAGTGGTAGTTGCCAGAAAAGGAGATATAAACTCCCTCCCTCCCTCAAAACAGTGAGGAAGGATGAACTTCAAAATAAATGGTATGGGTTAACCATATGAATAAAGATAAACTTAGTCATAGCAGAAACCAAGGATCAGACACCTAAATATGAAAAAGTGAAGCAAGTACTACAAGAAACCGTTAGTGAATTTCTGTGCAACCTGAGAGTGGGAAAAACTTATTGGAGAGTAGAGGCATTGTTGCAACTTTTTTTCACATCCCAATTGTTGATGAATATTTTGGTTAATAACTTGTACTAAACAAATATGCAAGTGGTAACGTATAAAGCAAAATTGTTTGTCATGAGGAAAATAACTGTCAAGGTAATAAGCCTATATCTTCTTTCTGGCTAGCAATTTATCTCTAAGCCAAAAGTTTACAGGAATACAAATACAAACAAAAAAAAAAATCACTGTATGGATAACTAAGTGTACCTCCAGGGGATTCGGATAACAAATTGTGTTTTCCATGCACCACATTTTAAAACACACTACTGAATGATACAGTTTACACCTGAAACCAGGATTTTATATATAAAAAGGAAGAGAAGGTCCTGTAAGCAAGGACCTGTGACTCATACGTGTAGAACATCAAAGTGAGAACGAGTTATAGGAAGGCCATAGGGCAATGTGTAGAGGTTTTTATGAAAGATTTTGAGGAAGATGAGAGTTACAAGAAAAGCTGTTTGCAAGTTTTTGTTTTATTTTGCTTTTTGAGGGTGTGGTGGTAAGAAGGGTAAGGTTATGAGTTTTAAGATATAGTTTGGTTAGAAAAGGAGGAGGCTCACATTCCAATCAAGAGGAATAGCATGTGGCAGTGACTGTGGTAAGAAAAGAAAGACATAATCTAGGAACTAAAAGTTATTCTAGAACCTAGATGTTAACACAACTTTTGTCGGTATTCTAGAAGCTAGAAGCTACCAAGTACTGTAGTCCTAGGTCAGGAAGAAAAAGAAATCTGTATTTTCCCACACTTCCACACTAAGCTGAAATCTGCAGGGATGAGTAATCACTATTAGACACAATCCTTTTCAGAATTATGTAGATGGGACACATGTGGGGAAGACTTATTTTATTATTCTTACAAAATTTAAAATGCTTTTTATATGTTATATTAATATTTTAATAAAATATTAATAATGTTAGCAGAAAGTCACTGAAAGTTATATACTCCAGAATAAACACAGATTGGGATGTTTTTCCAACATGAATGTAGTATACCTTAGATATAGTATCATTTCACTTTATTTTGCTTGTGTACAATACAATAATATGTCACTAAACACAGTTTATGAAACCTTTATCCAGAATTCAGATTTCAGGTCTTCAGAGAATCTAGAACATATCAAAACTCAAAAAAACTGAAGGCCAATAAGTAAAACAAGTACAAAGCTTATGAACTTTAAAGGTGGGAGTCACTAGGTCATCCCTCGGGCTTTTACCTTGCCAGATATGCATAAAATAATATAACAGCTCAAAGAAAGATGGAAACCCTGACAGAGGAAAATGATAGAAAGTGACAGCTGACACAGGAAAGAACTCTGAAATGCTGACAGAAAAGCTAAAAGAAAGCAGAAGAATGCGGGCCGTTTTAGCTAAGGAACAAAAAGCTTTATATATTTCAATAACTTGTCAGGACACCACAGAAAATATCTGAATATTTAACAATGAGTATTCCACAAAAGGATATTTAAGTTCAGAATTCTTTGCTTAAGAGATAGGGAAATGTGTATTCTATTTTATAAAAAGATGTTTTTTCAAGAGAAACAGTGAAAAACATTGGTATTTGAAAGTATAAACTTTAATTCTACAGAACTTTTCTATTTGGGAATTATCTCACTGCTACATGATGTTGAGTATCTGAGGTACTTTTTTCATTGTGGAATATTTCTATCAAGGTAAGAGTAGTAAATAAAATTAATAAGTATTTTTTTTCCTTTCTTAACCTCTTTAGAAGACATAGATTGCATAAAGCAACAGTTACATAACACTGTGCAGTGGGTTTATAACATATATAGATGTAATATACTTATGGCAATAGCACCAAGTAGAGGTGAATGAACAGAGCTGAATTTGAACAAAGTCACGATATACTATGAAATTAAGCTAGTATTAATATGAAGTGGATTGAGATAAATTAAGACACATATTGTTCCTAAAGTAATGACTAAGAAAACAACAAGAAATAGAAAAAAACTAATGAAATAAAATTGTCAACTAAAAAGGATCTGTTTGATACAAAAGAAAATTATAAAGGGAGGAACAAAGAAACAAAAAGACCCAAGACTAAAGATCCTGATTAGCAAAATGGCAGACATGAATCCAACGACATCCATCATAGCATTAAATGGCAAAGACTATCAGACTGGATAAATAACCTGATCCACCTATACATTATCTACAAAAGACACACTTCAGAATCAAATACAAAATAGGTTGAAAGTTAAAGAAAGGAAAAATATATACCATGCAAACAGTTACCATAAGAGAGCTGGACTGGGCTATACTAACATCAGGTAAAATAGACTAAAAATTACTAGAAACAAAGAGGGACAACTTATAATGAAAAAATAGTTCCCCAAGAAAATATAATAATAATAAACACATATGCACAGTGGTAGGTTGCCCCCCACCACGCCCAAAACATATTAAATCCTAATCTCTAGAACCTGTAAATAGTACTTTATATAGGGAAAAGGTCTGTTAAATTAAGGATCTCAAGATGGAAACGTTATTCTGGATTATCAGAGAAGACCCTACACATAATCACATGTATCCTTATAAGAGGAAGATAAAGAGTTCGCTGCAGACAGAAGAGGAGATGGTGATGTGAGGACAGAGGTGGAGATCTTCTGAAGGGTATGTAATACTCATTTTGGACTTCACAGAATAAATTTGTGTTGTGTTAAGCCACCATATTTTTGGTAATCTGTTACAGCAGTCATGGAAAACTAACATATACATCCAACAGCAAAAGTACACAAGGCAAGTGGTGCCTGGGTAGCTTAGTCAGTTAAGCAACTGATTTTGGCTCAGGTCATGATCTCGTGGTCCATGGGTTCAAGCTCTGCGTCGGGCTCTGTGCTGACAGCTCCAAGCCTGGAGCCTGCCTCAGATTCTGCATCTCCCTCTCTCTCCGCCCCTCCTTCACTCACACTCTATCTTTCTCTCTCTCTCTCGAAAGTAAATAAACATTAAAAAAATACACGAGGCAAAAACTGACAGAAGAGATGATAACATTTGAGGAATTCAATATCCCACTAGTAAAATGGGCTGAAATAGATAGGAAATCAGTGAAGATATAGAAGACATGAAGACCTGAGCACAATAAAAGAATTTGACCAACTGACTTCTATAAGAATACTCAATAGCAGCAGAATACCCATTCTTCTCAAGGGCAAATGGAGAATTCTCCAATACAGACCATATGCTAGGTCATAAAGCAAGTCTCAGCACATCTAAAACAACAGAAATCATACAAAGTATATTTTCCAATCACAATGAAATTAAATTAGAAATGAAAAACAAAAGGAAACTTGGAAAATTCACAAATGTTTGAAAACTAAGCAATATATTTCTGAACACTCCATAAGTCAAAAAAGGAATAACAAGGGAAATCAGAAAATGTTATGAGACAAATGAAAATAAGTAAATAAAATATCAAAATTTATGGGATGCAGCAAAAATAGTACATAATGGGAAACTTAGAACTGTAAAAGCCAATATTAGCAAAGAAGAAAGAAAAACCTGCTTTTCCAAAGTAAGAAACTAGTAAAAAAGAAAACTAAACCCAAAGCAAGCAGAAGAAAAGACATAATGGATATTAGAGTGATCCTCCAATGAAAGAAAAAACAGAAACATAATAGAGAAAAATCAATTAAATGAAAAGCTAGTTCTTTGAAAAGATCAACAAAACTGACAAACTTTTAGCAAGACGGACCTAGAAAATAAGATGACATAAATTACCAAAAATCAGGGATGAATGAGGTAACATCACTATCAACTTTAGAGAAATTGATAAAAGGCATATAATGAACAACTTCATACCAAAAAACTGGACTAAATGGACAAATTCCTAGAAATATATAAGTTACTGAAACCGACTGAAGAAAAACATAGAAAGTGTGAATAAACATGTAACAAGTAAAAAAACTGAATTAGTAATTTAAAGTCTTCATCCTTGGGACGCTTGGGTGGCTCAGTCGTTTTAGCATCCAACTGTTGATATTGGCTCAGGTTGTGATCTCATGGTTGTAGGAATGAGCCTCATATCAGGCTCCAAGCAGAGCATGGAGCCTGCTTGGGTTTCTCTCTTTCCTCTCTCTGTCTCTCCCCCACTCATGTGCTCTCTCTTTCTCTCTCTCTCAACACATATAAATATTTAATAAAATAACAAAATAAAACAAAACAAAACAAAATAAAATAAAATAAAATAAAATAAAATAAAATAAAATAAAAATCCTCCTCCAAAGAAAACTCTATGTCCAGCTGCTTCAGTGGTGAATTACACCAAATATTTTCAAAATGTGTTTCAGGGAAAGAGAAACACTAAACCATATTTTATTCTATTAGACCAATGTTATCCTGGTATTAAAGTCAAAGATATCACAAGAAAACTATATTCCTCATGAACACAGATGCAAACATCCTCAAAAGTAATAATTTCTCAACAAAATATTAATAAAAACAAAATACCATATATATTAAAAGGATTTATACCATCCAAGTATGATATAGTCAAGGAGTGCAAGGTTGGTTTAATATCCAAACTCCAATTAATGTGATAAATCATATTTCACTTTTGGTTTCTTGTTTGGAAAACTCTTCCCTATTTCAAGATCACAAAGGAATCCTCCTGTATTATCTTCTAAAAGTTTATAATTTATCTTCACATTTAAAGCTTTAATATACTTTAATTTTTGTTTGTGGTATGAGATAAGAATGGTTCTGATCTCATTTTTTTCAAATTGATATGATTATGGGATGAACTATATTCCCCAAATTCATATGTTGAAATCTTAACTTCTCTGTAATTCAACATATGATCTTATTTGGAAACAGGATCATTACTTATGTAATTATACATGTTAATATGAGGTCATACTGGAGTAGGGTGAGTCCCTAATCCAATATGAGTGGTATCCTGATAAAAAGGGGAAATTTGGATACAGAGACAGACATGCAAAGACGGAAAATGCTGTGAAGAGACAGACACAAGGAGAAGATGGCTGTGTATGAGCCAACAAAAGGCCTAGAACAGATTCTTCCCTCATAGTACTCACAAGGAACCAACCCTAAATGATCTTTGTTCAGACTTCTAGCCTCCAGAATTGGGAATCAATAAATGTCTGTTGTTTAAGCCACTCAATTTGTGGTACTTTGTTACAGCCGCTCTAAGAAACTAATACAGTAACTATCTCAGCACCATAAAATCAAAAGTCCTTCATTTCCCCAAAGATGTGCAACATAATGGATGTCCTGGTCTGTTTCTGGGTTCTGTGTTCACTTCAGTTAGTCTATTTCTCCTGGTTTCCCCTAATTACTATAGTTTTATAATAATTCTTTATATATAATAAAGCAAGTCTCCAAAACCTGTTCTTGTTCTCAAAGAAGGTTTTGGCCATAATTGGCCCTGTGCCCTTTATTATCAGTTTCTCCTCTTCCAACAAACAAAACCTATTGGTCCTTGAATTGGTTTTTACATTTAATTTATAAATAAGTTTGGGGACAATTAATAACATAACAACATCAAACATCTTTTTTTTACTTAGGTGTCCTTTTCAAACTAGAATTTTCAAAGTAAGTGACATATGAGGAGCAAAAGCAAACCAAACAATAGTATTTTTAGGTATTTTTCCCCCAAACTTCACACATAGCTGCTCCGTTTCCCAGAGTTTTGGGTCTGACTGCTGCAGGGAATAAAGAGAGGGTGGGAAGGTTGTGTCCACAGTTGAGAACGATAATCAACTATAGACATCATGGCTATTTACTTCCTTGGTGACATCATTAGCAACGTGAAAAATGAAAAAGCAACAGGAAAAGAAACAATATAAAAAATTATGTTAGCTTCTGTTAATTCTATTTCAAAGAATAGAAAAATATTGCCTGGTCAGCTCTCTTAAGAAACATTTTTAATGCCATTTTCCTCAAAAATGGATGCAAGGATGTGAATGAAGGTAAAAAAAAAAAGTGCAAACCCTTTCAAATCTCAAACCTCTCAACCTTACAGTGTTGCTACACACTGTAAATTGAGACATAATATGGCATTACAATAATCACATTGTTTTATCATTGCAAACTCAGTCATTTCAAGATATAGGTCTTGCTATATGTATACATAGCACTTTATCATTAAGGACATGAGATTCATAGTCTCAACTATTCTGTCATCACTTAAGATTTGTAAATTTTCCAAATTCAAAGGAAAATAAGTTATAAAAGATTGACCTAATTCCTTCAGAGATAAAAGATCTATGAAGGTTTAAGGTGAATAAATTTAAATTTTAGCAACAGGAAAAAAAAAACAAAGTTGGTAGAGGAATCTGAAAAAATTTTTTTCTCAGACAACAATATAAAAAGATACCATTTTTAGTTTGTCCATATGTCTTCTGAAAAGAAAATAAAATACACATTTTATTTTTCTTTACCTTCTCAAGGAAGTAACGACTCACATCACCATTCTGAAATAGTAGAGAAGACAAAAGCTACAGAAGATACACAAAAGTAAATGGGATTCTAACTGGTAACCTCAGAACAATCCATCAATAAAAGCCTTCCTGATAGATTCATGCCACCTTTCAGCCTTGAGAAGCCTTCTACTTCAAAAACCCAAGTTATCAAAAAGGAAGTAACCTCCAGAAGAGTATGGATATCATCTGTCTTATTCACTGAGTCTAATATTGCTGGTACAAACATGAGCACTCAGTAAATACTTTTAAATGAATGAATTTCTTTTATTAAAATTTGAGTAAATTATACATCCTTCAGCTAAAACAAAATGCTCCACTTCAACTTTTATAAATAGACTATCATTACTGTTCAGAGTATGGGTTTCTTTGTCTCTTACTTCAACTTAAAACTCTAGAGTTGTAAGAGGCAATATAATATAGGTCCAAAACATCAACATTATATCATAAAGATAATTGATGAGCAGTCTGAACTCATACAGTGTTATATTATTTTAAGGTATGAAAGCCTGTTTCTCATTTGTATTTCTGAAGCATTTTTGGAATAAAAAAATTTTTTTTATGGTTCAGGTAATATTAAATAACACAGGCCAATCTCTGGGATGTAGTTAAGATTGTTTTGGTTTTACACTGATTCCAACTGTTCAGAACAAAGAAACTATAATTTATTTACTTGAAAGACTAATCAGACTTAGGTGGGTTTTCCTTCTAAAATACACAGGATATTGTCTTCTGTCCATGAATCCTACACTTTAGCCAATTTGCCAATCCTACATTTAGATCTTCACTACTTGCAGAAAGCTCTGAGGATTAAAATGGTTAAGTAAGATAGTAGTTAGGGCCCTCTAACAAAAATAGGAAATGTGGCGTTACTGGTCCACCATCAAAATCATGCTCCTAAAAATATCCTATGCCCTTGAATTAATATTTGGGCAACCAAATATATTAAATAGACATGCTGGGTATCTTAAAATGAGTATGTCAGTTAATTAATTCTGTGATCCCTTGCTACCAGCAAGTACTGTACAATCTGTTATTATTCACTGTCCTATAGATCATCTGTTCTTGGTGCTGGTTTGTTCCAGGAAGAGAGACAGCTGCAACACTATATCCCTGTTCAACCTGAGGACCATCTGACTTTAATTGTAACACACAGCTTGATGTGGCTCTGGCTATGAGAAGCCAAAGTATCGTCTGTAATAATCTGGAAAAGCAGAAACCTGCCAACAGTGGGCTGAAAACAGGGACTTGTGCTGTCTGGCTGCCTGACGGGCTGCAGGAAATATGATTAATGAGTAAGGTATAATGATATCAGGAACCCGATTAGCACCACAAAAAGGTCACAGATCAAAGTAGTATGCATTTCATGAGCTACAATCATTGCATAAAATCTGTGGACTTAAAGAGGTAACCAAAAAGAGGAGGACGATAAAATCCTTATGTGATAACATGCTAACAGATACATAAAATACCACACTAATAATTTAATCACTTGTAGAAAGTGAAGAGAAAATTATAAAATGAATCAATACAGACTGTTGTGTAGGAGAGCTTTGTTCATCACAGGCGTATAATATTTTTGAAAGAATGAATGAGTTACTGAATTCTTTCATAAAGATACATGTAAGTAAAATCAAGTATCTTTCCTAGTTACAAATTTAAAAGATGGGAGATTTAATATTTGACTCTATGTGCATTTAATTTGCAATGAAATTTTTACACAGTTCTCTTAAGAATGTAAGCTTATTCAGAGCCTGAACTATGAAGACATTGTAAAACTCATAGAAGAGGACTCACTGGCACAAATGCTTAATAAAGTTAATTATAATATATAATAAACATGCAGTTATTATTGTAAAATACTATTTTGTATGTAATTTCATACAAAAATGGCACACAAAACAAATCTCATTTAAACAATTTGTTAAGGAGCTACCTTCTCTTCCATGGTGCCCTTGGGAAGCCCATCCCAAAAGATCTGGCTCTTCTGAGGTAAAGGTTGTGAGAGCAGAGATGGGCAGTACTATGAAGAGAGGCGCTTACCTCCATTTACACAATTAAATTATCTTCATCGTCGAAACAGTGTTAAAAAGCTTTTAATATAATTTATTCAAATGTTTTTTGCCTCAGACCTCTTTTAGGTAAACACTCTAACAAACCTCTTCGTGCTCTTAATAGTACTAAATATGGTAATAATTAATAGAGATTTGGTTCCCTAGAGACTTAAAATTTTAAATCATATTTAAGAAAGTGTTTCAATAATAAAATGATCAGAACATGATTTAAGTTTTTTTCTTTAAAATATATTCCTGAAGAATGAAAATGATTATTTATACCCTTCAAATGTTATATAAATGTTATTTTGTATCTACCTAATAGTGAAACCATTTTTTAAAAATGGTGTTTCAAAAGAAACATTAAAAAATGAAAAGACAGAGCTACCTGGGTGGACACAGTTAAGTGTCCAATTTTGATTTCGGCTCAGGTGATGATCTCGTGCTATGTGGAATCTAGCCCTGCATCAGGCTTTGTGCTGACTCTGGTGCACTGACTATGGATCCCACTTGGGATTCTCTCTCTCTCTCTCTCTCTCTCTCTCTCTCTCTCTCTTTCTCAAAATAAAAAAATAAACATTTTTAAAAAATGAAAAGACAAGACCAGGAGAAATTTGCAAAACATATGTTGGATAAAGAACTTCCACAAAGAATATGTAAAGATTGCTTACAATTAAATAATAAGAAAAACAACCCAACTTAAAAATAGGCAAAAGATATGAATAGCTCCAAAGAATACATGTGGGGGTGCCTGGGTGGCTCAGTCAGTTAAGCTGCCAATTCTTAATTTAGGCTCAGGTCATGATCTCGTGGTTTGTGGGTTCGAGCCCTGCACTGGGCTCTGCACTCACAGCGAGGAGGAGCCTACTTCAGATCTTCTGTCTTCCTCTCTCTGCCCCTTTCCCACTTGCACATGTGCATGCGCACTCCCTCTGTCTCTCTCTCTCAAAAACAAATGTTAAAAACTTTTTTTAAAAAAAGAACATATATGAGTAGAAGATAAACCTGTGAGAAGGTAGTCACCGTCTTAATCATTAGGGAAATGCAAATTAAAATTACAATGAAATACCTACTAGAGAAGCTAAAATAAATAATATTGACAATACTAAGTCTTAGCAAGTTCTTATTGTATGAACCAACAATTAAGCTCCTAGGAATCTATCCAAGAGAAATGAAAACAGATGTTCATCCTAAGACATGTACAAATATTTATAATAGCCTCAAACTGGAAAAACCCAAATGTCCATAAACTGGTAAATAAATAAAATGTATTCTATATATACAATGGAATATTATGCAGCAATACAATATGCTGCAATACATATGCAACAACATGGGTGAATCTCAAAAATATCATGCTAAATAAAAGAAGGCAGGCACACACTACATGATTCCATTTATATAAAATTTTTAAAAATTAGAAAAAATTGTCTCTATGGAGAGAAAAATTCCCGGAGCAGAGACTGACTGCAAACAGGTACAAGTGATGCAAGTGTTCTAAAGCTGGATTGTGGTGATGGTTACACAACTGTCTAAATTATCTAAAACTCAAAAAAACTGTTCACTTTTAAACGTGAATTTTGGGGACCTGAGGTTGCTCAGTTGGTTAAGTATCCAACTTTTGATTTTGGCTCAAGTCATGATCTCATGGCTTGTGAGATCCAGTCCCACATCAGGCTCTACTGACAGCACGGAGCCTGCTTGGGATTCTCTCTCTCTCCCTTCCTCTCTGCCCTTCCTCTGAAAGTGCACACTCTCTCTCAAAATAATAAATAAATAAACATTAAAAAAATGAAGGTGAATTTTATGGTACATACATTATACCTCAATAAATGTACTTCAAAAGGGCAATCACTGAAATAAAAAAAAAATTGTGGCATAACTATACCTTTATTGAGTTTCTGAGGGGTTGGGGAAAATCAAACAACCATAGACAACTCCCACATTTAAAAGTTTGACATCTCCTTCAATATTTGTTAGAACTAAGCTTTGTCTTGGGCTCTCATTTTAATTAAGATCTTCCAAAACGAATGGGGTAAAGGTAAAATAAAACATGTACCTGAGGGCTATGACAGAATAATGTTAGGTACAACTTTCTAAGTGCCTACTATAAGCCAATGAATATTACATACATAATTACAATTTTCTATTCATAATTTTCAGACTATATACAAGGAAACCAAGGCTCAGAAAGATTAAACTTCCTGAAGTCCCATAATTAGCAAAGTGATTTATCCAAGATTAGGAAAGTTGGTTTAAATTCAAGGACTATGGTCTTTCCATTTCCCCTGCATTGCTTTTAGTATACAGAAAATGTGGAATTTCAGTAACAATGGGATTGCATTTAGGATCTGGAAGACAGGATTAAAATATAAATGCTGAGGGCAGCTCAGGTGGCTCAGGTCATCATCTCACAGTTTCAGGAGTTCGAGCCCTGCACTGGGCTCTATACAGGCAGCACGGAGCCTGCTTGGGATTCTCTCTCCCTCTCTTTGCCCCTTCCCCATTTGCACTGTCTCTATCTCTCTCAAAATAAATAACCCAAACTTAAAAAAATATATAAATGTTAGTATAAAAGGTAAGAAATGTCACTTAGAAAACTAAAATGCAATAATTTTCCTTAAGTGTAAATTAAAGACATGATGGAATTTAGATTTCATTTTTTTTAAACTAATCTCTCTGCTTAACATAGGTCTTGAACTCAAAACCCTGAGATCAAGAGTTGCTCTACCAACTAACCCAGCCAGGTACCCCTAGATTTCACTTTTAATATGGATATGGACTATGACAGATCCTACTTTTACAAACTGAGAATAAAGGTAACAGATTCCAAACTTTTATGAAAGTTAAAAACAAAAAGGGAAGGACATAACTTTTTCATAAAATAATTTAGAACCCACATGAGAGGATTTTAAAGAGTTCATTAGAGAGGAGTCTAAAGAACACAATGATTACTGGGCTTTTAAATTTTAAAATTTTCATTTTCTAAATATTACATGAAGATTTCCTTTAAAAGAAAGATACCACATATAACTTGAAAATCTTGTTTCTATTACCGAAATGTAAAGTGGACTTCTAACCTGGAGCACAGGATTGCGTTCTTTACCTAGTACAAGAAACTGACGTTTCATGACGGATACAATTCCAGTTTTACTTACAACTTCACTTATAATTCTGGGGTGCCTGGTCATGATCTCACAGCTTGTGGGTTCGAGCCCTGCATTGGGCTCTGTGCTGACAGCTCAAAGCCTGGAGCCTGCTTCAGATTCTGTGTCTCCCTCTTTCTTTCTGCCCCTCCCCCACTCATGCTCTGTGTCTTTCTCTCTCAAACATTAAAAATGGTTCCCTTATAATTCTGAATTATCATGTGCATATGAAAGTAACCTACATTCTGCAAAAAAGAATACAATAAACCACTATACTTTTCAAGTCAATAAAATTTAATAAAATATATATGGAGATTCAATAACTTGTTATTTTCAGTTATCTCTATCAACTATAATTTTGTCTGGAAGAGCAAGGGTTAATGATTATACCAACACATGAAAGATACTTTAAGAAAAGGCGCATGACAGAGAGAGTAGATGATTACTATCTTACCAGTCTGTTTATTCGAACAAATTCTTCTGAGGTTTTGGCCCAAGGAGGAAGTTCAACATCAGACACTACTGTCCCATCATCCATCACTCCAAGATTATAATTATTGAAGTTGACAAACATCTCAGGGAGATAATAAAATTCAGGAATCAATTCCTATATAAAAATAAAAGACAATGTCATATTATGAACTGCAGAATACTGACTAGATATTCATAAAATGGCATGGTCATTTCCTTTTGTGCAGAAGAACAACAAAATAAACACAGGGAAGTTTTTCCTTTCTCTATCACAGCTCTATGACAAAGTTACTGTTAAGGTAGACAGTTCCCATCCAACCAAATTTAAATACGAACACCTTCTGGATGGTTATTTGCTTCCTTTTAGGACAATTCTCATAACCTCAAAACTCTTAAATACCAACATTTGAGTATTATTCGAGGTTTGAAAAAAATAGAAGCAGAGAATAACATGCTGTTACAGCTTAAACTAAATTTTTATGAGGTATGTGGAATTTTTGCCCATAAAGACCAAAATCTTTAAAAGTATTAAAATGCAAGTGCATTGGTCCCTTCATCAACCAGGATAATACTCATTACATTTAGCTATGGTTAAACAATATATTTTGCTCACATTTCAAAACATTAAAGTTTAGTTGTAACACACCACCTTTGAGAAAAAAAATATTTACAAGGAGTCTAGAAAATGACATGCAGTAAGAAACTTGGTAAAATTAAATATATGAATTTATTAAGAATACTTAAAATACACTTCATTAGGGTACAAGCAGAAAAATGCAGTTAGTTAGGTTTTTGTGTCAATAAGCCCCATGTATAACTATTTCAGAGGTCCTGTAGATCAGACTTTAAATCCAGTCTTGACATGGGTCAGTAACTCAGTGGTCTTTAGGATACCCCCTCAGGGCCAGCTATGGCAGGCCTGGCTTTCCAAACAGTTGAGTAAAATAGGGAGGTCATCAGATTTTGGACAAGGTCAGTGTGAACTCTCCAGAGTAAAGAAAAAAGATCCAGCAGGAATTAAGCTATTATCACCTCCGTCATCCATGTGAAATGTTGCCTGACTTTGAATTGTACATCCTTTGTTTACAATCACAATAATTAACTAAAGCGGGGTAGAAATGAGCTTGTCCTCCAAATGCCTGACAATCACCTGATCATCAGACTTGAAAAACATTTCAATTGAACATATTTTTTTTTAGAAAAGGAAGAATCCTATTAGAAGTTTAACCGTAAATGAAATGACACAGTGATCATGCAAAAATATCAAGATTTTCATCTCCGAAAATGATGCGTATTAAGTCTTAAGTGACAAAAAGAGGAAAGATGTATGTGTGTTATTTTATGTAACAAAAAGCTTTATCCAATATGTTTGATTGAGTCAGGTACTAAAACTCTTTTTTTTTTTTTAATTTTTTTTTTGGGGGAGAGACGGAGGGAACATGAGTAGGGGGCAGCGGTCAGGCAGAAAGAGAGAGAGACAGAGAATCCTAAGCAGGCTAGCGTGGTCAGCGCAGAGCCTGATGTGGGCCTCACACTCACAAAACTGTGAGATCACGTTCTGAGCCAAAATCAAGAGTTGGACACTTAACCAACTGATCCACCCAGCAGACCCTAAAATAAACTCTTAATAAATCTTATCACATTTAATCTTAAGAACTTTACAATGTATCACTTTCATTTTAAAAATGAACTAAGGCTCAAAGAAGTTAAGTAAATTGCTGAGGTTACATAGCTAATTTATGATAAATTTGGAGCTTAGATCAAGATTTGTCAAACTCTAAAGGCTATGTCCTTAATTATTAAATAAGCCTGAGTTCTACTTAAATAGTATACATAATATATGTACGTATTATGCATTTTAAACAGAGAGAGAGTGCGAACAGGGGAGAGGGGCAGAGAAGAGAGAGAGAATCTCAAGCAGGCTCCATGTTCAGCACAGAATCTAATGCAGGGCTAGATCCCAGGACCCTGGGATCATGACCTGAGTCAAAATCAAGAGTTGGACACTCAACTAAGCAATCTAGGCGCCCCAATACTAACCATTTTAAATACAAGTTTTTAATATATAGTCCAAGTAATTTTTAAAAGTAAAAAGATTTTTCATTCTTTCATAAGGAAGTGCTCTCCTGAAAAAAATTAATATGTATATATACTATATATATAGTATTTATTATGTAATAAAATTGATTAAACAAGAATTTTATAGTATGCTATAATTATCATTTACCCAAATAGAAGATAATTCACTTTATAACTATTATTAATTTGCTGAAGTGTGTATCAATAAACTGCAACTTTGAGAAGTTTTACCAAAATGTCTTTTATTTTCACTCCAAATTACTTGTGCTAAAAAGAAGAATGTTACTTCTCCCAAGTCTTGTTGTACAATAAAAGGGAGGATCACGCCTATGTATTCAAAAATCAAAAGCATATTTTGGCTTAATTATATACAAATTCTTTTAATTCCAGTAATTTCTGCCTGCCCCATCCTTACCCCAAGGTTTCCTGATTAGAATTTGTTCAGCAACCTGAACAAATTGACAAAAATATACTTGCTCAAAATAGAAATGCTCTTCCTGGTTCTTTTACAAGTTCTAAATTCAATTAACAGAAATACAGTTTGTTCCTAGCTCACCACATTTAAACACACAAATTTATTATGAATTTAAATCATTTTGTTGCTTTGATATTAACAGCTTACCCTACATATAAATCCACCTAATTTAATTAATGGAGCAAAAATAAACATAAAACAAAAATGAAATAATTTTTAAAGCTTTGTTTTATTTGGAAGGGGGAAGAGAAAGAGAAAGCACGTGTGAGCGAGTGTGTGTGGAAGGGGCAGAGGGAGAGAGAAAGAGAGAGGCATAGAGAATGAATCTAAAGTAGACTCTGTACTGTCAGTGAGGAGCCCAACCCGGGGCTCGAACTCAGGAACCATGAGATCATGACCTCTGCCGAAATCAAGTCGGGCACTTAATGGACTGAGCCACCCAGGTGCCCCCAAAAATAAATTTTTAATGAAATATATATACAAAGCAATTTTATACTTTTTAAGTCTTTAGTGCACTATGTTAAATTTTCAGATCTATAATTTCTATCACGCTGGGAGGAAAGTAATAAGTCATCTATTTCCATTCAATTACCATAGATTTTATCTGTGATTTCCTTCTAAGGATATCCTGTAAATCTTGTACATTATACAAGATTTTATTGTATAATGTACATTATAAAAATATTTCAAAATTAAAAATTAATTAAAAATGAAGCTTAATATTTCACCTTTTAGTGAGATATGAATTAAATCTCAATTTTTTACCTCTCACCACAAACCTCTCCAATTTCAAAAGAGTAGTCAGTTAGTTCCAGAACATTTGCAGGGTCTACAGCAGAAGCCTCTTGAGGACATCTTTTTTTCTGTCTTTTGTGAAAGTCTAAGCAAAGCGAGCCGATTATGTAAGGTGTCCAGGAGAAGCAGTATCAAAAGTTAGTATTTTTAAAGATAGAAGCTAGAGAGGGGTTGTCCTCAAGATTAGGGAAACATATTTCTCAAAATCTATATATAATTGGCTTTCTTTCAGCCTGAGGGGAAGAGGTGGGACGAAGAGGTTAAGCTAAAATCCAGGGGATAGCAAGTGATGATCAAGGTCATTGCTTGCTCATACAGTACCTATGGATTAGAAAAAGGCAACCCTTCTAGACTAATGTAGCCAAAAGGTACTTAGTTTGGTTAAGTGTACTAACGGCTGGATTTCAGCTTCTATTCCTTCCTTCAGTCAAGTGCCAGTATATAAAATCTGCCCAAGTGCCCAACATGGTTATCTCATGATGGTGCACTTAGGAAAGTTAGTCCCTTGGCACCAGGGCCTTTGTAATCAGCAAATATTTCTTAACCCAAACAGTGCTACCGGCTTCCCAAAGACAATGTGTCTTAGACAATGAGGATACAACCAATGAACAAGATGAACAGAAGATGTAAGGGCCAATTTTCTAGGTAATCACATATGCCTGGAATAAGAGATCCCTGCTCTACTCTCTAATGACTGTGAATGAATTTCCTACTAGCCTGATATGAAGAAGATTTGAATTCAAATTGGGACATTTCTTATACACTTCAAGAGTTGGTCATTATGAATTATATATGCTCCAATAATAAAAAGATATCAATATATTCAATGATAATTCATTTTTTTCCTCAGTGATAATTATTTCTAAGGAGGCAAAATGGCAGAAAGAATGCAGTATGGGCAGAAATATAATGTAAATGCTACTTTCATTAAAAGAATAAAACTTTATAATGTATAGATCTGATGAATCAATATATTGTACACCTGAAACTAATATAACACTGGATGTTAAATTATATTTGAATAAGAAAATATAAGCTAAAGTATTTGAAAAATTAAAAAAATAAAGAATAAAATTTTAAAGAAGTTCTTATTTCATTATTTTATTAAGCCTTAGGTGGGCTTATGAAAGGTAATATATCACATTACCACAAAGAAGTATTTATTTAGTTTTTGTTCTTTGCAGAAAACTGTGTTAAAATCTGGGATATGGAAACATGATTGTCTAAATTGCTAAATAAGAGTGAAAGGATACATTTATTGGGAGGAAATTGGTTGTAGGAACAAACAGCATTCCAGAAATTCAAAAAAGAAAAAGATGCATAAATGTTGGGGTGGACAGAGAAACCTTTAGGGAAAAGAGCATAATACATTTTATTTCCCTAATACAACACTCATCAAACTGTACTATAATTGTCCGCTTGTATCTCCCTTTAAAAGAAGGCTCCATAAGATTGAAGACTACTTATCTTGTTCAGCATTAAACCTCCACAGCCTAGGCACAGTGTGTAACCCATATTAGGCATTCAGTAAAACTCTGTGGAATGAATGATTGAAAATGGTATTTAAAATAAGAAATAAATAACCAGAGAAGAAAACTGATAATAGTCCTGAGAAGGGGAATACAGAGATTGAAATGTGCCTATCAATTGTTTCCAATGATCAATGAAGATCAATTTAATTGGTTTAGAGAGGACTATATACATGTGGTGGGAGATAAAGTTGGAGATGTAGGCAGGGTCAAACTGTGGAAAGCCCTGAATGCCATGCTAGGAAGTTCATTTTCTTCCTAAGAAAAAAAGTTTTTTAGGAAATTTTAAAAATTAACATGAATTTAAAATGAGATAATGTTTCTAAGAAATTAACAGTTAAGAAAAAGATTACAAAGAATCTACATATAATATCAAGGACATCAAGTAAGCACAATTAAGTTGAGTAAGAAAGGGAACACACACACTTAAAACATATTACAATCTCATAAGAAAATCTGCATAAATAAATCAGTTGATTGGAGTTGAATACTCTCTTACTATAAAACAAATATACTGAACTCAACTGAGATACAAACAATATTTGACATAAAAGTATATATAATGCCTAAATTTTACTATGGATACAGTGACATTCAAGTATACATTACAGAATTCCATCTTAATCCTAAAAGTATCTTCCTTAAGAACCCTGCTTCAATACCAAATATTAAGTTCAAAATTATCTCCTTTGACAGATGATATTTAGTAACAGAGTCAAAGACTATGTTTAATACTTCTAATGTACATTTACAAAGTGAAGTATGTTTTATATTCATCAGAACAGAACATTCAGCTCTGGATAAAAAACACATGCTCAGAAATTCTTTCTAACACCAGCAGAAAATGAGAAGCAAAAACACTGACAGAAGACAGAGATATTTATAATTCATATTTTCTTCTGATTTGCTGGCAATAATTTTAATCTTTCTTTTAATTAGGCAGATGGGTCATAGAGGCAGTTAACATGGTCAAAATATACTGTATCATCTCCTAAAATAAAAACTTGAAAGGTTCAACCAGAGGTTATACCACAGTTCAGGATAAGCCCATTGCTTTGATCACAAATTCTAAGGCTTTCATGGCATAATGACAAGGATTGGTTGTGACCACACATATGCTTTAGTTTTCTTTATTAGGATATGATCCCCACTGATATGGCCTCTTGCAGGGAGGTTGTGTGATTCTCAAACAGACACCAATTCTATCCATTCAAATAAAACCTTCAATAATATCCACTTCAATAATACCTGGGTAACCTAGAAAATACTAATTTATCAACCCAAAAAAACAAGAAAATCAAAACTAAAAACAAACCAAAAGGTGCTACTTTGGAGCTAAAGTAAAATTTTTATTCTATTCTTACTAAATTATAAAATCCTGGCAACTCAAAAATAAGAATAATAGCAAGGTAACATGTATACTGCTTTGGGGACACTAACAATAAAAAATGATGTTGAAGGCAAAATTTTGGCTTTTCATCATTGGGAAGAAGATATATTTTATGAAGCAAAAAAATATACATGTAAGCTTTATTAGTGAATAAAAGAGTTAGTGAACAACATGTTATGGAAAAAAAGTGAACATGTTCTGAGACATTTTAACATTCAAATATTTATTTTCTTAGCCCACGAGAAAAACCTTTTTAAAACACTGATTAGAGTTGAACTGTACCTATGAGTCATTTTAAATGGACTGTATATTGGAAAGTTTTCAAATTAATGTTTAAATTTAGTTTCTCCTTATCTGGTAGATAAAATGCTATTTTTTTCCTTTAATAAAAGAAATGTAATAGCAATTTTTAAAATTGGAGAAGGAAAAATAATCTATAATCCTTCTAGACAAATGCAATAAATATCATGTGGTTTCAGATATTATAAAACTGTCATTTAAAAAGCACTTAAATAAAGAAAAATCATGGATTACAAACCAATAAATAATAGATAATCTATAGCAATCTAATACAGTAGAGAAAAATGACTGCATTTGAGTCTTGTCTACTCAAGTTACTGTTCACATGCCCTTAAATTAATTTTTCTTCTGACCTGACCCTTACTCACGTGAATTGTCATTTTTAAAACACAGGGTGTTGTCAGGCCAATAAAACAAAATTCTATATACACATCAGATATTATTATTACTATTACTGTTATTAACATGACCTGTGATAAAAACCCAAAATTAGAGACTCGACTGATTTTCAAAGCAAACAGGTCATTCAATGAATTACGCCCATTCATAAAAGCATTTAATATAATTCTAAGGGCATTTTCAAAAATTAACTTATAAAAATAAAATGTCCACAAAAATATTTGAAACTTAATAATTCCCACTATAACATTTAAAACAAACACAGTTATTTTTTTTATTAGCAATCACAATACAGCTTAACCTGCTTCAATTTATGAAGACCCTGAATATTTTACAGTTCTCTTCTGCTTTCAACACATTTTGCACTTCTATATTTGGACTGGACATCTTAACTGAGCCGTTTGCTGTTCTAGGCCCTATCTTCAAGGTAATCGTAACTTGAGAAGAGATAATGGACATTAAAAATGCAAACAACAGGCAAGGTGTAACTGCCATAAATAAAATGCCCACCTTAAATCTTTTCTGGAATAAGTTGCAAAATACTCAAATATATGCACAGAGCTGAGTATGGGAGAGAACAGTTAAATCAGTGTCTATGAATATATTAATTTATGAACATATTTTTAATTGAAAAATATCATAAGATCACCACTCAAAAAGCAATTCACAGCTGATGTGTGTACATTTTTATAATTCAGGAAGAATTTTCTAAGCACCTTAAAAGATTTTTTTCCCTGCTTAGTACATAAGTAGCATAAGAAAAATATTCAGTGTTTCAAGTAATTTTTATCTAAGACCAAAATAATAGTTCATTGTAGACAAAAGAGTACAAAGTTAGTTCAATGCTAAAAAAAAAAATGTGTACACAGGTACATCACTTAACCTATTGACACATGAAGAAGGGTTACAGAGATATGGTTAAATGAACAAATCTGGAAGTTGTACATAAGTTGTATATAAAAACAAGAATGAATAGACAGTTTCATTAGAGTATGAATGTTTTACATTGTTAAGAGAGAGGCGAGACAACTTTAGTTAACTCTAATGTGGATGTGAGAGTGAAAGAGAGAGACTGATGGAAAAATATAAAAGAAAGAGATAGAAAGAAGGAAGGCAGTGGGGAAGGAAGGGAGGACATACACCAGAAATGTGCAAAGGATGTATTAAAAAGGTAAGATTTCAATTTTACTTTCTTTTAGTTTTCAAAAAATTCTGAATTATTTAAAAATATGTCTGAAAACAGTAAGAATAAATAATGAAAATATTTTAACTAAGAAAATAAAACTACTAAATAATCAAAGTTTAAGCTTTTTAAAAAAAACCAAATGCATCAAGAAATACATTTCCAGCGATTATGTTCTATTAGCTATACTTAAGCACTTTCTTATAAATGGCTCTAACACTGATGCCATCAGCATCCATGGAATGTATTATGGTAGAAGACATGCTGATAGGAGAAAAAAGGAACCTAACTTAACCTTCAGATTACAGACTCCTGGGGTTTCTGAGCCAGTAGAGGATAAGTCAAAGGTCTCATGTTTTACAAATCTCAGAAGACACAAATAAAACTATTCTATTTTCATCTCCATTTTGATCATCTCCATTATTTAACAAATGTGTATAGTCAAAACTTTTAAGGGCTAATTCTTAAAGCTAAAACTCCTTCATGTAATATTACTGATAGTCACTTATTTAAAAATATTAGCATGGTGGGTTGAAAAAATATTCTTTATAATCTCTTAGAATTTAATTGCATTCTCTCTACTTAATTTTCAGCACAGAATATGCTGTATTAACCCTACTCATTTTTTAAGTTAATACAAATGTTACATTCATTACTAATAATATATAATAAATTATAATATATACTTTTTTATTGTTTTTTTTTATTATCTATTTTTGAGAGAGAGAGAGACAGCATGAGCACGGGAGGGTCAGAGAGAGAGAGAGACAGAATCCAAAGACAGGCTCCAGGCTCTGAGCTAGCTGTCAGTACAGAGCCCGACGTGGGGCTCGAAACCACTAACCGCGATATCATGACCTGAGCCAAAGTTGCTTAACTGACTGAGCCACCCAGGTGCCCCTAAAAGCATTATTCTTGCTGCTGTAGAGAGAAACACATGGGGAACACGTGAAGTGAGAAATTATGGCCACTTGGGGTAGGGCCCTACTGATGGATGTGGTGATAACTGGTCAGATTCTGAGTATATTTTGCAGGTTGAAAAAATGGGCAATAGGGTGTGAGTGAAAGAGATGAATCAAAGATTCTAAGTTTTTAAAGTCCTGAGCAAACTGGTAAATGGTGCTGGCAAAAACTGGGGGAAAGGCAGGATGTTTTCTTTAGGAGGGGAAGAGGGTAAGAGGAGAATAAAGAGTTTGATATTGGACATGTTCATTTTATTTAATTATCTATTTTTAATTTTTTAATGTTTATTTATTTTTGAGAAAGAGGGTGTGTGCATGAGCATGAGCGGGAGAAGTGCAGACAGAGAGGGAGACACAGAATCTGAAGCAGGCTCCAGGCTCTGAGCTGTCACCACAGAGTCCAATGCAGGGCTTGAACCCATTAGCTGTGAGATCACGACCTGAGCTGAAGTCAGACGCTTAACTGACTAAGTCACCCAGTCACCCCAGGATATGTTCAAGTTAAAATACCTATGAATATATACCTAGTTAAAAAGGAGCTAGATATATAAATCTAGAATTCAGGGGAGAGAAATGAGATAAGGTGTGATCACCTAGAGAAAAAGTACTGATATAGAAGAGATCTAAATCTTGAGCCCTAAAGTACTCCAATAATTTAGGGTATGAAAACAAGATAATGCAGTAAAAAAAGACTGAAAAAAATGGTAAGAATTAGCCAGGAAAAGGTGACTCCCTATTCCAGACACAGGTAAAGAAAAGGTTACTCCTCTCCTTGACCCAAAAATGAGGATCAGGGGCATATGGGTGGCTCAGTCGGTTAAACATCTGACTTCGGCTCAGGTAATGACCTTGGGGTCTGTGGGTTCAAGCCCCATGTCAGGCTCTGTGCTGCTAGCTCAGAGCCTGGAGCCTGCTTCAGATTCCGTGTCTCCCTTTCTCTCTGCTCCTCCATCATTCATGCTCTCTCTCTGTCTCTCAAAAAAAAAAAAGTTAAAAAAATGAGGATCAATTAATTTTGTCAATAATGGTGACAGATCAAGTACAATGAGACTGGAATATCTGGGTTTCACAACAAAGAAGCTGTTCATCAATGCCTCTGCCAAGACTGATTTCAATAAAGTAGTGCAGAAGAAACCTAGATCTGAGTGGGCTCAGGAGATAATGGAAGCTGTGAGGAAATGGAAAAAAAGGAATACACAACTCTTGGAATTCATGAGAGTATCACCCATTATTCTCTCTTACCCTACATGCCTATGAAACATTTCTGAAACTTAGGTTCGAATTTTCAACTAGTAGGTGATATTATCTTCATTATTAAGAAAATATATTAACATGTCAAAACTTGAATTCAGACATTTGCTCTATAAGCCTGCTTCACTGTAATTTGTAGGATCATTTATGAAGACACCTGACCTAAAGAATCCTCTTCAGGCATATGGTCAAGAGACACACGCAAAAATGCTGAACATCACCTATCATAAGCAAAATACAAATCTAAACCAAAATAAAGTATGACCACACACCACACAGTGGACCACACAGTAGAATGGGTGAAATCAAAAAGAAATAACAACTGTTGGCAAGGATGTGGAGAAAAGGGAACCCTCATTCACTATTGATGGGAATGTAAAATGGTACAGCCACTATGAAAAACAGTATGGAGGTTCCTCAAAAGATTAAAAATAGAACAACAACACAATTCAGCAAGTCTACTTCTGGGTAAACAAAAACACTAATTCAAAAGGATACATGCTGGAGAGGGGCAAGATGTGGGGAAGTAAGGAGCTCTGATCTGCAAGTGGGGGAAGAGAAGATACAGACTCCAGATCTGCAAGTGGGGGAAGAGAAGATATAGACTCCAGAAAGAAGAAAACCTCAAAGATGCCTGAGTGAGTGACTGTTAACTGGGGAAATTGGAGGACGGCCTGGCCGGAGGTGCAGGGAGTGGGAGCCCCAGCCCCACACAGGGAAACTGTGCTGTGGCCCGGAGAGACAAGGGGAAGAGAAAGAGAGACTCAAAAGGCACAAAGAACTGTCCCTAAAGAAGAGATAAAAAACTCGCCCCAGGACAGAGAGAGATATTGTCACCCCATATATAACCGCTGGGCACGGGGAGAAAAATCTGTCCCATCTAGCTGGCGAATTCTTTCATGGGCGCGGGGGCAGCGGCGCCCATTCCAGGCGGCACCAGAAAAAACTGCCCCCTCCCCTTGTGTGATCCCAGCTGGGAGACCGGCAGCCAGTGGAAGTGCATCTCATCTCAGGTGGTAGTATTAAAGTGCATGGACTAGGATTTGGAAGCGAGGCAGAGCTTGGAAAATACAATTTGGCTCACCCAAAGCACAGGGAGATCGGACTCAAAAGAGAGGCTTGCAACGTTTGGTTAGAGCAGAGCTTGGGGTGCCACTATTCTTCTCCCCACAGCTACCAAGGTGGGGCCTTGGAGAGCAGCCGATGAGACCTGACCTACCTACACCAAATCACGCCCATCCGGATGAGAGAGCTGCCTTTTTGTCCCCCCCTTTTTTCTTTTCTTCTCCTTTTTTTTCTCTTGCCATCCAGATATATCTTCCCTTATCTCATTCTTATCTCTCCTCCCGCTGGTTATACGCTTTTAGACTGTCCATAGTCTTTTGCTGTCTCTGTCCTCCCCCCGCCTTGCTTTTTTTTTTCTTTTCTTCTTTTCTTTTCTTTCCTTTCCTTTCCTTCCTTTCCCCTTTTGATTTGCTTGTTTGTTTGATTTGTCTTTGCGTTTGCATGCTTTTGTTCCCTGAGTGTTTGTTTTCCTTCTCAGGGCTACCTCAAGAAACAAGCCAAAGTACACATGGTGGAGAGTCCCAAATATCACTGACTAGGGAAGTAAAATAATCAAAGGCACAACAAGAGAAACCGAGAGACACCATTAAACGACACTTCCTGAAACGACAGGCCCTGGACAGTCAATGAGCCTCCTTTAATAGAGCAATACTAACAGGTGCACAGTGCGTAACGAGCTTTTAAAACTGACAAGAGACAGAAAGCTAGCCAAAATGACGAAATGAAAGAACTGTCCTCTAAAGCAACTCCAGGAAGAAGTCACAGCCACAGAACTGCTCAAAACAGATTTAAGCAACATAACTGA
>CM053567.1:71519305-71719029 GCA_028646485.1 Cryptoprocta ferox | reverse complement strand
ATGCTGGCGGGGATGTGGAGAAACGGGCACCCTCCTACACTGTTGGTGGGAATGTAAACTGGTACAGCCGCTCTGGAAAACAGTGTGGAGGTTCCTCAAAATACTATCAGTAGAACTCCCCTGTGACCCAGCACTAGCACTGCAGGGGATTTACTCAAGGGATACAGAAATGCTGATGCATAGGGGCACATTTACCCCAATGTTCGTAGCGGCACCTGCAACAATAGCCAAATCATGGTAAGAGCCTAAATGTCCATCAACTGATGAATGGATCAAGAAGATGTGGTTTATATATATATATATAATGGAATACTACATGGCAATGAAAAAGAATGAAATCTGGCCATTCATAGCAAAGTGGATGGACCTCGAGGTGTCATGCTGAGTGAAGTAAGTCAGGCGGAGAAGGACAGATACCATATGTTTGCACTCATAGGTCTAACAGGAGAAACCTAACAGAGGACCATGGGGAGGGGAAGGAGGAAAAAGATTTAGGGAGAGGGACGGAGACAAAACACGAGAGACTCTTGAATACCGAAAACAAACTGAGGGCAGAAGGGGGAGGGGGAAAAGAAAGGGGCGTAATGGTCATGGTGGAGGACACTTGTGGGGAAGAGCACTGGGTGTTATATGGAAACCAACTTGACAATAAACTATAAATTAAAAATAAATAAATAAACAAACATTTAAAAAAAGAAACAAAAAAAACAAAAAGATATATGCAGCCCTATGTTTCCCGCAGCATTATTTACAAGAGCCAGGATACAGAAGCAAACTAAGGATCCATTAATAGATGAATGAGTAAAGAAAATATGGGTGTGTGTATGTGTGTGTGTGTGCGTATGTGTGTATATGTATGTGTATGTACACAGATAGGTAGATGGAAAGACTATTACTCAAGCATAAAAAGAATGAAATCTTACCATTTGTTACAACATGGATGGATCTAGATGGTATTATCCTAAGTAAAATAAATCAGGTGGAGAAAGACAAATACCATATCGTTTCAGTTAAATGTGAAATCTACAAACAAAGGAACAAATGTAAAAAATGGAAATAGGTTCATAGACAGAGAAGAATCTAGTGGTTGCCAGAAGGGAGGGTGGTGGGAAGTTGGGTGAAAGAGGTACAAGTGATTAAAAGGAACAAACTTCCAGGGCACCTGGCTGGCTCAGTCAGTAAAGCATGAGACTCTTGATCTCAGAAATGTGGGTCCAAGTCCCATGATGGGTATAGAGATTACTTAAAAATAGTATCTTTAAAAAAAGGAACAAGCTTCCAGTTATAAAATAAATAAGTCATACAGATGTACTATACAGCATGGGGAATATAGTTACTAATATAATTTTGTATGATGACAGATGGTAGCTTGATTTATCATGGTGATCACTCTGTAATTATATAAATGTTGAAGCATTATGCTGTACACCTAAAATTAATAATATTGTATGTCAACGATATTTCAAATGAATAAATGAACAAAATAAAGAAATTTATGTCTTTCTATCCTTACAGTCAACCAAATGCCTAATCCTGGAGAATTACTTTTAACCCATCCCTTGAATTCATCCTCTTTAACTTCTTACTGTTTTAAGCTCTAGGAAAAAGCCAATGAACAAAACAGTTCAATTCATGCTGTCATGGAGCTAATGTTCCCACAAAATAAGATATAATAAACAAATAAATACATGTATGTCAGATGATGAGTCATATGAAGAAAAATGAAGCTGGAAGTGAGTAAAAGGGCTTGGTGTGAGGGATGTAATTTTAAATGGAGAGGACAGAGAAGGTGACATCTTACTAAGAAGGTAACATCTGAGGGGTGCCCGGGTGCCTCAGTCCGTTAAGCATCTGACTTGATTTCAGCTCAGGTCATGATCTCACAGTTTGTCGGATGGAGCCCCCCTGCACCAGGCTCTGCATTGACAGCACAGAGCCAGCTTGGGATTCTCTCTCTCCCTCTTTCTCTGCCTCTACCCTGTTCACATGTGCACTCTCTCTTTCTCTGAAAATAAACATTTAAAACAAGGTGACATTTGAGCAAAGACTTGAATAGGGTAAAGGAATGAATCATTAAGGATATCTATCTGAAGGAATTTTTAAGGAAAAAGGAAAAATAAAAACAAAGGCTCTGAGTTGGGAAGATACTGGAATATTTGAAGAATACCCTGGAGGTCCTGCTTAGTTAGAACAGAGTGAGCAAGGGGGCAAACAGGACAAAAAGGGATCAAGAGCTAATAGGATTTTGGTGGGCAAAATAGGGAGTGACATAGTCTTGCACTGTAAGGACTTCAGGTTTTATTCTCAACTGGGAAACCAGTTACTTAGATGGCAAAGACTGTGGGGAGGGCAAGTTTAAAGGAGTAAAGATGAGGAATTTGGTTTTGAACATGTTAATTTTGATACACATATTATATATTCTAAGGGAGATATTGAGGAGGGACTTAGATATCAGGAGAAATGTACAGGCTAGAGACATAAAACTGGGAGGTTAGTTAAGACTCTCTAGCATCCTCCAATACACAACTCTAGATTCACTCTATGAAGTCACTCCCTCACCTCCCCGGTCAGAATTAATTTCATTTTGTATATATCTTATTACACCACTTATCAATGTCTGACTTGTATTAAAAATAGTTTTATGTATACCTGTCATTCTCATCTGAAGATATTTGAAATAAAGAACTGCTTTTCTTACGCTTGTACTCTAAGTGCTGTCTAGTATGTACCGCAGGTGATAAATAATCAATAAATGCGGACTTGGGGGTATTTTTGAGGATTTTAGTTCAGCTGTCACAGAAGTTTTCACTGAAGGTGGGGAGCTAGATACTTATTTCCTCACTAAACCTGCTCCTTTGTGTTCTCTACACACATGTCCAAGTCAAATTTAATTTCTTTCTCTCTGTCTCTCATCTTACAAGTCAATCACCAAATCTCAACAGTTTTAACCTTCTAAATACATAATAAATTCATCTACAGTTCTCTACTACCATTGCCACTACTGCATTCAAGCCTCCACTGCCTCTCCTCTAATTACTTTAACAGTTTACTGATTGCTTCCACTCTTGCTCATCGCATAATACATATTCAAATACCAACCACAGTGATCTCTTAAAACCACAAAAATCTGTTCACGTCATGCCTCTGCTTCAACACTTCCAATGTCTCCCTACTGCCCCAGGATAAATATCAACCTCCTTACCAAAGCTTATGTAGCCCTTCATGGTAGGCCTTCCATTTCCTCTTTCCTCTCCCTTCTCTTCATTTCACATGCTATGAGCCCACATAGCCGTAATTATACTGAACTGTAGGGACTGTTTTATTGTCAGTACCTCCTCTAGTGAGTAAGTTCATTGAAGGCAATGGCTGTGTCTTATTTGCTGCTGTATCACAACCAGGGCTTGACAGAACATAAATATAATCAAAATAAAAAGTTTAAAATTAAATATTACCTCAGGATTCCATCAAATCTTTTACTCCATTTTTTTCTAAAATTTTACCATAGGTTATTTTAGTACTATATTACTGCCCTTAATTCTAGGCCTCTGGGAGAAGTATAGTTCTCCAATAATCTTCATTTTAGATCCATTTACTACTGCCCTCCATTCTGAAATAATGAACCTAGGTGATATTTATTACTCCTTCCACTCTTCAATCCTAATTATTAATAATCTCTATAGAAGAGAAGGAAAAGAGTTTAAAATGAGCAAGTCAGATTGTACTTAATCATTAGATTAAATGTATTAGAGGGCACCTGGATGGCTCAGTCGGTTGAGCGTCCAACTTCAGCTCAGGTCAGTGAGTTCGAGCCCCCCATCAGGCTCTGTGCTGACAGCTCAGAGCTTGGAGCCTGCTTTGGATTCTGTGTCTTCCTCTCTCTCTGCCCCTCCCCCGCTCACACTCTCTGTCTCAAAAATAAACATTAAAAATTTTTTTTAAAAAGATTAAATGTATTGATAATAAGGGTACCTGAAATAAGTACGTTGCCTCAGAGCCAAGAGAAAAAAATGAGTGACATAAACTACCTAGAAAAGCTTAGGTATCTGTGTAATATTTAGATGTGACTGCCTAGTGAAATTCATTCAAGCTTTATGAGTTTGTGATTTGCTTCACAAAATTTGGTCTTAATGGTTCAGTAATCTATTTTGGACTTCAGTTTCTAAACTTAAGTGAGTTTTTAAAACTTGGGGATTTTAAAGCATTTATCACAGTGATGATTCTCCAACCCAATTTCAGACCTCAAGAATTTATCTATTATTGCTACTGCCTATCAATACTTAGATGAAGTACAACATCAGGAGCATTGTCCTAAGTATACATGGCTTGATATAGTAGCCATTAATTTAATCAATAATTTAATATTGATTACATGTTGAAAGAACAGTATTTTCGATATACCAGGTTAAACATATTACTAAAATTAATTTCACAGGGTTCTGTTCACTTTTTTAAAATGTGACTATAAGAAAATTTAAAATTATACATGTGTCTGGCAATTATGGCTTGCATTATATTTCTATTGAACAGTGGTAAGCCTACTTAAAGAACTGACCAACACTTCTAAGTTTATCCATGAAGAATGAAAAACATCATTGAGGATCATATCTGAAATGAAACCACCAATGATAACACAAAAGTACAAATGATTCCCAGAACTTTAAAATGGTAAATCATGGTAAAAAAAAAAATCAAAGGCTGTTTTACTAAATTTAATAAGGTCTTTTTTCTTCTCTGAAATAAAAGAATTCATAGTTTTACTTTTGTTTCATAGGAATAACCCATATTTTTTAGTAAGCTATTCTCTGAGTATTAGCAGAATGCAAGAAATAGAGTTTCTAAAATATTAAGGTGACAGTTCCCCGAGAGCACAAAAAGTTAAGTACTAGAAATGTTATCATGTTGTTATTTTTCCCTGAAAAAAATTAAATAAATCTTATATCTACACCTCACAAGACTTCACTTTTGTGTGCGTGTTTTATTTTGAAGATTTTATTTTTAAGTAATCTCTACATCTAACATAGGGATTGAACTTATAGCCTCAAGATCAAGAGTTGCATGCTCTATAGACTGAGCCAGCCAGGCAGCCCACAACACTTAATTTTTGTAAAACGTCATGAAAACATTTTAGAAAATGGATATCATATTCATCAAGCAAGGTATACTTTAGAATACACTCAATAAAGTGATTCTCAGTACCCAGCCTTATGGTTCACTATTCTCTCTGTACTGTTTAACATTTTCCTTAGTCTTTTCAGAAATTCAACCCAACAATATAAAGATCAGACTATAATTAATATGGCTGCGTACTCCAATGTTATATATATTACATACTTTTCAAAATATTTGAAAAGTTGTAGGAACCAAATTAGTTCATTATCAATATAGAAAATGGGGTAATTTATCAATGTCCTATCTACCCTACAGATATTTTATGGCTTAAAAAAATATATGCATATTAAAAGAACAAGTAGGTTTTAGCAAACAGTCCTGAAGAAAATTTCTGTGCCTCTGAACATAATGAAATGTAGTTATGAATAAAACTATATTTTTAACCAAGCCAAATCAACTTGACACTTGCAATTAAAAAAATAATTAACTTTTCCTTTCACTTTGTACTCTATTTTTTCATATAGATGCTTTATATAACACTGCTAGAAAGCCAGAAATTAAGCAGCAAAATAGCAAAAACTGAAATTCTAGTATTTGTCTAGTAGTTAGGGCTGTTTATTAAAGGCTGCTGGGCATTCAAAAGAAACTGAGATGAATTTGATCCTTAATTATTTGTGAAGGAATAAAAAAACTTAGGAAGGAGAATGGTAAAGAAGTTCATGTGGGTTTTATTTTTTGTTTGTTGGTTTTTAAGTTGCAGCTATTTTGTGTGAGTTTTAACTTTTTTTTATAGGTACGATACTTTAATCAAGTGTTTGGGTAAATGGAACTAGACTTGTGCTCACCAAAGAATCTGGACAGAAAAAGGCTGAGATTTGGGAAAAAGAGATGACAAACTGCAAGATCTATCAGATGTACCTGCTGTCCAAAAAAGCATTAAGCAGGAATGTCCAGTACTCAGAGGTAGAAAGCTGAAAATATACACTCTAACTGTTTATTATGGAGAAGGAAAAAACAGTCAAATTCATGCTTTTATTTTTAAATTTCAAGTACCAAACTTAAGTACAAGGTTATAAGTTGGTCATGAGATGCTTAACCAATGAAGGAATTAACAATTTTTTAAAAAATCACGTCTTCAATTTGACAAAAAGTTAGGCTTATCAGTATTTTCATGTATCCATATCCCTTACTTCTTAAAAGAGTTAAATAAGTAATTCAATAATTCTGAGATGAGAAGTAGAATTCAAAAAAAATTATTAAATCTATTAGCTATTATCATTTACTGTTATCTAATTACTCATTTCAAAATTATCTACTGGTGATTCTTTTTCTTTTCTTTAAGTAAGCTCTAGGCCCAATGTGGAGCTTAATCTTACAACCCTCAGATCAAGAGTCACTTGCTCTATTAACTGAGCCAGCCAGGAGCTCCTTTACTGATAACTCTTAAAGAATATGATATATAATTTCAAGAGTATTTCAGAGTACATTATTTGCAATAGCAAAAAATCCTATCGATGTCCCCAAATAAAAGATTATTTCTTCATATAATGTAATCTTCAATAAAGTACCTTTGATATAAACAGTGTTATACTCTATTGTAAGATAAAGTGCGTGAATACATTTTATAGTCTATAAAGTATACGTAAAAGATGTAATTATATTAATTTTCTAAAGTACTCTATAGTAACATAAATATTAGTAATGTAACTTTTTTTCTTTTGAACCCCGATATTTCTTATATGGTGCCTATCATTTTCTTCCATGTAGTATAAATATTTATATATAAATCATATTTATTTATGTGGCTATGAGGAGTTTCACATCCATAGGCATATCTCAGTATATTCAACAGCATCTAACCCAGCAGAAAGAGACATTAGGTTATGAAAATAAAATACTGTAATTTCTGAGGGAAGAAACAAAGATCTAGTAAGAATTATGCTAGCTACTGTGCAAAGTTTTTGATTTTTTACAGTAGTGAACATTTAGATAGGAGAAGAACTCTTCTTTCTCCTCACTAATAATGCAGTCTTTACCAAAGAGAGGCAGGTATGAATTTAGAACTAGTAGCAGGTAAGAGATGATTACCATAGAGAGATGGGTTCTCTAAAATAAAATGAAATGAAATAAACTCAATTAAATTAAAAGTCTGAGATTCTTCTCATAGGATTTTACTGACTGTATTAATTTTATTCATTGATTTTGGAATGCCATTAGCGTGCTACTCTTTACATCCATACTACTATATTTTTCCTTTCAAAAAATATTTAAAGGAATCAGAAAAACAACCATTCTACAACTAAAGAGAAAGATACAGGGAGACATACAGCAGGTAGTGACAGACAAAGGAAAAAGAGAGAGAAAGACAGAGAGAAATTCTATACAGTGGTTCTTGGCCATTTAATTAAAGCTTCAACCTTTGAGGCTTCTCTTCAGTAAAGAGTGCTATACTGCTAGGAGAGAAATTATCAACATTCATTCAACAAGGAACATATTGACAATAATAACTGTAAAATCAAACATTTCTGGGGGAAAAAGGAAACATTTCTGTACCTTAATATCAGATGTATCACGCTGACAGTTTCGCCAAGCTCTGGAAATTGATGAAAAAGTTCGATCTGCATGATCAAATTTCCCTCCTTGCAAATTTAGAAAATAAGTTGTGAAAGGTTCCTAAAAAATAAGGAATTAAAAAAATCCATGTTTCTTCATGCATAAAAATAAGGTATAAATCATTATATTTAGATACTTTAACGACTAATAGACATTAACCAGCTATATACAAACTAGGTATGGAATGGGAATTATATCTAAATTATTACATTAATGTACTTAAATTATTTTTGTTTCAGAATGAAACAAAAGAAATATTTCCAAAATTTGGCATTTTCAACATTTTTCAGATTCTCTTCTTTTCCAAAAACAATTTATTAATAAAATCCAGACATCAATTAGATTGCATTTTCTTCATAGTATGGGGAAATAGCCTAATATGTAATTTTCCTATTGTTAGGGCTCAATATTTAATTTATGATTAACAGAAGAAAAATGTTTAGAAGATTTAAAAGCCTCCTCTTAGTTAAAGAACACTTAAACACATATTAGTGGATAATTGCTTGAAATTAGCTAAGCACTATAAATTACTTCTAGGATTTATGTCTGGCTTACCCTTCTAACAAGCTTTAATTAATGATGTGCTGCTAATGCTTTCCCAAAGAAATTACTTTCTAGTAGATGAATCACCTTTCAATTTTACAGAAACATTTCTTGTTTAACCAATATATTATCAATACACAGCAGCCTTGGTATAATCTATAAACATACCTTATTCCATTTGGGGCAATTAAAATTTCTAAAATATATGAATATATGTCTATCTTAACAAAATCTTATTTAGTTCTTATTTTAATAGACTCTAGTTAAAAATAACCTATGTTACGATTTAGAGTCTGAGGAGATATCAACCAATTGAAGAGGCAAATTTAAAAAAAAATTCACATAATTACAGGTGAAACATTTTTAAGGCTACTCTATTGTAAAATGTTATCAGATACATACCAAATGGGATAAAGAGATATAATTAGAAATCTAATCACTGAAAAAAATTAGCATTCAAAAAAGATGCTGATGACTTTTAATTACTACATGTTCTTTACAACATTGAATTTATATATTCATGGTTTATTATTCAAACTGAACTTACTATTCTTAGTAGCCATGCAAGAACAAAACTTGCAGTTGAGTAATGAGTACCATAGTGGAACTTGGGAACCTGATCATCTTCCCATGATTCATAACGCTCTGCAAAGAATGCTGCTCTTTTTGGATTCAAAGCTCCTATTGGCTGCCAAAGGGGAAGGAAAAAACAAAATAAGAATGCATAAATGTAATCATCTTTTATTTCTTCCTTCAAATGTCATCCTATTAGCCAGTGTGAAAGTGAATTTAAATGACATATATACACTACTGAAGCTAAAACAAAGTGTTATATTCAGAGAGTGGATTGAAAAAAAATTTTCCACTGCAGGTTAAACATACACATAAAAAGTAGAAGAATCTGGTCATTTCTCAATGAGTCTAATTTCTGTTGAACATAGGTTTTTAATCAGCCCATAATACGCATTTTCTTAAAGACAATTACATGAAGCGAATATTAGCTATATAATACTTTGGAAAGCACCTATAAAATTATATTAAGTTAATTAGAAGCAACAACCAGAAACACAATCTTGAAGTTAGAGGATTAATTTACAATAGCTTCTGAAAAGAGGATGAAACAAAACTGGAAGGGAAAGAGGAGTACAAGGAAGAGACTGAGTGAGAAGGGATTAATGTAAATCTAGAAATTTCTACTAGTATAAGTAAAAGTAGAATTTAGAGGATAAAAACATCCCTACCTAAATATAATATATATATACATATACATGTATGTGTGTGTGTATATATATGTATTTATATATGTATGTGTATTATATGTATTATACATACAAACTATACAAAGAATAGAAGACAGAATACAAGCTCGTACCAAAAAATAATACATTATAGCAGAGGGCCAAAAAGCAGTATAGCAAAGTGTAAAAGAACATGGCCTCACCGGAATAGTAATAGTACCTGGTCAGAAGGTGTTTTGGAAAGTAAGTAATTACATGTAAACTCCTACAAACCATGTCTGACAACATTCAATGCTTGATAACTATTATTACTTTTAAGATTATCTTCCAGAATTGGGGTAAAGTTTGAATGAAATAATAGCCTATAAAACCCCTGGAACATCACTTGGCATAAGATAAGAGCTTGATAAATGTTAGCTGGTATCATTATTGTTCCTGTAGCTGTTTTTACTTAGGGAATACATGAACTCCATTAAAAAGTAGGTAAAACTTTGTGTGATTATGCCCATGTACATTTTCTTAAGGAAGGAACACAGAGTATTAAGATTCTCGAAGGGATGTGAGGGCTCCAAGAATGTTAAAATCAACTGCTTTAAGTAATAATACATTCTCATAAAACATTTTCTTCTCTAGAAAATCTCTATTCTTTATTTAAAATATAATTACCATTTCACTGGGGAAAAAGCTATATATAAGATTACTTAATGAAAACCTAGAAGTTAGTCACTCTTCATTAATAAAAGAAAATATCTTAAACATCTTATTATTTATGGGGGTTATATGTTAAACTGAAATAAATAAAAAATATGGGCTTAAAATAGATGTTTTCAGAAATACTCTGTTAAAAATGAAGCAAAGTTGAACTAGTTTTTAAATTTCTTTTCATGTTAGCATGTGATTTTTTTTAAATTCATCATTTTGGGTATCTTAAGTTAACTGTTAACAGTTAAGTTAACTGTTAACTATTTTTTAAAACTACTTATCTTTAGTACTGTCCTCTTTCTATAGCTTGGTTTGAATCAATATTTTAAGTCATTCTTTTACTTTACAAGCAAATCTTTAAAAATCTTTCATTGATTACTTTTTTAAATCAGTATCATGGTATACTAATTTAAATGCCATCTTTTAAAGCATTAGTTTCTGTACAGAAGAATTCTGTAAATCTGGTTTACTAAATTTATGCCAGTTAAGAATGGAAGTGACTCCAAGAAATCTTTGTTACAGAACCAATTTGGAATGCCTTTAAATGTATTTTAGTTGTTGTCCCTAAAGACTGAGGCATGCAAAAGGAAAGAAAGAAGAAATAAAATCACTGGAAGACAAATTATGTGAATTAAAAATAGAATCAATGCTCCTTTTGTATAGTTCTGCAGCATATTAAGTATTCACTTTATCTGCTCCTATTTTTATTACTCTCCAAATGAGTATACCTCCAAAATCAATAGTTATAGAATCACGTTTCTTGAATATAATGCTAAAACCAATTAGGATTGATTTCACCAGCATCTGAGAAAAAAATGGCATCATGCAGAGATCCATATAGGTAGAACCCACAGTATTGATTCTGGCTGTTATTGTTACAGTTGGTTTCTGAAGCCTGCTACAGGACAGCTATCAAGACATACCACATTTATTTGTAAGCATATAAAAAAGAAGTCCCCAAATAAAAGAAGGTTAAAAAAAAAAAAAAAGACCAGTGGAGCTGTGCAATGACAATGATACACTATCAGCTTACTCAGAGAAGTTACAGTGGGAATACACACATTGAATTATACATTACGCGAAAGCACTGATTTATTGTGGTAATAACATCCACCTCATTAAAAGATTCTGCTTTGCTGCAGTTGGAAGGCTACATATTGTTTACTGCTATAAATTAATGGCAGTGCAAAGAAGACTGTGGAACCGTCCTAACAATAGATCTGTAATGACAGTGCTGTATATCACAGCTTCCTCAGCAGCTTCATAATAAAATGGAGACAATGTATTGAGCTAATACATTCTACCATGCTGGCCCATATTTTTCTGACAACTGCTTTAAAAGATGAGCTGAATCCAACTATGTTATAATGCTGCAAAACATTTAACTAAGCAAGAGTCGGTCACACACTGAAGTCCATCATAGCATTTTTAAAACATTGTCTAAATCAGCATTTCAAGATGTTTATTCATCTCTGCAAAAGAACTAAAAGTAAATGCTGATGGCTCCTCTTACTTATACAGTATATTAAAAGTAACAATTGGAGGGCAATTCAAGAAGATGCCTAGCACTATCTCCTACAGGGAGCTCTTTGTACAGTTTAACTATAAATGCTTGACAGAGTATTTTTTTACATCAGCAAATTGATTAAAGGAAGAGGAGCAAAAATACTGGTCATTTAAAATGGTCATAACTTCCTGGAAAAAAATCAATAAAAGATAGGTATTGATTAGAGAGGTACAATTCAAGGTCATAACAAGGTAAAAATAAATAGCCCTAGGATATAGAAAAATAATTTTAAAAATTATAAAAAGCTAACAAATAAAATTATGTAAGATTTTTTAAATCTACAGAATAAAAAACACTTCCACCAAAACAAGATAGAAGAGTGGTTCAAATAAAATAGAATGATTTAAAAATTACAGTATCAGGACTACCAACAGAAGCACTACGTTTAGAAAAAAATAGAAGAACCTGGATTAAAATAGGAAAATACAAAATTAAAGGAAAAAAAACACCAAAACCCTTGAAAATGTATAAATAGGAAAAAAATCACTATTCTTAGGATATTCTAATCTCACAAGCAAAATTGACAACTGTGGTAGAGTGAAAAGTATTTTTTTAAACAACTCTTTTTTTAAATTTTATTTTAGAAAGAGAGAGAGTACAAGCAGGGGAGAGAGGGCAGAGGGGGAGGGGGGAAAGGGAGGAAGGGAGGGAGAAAGAGAGAGAAAATCCCAAGCAGGCTCCACACTCAGCATGAAGCCTGGTGCAGGGCTCGATCTCACCACACTGGGATCATGACCTGACCCGAAATCAGGATTCAGATACTCAACTGACTGAGCCACCCAGGTGCCCAAGTGTTAAGTATTCTGTTTAAGAAATAGTAATAACACCTTCCAGAACAAGATATGCAAAATAAAACTTTCTAAATCAAGTTTCTTAAGAATATCACAATTTAAAAAAATTTTTATTACCTTCCTTGAGAAGTAATTTTGCTAATTAGTAGAGAAACAAAAATACTGCATGTAAAATGCTCAGCTCAGTGCCTACACACAGTAAGTTATTCATAATAACAATCATTACTATTTTGCAGCTTATTTTATGAATAATATTTAAGAAAATAGCTATTAAACAAGCTTGATGAAATTAATAGTCTGTTAGGAAAGAATGTAATTAAACATCATAATCTTTTTTAAAAATTTTTTATGTTTTTTATTTATTTCTTTGAGAGACAGAGAGAGACAGCGCAAGCAGGGAAGGGTCAGAGAGAGAAGGAGATACAGAATCAGAAGACAGGCTCCAGGCTCTGACCTGTCAGCACAGAGCCCAACGTGGGGCTCGAGCCCACAAACCATGAGATCATGACCTGAGCCGAAGTGGGACGCTCAACCGACTGAGCCACCCAGGAGCCCCAAACATCATAATCTTTTAATGGTATATACAGTACTGTGCATTATCTGTCAGAAGCCTAATAGCACACAATAGTCCCAATAAGCTACATTACCCTACCTCAAGAAAATAACCAAAAGCAAAATTACTATTCAGAAGTCCAAAGGGCATCCAACTGTCACTATGAAAAGCATATGAAATGTCAAGCAAATTACAATCATCTTCTACTACATCAATTAAAAACAAACTGTCTTGGTTTCACAGACCCCTTCAAAGGCACATAACAGACTTTCATGTAGTTAATAGTAAAAGTTAACAGTAAAAAGAAAGGGCTTTTTTAGAGTTGATACATTCTGAGTTTTTTCTCTTTTTTAAAATTTTAGGAAATCTTACCTGAAGTTATTTTAATTAATACCTCTAGATCACACTTTGCAGTTTATGAGACATTATTACATATTCTAAAGTAAATATGTGAGCTAGGTATCCCTGTTTTTTGTTTTTATTTGAGAGAGAGAGTGTGTGTGCCTAGAAAGGGAGAGAAAGAAAGAGAGAGAGAATCTTAAGCAGGCTCGACACTCAGTGTGGAGCCCGAAGTGGGGCCTGATCCCACGCCCCTGGAATCATGACCTGAGCTGAAATCAAAAGCTGGATGCTCAACTGACTGCCCCACCAAGGTGCCCCTAGATATCCTTGTTTAAATTTTTTGTTAATACTTATTTATTTATTTTAGAGTGAGAGAGAGCGAGCACAAGAGCACAAGCAGGGAAGGGAGAGGGAAAGGGAGAAGAAGGGGGTAGAGAGAGAAAGACAGAGACAGAGAGACAGAGACGGGGGAGGGCGGAGGAGACAGAATCCGAAGCAGGCTCCAGGCTCTGAGCTGTCAGCACAGAGCCCGATGTGGGGCTCGAACCCGGGAACAGTGTGATCACGACCTGAGCCAAAGTCCAACACAACCACTTGAGCCACACAAGCGCACCTAGATACCCTTGTTTTAAAAATGAAGAAGTGTCTTGAATAACCTAATTCAAAATCAACATAAATCTAGGAGACACAAATTCAGTGCTCAAAAATCCAGTCTTGGGATATTTTATCTATCTCAAACTGTTGTATTAATTAAAAATTGTTTTTCCTAATTTCAACAATTTCCCAGTTTCTTATATTTCCATTTTTCAAATATGATACTTATTTAACAGGTTGACACAAAGGCTAATAATTTATGTAAAGTGCTTAGCAGAGATCCTGGCACAAATAAAGTACTTGAAGAGCACAGCTGCTATTAATGTTGTCATAACTATTACCACCATGGCTGACATAAATCCTTCTTTTTTTGAGATTTATATGTTAACTGTTCTAATTTATATCAACCTTTCAGAAGTGAAGTTCCAAACTGATGGACCATGATCATAGTTACTAAGAAAGTTAAAGGGAACTGGCAAGGAATCTTACATATTCAACAAAGAAGAGATTTGCTTGAGTTAACAAATTTCCCTTCTAAAATCCAAGTCTCAAAGAGTGTTTTACATCTTTCTGTGAAGGCCTTCTTTGGAAAATCATTAGGGATAAGAAGCAGAAGAGAAATGTAAAGAAAAAGTGAAAGATTGCTCTGGCACATAAGACACAGAAATAGGGTCTTTGGAAACACTAGAGAATAGGATATCATAAAAAATACATTTTGTGGTTATAGGGGAGTGGTGAAGAGATGTCAAAAGTGAAAAGGGGCTCAGGAAGGGAAGGCCAAAGCATATGACTATTTTTAGGATCTTGCTTAGGATCTGGATGACTGGCCTAAAGCCAACTGCCAATGTTATCTTCATTTGGTATGATTTGGAAACTGGAAACGTCCTTTAATTCTATGACTACACATAAAGCCTGTCCTACAGCATTTAAGAGGTCATGAGCAAGAATGGTTATACACTATTTTATTTTTTCCCTGGAAGCAGAGTAGGCCTATAGACCCTGAAAGAGGGCCACTGCAAAATAAGGGCTAAAAACTAGCAAGAAAAAGATAAGAAAATTGTTAAATTCAATGTTACAGGAATCCGATGCTATATGTCATAAAAAAGCTACAGTTAAAAAACTGAAGATTGTTAATTAGGTAAAAGGTATCTCATATTCATGGATAGATTAAACAAAAAACTTCAAGTTCAGAGGATGAAAGAGGATGGACTATCAGCAAACGTGATATCTTAAGAGATGATCGTTCCTGATTAGAGAATGTCATCGATTTGATGATAATGCTACTATTTATTCTATATAAGCGAAGGTTCTAAGAATCTTACATAAATTACTTCATATTTATTACAACCCCTTAATATATAAACCTATTAGCATTCCTAATTTATAGGCAAGAAAGTTGAGTCAGAGAAGTTAAATGACTATTAATGATTGGTTACCTACACAGTGGCAGGGGCAAGATTTAGAACCAACTCTCACTACATTGACTCGCAGATCCTCGAATATTTGGGTTATGTAGGTTGATAAAGATGCTGCTGGTGAATTCGTAAAGCCATCAGAATCCTTTCATGGGAGGTTTAAAGATTCTTTTTTTTTTTAATTTTTTAATGTTTTATTTATTTCTGATACAGAGAGAGACAGAGCATGAGAGGGGGAGGGACAGAGAGAGTGACACAGAATCGGAAGCAGGCTCCAGGCTCTGAAATGTCAGCACAGAGCCCGACGCAGGGCTCGAACCCAAGAACGTGAGATCATGACCTGAGCCAAAGTCAGAGGCCCAACCAACTGAGCCACCCAGGCGCCCCTAAAGATTCTTTTGAAAAACTGCTATTTACATTTGTATCCCTACCTATCTAATTGTGTGGATATCACTTTAGCAAAAGGTTACACAAATGAATTTAAAAAAAGAATATTTTGCTTGGGGACATGGAAAGATGTTCGGCAAAAAAAAAAGCTTAAGAAAAAAAGTGAAAAAAAGATACGTGTTGTCACTAAAGTTTATGGCTTTACTCTTCTGTTAACTTTTGTATTTATATATCCACATCCATGAATGCAGTAAGAGCCTTTCATTCTCTGTGCTCCTAAGGCTTTTTAAAGAAACCACTTAATTTTATTCTGTGCATCTCCACCACCTGTCTTCTTCCCCCACCACCAAGAGAAGAAAATAAACGAACAGCCTCTGTCATTGAAGCAATGTTGCCACTGTTAGGGGGTGCAGCAACTATTTTGTGTCAGCTGTAGCAGCTCTTTTATCTAAATGACAAGTATAACAAACAGCCTGATCAGCATTTTTACTCAACCTTGGCTTTTAGGGTATTTTGTCACAGGCTATATATGGCTGAAATGGTTCGGCACTTATCTTCACACACTCTACATTTTATTTAATATTGTCAAGAAGAAAATTTCATTGGCACACTGCTGTGGCTTTTAGAGTTAACAAATAAGCACTTTTGTTTTCAAGTACCAGAGCAGTTTTTAATCCCTTGAAAACACACTTTCTTGCAAGTGGTGTTAAACATACACCCTCTATACTATTTCAATTTAACAAACACATCTCGGGAAAAAGAAAGTATTCCATTTTACTTATTGTACCTATGTAGAATCTAAATCATTTCAAATGCTCACACTGGTAGATTTAGTAGTCTCTGCAGTTCTATGTTATTCAGCTATGGTTCACATTAAGTGATTTTTACTGTAGGTTTTTACCTGAATTTGAGAAAGGCACATAAACTGATTAAAATACTCTGATAATCCAATGCCTGGAAGAACCCCCCCCCACCAATTTAACAATTCAAGGCCAAAGGAAAAAAAATTTTTAAGTAATTATGAAAATGGTAAACACCCAAGAGGCCCAAAGCTGATATAATACAGCCTATTCATTTTTAGACAGATTCATCTCTTCTCTTAAAGAAATGGTTAAGAGCATTAACATCAAGAGTTCCAGTCCAAGATGATGACATAAGTTCCTGAATTCACTCTTCCCATGGAAAACTGAATCTACAGTTACACATGGATCAATTCCCTCTGGACGAAATCGTGTTACTAGCTGAGCTACATATCAGGCAAACGAGAAAAAAAGCCCACATCGTAACAGGTGGGAAAGGTTGTGACACATTCTTGTCATAAATCTCACCTCCAACACAGTGACATACAAGTAGGAAGGAACTCACAACTCACAGCTTCTCCCTAAGGAGTGGTAGTTTTGGACCCAACATGTAGCACCCCAATGTTTAAGACTTCCACCTGTGAGAAAGGCCCCCAAAACACCTTGCTCTGAAAGCCAATGAGGCTTGCATCCATGAGACCATAAGAAAATAGCAAAAACAAAAACAGAAACAGTTCTTAACTGGCTCAGGAGGACTCAGCTTGGCCGCGCCCCAGAGCTCAGCGCTGAGACAGCAGACAGAAATGCCCATCTCCCAGTCTTTCCTTGAAAGATGCCTATTTGCACATCTTAAAAGCTGCAGCCTGAGTGTCAGGATCCTAATTTAACAAAAGCCAGGCACTGCAATTCTCCTCTGAGACCAGAGAAGCCAGCAGATACCATATCTGCATTCTCCCTGTATGTAGTCGTCTCCAAATCACCAATGTCTCCCTGGAAGGAGCTCGTACACTCTCTGGCACTTCTGCTTTCATGGCTGCCACCTAAAATGTACCCCTGGATCACCTGGTTCTCATGGCCATCAGGGCTTGTGTTCACTGTTTGTAGCAAAGAAACAGTTCTTTAACAGGCTATCCCCTGGGGGCTCAATGTCCAGTTCCCAGTCTTTTCCTGAAAGAGGTCTACTTGTAAACTTTAAAAGCTGCTGCCCAAGGGTCTGGCATCCAATCGGCCTGCACCTACTGCTGACTGAGACCCTTACTTTTGGGGCACTGACAGATCTTAGCACATCTTCAATAACTGGGAGCAACTAAGAACAAAGAAGGTGGCTTAGACAATCAGTTAGTTTTGAGAGAATGTGATTTGCTATTAATGAGGACAGGCACAAAATACTACCCACTTCCCCAAATCTTTCTCTTATAATGAATAAAAACCGTTAGGCTGATGCCGGGAGGAATAACAATGCTCTCATCCCAGGATCTGGAAGAGAAACAGGTAACTGTATATTACCCCTAGGAATAGGCAAAAATTTACTGCTTCTAGGGTAGAGTAAAAGTAAAAGCCATTTCACCCAGAAGGGAGAAAAAAAAGATCTTGGAGTCAGGATCCTTCACTGGTCCAAAAGAGAGATCTGCTATTACTGGGAGACGAGATATCTCTCATGTCTAAGACCTACCACAAACATAAGGCAGGATCTGGATGTCATGCAGAGTAAGGGCAAGAACACTGAGAAAAACCCACAGAGTCTGCTTAAGAGTGATGCTGGATCAGGAGAACGGGAGTTGCCCTACCCCCCATAACCCTTGCACTGGGTCACGAGCAACAGAAATCTGTCTCTGGGGAAAGGCAACAGAGGAGAGAGAAAAAGTCCTCAGTGGCACAGGCACAGAGGGCCTGCCAGAGAGTAGAGAAGGAGCAGTGAGACAAAATCTCTAACACCCTAGGGCCCATGCTAAGGACAAATTCAAATGGCAGAACTGAAGAAATTTGTGAAAATGTGCTACACTGGAAATCACAATGACAAGAAACCCAACTGAGCTCACCTACTGTCTAGATGGACTGAACTCCCCATACAAATTACCTGACACATGAAAAGGCACCCTGACAAAGAAAAGTCACCCATATTTCTGGGCATAAAATGATATTCACATCCAAGTCTCTAATTCAACCAAAAATTATAAGATGCTTAAAATATTAAGAAAACAATGACCCACTGTGAAGAGACAAAGCAATCAAAAGAACCAGTCTCAGAGATAATGTAGGTGTTAGAACCATCAAGTAAGTTATTTGAAATAACTATAATTTACATACTAAAAGATCTAGCCATTAAAGTGGAAAACTTATATGAACACGTGGGAAATTGTAGCAGAGTAGGAAACTATAAAAACAAATCAAATATAAATGCTAAAAACAAACAAACAAAAAATCAGAAGCAAAGAATTCTTCTGATGACCTATGAGCACGGTGGACACAGCTAAGAAAAGAATAAGTAAATTTTAAGGTAGATTAATAGAAAAAAATGCTGCAAATAATAAAATAATGCTGTCATGGCTATATTAATATCAGAAAAAAAATAGACTTCAGGACAGGGAATATTACCAAATATAAAGAGAGACATTACATAATGATAAAGGGACCATTTATCAAGAAAACCTAACAATCTGAAATTAATTTCCTAGGGTTCTTGTTACAAAGTACCACAAACTGAGAGTAGTTTAAAACAACAGAAATGTATTGTCTCATAGTTCTGGAGTTTAAAAGTCCAAAATCAAGTTGTTGGCAGAGCCATGTTCTCTTTGAAGTCTCTAGTGGGACGATGTTTCCTCACTTCTTCCAGTTTCGTGGAGCCCAGGTGTCCCTGGATTGTGGCAACATAACTCCAATCTCTATTTCCATCACCACATGGTATTCACTCCTCTGATATCTGTCTTAAATGGTGTTTTCATCTTTTTATAAGGACACCAGTCATATTGGATTTGGGCCCACTCTAATGACCTCATCTTAACTTGACTAAAATAAGGTCACATATACACAGATACCTTAGTACTTGTGAGGACTTCAATATATTGTTTTGAGAGACACAATTCAATTCATAGCATGTATCCCAAACAAATGATTCAAATACATAAAACAAAAATTGATAGAAATGAAAAAACATACAGACAAATCTAAATCGTAGTTGGCGACTTCAACACTCATTAATCAATACAGCAAGTAGAAAATCAGTGAAGATATAGAAGATATGAACAACACCATCAACCAATTTTACCTAACTGGCTGTAAATGACATGTATGAAACACTTTACCTAACAACAGAATACATATTCTTTTCAAGTACATGCAGAAAAAAAACCAACACAGACAATGTTCTGAACAATAAACCAAATTTCAACTCATTTTTAAAAATAAAAATCATACTAAGTATGTTCAACAATCATAATAGAATTAAACAAGAAATCAACAGGAGAAAGATGTCTGACAAATCTCAAAACTTGTGGGAAAAAACAAAAACAAAAAGACAAAAACAAAACACTCTCCTAAATAATCCATGGGTCAAAGAGAAAGTCACAAAGAAAATTAGAAAATATTTTGAATGAAATAAAAATGAAAATACAATATATAAAAATTTGCTGGACATTGTAAAATCAATGCTCTGAGAAAAATTTGTAGCATTACATTTTTACAGAAAGAAAAATCTCAAATCAATCGATTAAAGCATTCACCTGAAAATACCATAAAGGAAGAGGAATTAAATCCAAATCAAGAAGAAAAGTAGTAGAAAAAGCAAAGATCACTGAAAACTGAACACAGGAAAAGCAATAGAAGAATAAATAAACTATGCGGCAAGGCTGATGGGGGTGGGGAGGGAAGGGTGGAGAGAAAGAAAGAAAACAAACTACCAAAATCAAGAATAAAAGACGAAATAAGCAAATTCTGTGAGAGAGTCACACTACCAAAGATGATTCAAGAACTAAAAGGTATCAGGAATAGCCCTATATCTATGAATTTAATTCAAAGTTTTAAGAAAACCTTCCCAGAAATAAAATTCCTGGGCCAAATAGTTTCACTAATGAATTCCACTAAGGATGAAATAATTTCTACACTATCTTCTCCAGGAAAGAGAACAAAAGGGAATAACTTCGAAACTCATTTTGTCCTGCCAGCATTACCCTGAAGCCAAAACTAGACAAGGACATTATAGACAAGTATACTTCCTGAACACAGATGCAAAAATTCGTGAGTACTAGCAAATCAAATCCAGCCGTTTACCGAAAAGAATAATACATCATGATCAAATATGGTTTATCTTAGGAATAAATCCAAAATTAACCAGTATAAAATTAGCCATTTTAACATATGAGGAAAAACCACATGATAATCTTCAGGAAAAGTATTTGACAAAATTCAATATTCAACTGTAATAAAACTTTCAACAAACTAGAAATAGAAGAGAACTTCTTCAACCTGATAAAGGGCATCTATGAAAAACCTATATAGCTAGTATACAAGATGGTAAAAGATTGAATACTTTTCCCCTAATACCAAAGACAGCACATTCTCATCACTTTTAGTCAATATTGCATAATGTAGTAAGTATTCATTCAGAGATGATATATTCATGTATGTAGGAAGTCCCAAAAAGTCTACAAAAAGGCTGCCTTGAGTCTAGCAAGGGCGCAAAATACAAGATCAATGTACAAAATTCAGCTGTATTTCTGTATACAAACAATAGCTGAAATTGAAAATTTTATACCTATTAAAATATGAAAAATTTAAGGGTAAACTAACAAAATATGTACAAGAATTGTATGCCAAAAGCTGCAAAACATTAGAGAGAGATTAAATAAAACCTAAATAAATGGAAGATAAACTCATGGACTGAAGGATTCATTGTCTTTTTTTATATATATCATTCTTAGCAAAAATTGTCTAACTGATTAAATATAATCCCAATAAAAATCCCAGCAGGATTGATAAGATGATTCTAAACTTTATATGAAAAACAGAGGGACTGGAATAGCTAAAACAATTTTGAAACAAAGAATACAGTTGGAGGATTCATATGACCTGATTTTAATCTGTAATATTAGTGAAATTGTTGAACAAATCAGGGCCTATGGCAGAATCCAACAAATGTGCAATAAAGATGATGATACCTCAAGTTTATAAAGGCATTAAACAACAGGGTTATAAGTGATTTGAAGAGTTCTGAATGCTATTAATGTCTTTTAATCATTTTGTCTAATTATCAGAAAGGTATCACTCAGATTTTCAAATAATTTGCTGAGATAGTCACACTACATCTATAACTTCCATAATTTATTAACTTAATCAAAACACACTTTTAAAGAAAATAAGTTAATACAGTTTTACAGGATATATTTCTAAGTAAAACTACGGCTTTTCTTTTCTTCCTAACATTAAAGAATTAACTATTTAATCATCTATTTTACTTTTTATATCAGGCCAGTGCTTTCTGTTTTCAGAACTTATCCTTTTTCCACTTTCAAAAACTTGGTTCACAACATAAATCATGAAGTCACATTAAAAAAACCTTTTCTAAAAGTAGGAAGGTTTAAAATTAAGTCACAGAGAAATAAAATATTTCTGATTATATTATTCCCCTATAAATGGTTCATATATAACATGCATTCAGTTACAAAACTTTAAAAAGTGGAGACTATTTCAATCACTTTTGTTCCTGGCACAGTACTCAGAATGTCTACAAAAGGTAACTAGTAAATGAATAATTATTTGAGTAAGCACATGTATTCAGCATAACCTTATGTTGAATTTAAATAAGTGGACTTTGGGAACAAAGAATTGGACAAGAATGTGGACATGTGACTAAAAGAAAAGATACATTACTCACTATAAACTGCACACTACAGATGTTTAATTAGACTTATTATGGTGATCATTCTGCAATATATACAGATATCAAATCACTATTTTGTACCCCTGAAACTGATGGAATGCTGTATGTCAATTATACCTCAACTAAAAAAAAATAACTGCTTCCCCAAAACATACCACATAGTCACATAAAATAAATTTTGACAGTCAGAGGGAAATCTAAGAATGACAAGTTGAAAAGTTGACATACACAGGTATATAAAGAAAAGCTACAAATACGCAGGTTTTTAAAATGCCTTCCTACTACACTTACTCCCCATAAACACACACACACACACACACACACACACACACACACACACACACACATACACACCTTGAAATCAGAAGTATAGCTTACTTCAAACCTTACTGCTACTATAAACCAGTACTCATTAAACTTTAAAAAAAACACAACCCAAATTCTAGGTGTTTTGAAAACAATTTTTATATAAATTCATGGTAGATATATGTTCCCTCCTTTGAATCTACCCAAGTTAGTACACTCAGCACTAAACTAAGAAAACAGGAAGTATTAAGGGATAAAACTGGCAATGCTGTGCAAATAAAATAATTCCTTTATAAATAATAATAAATGGTCACTCCACACCACAGTAACTTAGGATGATTAGAGAATAAATACTTAACTTTGAGCATAACTGAGTGGCAGTGTGTTGCTGGTGTATGTCAGAATTATTCATCACCTTGACAGTAATATTAACCACAATCCATTTCAGTTACTTCAGTTTATCATATTCTGACTAATGTTAAAAAACAATGTCATTGAAGGCTGCTTAAATTAAGTGTAAGGTTAACCTCTGTTAGAGTCATTTGAAAGCTTCTCTTAAATGGTAGCTTCTGGTAGAAAACCAAATCTGCTAAGTAGAGTGCTAATATTTAATAAATATAAATTTTTTAAAAGGTCACACAAAACATTCTTTTCCTGATTTAAAAACAAAACTTCAGCCAATCTTACAAATGCATCACAACCTCTCTCTCTCTCCATATATACATTTCACACTTTGCTGAACTTATTTTACATTTTGAGGAGTTACACAACCATATTTTAAACTAAATACATCAAACTGAACAAATACTAATTTAAAGCTTAAAAAGATCAGTGTACTCATGGAAGTTTTTCTTCAGTATAATATAAATAACTATATACTACTACCTATAAAAATATATATAAATAGCTGTTTGCTATATAGGACCACCCTTCCTACTTTCTCAATTAAGTAATTTGAGAAAGGTCCCTTACTAATAAATGAAAGCAGAGTGATATAATGTGTCATCTAAATCCAAAGATTTCCTACTTAGTCCTCTAATTTTATCTTTCTAGGCTCTTTTCCTAGATCATTTAGATGTGTCTTTTAAAAACCATCTGCCCTAACATACTGCTTTCTATAGGACCATTTTCCATTCTCTATTAATGCCAGAGGTTTCTGTTTCCTCTGTGAGGATATTTATTCTGATTTTGTCTTTAAGGTTTCTTCTGTTTCCTAAATTGTCTTTGTTTCTTCTGGTTTCTTTTATTTTTCTGTTTGTTTTAGTCTTTGTCATCTTTCACATTGGAGACTGTCTTTAAATGTTTGCTAACATTTGGTTGTACGTTCAGTTTTAGAAAAAGGCACAAAAGAGCTGACTGTAGTACCTCAGGCTTAAGTAGCACTGTGATCTGGCAGACTTCACCGAAGGGAAATCAGGTGGACTCCAAGTGGAATCCCTAAATTGTTAACATTTCTTAGGTCTTTTCTCTTGAGCAAGTCAATATATCCAAAGAGTAATACAATCTTCTGTCTTACAGGGTGGGGCTGGTATAAGCCTGACTGCCAGAGTTCTGATAGCATGACAGCAAAGGGGGTCTGGGGGCCTTCAACATTCAGTACTTAAAGCTTTCAGTTCATCCTGTTTTCCATTCCTTCCCTTCAAGCCTTCCTCTGTTGTCCTTGGTTTTCTCAAATCAGAAACTTCTCTGGTATAATTTCTCTAACAAGTACACCTCTTCCCTTTCACCAAGATAAAGGGAAGAGTAGTTGGATTTGGGGAAATAAGTAGACATAAAAGCAAGTATTCAATCTGAAATACTCTTTCCACTTATCCCTAAAGTCTACCAGTTCACTGACAAGGACATATTTGAGAGCCTTAACACTAGGAAAATGTGTGACCTTGAGGAGTTCCTTAAACCTCACTAGATCTTAGTTTCCTTATCTGTGAAATATAGATAATAACACATTCCTTATAGTATTCCTGAGGGGATTAAATAAGACAGCATATGTAAAATGTTTGTTTACATAAGAAGGCACCTACTAGGGCTTCCCCCACAATCCAACAAATAATATTCTAAACTCTCCCCACATAATTCTTCTGCTGATTAGACTGTAAACTCCCCAAAGCAAGGGATATAATTTATACCAAAATCCTCAACATCACTGTGGCATCCATATTTGATACCAAGATTTAAATATTTTAAATATATTTTATCAGCCAAAAAAACCCCAAAAACCCAAGCACGGGATAATTAATTTCTTTCTCTGTATTTACATATTACTTAAATGCTTTAAGATCCAATGTTTACTGTTGTAATATCATTAGGTTTTTAAAAATTTTTGAATTCCTTTAGTTTGACTTAAATTAAAAAAATAAAATAAAGGTTATAACACCTATCATATGTAAATAATATTCCCCTCCCCTCCAAAAAGAGTGTTCTTTTCCCTCTGTGACATCTAGATGGTATACTGATTCCTACTATATCTGTTACAGAGCAGGACTAAAAGGACTGGCATTCGTCAGAAACAGCACTTAAAGCTTAAAGAGATAAAGAAGTGCTGTCTGATCAACAACAGTTAAATGTCGGTAGTCAATTCCAGGTCAAGATGAATGCTGTATATTAAATGCGTGTGTTAGGGAGACATATCTCACATATAAAAATACACAACCAAATGGTAAAAGATAAATGAGAGACAGAGAAAATCACCTACTTTTCCTTTAAGCAGGAGAGAGAGAGAGAGAGAGAGAGAGAGGGAGGGAGGGAGAGAGAGAGAGAGAGAGAGAGAGGCAGAGAGGCCAATAAATGCTAAAGACAACAGCAACTCATCAGCAAATAAGTAAATTCAAGAGAGTTTTGTCATTCAGTTCTTTTAAGTCATCTGAGAATTTACTCGTTAGAAACATTTTGATCTAGAGTAGGGCAACAGAAGCTGCTAGTTCAACCGAGTTGTGAATGGTATAGCATTGTAACATATGTAATCATGGTGGAAAAACACACTATGATATATTAGGGCCTGGACCACAATTCAAAAGTCAGTTTGAAGATATGATCATAGTAAATTCTCCTTGGATTCCTACACTGCAAGGAAGAATCAGGGAATTGTGGTGCAGGTTCATTTTCCCCTAATATTTACTTTTCTTGTTTCTGCACTCTGAACCTAAAGAACAGCTCGCATTGTGCTTGCGCTCTAAAGCTGAAAAATGGAGGATTAATTTTCTTTTCCCTCTAGCTCGAACTCTCTGTTTTAGTATTTTCCTTCATTTTAAGAATGTGAGCTTTAATTATTAAAAAATAAAATACTTGCTTATACCTTGGCCATTTCTGTATTTCACCCCAATCTTCAGTTTATTTTTTAGTAGGAGAGCAGTTACCTAATTCTATTCTTTTGAATTTCCAGAAATGAAGAGGCTCTGGCACACAATATCACTCAATAAACAAAAGAAAAAATAAATGAATACTCAAGTTATAATATCAGGGATTCAACAGTTCTAACCAAACATTCAGCTTTTTCATAAAACAGGCTTCGTCAAAAAAGCTTAGAGCATAACCTGGGACAAGCACACTAAGAAGAGCAATTTGGAAAAGCTTTGCTTTTTAAAGCAATAGGATGCTGGTTGCATTTTACCATGTATTTCACCATGAGAGGTGAAAGGTAACTTGACAAAATAACATTAAAACAGATTCAGAAACTGATGACAAATGTAGAGGCAAGTATACCACACTGCGGTACTTCTCAAACATTCTAGGCCAAAACTTACAGTATGAAATGTGTCACATAAACCATGACACAGTGTACACATGTACACACACAGCTTAAGCAGAAGATGCATACATAATGCACACTGATACTTTCTTCATGTTATGCTTTGTCATTTTATTCATTTCTTTCTCTACAATATCCATCTATCTACCTATCTATCTATTTTGAGTATAGTTGACATACAATATTACATTAGTTTCAGGAGTACAACTTAGTGATTTGACAAGTTTATATATTATGCTATGTTCACTGCATGCATAGCTACCACTTTGCCCATTGCTACTATAGTATCACTGACTAAACTCCTTATTGTGTGCTTTTTATCTCCATGACTTATTCATTTCATAACTGCAAGCCTGTGTCTCCCACTCAGAACTCAACCCATTCCAGGTTGGGTATCTGCCCAACCCCCCACCTCCTTTCCCTCTGGCAACCATCAGTTTGTTCTCTACAGTTAGAGGTCTGATTCTGTTTTTTGTTTGTGTATTTGGTTTTTGTTCTCATTTATTATCTTTAAATTTTTTTCTATTTATTTTTTAAAATGTTAGCTGTAAACTTCAGTTTGAAAAACACTGGGTTAGTGTTTAAATTCTGGTGCTACCCACTACCTGTATGACCTAATACAACTTGCTTAACTTCATAGTACCTCAGTTCCTGTCTCTGTAAAAGACAGTAAATAATGTTACCTATTTTATAAAAGCTTTGTGATGGTTAATACATGTAACATACTTAAATAAGAGCCTGACAAAAAGTACATCCTCAATAAAAGTTAGTTAACAACAATAAGGTGGCATGTTCTTTCTTAGTAGTCAATTTTCTTTTGGAAGTTAATGGTTATCAACTGCATTTCGATCTAAGAACAAACTCATTTTTCAGAATAGGTATTCAGATGACAGTACATATACATATTAAATATTCCAAAATAATTATATTGATCAACTAGAAGAGAAATAATTGCCTCAGATCATCTGGGTTTTCCTCTCTTGGAAGACTGGTTTACACAATCAATCCCCTACTAAGGGAAAAAAAAATATCACAGTGGTAAAGAAAATCGTACTAATTTACAATGAAAGCCCTGATACTGAAACACTCTGCCATCATAATTTGTTTCTATGATATGACATTCTGTAAATATATTCATGTCCTAATTATAATTTCTTATATAGAAAAGACAAAAAGAAAATGCTCATTCTTATCTCTTTCAAGGAGGTTGTCAAAATATAAAACTCAATGTATTCTGTAAAATATAGATTAATGTCACTCCAAAGTCTATGCATGGTTAGATCTGTCTTCTCATCAGTCAGGATTTTAGATTATGATGAAACAACAGGGAAAGTGAAGGAAAAAAAAATCAGCTTCAAAATTCATTCCTACTTTTTGTCGGCTTTGAAAGAACAGATTAAACCATTATGTTGTTAGGACCTTCTCAATACATTCATACAAAAAAATTATTTTTCATCAGATTTTCATACTATTTGATCTTATCAACAGACTGCCAATACTAATTTGTAATTATTATAAGGAGATATTGTGCATAAAATAAAAGTTTATACCCTCAAGAAGACATTTTTTACATTTTCTATCCAACCCTTTTCTTTTCATGAAGAATGATCAGAAAAATAATAGAAAAGAAAGGCTGTTGATTACATTAATTCAGTTTCAGAAGGAAAATTCCCTGTGCAACATGGAAGAAATTACCAAGTAAAATTGTAGTGTTGTATCAAAGCTGCTACAACTCCTCTAAAAAACAGCATTGGGGAAATTAAATGGACATAAATACGCATAAATAATTCAATACATTTTAAAGCCAGCCAGGGTATACAATCTACTTAAGAATGAGGATAAGATCTGTTTATGTTTTAAATTAAGCTTTGCACAGAATGTTTTCTATGATTTCACAAGTTTATTTAAACAGATAGTAATGTTTGATAAATGCATACTATGAGAAAAATTTTAAGATAATTCTCTTATAATCATTATTCATACAGGAACAACTCATTTTATGTATGAGATATATCCCTGAAAGTATGTGTATAAACAGATATCTGAAAATTGTATCACACTGTAAACATTATGGAAGATTTTAATGCCAACAGGAATGATACAGTTTTACTAAGTAGACAGTTACTATCATTTTATACATGCAAAGCACAATTTTCAGAAATCTAATATGCTTATTTCACCTAAAATAATGTAGTTAATTCCAAACTCACTTATTTCCATCAATATTTAATGAAAACAATTACTACTAGAATTCCATTTTCTTGAACTTGAATGACTTTTATAGCATTTAAACTATTGCTGCTAAGTTATAAGATATATAGTTGAATATTAGCGCTTCCCACTTCATCCTAGCCCTCCTAATTACTACTGCTCACTATTCAATGGTGTATCCTTCAGTTCTCATTGAAAGCATTCTTTATATTCTTTCCTCAGCCCAAAGCATAAATCTCACACAAAATCCCTCAAAATATAAAAATGAATACCACCACAATTAAAGGCACTAAATTATCAAAATTTTATTTTTATGCCTCTATATAGTGAATATGGACATCTATGGATAGACTAGCAAAATCAATTCTTTTAAAGGCCCTCTAGACCATGGGGAGGGGAAGGAGGAAAAAGAGTTAGGGAGAGGGAGGGAGACAAAACACTAGAGACTCTTGAATACTGAAAACAAACTGAGAGGGGAAGGGGAAGGGGGAAAGGTAAAGGGGGGTGATGGCCTTGGTGGAGGTCACTTGTGGGGAAGAGCACTGGGTGTTATATGGAAACCAACCTGACAATAACCTATAATGTTAAAAAAAAAAATAAAGGCCCTCTACCAGTTTTACAAATCTAAAAAATAAAAAGAGCAAAATTACTATTGGTCATCTAGTACAGCATAAAAACAAACTTATCATATACAGAAGATAAGTTACAAAGGCATTAGTTAAAATAATATTTTACCTACCCAATAAAAGTACCTGTCAAATTCCTTAGTAATAGCCACAACATATAAATAAAATTTGATTTTAATAAAGGATTCTATTTTACTGGCAAATAATTTATTACAGCGTTTTGCTGACATTATTTTAATGAATTCTCATAATGAAAAACACTATATAGCATACATTTTTTTTAAAAAAGGAGAAAAAACTGCTCTGGAGGCTTTCCTCTAGTCATTTAAGATTTTTAGTGGGATAGAGAACCAAGGTGAGAGGCAGTGAATAGAGGAAGTTAGCAAAGAACAGGTAGGAAGAGGCAACAGGGTTATGGGAGCTCTTGTTCGGGTACAATGATAGCAGGAGACAGAATTACAACCTCAGCAGAAATTTCCAAATAGCCTCCCACTTATCACCATTAGTCACTGTTCTATCAAGACAGAGACATGCACCCTGTCTATAATCCATCTTACTACCCACTGGATCTTGAAGAGCCTACCAAAAAATCCTCCTAAGCACAAAAAAAATCTTAAGCTATGTGCTTAAACAGAAGTCCAAACAGAAAAACTCAGTCTACAAAATTTTTACAAAGGCAATTCTTCTGGAACGCTAGAAAGGTTATTTATTTAAATGTAATTTATTTTGTGAGGCAAACTTTACATTTTAACAAATTAGTGAAAAATGAGGTTTTTTATTTTATGTACATAAAATTTAAATAATAGAAAGAGAGTAGGATATAATAGCTTGAGAATTAAAGAGTTGGCAAGTTTTTATTACTGACCTACTACATGACTCACTAGACAAGTCAAACTAATACAAAACCTTCAATTATTATACTAGAGAGTTCTACAGATTCAAGTGAAATACTACAGGGTTTTACAACAAACATGATACCCAAATGTAAGTACAGCTTTCCTTTTTCTAAAACCAAACAAAAACAAAAACCCCACAAAACAACCATTTATCCATTTATTATTCTTCAGAGTCAGTGGGTTACCCAGGAAATTCTGTTCCTCCAGGCCAGATTTAGTTCTCTTGGTTATACTGAGTCGTGTGAGTGAGGGCTGGCTTAGGATAGCCTCTGACGGTACAACCTAGCCATTCCCCATGTGCTAGTCATATCCTTCTAGCAGGTTAACCTGGGCATGTTAGGGGCATGTTCTCATGGTGATCACAGAGAAGCAGGCAGAACATGAAAGTACTTTTTCAATCCTCTACTTTGTGTCCAATTTACTAATAGTTTTTCCCTTGCTGACCCTTTCTTAAAAATTGAGGTCAAAAATACAGAACATAAAATTTACCATTTTTACCATTTTTTTTTATTTAGAGAGAGAGAGCATGAGGAGAGAGAGAAAGAGTGAGAGTGAGAGTGCGAGTGAGAGAGAGAGAGAGAGAGAGAGAATCATAAACAGGCTCCATGCTCAGAATGGAGCCTGATGCGGCGCTCAATCCCATGACCTGGGGATCACAACCTGAGCCGAAATCAAGTCAGATGCTCAACCAACTGAGCCACCCAGGCGCCTCCCCCCACCCCCATTTTAACCATTTTTAAATGTACAGGTCAAAGGCATTAAGTATATTCATACTACTGGGCAACCGTCACTACCATTCATTTCCAGAACTTGTTTCATCTTGCAAAACTGAAACTCTGTATTCATTAAAGAAGTCCCCATTTCTCCCTCCCTCCCATCTCCTGGCAACCAGCAATCCACTTTGTCTCTATGAATAGGACAAATCTAAATACCTCATATGAGTGGAATCATACAGTATTTGTCCTTTTTTGAAAGGCTTATTTCATTCAGCATAATGTCTTCAACGGTCATCCATCTTGTGGTGTGTATCAGAGGTTCCTAACTCCTTAAGGCTGAACAACATTCCATTGTATGTATATACCACATTCTGTTTACCTATTTATCCATCAATGGATACTGGATTGCTTCCATCTTTTGGCTACTATAGATAAAGTTGCTATGAAAATAAAAATAGGTATACAAATATCTCTTCAAGTCTCTGCTTTCAATTCTTTTAAATATATATCCAGAAGTGGAATAGCTAGATCTTACAGTAAATCTATTTTTCATTTTTTAAGGAAGCACCAAACTTGTTCCATATCAACTGTACCATTTTACATTCCCATGAACAGTGCACAGTAGTCCTAATTTCTCCACATCTTCACCAGAGCTTGTTATGTTACGTTTATTTATCCAGCCTAATGGGTGTGAAGGGGTATGTCATTTGTGGCTTTGATTTACAATTCCATAACCATCAGTAATGTTGGGCACCTTTTCATGTACTCATTTGCCATTTGTAAACCTTCTTTAGAGAAATATCTATTCAAGTCCTTCATCCAGTTTTCAATCAGGTTGTTTGTTTTATGTTGTTGTTGTTGTTGCTGAGTTTTAAGAGTTCTCTACATATTCTGGATATTAATCCCTTATCAGGTATCTTCTGCAAAAAGGACTTTCTCTTGAAAATTAAAACTCTTGGGGTGCCTGGGTGGCTCAGTCAGTTAAGCGTCCGACTTCGGCTCAGGTCATGATCTCATGGTTTGTGGGTTTGAGCCCCGCATCGGGCTTTGTGCTGACAGCTAGGTCAGAGCCTGGAGCCTTTCTTTGGATTCTGTATCTCCCTCTCTCCCTGACCCTCTCCTGCTCACGCTGTCTCTCTCTCTCTCAAAAATAAACATTAAAAAAAAAACTCTTCTAAAGTGAAAATAAATAGAAATACCAACTACTAAAATTTTTTAGCTCTAAGACTCCAGAGAGACAAAAATTAATAGAAACTTTCTATTTAATAATCTCCCTTAATAGGGAACAGAGAGAAAAAAATGTCAAAATTATAAAACATACTATAATGTGTTATAACAGATATGTACAGACAGTACCATGAAAGTACAAATTTCTAGATGAAGGGAAAAGCAAGATCAAAGGGTTAAAAGGTGAAAGAGAACATGAGGCATTACAGGATCAGATGACGACTGCAAAGATGGAGGGTAGAGATAGAAGATATGATAATCAAACAGAAAATGGCCAGTAACTGAATATTACTATTTGTCATAATGAAAATGTTAACCTTTGTGTGACATTACTGATGAGTACTGTGATTGTTTGGACTGTGTGAAAAAACATTATATCCTATGGATCCAGAGTAGAGGTTACTCCCCAAAATTTTTAATATTAATCATGCTAAGGCAAAAAAGGGTCCACCCAGAAGTGGGTAAAGAAGGGAATACTCTCCCTCTGACATTGGAAAAGTGAAAGCTCCTAGATTCTTTGTGAAGGAAACGGAATATAGCAGTGAACTGGTGGTACCTGCATGGGGTGGGGGAGGGGATCTGCAGAAACAAGGAAGTGATCCTCAGATTGATATGGTAATCACTGAGAGCCTTGCACTTCTGCTATGACTGGGTAATCAGTAGAGGTTTATTTAAATACTTCACTGTGGCCTAAAATGGACTTTCAAGAGTTAAAGGAAGGACTATGCATATTCTTGGAATAAGTCAGCACTAAGAACGAGAAGTCTTGCATTCTGAGAACTTTAGAATGACTTAGAGATATAAGGAAGGAACGCTGGTTCAAGAGACAGGCAGGGGAGAAGCAACAAAGAACCTCTAGGTTAGATAAATATATAAACATTCTTTAGGTGTTGCTAGAAATTACAAATGAAAGTAGCTTTAGGACGAAGACTGGATTTCCTGCCCACCTGAAAAAGAGGTGAAGGGACTCAGTACTCCTGATATATTAAAGGACATAAGATCCTAAATTTAAATAAGAGGAATCAATTTCAATTCATGATGTATTTCATCTTAAATTTCTTCCCAAGTCTTTCTAAAAGGGCCTAGAAATAATGACAAATCAAGCAATAACAATCACAATAGACCAAACTGGTCTTCAGATATTATCTCCCTTTAAAAGGGCTCCTATTAACTCCTTAAAGAAATACATGATTCTAGAACTGGGCCAGAAAATATAAGAGTTAAGACTGGAGTACTCTGTCACACCAGAGAGAATGGAAGTTATCAAAGACTACTAAGATTATACCAAAATGATTCAGGAGCAACTTAAAGAAGGTCCTCGTGGTCAAAAACAGAAACAACTGAATAAACATCATAGAAAATAATAACTGCAATGGACTGAAACATCAAATACACTTAGGCATATGATTTCATAAAGACGTTTAATTTTTTTTTAATGTTTTATTTATTTTTGACAGCGAGCATGCAAGCAGGGCATGGACAGAGAGATAAGGGGACAGAAGATCTGAAGCGGGCTCTGTGCTGATAGCAGCAAGCCTGATGTGTGGCTCAAACTCATGAACTGTGAGATCATGACCTGAGCTGAAGCCAGGTGCTCAACCAGCTGAGCCACCCAGGCATCCCATGAAGGTATTTTTTATAAAGTTAGGTACCATTGGAGGATGTTAGGAACCAGTTCACCATTTTAAAAACAGGCATAAAGAGAGAAAAAATTAAAGGTTTACCTTGACTTTCCAATGCAATGTACCAATGAATAACCTAATAGTAGATGAAGGGAATGAGTCCCAATAACAAATGAAATTAGAGTGAGAGAATGTAAATATCATGATTTTGCAATGATTACAGAACCAATGAATCCAGGCATTACAAATCAATGGCTACTAACATTACAAAAGAGAAGTAAAGAAGATATTACGTGTCCTCTGACAGAGGAATGAAAAACTTGCTATGAAGCAGTATCCACTCTGAATTCTATCAACCTCTGGATCCAACTACCAATTTATAAGAAATACAGAAGATGGAGAAACCTGTTAGATGATAACACAGGGATGCAATAAGCAAAATCCATACTGTGAGGAAACACACCACAAATGTGTTTCTTCAACTAATAAATTAGAAAGAATGAAAAGATGAAAGAGAAACCTACAGAATTAAGAGACTTAAGACTTAATCAGTATCAACTGATTGCACTAAGTGGTCCTTATTTGGATCTTGATCTGAATAAACACACTAAAAAAGAATTATGAAAGCTGTAATTTATTGGAAATGTGATACTAGGTTTTTGATATTAAGAAATTATTGTTAATATTTTAGGTTTGCTAATGGTATTATGGTTATGCTTTAAAAAGGGACCTTCATTTTTAGAAGTACATACTGAAATATTTATGAATAAAATGATGTCTAGGATTTGCTTCAAAGTACTATGAGAAGGCAGAAAGAAAAATGAAAATAAAAACAGAGTAACCATGAGTTGATAACTATTGAAGCAGGATAATTGGTAGATATAAATTTATAATGCTAATTTGTCTACTTTTATATATGCTTGAAATTCTCTATGATAGAAAATTAAAAGAAAAAAGACATATAACCTTATTTTATATCACAAAATGATGCTACAGAATATTCTATTTACTGATAATCTAGGACATAAAAGGAAAGTTCTTGAAGAACCTAAGACATGGGAAAATACTTAGTTAAAAAATAGTGGATGTGTCAATGTGTATGTGAGTGTATACATATAAAATGTAAGTATTCCTTATTGATATGTGGTCCATTAGGAGTAATTTTTGTTTTATTATTTACACATTTTACATTTAAAGAATCAAATACAGTTAATATATTTTATAACTTGGGGAAAATGTCATATATATTTTATTATTTAACACATTTAGTGAATGGCAGGCCCCATGTTAGGCACTGGAAAAATAATGGTGAACCAGAACTCTATCATATGGATCTTAGTGAGGGAGATAAGAAGAACCAAAACAAATAGGTAGAAGGATACTAAAATGCAGGATATTTAGGTGTTCTGAAAGAAACAGCAGAATATCAGGGAAGAAAAATAGTAATGGTCTCTATGAGTGGGTGACCTAAAGGACTAGAGTCAGTCATTCACAAAGTAGAGAGACCAACAGAAAAGGGAAAAAAAGCAAAACGCTGAATTGGGAAAGAATTATTCTGCAGTCAGAATAACTGTAAGTCAAGGGGCACCTGGGTGGCCCAGTCAGTTAAGCATCTGACATTGGCTCAGGTCATGATCTCATGGTCCATGAGTTCGAGCCTGGAGCTGCTTTGGATTCTGTCTCCCTCTCTCTCTGCCCCTCCCCTACTCACACTCTGTTTCCCTCTCTCTCTCTCTCTCTCAAAAATAAACAAACATTAAAATAAATTTTTTTAATAAAGTAAAAAAAAATAAGTCAAGAAAGGTTTAAAGCACTGGATTTATATAATTCAAAATTAGATTTAAAGAGGATTGATTTTGAGGTAGCAAAGAGGTCTGGTATGACACCTGGAGAAGTGCAGAAGAGTTACCTTTTTATAAAAGTGCCAGTGAGAAGTAGCCATGATTTACTCACATGTTTTATCAATTACCGACACCCTTAAAAGAAGTTAATATTTTAGAATAATGTCTTTCTACATGTATATGGAAAAAGGAATAGAACTGTTAATACTTTTAACTGTTATCAATTTCTATCCATTTTTCCAAATTTTTCCGTTTTAAATTTAAATTTTAAATTCAATATTAAATTTCACTTTGAGAAAGTGAAAATACACTTAAAAGATAAATATATTAAAGTTATAGTTATACTAAAAGATTTTTACAAGGTAATGTGAAAATTAAAGATAATCAAATTTATTGTTATATGCAAGACAATTCTGTTTCAGACTACTAAAAAATTACCTTAGATAAATCTCTGAAGTTACTTGGCAAGGTAAGATCCAGTTCTTCTGATTCATAATTAGTGATGACCCAGGGAAACACTGGATACTGATTTAAGTCATTGTAACTCCGTCCTGAGAGAGACAGAGAGAGAAAGAAAGAGAGAGAACAAGGTCACTCCATTTATAGTGAGAAAATAAAACAGACTCAGGGATATCATTTACTAAAAATAACAAGAACAAGTTAAATTTTTGAGTGCCAGACATTGTCATCAGTGTTATACATGTATTATTTCATTCAATACTATAATAAACTTACAGAATTATCATCCCCCATTTTACAGATAAAAAATGGAGACTTTACAAAAGGTTGAAAACTTGCCTAAAACCATGTAACTTAGTAATGGTCAAATCATATTCAAACCCAGATACTCTGGCCCCAAGTTTATGTTCTTTTAAAATATACTTGACTGTTTTTTATTACTTGAAGGCCTGCACCAAACAAAATATTCTTTACCAACACTTAAATAAAAAATTCAATTCTCACAGAGCTTTCTTTTTTTTTAATTTATAGTTTATTGTCAACTTGGTTTCCATATAACACCCAGTGCTCTTCCCCACAAGTGTCCTCCACCATGATCATCACCCCCTTCCTCTCTCCCCCTCCCCCTTCCTTTTCAAAACAAGAATCGTTTCTCTGTCATTAATTAACCAACCAATCAAGCAACTAATCTACCAAATTTAAGTGACTTATCCTCTGTGGACATTCATTAGTCATCTTTAAAATGAGGGACTTGTACTAAATAACTCTAAAATTTATGTAACAGCTTTCAAATTATATGATCCTCTGAATATAATGTGCAGCGCCATCAATGTTGGCTTTCCCCCACTCCTAAATGCTGCCACATACTCTTCTACAATTCTTCTAAACTAATGCCATTCAATGACACATTTAGGTCTATTAAAAATATGAATAAAACAAAGGATGAGATAGCCCTTCTACATATATGCAGCAGTTTTCTGGATATCACTATTTTAGGGAGACAGCACATTGAATGAAATCATTGTTTCTAACATCAAAACACTAGCATCTGAATCCCAGCTCCACTATTTACTAGTCTAAAATCTATTTATAGTTAGATTTAATGTGAACAGACTTTTACCACTAAAATGTAAGGGACACAAGTATGTTAATATTGTTTGAATTCCTTTCTTATTGTGTATTCTATCATTTTTTCTCTTTCTCAAATATATGTGGATGTTATATGAATATAGAGCTGAATATTACAGTAGTTCTTCACACAGATGCTTGGTATCTGAGCCTTCCTTATGATCTGATGTTTTTTACTTTATTTCACTCTATCCATCTTGAGGACTATTAGAGTAACACAGTTCCTCCTTGACTGACCTGGAAACAGTCTTAACAAAACATGAAAAACTAGAACAATTTTAATTCAGAGGTCATTATGTCACTACCTATTTTGGTCAATTTTAATTTCTCCCAGAAAAAAGTAACCAAACTAGGCAAAAAGTAGTGTATTTTTATTCTCTCCATCCATTTTTGTCTTCTTCTGATTGAGACATTAGTAAACATGTTAGTAAAATCATCATCTTGACCATTCTACTTAAGTAATCAAATTTATTATATCCACAGAAAAAGAGTATGCACCAGCTCACTGTAAATAGACTTTTACTAAGTTTAATTCTTTATATAGTTATTGAATGTCTGATGGACCTGCCTTGTGGGAAATGTGTCACAGTGTCATGAGAACCTATATGTATCACAGAAAATAGCATAAAAGAAATCTTAAATAACATGAGACTCAACCCACCTTCTAGAGTATATAAAAACTATCCAAAATAAATTACTAGTTCTATTCTTCAAAAAGAATATTTGGGGGATATATTTAAAAAACACCTTAGGCACAAAAGAAGCTATGTGATAGTAGATCATTTCATAAATGTTGCTCCCTAATTATTACTATTAATATCTTAACTTGGATGTCTATCTACACAGTAAAATCATCATCTTTCCCTAGCCCAATTTTTTCTCACTTCCTTTCTGTTAATGGCACCATTTTCCCAATGATTCACACCAGAAGCCTGGAAGCCTTTTGTAAACACTTTCTTTCCATTTACCCCCTACATTTAGTCAGCTGGATGGCAAATGTTTCGTGCCTTGTAAATCTTATGTTATTTAATCCTTAAATTCCCACTGCCACCTCTCTAATGCAAGCCCCCCTTTTTAAATCTATAATTACTTCCTAACTGTGCTCTCTGCCTCGTTTCTCTCCACTCCAGTTTATCCTTCATTCTGCCTCCAAGTTAACTTTCCATATAGTTCTAATATCACTTATTTGCTCAAAATCTTGCAAGTTTCCCAATGAATAGACTGCTAACTCCTCAAACTGACAGAAAATCTTCCACAATGTATCTCCATACCAACTTTTTAGTTTTCCTTCTCATTACACCTTTATAAATATGCACTTTACATGCACATACATATGTATTAACTATACCATTAATTGTTCTCAAGCTATAGTTCATATTTTCCCATCTTTGCATGCTTCCTTATGCTCTCAGTTCTACATGGCATGACCTCCAATCTCCAACTACCACCTCTGTTAAAGTAATATCCATCCTTTTCTTTTTAAATTATTTTAATGTTTATTTGTTTATGAGAGAGAGAGACAGAGTGTGAGTGGGGGAGGGGTAGAGAGAGAGAGAGACAGACAGACAGAATCTGAAGCAGGCTCCAGGCTCTCAGCTGTCTGCACAGAGCCTGATGTGGAGCTCAAACACACGAACTGTGAGATCATGACATAAGCCAAAGTCAGACGCTTAACCGACTGAGCTACCCAGGCGCCCCTAAAGTAATATCCATCCTTATACGAACATGAAATCTTTCCTAATTTTTTCCTTACTCCCATCAACTGGATGAGTTTAACAGAATTCCTTTTCTCTCTGCCCTTTTAGTCCCCATAGTACTTTGAATACACCTTTGCTATAGAATACTTAAAATACTTAAAATAACTTGTCTCTGTATCTTTGTGCCTCAAATATAAACTGTCAGTTTGTTGAAGTGAATCTCAAATGTCACACAAATACATTCCACATGTTTTCTTTATTCTAGTTATCGGAAATGAAAAGTAATGACAGTTCTATTCTTTACTCTCTTTCAAATGGAACAGCCTCAGTGGGTGATGTTCAGTAATACTACATGATTACAGAACTTTTATAGAGCCATTTACTCTTCAGAGTTTCTTATATTGGTCATAATGTAAGTATTCCTTTACTTAATATATATTTTCCACAGTTTTCTTTTTTCCAGGTTGCATTTTTGTTTCCTCATACAATATTCACATTAAGTTATTAACAGGTTCTTAAGATTTTATATGGTTTTTCATTTCTACTATTCCATAATGCAGACATTCTTACTATATTAGTAAGATTGTAAATTTTTATTTTATATTTTTGGAAAAAGAGTGTATACCCATTTTTAATTTTCTCAAGTAGCCAGCTGTTCACATGTAAAACTGTAAACTCTATTATCAAAATTACTCTTGATAAGGTACTCATATAGTAATAATGAAAATAAAAGTAAGGAGCACCTGGGTGGCTCTGTCAGTTAAGTGGCTGACTTCAGCTCAAGCCATGATCTCACAGTTTGTGAGTTCAAGCCCCATGTCAGGTTCTGCACTGGTGATTCTCTCTCTCTCTCTCTCTCTCTCTCCCCCCCCGCCCCCCCCAATAAATAAATAAACTTTAAAAAAAGGAAAATAAAAGTAAATTATTATACTAGTGGCTCAAAATATCATAATTAATAATTTATCATTTGAAAAAAAATTATCACTTGAAATAAGTCAAAATGTGAGTCAGATTACCTGCTATCGTGTTGAGAAACATCAAGTACTCAAAATTTGAAATCTCTCTATGTTGCCATCGCTGGGTCATATTAGAAGCTTTAAAAAGCTGACGTGGACTAGCTAATGAGATACGCCTGCAAAATACAGAATTTGGTGTAGAATCAATTTAAACTTAATTACATCACAATAATAATGAATATCTGTGTTTATTCTATAAATTTGATATACAAAATATCTGTATATTCTGAAAAGTTCTATTCATGTTATACTAATGAATACAAGAAATATTTCAATGCTCCATAAGTGTTGATTAATAATAGTATGATTAATAACTTACTGATTTACTGATATAAAAGGAATTATAGTAACTGAGAAATACATATAAAATTGTATTCACAACTTTATCACTATTAATAGTTTTCTTAAAGATAACACATTTGTACATTTTAAATTTAAATTTAAATATTATTTTTCTATACACTTTATGACAGGAAAAGAAGGATTCTAAACTCTTTATGTGTCTATTCATGGGGTGGGATAAAGGTAAGAAAAACTATAATTTTTTTTATACAGCTTAATAATAGAAGGCCAAGTTTTCTTTGTTTTCTTAATGCAATGAAAAGATGCAACTGACTAATACTAAGTAGCAGCAGAAAATAGGTGGCAGGATTAATTATTACATTTAGAGTCTATAATCTCAGAGAACTATGCTGTCATAGTTTTTCCTACAACCAAGGCAAGATAACTATATTTTTAAGTGCTATTTTCAAAGGTGTAATTTACATACTGTAAAATTTACCCATGTAAGTGTACTATTCAATGATTTACTAATAAATTTCCAGAGTTGTGAGATTATCACCACAATGCACTTCAGAACATTTCACCACCACGAAAACCTGCCTTGTGTCTATTTAGTTAATCCCTGTTCGTATCCTCAACTCTAGGCAACTATTAATATGCTTTCTGTCTCTATAAACTTGATTTTTATGGACATTTCAGATAAAGGGAATCCTACATCATGAAGTCTGCATCAGGTTTCTTCACTAATAATGTTTTTGAGCTTCATCAATGTGGCAGCATGGTGTTAGTAATTCATTTGATTGCTGAGTAGTATTCCAGCATCTGAGTATGGAATATACCACATTTTAAAAAGCCATTCACCAGTTGATGGATATTAAAACTGCTCCCAGTTTTAGATTCTTATTATTTTTCCAGTTTATATTACTAGGACTATTCAAAAATATGTCTTTATATGAATATATGTTCTCATCTTTGGCGGGGAGTGGTGTAGAATCCTAAGGGTGTAAATGCTGAGTCATTTTAGTTTAACTTCTTGAGAAACTGCCAAATTGTTTTCCATTCCAACAAACAGTATATGGCGGTTCCAATTTTCCACATCTCTGCCAATCCTTGCTGTTGTATATATTGTTTGCTGTTGTATATATTGTTTACTATAACCATTCCAGTGAGTGTAAAATGGTATCTTATTATAGTTTTAATGTACACTGTTGAGCAAGTTTTCACAGCTTATGAGCCATTTGTGTATCTTCATTGGTGAAATGACTATTCAAATCTTTTCTTCCTGTATTCATTGAGGTTACTGACTAAGTTGTAAGAGTTTTGTATACATTCTGAATATACACAACCTTTATCAGATACATTATGTAGAAATATATTCAGTCTAGAGCTTCTCTTTTCATATACTTAGTGGTGTCCTTTAAGCACAACAGTTTTAATTTTTTATTAAATCCAATTTCTCAAATTTATCTTTTATGAGTTATGCTTTTGGTGTCGAATCTGAGAACTCTGCTTACTCCAGGGTCATGAAGCTTATCTCCTATATTTTGAATTTTTTTTTTTGGTTTTAGCTCTTAAATTTAGGTCTATGACACACTTTGAGCTAATTTTTTATGAATGCTGTATGGTTAAGTGTTGAAGTTCGTTTTCTTGCATGTAACTATCCCAACTGTCTTAAAGATTATTCTTTCCTCACTGAATTGTATTAGCACCTTTGTTGAAAAATAACTGACCATAAAAAGCAGGGTTTATTTCTGTATTCTCAATTTTATTTCACTGATTTATGCCCATCTTTTTATAAACACCAGACCATCTTGATCACTGTGGCTTTACAGTTAGTTTTTGTTTTGAAATCAGGTAGTGGGAGTCCTCTAACTTTGTTCTTCTCTTTCAATATTGTTTTGGCAATTCGAATCCACGGCATTTCAGCTTCTCAATATCTCCAAATAAGTTTGCTAGATTTTGACATGGATTGCATTGAATTTATAGACCTGGGAGAACTGACATCTTAATCATACTGAATATCTTCTGACCCATAAATATGGAATGCCTCCATTTATTTGCTGTCTTTAATTTCTATCAGCCATATTTTATAGTTTTCATTGTACAAATCTTACATTTCTTTTGTCATCTAGAAATGAAGACACTTTTTCCACCTTTCCAATCTGGATGCCTTTAATTGCTCCCTCCTCTTCCTTTCTTACTGCACAGGATGAAATTTCCATTATAATATTGATAGAAATGGTGAAAATGGGAGACATGTTAGCCCTCCTGATCTTAGGGGAAGGCATTCAGTCTTTCAACATTAAGTGTTTTCCAAATACTGTACTTTTCTCTTGAGCTCTAACTTCCTATTCAACATTTCAGTATGGACATCTCTCAGGAGTTTCAATTTCAATAGATCTAAAACTAAACGTCTCATAATCTGTCCATCCACCGGCTCTCCACAACCCCAACCTCACTCTTGGGGGATATATATACAACTATTTCTTCTCCAGTGTTCCCAACATCAATAAACGCCATTCAGCAAATTAAACTGAAACTTGGCAAAACATACTGGACACCCCCATCTCTTATCCTCATTACCTAACTAATCTCTAAGTCACACAATTACTGTATGTCCTCAAAATTTCTAAACAAAAATGTCTCTCTTCAACTGCACTATCAGCACCAAATATCACCTGGAATTCCACAATAAACTCCTATCTCGGAACTGACCCTCTCCTCCCAAGATCACTAAGTTCCAATGATATCTGCCTTCCAACATTCCTTAAAACATTCTTTTGTTTGCATATTTGTTTTTTAAGAAACTTCAGCTTATTTTCAGGGCCTTTGCATATGCCATTCCCTCTTTCAAAGGTAAGCTGATTCTATTCTTTCAAATTAAACCTTAAAACACACACAGGAAGACATTTCTGACCACCTAATCCAAAGCATCCCATCTCTACTCCACTAATCATTATTATAACACCCTAATTATATCCCTCCTGTCACTTACACAATTATTTATTTTGTTTGCGTATCTGTTAAAACATGCATGGGTCAGATGGTATCTGTCTTGTATACTACTGGATGACAGGCACACTCTCAGTGTTTAAGATCTATTTAAATTGCTAATTTAATGAATTAACCTGCTTTTAGCTTTCATTAACTGTGGGAAATCATTAAGATTTCCCAAGTATGATAACACATATTAGTTGATGAATAAAACTATTAAGATAAATAAATTTACTATGCCTTTCTAAGGTTATAAGGTTCATCCTGAACCTGAAATTCCTCATTGAATTATAAAACTATCCAATCAAAATCTTAACTGGCATTATAAAGCAACTATTGCTTATAATCTAGAAGGGTCAACTTAGGTGCCTTCTTTACATAAGAGTTATACCCTGTGGTAGTTTTAAAATATGTCCATAAATTCTTTGATACCTTCCACTTGAACAAGTAGAGCTTTTCCCTTTCTCTGGAGCCTGGGCTATATTTAATGACTCGTTTATGACAAATACAATGTAGCAGAATTAATGACCTACTCTTTCCTATTAAGGGTAGGTCATAAAAAGACATTGGGGCTTCTGCCTCATTCTCTTTCGGATCTTTTACTCCAGAAAAGTCAGCTCCCATGTCTTGCAGACATTCAAGAGCCTATGAAGAGCAGACTTGATAGGGCGGTTTTATTTCTTATTTTCCAATCAAGATGATCAGTAGTTTCCTTTTCTGGTAATGCTTTCATGTGGGTTTGGAATTCATGTAACGCTGGCCTCATAGAATAACTTTAAAATTTTATCCTTCTTTTCTATTTTCTGTAATAGTTTGCTTAGAAATGATATTATTTTTTCATAAAATATTTTATAGAATTTGCCAATGAAACCATTTGACCTGGGAATATTCTCTGTCAGAAGACCTTTAACTACAAATCAATTTCCTCTGTAAAGGTATTAAAGTTATCTATTTCTTAAGGAGTTTGTCCATTTCATGTAACTTGTCTAAGTAGCACAGATTTGTTCATAATATGTCAGTATTTTCCTTTTAATATCTGTAGGATCTGTTGTGATATCCCCTCTTCCATTCTTGATATTGGCAATTTGTGTCTTCTTTTTCTTCATAAGCCATATATATATATATATATATATATATATATGCATATATATATAGATAGATAGATATATTACATGTATTAATCCTTTCAGAGAAACAACTTATCATTGTATTGATTTTTCTTCATTAGTTCTGTTCATATTTGATTAATGTTCTGCTTTTATGTTTATTATTTTCTTTCAACCTACTTTGGTTTACATTTGCTCTTCTTTTTCTAGTATTTTTTCAGACAGAAGTTCAGCTGACTCAAAGCATTAGTAACCATCATTTACTATGAAACACATTTACTATGAAACACAAAACAGAACGTTATGCATTTAAAACAAATTTAAAACATTTAAAAACAAATAACAAAAAATATTAAAATAGATTGTTTTACAAAATTTTCTCATAAAACAGTACCTGGTTTGAGGCAACCCAAAACTGGTTCCAATACCAACACGAGGTAGATAGTTAACTACTTTCTTTACTGTTGCAGGGTCTGGGAAATTGAACATTACAGCAACTATGAAAAATAATTTTTAAAAATTAGAACATGATATAGCTTCCTTCTTGGAAAAGTGACTTCTGGACTAATAAATATTTACTCTTAGTTAAGGTATACAATTCTTGCCCTATTACTTTTATTATAGTGCATATCAAGTTTTAGCATTAATACCTCAGAGATGACATTCATTTTATTTATAAACTCCTTAGCCATAGACTGTTTTCTCTAAATGCTGTCAGAAGTTCTAAAAATTGTTGTTGCATCAATGTGAAATGAAGCTGAGATTATCTAGCTACACCTTTGAATTTACAAAATTGAATTTTAGCAAGTTAAATATATATCTTTGAGTTTCTATAAATACATTTTAAGTTTTATAGTTAACAATCTAACACCAAAGACTACAAATATAGGTACTAAATTGTCCCTTTTATTTCCAGTGATGAAGAGTTTAAAAATTATTCTCTTTACAATTTATGCTTTTAATTTATATGTTCACATAAAATAGAACAATGTGTGACCTAAAAGAAAACACTTCTCTATAGATAATAAGCAAATTTAAATGTTTTCTAATCATTTCTATTTCAATAACTACACATTTTGAGAATATAAACATATATCAATATATATAAAAATATTCAGTATATAAATGTTAATTATAATCATCTATAAATTTTCATCCTTCTTAAGAAATATGAAAATAAGGAAATCAAAATCATGAGAGAAATGTTTGAAGGTATCAATTGGACAGTTTTAAAATTTTAATTACATTAATTGCAATATCATGACCATATATAAGCTTGAAGTACTCATGTAGAAAATGATTCTTATTCTCACCTATCTTAAAAAAAATCTTTAGTCCAAAAAAATCTGTCAATTTGGCATAGCTTTAAATACTGACATTACCAACATGTTTCAGGTAAATAAGCACATGGTCATTCACTAAGCATCTAAAACATATTGAGAACTGTCATATACATATTCAACATACTTTTTATATATGCCATCCCTATATATCCATTATTATACTGAATATGGGGAAAACAACAACAACAAAACTATCATTAACTTATGGCAGATAACCCAAGGCCATGGGGAAAAGGCATAATAAAAACACACGTATAATAGCAAGGATGCCTAAGAAACTTTAAAGGAGAAAAATGAATGAGGATGAGCAAGTAATATATATTGTAAGACTGAAACAAAATCCCTTTGGGACAGCAAGAATGCAGGCTGAACTAAAGTGTGAAACACTCACTTGATTATTTGCCTGAAAAAGTAATGTTTATATTAGGAAAAAGAGGTATGTATAGAGGAGGAGACCAAATAGGAAAGGGAAAAACATCATTACCTAAAGAAATTTACATTCTCTAAAGACACATGATTCCATACAGGGAAAATAATGTGAGCATGGAATATACATTATTATGAGTAGATTTTGTAAATGACAACTTGTAGATCATAGAAAGAGAAAAATAAAACTTTAATCTACTTATATACAAGGAGTGTGCACAGTAAGTCACTAGGCTTTATATTATTTTCCCTTGAAGGCCTCCACTCATACCCAACAATGCTTTTATTTCAAATCCACCTTGTCTCTCCTTCTCGTCTTAATTAATTTTACCAAGTTCTATTTTAAACCCACAAATTGAATTTTAGTTCTTTCAAGAATGATGTAATACAAAGCAACCAGGACACTTGAGTACCATTTTCTGATGGTCCCTTTATAAATGGCAATAGATTAGACAAAAGATTGAATAAATATATGAATCATTTGATTACCCTCTCCCCTCTCTAAATGCATCCACCTTCCAGAAGGAGTTTAAGCATCAGAGCAATATTGAGAATATCAAAACTCCTAAACAGATTAAATGGTTAGTTATTCACCATATTTAGAAAACTTTGCACTAATCTATCTGTGATATGGCCAAAAAACTAAAATTACCACAAACAATTCTAAAAATGATCAAGGGGGGAAACAACCATGAAGATGCAAGTGGTTCAAAAAACGAGGTCAGTATGACAGAGATTAGACTACAATTACTACCCAACTGGAAACAATATGGTACGTTCAAAAATGAAGTCTGAAAGAGGTTAGCTTTATAAGAATTTACTTCTGAAACATACTACCTCTGTTTGCCATAAAGATCTCCAGGGCTGTATTTTGCAAAAGATAACGACGAGAAAAGATTGATCGTATCTCTGTGAACAGCCATTTTCCATGTAACCCTTCTGTATATGCCAGGATCTAGTGAGGAAAAAAATAAGTCCAAGTAAGTCACAGCAGTTGAGTTTTTTTCTTGTTGTTTTTCCCTCTGAATAAAATAGGAAAGACCCTATTAAGAAAAATAATTTCTAAATACTAAAAAAACAGATACTAAAACAATTTGGAGGGAGACTAAGAAAACAGATTGCAATTTTTGCAAAGGAAGCTAAATGAAAAAGTAAAGGAAAATTATGAAACATCTATTTATAAATATATTTTGAGCTTTTAAAAGCAAGCGATGTAATCTATTGTTTTTCAGGAAATACATATTGCATTATTTAGTGACTGAGTTTTCAATCATATTATGGAAAGCAAAGTTTTAGATAAAACCTTAAAAAGAAGGAAGACTTCAAAAGAATGTCCTATATGCTTATATATCACATATACAATTCAGTTTCGTATAATAATGATTTTAGGGTAACCAGAAATATTTATGTATATGAGTCTTTTCTAAGTATAGTTGAAACATAATGTTATAATGGTTTCAGGCATACAACTTAGTGATTTGACAAGTTTATACACTATGCTATGTTTACCACTAGCATAGCTACCGTCTACCCCATTATATCGCTATCACAATATCATTGACTGTATTCCTTACGCTGTGCCTTTTACTCCTGTGACTTATTCATTCTGTTACTGGAAACCTGTGTCTCCCTATCCCCTTTACCAATTTTGCCTAACCCCCCACCGGCCTCAACCTCTGGCAACCATCAATTTGTTCTCCGTATTTATAGGTCTGATTCTGCCTTTTGTTTATTAATTTGTTTTCTGTTTTCTTTTTCAAGTTTCTACTGCAGAGGTACCTTGAACATACTTTAAAATATATATCTAGAGTAAATCCTAAGAGTTCTTATTGCAAGGAAAAATCCCCCCCCCTTCCATTTTAAAATTTTTTATCTATATGAAGGTTGTCTGGGTGCACCGCTCCATCAGTTGGACGTATGATTCTTGATTTCAGTTTAGGTCATGATCTCGTGGTTCATGTGACTGATCCCCATGTCGGGCTCTATGCTGAGCATGGAGCCTGCTTAAGATTCTCTCTCTCTCCCTCTCTCTCTTTGCCCCTCCCTGACTCTCTCACTTAAAAGAAACAAACTTTAAAAAAATGTAAAAATTTTTTAAAATTTGTATCTATATGAGAAGATTCATGAACGTATTGTGGCAATCACTTCACAATATATATAAACCAAACCATCATGCTGTATTCCTTAAGCTTATACAGTGATGTATGTCAATTATTTTTCAATAAAACAAAAAAAATATATATATATTTCATTTCGTAGCTTTAAAACATCACACTTTTAAGGTCACTCTTAAAGGCAACAGTCACTCATTCAGAAAGCACAAAGACTGACTGTATAAGAGGTTAAGTATCATTTTGTCAGCTAGGCTAAACACAAACCTGCAAATGAACTCAACATAATCTCTCTATGGAGTAGGTGGTTGTCAGAGTAACTTGTTACAATTCTTGTCATCCCATGTGACAGACGCAGTAGCTTAGAATGCTTTGCCAACTCAAAGTAATCCTGTCTTGAGTCCTAAGCCACTTTGTTGCTTTGTTATTTAAGTTTTGTCTTTTAAAAAGTTCATTTCAAAAGCTTAATTATGAAGGTATTAAAGGAAAACCAGATGTGGAATTTCTCCACATTAGTACTTCAAACTAATATTAATTTAATAAAGAAAATGAGATATATTTACTATCAAAACCTGATGAAAATCCATGAAAGCAAAGTAAACAATTAAGATATACCTCTCAAAAGATACAGATGTTGGAAATATAAAAATAAAAGCTATACCTCACAAAAGTAACCACCATTAAAAAATACAAATAGAATAACATGTGATTATGATATTGCTTTGGAGGGACGAAAATAGGATAAACAAGGAAAGGAAAAATAATGAATAATAAGGATTTATCCTATGAAAACTTCCTTTTCTATTTTCATTTCCATTTTCTAGATCTTAACTGAAAACAGATCTATATTCCTCAATGCAAAATGCAATAATGGGAAAAAAGGTAAGTTAACTAAGTATATATTTTGATTTTTCTAAAAATTCTATTTCTGGTACCAAAGGATCTAAAAATGAAAGAACAACTCCAAGTCTCAGTGTTTTTTGAAAAAAAAAAAAATTCTAAGAACCAAACAACAAATCAAACTTTCAGTTTTAAAACTGGTGGTATCAAAATCTACCTTCACACGGCCAATACCTGCGTAAGTAAGAGCAAAAGAAATAAACAGGAAAAGAAAGGACAAAGCTGTATGTAATACTCTCAGGATTTTCTGAAAGCAGAGGTTGCACGTACCTCTTTCTCTCACCATAACCAGTAGGTTCAAGCTTCCAGAGTCTATAGTGTCCTCCTACTTGGTCTTTCTCCTGACCTTACCTCTAGAGTCTACTATGACTAGACGAGCCAAAGAAAAAATATTTTTAAAAAGCTTAAAATATAAATTAGATCACAAGTATTTAATAATCATCCTGTGGCTTTGCACTACATGCATAATAAACATGGAAGCTCTTTATAATTGTTTATAAAGTCTTATACTTGGGACTCAATGAGGAGTTGAACTCATTCTTCTTTGGGGCCTTTTATTTATTTCCTCCTCTGACTTGAATATTCATCTCTCAAATCTTCATATGGCTAGCTCATTCTTACCTTAGATTTTTGCTTCAATGTCACCTCCTCAGAGAAGCCACTGGATCTAAACCCCACTGCCTCCGTAACCACTTCTTCCTCCCACCTCAAACTCACCATATTGCCTTTACAACATCTATCATTACCTGCAATTATAGTATCTATGTGTTCCTCTATTGCTTCTATTCAGCACTGGAATCTAAGTTTTACTAGAACAAAGACTTTAAGTATACTCTATTTCCATTTTCTAGAACAATGTCTGGCACAAAGTAGATGTTTCTGAATGATTACATGAGTCAATGAATGGCAACCTAAGCTCCATATATGGCCCAATACATTTCATTTGGGCCATATGACATTTTAACAAAATTTCAGGTAATTTAAAATGCCTTAAAACTTGAGGTTTACATTAATATTCAGATTTCTAGTTCTCAGGAAAACTAAATCTATCTGCCACATGGTAACAACTGATACACACTCACCATTCTGGCACCATCTCTACTCATTCACTCATTTACTAATATCTCTCTAGTTTCCACTGACATTTGAATTTGCCATCTTGGACCTATCAAATAGTAGAAAATCCAATATATGCTCTTTAACACTTTATACTCCAATCTATCCAATATTACTAAGGAAAACGAGAGTCAGAAAAATTAAATATTTGTTACAAAATCCCTTAAAGCTAGTGGCAGAGTCTGGCCTACTCCCAGATTCTCTAATCTAAAAGTACAGAGCTTACATTTATATACTACATTGTCACATTTCTAAAAAGGGGCTTAAATATTTGTTAAACTAGAACTCAACTCATCAGAATTTTAATGAACTACATTTGTCTTCCTGTACCTGGGTTATAGGTGAAAAAGGAAAGAAAACAAATAACAAAGGCTCTTCTAAGGTCTATGATATGCTATGAATAGAACATACTAATATGAAAATTCTACTTTGTATATCTCTAAAGCTATATGAAGAAGACTTGCTGCTCATACTGGTGCCATCAGCCATTGTAAGATCATGGTCATGCAACTAAACATTTAATTGTATTGTAGGATACTTCAATTATTAACAAAAATAAGTAGATCAACATTATCATAAGACTGTAATGTATTGAAAAATTTTCAATTAATAAAAAATTCAATTTATATCCCATTCCTTTAAGCAATATAGTTATTTAATAATCTACTTGAAGTGGTATGCTTCTTTAAAATCCTTTATGACCAAATCAAACATATTCACAACTGCAGAAAATGACATAAGCCTCATGTACCCATTACTCAATCTTATAAAACCCTAACATTTTGCCACATTACTGCATAAATTTAAAAATCAAGGAGCACCTGGGTGATTCAGTCAGTTAGGCATCTGACTTTGGCTCAGGTCATGATCTCGTGGTCCACAAGTTTGAGCCCCTATTGGGCTCTGTGCTGACAGCTCAGAGCCTAAAGTCTGCTTCAGATTCTGTGTCTCCCTCAATATCTGTACCTTCCCCACTCTCACTGTCTCTGTCTCTCAAAAATAAACATTAAAAATTTTTTTAATTAATAAAGCTTTTTAGATAGCTTTATTCCCATATATAACCCTTCTTGATACCATTTTCCTCCTTTGTCAGAGCCAATCACTGCCCTTGTTTCAAAGTTTAGCATTCCTATGCCAGATTTTATACTATTAGTACATATACATCCATAAATAATATCCCGCTTTGCTTTGTATGCTTTCAAACCCGATATAAATCAGGTATCATATTGAATGCAAGATAGTAACGTGCTTTCAAAAATTAAATATAAACAGGTCTAGTGTGTTAAAACTCAGAGAAAGAGAAACAGGAGAAGAGACAGACAAAATTATTTAAAATGCCAAAAATATCAAAAATTAAAATCACACATGAAAACTAGCCTGACTCAAAGAGAATTAACAAATGAAATTCTATACTTACGGTCAAGATGGCGGGTTTAAAATAGAAACAAAAAATCTTTTAACTAATAGAATTAGTAGCTGAAATTGATACAATAACATTTCTTTAAAGTATTCATTAGGAAAAGGTGTCAGTACTGAAATGCAGCTGAGGCCTAGCTAAGCAAGAGGTTTATTTCTTATTGGAATAGTATATTCCTGGTCCGAGGCTTCACTTCAAAGTCTCTAGAGTTCAATTAAAACTGGATTAGGTAGAAGCAGACCCTTCTTTGGGACTTTCTGTTCACTGAAACTCTACATACACTGACAGCACCCTAGACAGAGGTCTAGCCCTCCAATGAATCAGTTGCTATGGAAACCGTATCATTACCATTGCTCTGCAGTTATGACCCCCCGTCTAAAATAGCTTGAAAGCTTAAGCCCACAAGCACTCTTTGAATGTTTACCACCTTGTTTTAATATGGTTAGTATTAATAGTAAGAGTAAATTCACCTTTCTTTTTTTAAAAATAATTTATTTAACAAAGATGGTTTATTAGTCAAATGTTGAGATAAGAGTTAGAGAGGAAAGAGAGAAATCAGTATTTAATTTTAAATCATATATACACACATGTGTTTATAACATTTCTTTAAAAATATTAAACTCATCTTTAAAATTTTTATCTGAAAATTGTGCCTTCTGAAAAGGGATATATTATTTTTCCCAAATAATACACACAATGAAAGCTTCTTCACCCTGTTGCATTTACTGGCTTGAAAGCAAATCATTTTTTCACATTCTCTTTAATCATTCATTTTGAAAAGCTTATGAATTTATCCATATAAAACTTTCTTCTGACTGCTTGTTCTCAAGAGAGAACAAAACAGAAACATGTTTATTGCCCAAGTGCATAATACTTTTATTGAATATCAAGCTTTAAACATTTTTAAATAGTCTCTAAAAAAAGTTGTGATTGCTTCACTCAAAGAAAAGAGGTTTGGTTTTCAAAAACTATACAAGCTACCTTCAATCAGTTTAAAATGTTTTAAAACAATTTTAAATGGGAAAATATTAAAAAGTGATAAAATGTTTTACTTCAAAAATAAGAAACATTTACATGTCTGCATATATAGAATCAGTAAAAGACTTTAAAATACTATTCTTTCTTCATGTTTAAGACGAGCATTGTATAAACTAGTGCCACATATTTGTCAATTTTTGGAGAAGTTTTACTCTTTGAGACAATTCCATATTGATTTCTGAATAATTTGATTAAAAAAGTAAAATTGGATAATATATATGTCACCACGAGTACTTAAAATTTCAAAATAAAGCCATTTCCAAACTATATATATATACTTAACATCCAGAAAAATGTTTTAATATACAAAATACAAACTAATCATGCCATCAATTAAGCTATGACACCACTGGAAGGAAAGCCTAGAAACTATTCACTTCCCATTTTCTTAAAACATGATTATAAATTAGTCACAAAGATTATATCTTATATGGAAAAACAGTAAATATCTGAAATACATTTAAAATGAAAGCACATATTGAAAAATATTCTAATAGCAACTCATTACTAGATAAATGTACAAATGTTTTATTTATAATAATTGCAATTTTAATAAACTCATTGGAAGTAATTTTAATCAAGTATTTTAAAGTTGTACCATTCTATTATTAACATAGTTTTTGGATTTTGCGGTATATAACTTTCTCTGAAACTTGATATCAAAGCATAGCACTCATGAATTTATTCACAAGTTTGGACTTTATTATTCTAATAATCTTGAATTCTATTTGGCTTATGGATTTACTTCATCCCCAACCATATAACTTTTATATTTTCAAAGATATTCTTAAAGTAAAACTTAGAGGTCTTCCTTAAATTTAAAAATAATATCTAGTTGACTCTGGTGGAAACTTTACAATACTACTTTTGTTATTAAATACATATCCGTGAATACATAGAATGTGTCCAAACTTAGAAAAGAACAGAACAATGATAACAAAGATACAAAAGTTATGGATAGGAAAGAAAATTACCTTTTAAATTAATTATGAGTTATTTATTTGTTTCCTTCTACATAGTAAATTTCCTCCTTCTGCTTACTAGGTACTATGATGTAGTACAGTATTCTCCTTAGCATTTTCATGGGTGACAAATTCAATTAAACATATTCATTACTCTAATGTTCTACTTGGCAGTTTAGTCAGTATGAAAAATTAAAAATATATAAATAAAATGCTACGTGACCTCTGTATTGATTGGGCTAAAATGGTTTTAGCCTGGGTGTGGATGATGGGGCAGCTGGGAGGGGCAAGAGGGGAGCACACAAACACATACACTCTTATGTTTTCTCTTCCAATTACTGAGGGAGATGATAAAACCACAGCAAATGATGTATCAGCTCATTTTATCTTATCGCTTTGGGGCTAGGTGACAATGAAGTTCATATTTCACTGGCTCCCATTGAAGATTGTGAAAATTACTTGCCCTCATGACCTGAAATTTCACTAGAAGACAGAAATTTCTCTTCTGCAAAGTAATGCAATTTTTCAGATGTCAACCTTTAGCCCAGCTTTAAAAATTAATTTCATTTATATTAACCAATGATATTGATATTTTCACAGCATGCTCTTTGATACATGAAGCACTGACTAGCAAATTGATGTTGCTTTAGATGGGTAAAACTATTTTATTTTAAGCTGCTATGGCAGACAGATTTATGGCAAACTGAAATTCCCATTTCATAATTTAATATTTGTGCTGGAGTGATGCACCTTTAAGCCCTTGGCTTGTAAATAATTCAGACTCCTTAGTTGGTTCTATTTTATTTTCAATATTCTTCAGCTTAAAAATAATTTGCATTCTAAATGATGTATCATAAAAACCATCTCTTACTGAACATTTAATTTATATCTTAATGAGTCAAAAGCCAAATGTGATCATGTAGAAAGAGAACAAAGAAGGTATTTATATATCATCCAACTAATTTTTAATTTAATTTTTTAAATGTAAATATATCTGCATCTGATTACTTTTGAAAGGAGAATCCAAAATATACCACAAAAGCATATTAAGGAACATGAATGTATCTTACTTTATTTTTCATAGCAGCACATGAGGTAAAGAGCCTAGACATTATATTTTGAGAAAAAGAGTAGAATAAACTTAGATAACTATCTGATTTAAAATAGAGATATATGGGTTGGAGATACTTTTTAAATACAAACATAATTTTAAAAAAGCCACAATGTCAATTTTATCATAAAGAAGCTATGGAAATGTTCTATCTGATTGTAGTATGAGATAGAGAAATTACCTTGTACTATATATAAAAGAGAAAAATTTCAATATTTTGGAGAGGAAAAAATGTTACTAAAAGATAAACAGTCCAGAATCTTAACAAGTTTTTATTACCTTTATCTAGTTTTGCCTAATTCAAATAATGCCGTGAGAAGACAATCATTACCGCCAATACCTTGTCATTTTAATAAGGTAAGTTAAACATAAGTATATATAAATTTATGCATTCATCTATACTCTTAAAATTGGAGAAAGGCCAAGAAAGACATTTCCCAAATTTAGGCATTTTGTCTCTAAAATGATTGATTCTTAATGTTGTGCTGGCCAATTTTCTATCATCAAAATCACTTTTGCATTTTTTATGCTAACAATATGCAGGTTGTTTTTGCTGAAAAATACTTATAACTTTTAAGTATTTAAATACTTATATTTAACTTTTCCTTACATCAATGATATGAGGAAAATAGTAATATGAATTATACTTTATGTATACCTTACAAATACTTTTTGTGTATACTTTATGGATACTTTATGTATTTTGATTGCAAAAATTCCTAGTCATGTCTCAAAAACTTTAGAGTATAATGTTATTGTCACTAAATTCAGACTATAAAGTATTTTTTCCTATTATTCCACACACTAACCCTTTAAAGTCAGGAGCTTTCTGTGTCTTAACAAAAAGTTAAGTTTAAATCAGCACTAATAAAAAACTAATTTTAGATATATTGGAATGTTCTATAATATACATTTTTTGAGAGAGGGCACAAGCAGGGGAGAGGAGCAGAGGGAGAGAGAGAGGGAGGGAAGGAGAGAAAGAGAAAGAGAAGGAGAGAGAGGGGAGGAGAGAGACAGAGAGACAGAGAGACAGAGAGAGAGAGAATCTTAAGCAGACTCCACGCTGGACCTAGGGGTCAATCCCACGACCCTGGGATCATGACCTGAGCTGAAATCAAAAGAGTCGGGAGCTCAACTGACTGAGCCACCCAGGCACCCCTGTAATATATATATACATATACATATATATATATTTCTAAAGTTTATTTATTTTGAGAGAGCGTGTGCTTTCACAAGCTGGGAAGAGGCAGAAAGAGAAAGGGAAAGAGAGAATGCCAAGCAGGCTCTGCACTGTCAGCACAAAGCCAAATGAGGGGCTCAAACTCACCAACCTGTGAGATCATGATCTAAGCTAAAATCAAGAGTTGGATACTCAACTGACTGACCACCCAGGCATCCCTACCATATATATAATTTTAAAACAATCAAAAGACACAAACCATTTTTCTTCTCAATGCTAATTCTTACTTTATGAACTCAATCTCAATCTCAAATTGGTATCAAAAGCCCTCCCTAGATAACCTTCACGTTAGAGGCACCTGGGTGGCTCAGTCAGCTAAGCACCCAATTTCGGTTCAGGTAATGATCTCACAGCTTGTGGGTTCAAGCCCCGCATAGGGCTCTGTGCTGACAGCTGGGACCCTGGAGCCTGTTTTGGATTCTGTGTCTCCCTCCCTCTTGGCCCCTCCCCGACTCACATTGTCTCTCTGTGTGTCTCTCTCTCAAAGATAAATAAAACATTAAACAAAATTAAATCTTCAAATTAGAAGTAATATCAGCCCGTAGCTAGCCTACCTATCTCTTTAGCAGGTATAATATGATTCAACCATTAGAAGTTTCTCTGGTGAGGAAGCTATTTAAACTAAAATTAAAGGGAAAACCTTTATCTTCAAGCAATTTGCTTTTATTCTTCAAACAGCTAAAAACAGAAATAAGATGAAAAATGGAAAAGAAAAAGTTACAAAGAACTTAATGCTAACAGCCTCAAATCTCCAGAACACTTTTTCCTTTTTCCCTAATTATAGGGAAATATTTTTCTACTTTATATATATATATATATATATATATATACACACACACACACATATATTTGCTTTCCTATTAATCACTCAATTTGTTTAGCTAGAGTCAGTTATAAATGAGTTGTACAGGATCCTATTTATTCCATAATAGAGCAAAAACTAAATATTATGCCCACATTTAGCTTCAGATATAGTTTCCAAAAAGCTATTTTCTTAAGGAACCTAGTATATTACACAGAACTTAAAGAATACAATTTAAATTAGTTTTGGGGGTTAACCTGATTCCACTGTGTAGCTTAATTAACAGTGCATACTCTCCCCAGACTGGAGTTCCTACTTGATGGAGTTCTTTCAGGCTAGGCCACAAGTCTTAGCTGTTATCCCATCCCATCCCATCCCATCCCATCCCATCCCATCCCATCCCATCCCATTCATAACACTTAGTGCAGTGCCAAGTATATAGAAGACACTGACTAGTATATAGAGGGCCAGCCCAACCTCACAAACTATACACAACATAAGATTCTAGGAGACATGAACAAAAACAAAGCAGAAGGCAAAAGTGGGGGGAATGAAATGTAAAACTACAACACCGCATTTAAAAAAAATGAAATCCAAGGGTCAGAGTACTTTAACTTCTGACCAAGATAAAGTAACAGACTGGATTTACCCTTATACACAAACAATATTTAAAACAGATGTATGGGAAAAATTGTTTCAAGACAGTAAACATCAAGAATGAAAGACAGTTATCCTTAAAAGACAAGAAAAAAGTGGTGATACGAACTATTGCCCTAGCTCCCTGCCTCGAGAGAGTCTGCAGGCCCCCAAGCAGCAGGGGTAACCTAGTTGGAACACTGAGGTCTCCTGTAGTAGAGAAAACATCTAGAACAGTGAGATCAAGGTGGCAAAGTTCTTAGGGCACAGTAGCAGACCAGAGAGACATGCAAAATAACAGAGCTCCTGTGATTCGTAGTCTTTAGCTGAGTACTTAACAACCCACGTGTTTAAAACAAACAAACAAACAAACAAAACAAACCTGAGGCCAGGAAAAGAATTATCTCCCTACATTACAAAGAACAATACCCAGAGATCAAATGCCTAAATAAATAAATAAATAAAGTCTCATAGTTCTTGGAGCACCGGGTAGAGTCCTCAAAAGAGTTTTACCTCACCAGTGGGCAAAAATTAGCTGTAAATTAAATGCTACTCTGGTCCTATCTAACAAACTCTAAAGGCTAGATACAAACAGATCAAACTATTTCTAAGTACTTAACTATATCACAAAATAATGCATTAAAATATCTATAGCCTAGAACACAAGGTAAAAATCACCATAGCTGGTATTTAATTCAAAATTACCAGGCCTACCAAAAATACTCAGGAAAATATGCCCAAAATGAAGAGAGAAATTAATTAATCAAAAATGACCCAGAAAAGACCCAGATGACAGAATTATTAGAAAAAGGATATCAAGGGGCACCTTGTTGGGCTCTGTGCTGACAGTGCTTGGGATTCTCTCTCTCCCTCTGACTCTGCCACTCCCCTGCTTGTGCACACACACACTCTCTCAAAATAAATAAACATTAAAAAAATAACTAAGAGGCACTTACTATAAGATCAAAAAAGTGGATGCTTCTCTAGGAATTGAAAAAAAAAAAAAGCCTGTGAAATATCATTGCCCTGTGATGCATTATTAGCACCTGAAGAAATGTTTCCTAACACCTCAACAAAAACAGTTCTGAACATAAGATGTAATATGAATTTGCTACATTATCTAAGAATATTAAATTCTCCTATAGAAGACAAGAAAAATGTGATTGATGAAAACCAAAAGAAAAAATAAACCACTGATGGTAAGATGGTAACTTACAAATAGAGGCAAAATTCATAGGCTAGTTTAGTAGAGAGAATGAGTAAAGTAGTAGCTTGTGAGAGACAGAATTCAAAAAGTTCTAAATATGTACAGTAGTTTTAAAGTTAGAAATTTGCTAAGGCCTATTAAAGACATAATATATGATGAAATAAAAAAGGGTGTTCTTTCAGATAGATATAGAAAGACCAGCCATAAGATATAATCATTTCAAATCTGCTTTGGGTTACTGATATTTCTGTAGGTCTGAGGCAGTAATTATCTCTTTGCTCCAGACATTTAATGTCTGTACAGCAAACAGCCTTGGCAGAGACAGATAGTGTCTCACTTTGAGAACACAGTGCTGGTTTATTTACTGTCCAGCATAATAAAGATAATGATGTGCTTTGGGGCAAAGGCCAAACTTTACTGACCATCGTAAACATTTTAGGTTTCTCAACATTGAGAATGCACAACTGGGATGTAAACTCACTAGATACACAGCATTTACCTGGGCCTCTTGTGTTAGTCTGCTCAGACTGACATAACAAAATATCATAAACTGGGTAGCTTTAACCACAGAAATATATTTCTCATAGTTCTGAAGGCTAGGGAGTTCAAAGTCAAGGTGCCGGTGTATCTGGTTCCTGAGTAGAGCTCTCCACTTGGCTTGCAGATGGTTGCTATTTACATTATCCTCACACGGGAGAGAGAAAGAGAGATGGGAAGGAGGGAAGATCATTCTCCTCCTCTTCTTATAAAGCCTAAATTCTATTAGATTAGGGTGCCAACTTTATGAACCTTAAATAAACCTTAATCAATTCATTAAACATTATCTCCTAAAGGTCCTATCACCAGATACAGTCACAACTGGGATTAGGGTTTCAACATATGAATGGGGGAAGGAGGAGGAAAGCACAATTGGGTCCATAGCACCCATCCACATCACCTCATGAAACAGGGGGACAGACATTTAGGGAATTCCCTCATTTAAATGCTTATTCAGTTTGTTGTGCAATAAGAAAATTCTTTGTCTCTGACCCAGGAATTTCATGCCTTCTACCAGCATCCACAAAATTTTGCCAGAAAAACCATTTGTCATCTTGCAAGTAGGGTAAAATTTCAGACCTCGCACAGTTCTTGACATTCTTTTTTTTTGGGGGGGGGTGTTCAAAAGTAAGATTTACTCAATTATGGAAAATGACCTAACATTTCAAGAATACATTAGTCATTTGGGTTAATGAGCATCTTTTAAACATGTAAAATGAAAGGTTAATTTTCTTTGCACATTTTTTAAATTAATTAATTATTTTTTTAACTTACATTCAAGTTAGTTAGCATATAGTGCAACGATGATTTCAGGAGTAGATTCCTTAATGCCCCTTACCCATTTAGCCCATCCCCCCTCCCCTCCCACAAACTCTCGAGCAACCCTCTATTCTCTATATTTAAGAGTCTCTTATATTTAAGAGTCTCTTATGTTTTGTCCCTCTCCCTGTTTATATATTCTTTTTGCTTCCCTTCCATTATGTTCATCTGTTTTGTATCTTAAATTCCTCATATGAGTGAAGTCATATGATATTTGTCTTTCTCTAATTTTGCTTAGCATAATACACTACAGTTCCATCCACGTAGTTGCAAATGGCAAGATTTCATTCTTTTTGATTGCTGAGTAATACTCAGTGTATATATATACCACATCTTCTTTATCCATTCATCCATTGATGGACATTTGGGCTCTTTCCATAATTTGGCTATTGTTGATAGCGCTGCAATAAACATTGGGTGCATGTGCCTTTTTGAAACAGCACACCTGTATCCCTTGGATAAATAACCTAGTAGTGCAATTGCTGGGTTATAGGGTAGTTCTTTTTTTAATTTTTTGAGGAACCTCCATACTGTTTTCCAGAGTGGCTGCACCAGTTTGCATTCCCACCAGTGCAAAAGAGATACTCTTTCTCTGCATCCTCACCAACATCTGTTGCTGCCTGAGTTGTTAATGTTAGCCATTCTTTTTTTACTTTTTTAAAATGTTTTATTTATTATTGATACAGAGAGAGACAGAGCATGAGAGGGGGAGGGGCAGAGAGAGAGGGAGACACAGAATCCAAAGCAGGCTGCAGGCTCTGAGCTGTCAGCACAGAGCCCGACGCAGGGCTCGAACTCATGAACTGCAAGATCATGACCTGAGCCAAAGCCAGACGCTCAACCAACTGCAGGCACCCCTACAGACTCTTAACTACAGAGAAAAATTGATGGTTACCAGAGGAGAGGTGGGTGGGAGATGGGTTAAATAGGTGGTTGAGATTAAGGAGTGCACTTACTGTGATGAACAGTAGATGATGTATGGAATTGCCAAATTACTGTACTATATACCTGAAACTACTATAATACTACATGTCAACTAACTGGAGTTAAAAAAAAAAAAAAACTTACTAAAATATTTTGACCAGACTAGGGATTTTCTGGCATTTATTTAGAATAACCACTCCATTAAAGGTTTTGCACCTATGGGAAAAAAAGGCACATTTTTCGTAGTAATAAAAAGAAAAAAAAAGAGATAAAGACTGTGAAATCTAATGCACATCATTAGAAAAATGGTTGGAAAAATTATGTCTTCTTCAGTTATTGAACAGAATGAATTACAGACACTTCAGCTGATTTTGCTGGACATCTGCCACTGATACATGGTAGAGTGAGAAAAGCAGTGTACCAAGAAGCATGTATTACAGGATTGCATTCAAACTCTGAAAATTTATAGGATTTCATTTCATTTTTCAATAAAAAATTCCCCAACATGCATAAGTTTATATGAAAATAGGAAAAAATGTAAAAAGATGCATACTAGATCACTAATATATGTTAAACGAGGAAAAAGAGAATCTGGGAGGTAGGGAATAAAGGTGAGGGGGGACAGGAGAAAGCCAAGAAAAGAGGGAAAACAGTGCATAAAAATAAAACATACAAGCAAGAAAAACAATTAGTGAGGTGATTATACTTACAATAAAACTATTCATATATGTATGCATAAAAACATCTTTAACAATTCAATGAAAGAACATACATAATTATTTTCTAAATTTTTCTATGTTACATTAGCAGTTTTTATATATTCATGGAAAACAGTATTTTTCTTTCCTTTCTTTCAATAGGTTATACAGTTCATTTTGTTTACTGTTTTTCCCCTTTAAAGTTTCCAAAATTCTTTCTACAAATTCTTACAGCTCTTTAGTTAGGACCAGCCTACTTTCCTTCTCAAGATCTTTAAAGATAAGAATATAATTCCTTTCAATTTTTTTTATTAAAAAAATTCTTTTTAGTGTTTACTTTTGAGAGAGACACAGAGCACAAGTGGGGGAGGGGCAGAGAGAGGGGGAAACAGAATCTGAAGCAGACTCCAGACTCTGTGCTGTCAGCACAGAGCCAGATGCGGGGCTTGAACCCATGAACTGCGAGATCATGACCTGAGCCCAAGTTAGCACTTAAATGACTGAGCTCCCCAGGCACCTTTCCTTTGAATTTTAAATGTCTTACTCCTGATTACTCTCAGTTACCAAAGGTTCAGGTCATAGCCCGTCACAGTCACAGAACAGGGACTTGATTTAGGTAGCAAAACTGAAAACCAACACTGACCTTCTTTGTTACTACCTCAGTGGTCAAAAACCTTTTTTATTACCTTCCTATATATGACCTCTGCAAGCCTGATATAGCCATGAGAATATAATAGGAATTTCCTGGGGTTCATTGAGTGTATTTTAATCTGTAGAGCTGTGGCCTTACATATTTATCTCTGTGCCCTCTGCCACAAGCATTAATAGTCCCATATACTCACATTTGTTGATGCATTTTTCCCTCCCACCTAGTATATTATCTTTATTTTTTAAAGTATAATTAACATACAGTGTCATATTAGTTTTAGGTGTACAGAACAGTGATTCGACAATTCTACACATTGTTCAGCATTCATCAGGGAAAGTGTACTCTTATTCCTATCTGCCAATACCTGCTATTTCTTATCTTTTTGAGTTTAGTAATCCTGACAGGTGTGAGGTTATACCTCATTGTGGTTTTGATTTGCATTTCTCTCATGACTGGTGATGGTGAGCATCTTTTCATGTATCTGCTAGCTATTAATACATTTTTATAGTGATATAAATGTAGGCTTTTCCTAAACTACATTTTTTGGTTTACTTTATTCCTAATTTATATCAAAAATATCAACCTTTCAATGAAAGAAAACTATTTCCTTAGAATACACTGTTCAACTTTCAAAGTCTCCCGCATGTAACAATTAAGAGAACTTAGAGGTTAAAATCCGTCATTATTTTTTGCTTAAAATTTTATTAAGGTCAAAATATAAAGAGGTTTTTAGAGCTTGATCAGTTTTAATAAATTCATTATCTATGTCATTATCATTCTATCATGATATACATTTTCATCATTTCAGAGAGATTCTCACACTCCTTCACAGTCAACATGCCCCAGCATTCCAAACAATCACTGTTATGCTTCTTTTCACCATTGGTTAGTTTTGCCTATTCTTGAGCATCACATCCATGGAACCAGACAATATGGACTTTTGGTTTCCAGCTTCTCTTACTCACCATAATGTTTCTGAGGTTCATCTATGTTGTTTATCAATGATTCATTCCTTTTTTATTCCTGAGTAGTATTCCATTTTATAAATATGATACATTTGGTGTATCCACCCTTTTGTTGATGAACATTCATTTACTTTAATAAAAATAATGTTGATATGAACATTTGTGTGGTAGCCTTTTTGTGTACCTTTACCTTCATTTCTCTTAGATAAATAACTAGGATTAGTATTACTGTTTCATAGGTTAGGTGGTATGTTCAGCTGGAGGGAAACTGCCAGAACAATTTTCAAAGTGGCTGCAACTATTATATGATTCATCTGCAATAGATATTTGGTGCTGCCAGTCATTATTTAGCCATTCCAGTGTGCTGTTGTGTCTTGCTGTGATTCTTCCAGCATGACAACTGACGTTGAATACTTTTTCAGGTGCTTGTTGGCAATTCATATGCATTCTTTTGTTAAGTCCCTAATCAAATCATTTGCCCATTTACTTTGTTAAAATAGCTGTGTTTACATAACTGATTTGCTGATACTTAGTAGAAACATGTTCTCTGTGAGATAAATATACTGAGGATATTTTCTTCCAGCTAATGCTTGCTAACTCATTTTGTTAATATACTACCATGAGTAGATTTAATTTTGTTGAAATCTATTTTTTCTTCATTAGTGGTAAATGATTTCTGGGTCTTAAGTGAAATATTTTACAAATATATTTTAAAGTCAGTTTGTTAGGGGTGCCTGAGTGGCTCAGTCAGTTAAGTGTCCAACTCTTGGTTTTGGCTCAGGTCATGATCTCACAGTTCGTGAGTTCAAGCCCTACATCGGGCTCCGTGACAGCATGGGGCCTGCCTGGGATTCTCTCCCTCTCTCTCTGACCCTCCTCTGCCCTATCTCTCAAAAAAATAAATAAACTTAAAAAAATGTTTTAAAAATAAAGTCAGTTTGTGAATTTCTTCAAATATACCTACTGAGATTTTGAATGGAATTGGGTTAAATCTAATTTGAGAAGAACTGACATTTTAACAATACTGAGTCTTTTAATACATGAACATGTCATATCTCTCCATTTATTGAGGTTTTCTTTGACTACGTAATATTTTTTCGTAGTAATATTTTGTAGTTTAGTTTTCAGTAAGTCTTACATATTTTTTCATTTAATTTCCCCTAAGTATTTTATGTTTTTAATGTTGTCAATATTATTTTTAAATTTTCCTTTTGAAATTATTCATTATTCCTATATAGAAAAACAATTTATTTTTCTTTGATTTTGTAACATGTGACATCACTAAAATCACTTATTATTTTTAGAAGTATTTTGTAGATTCCTTGAGATTTTCTCCAGATACAATAAAGCTGCTTGCAAGTATCATTTTATTTTTTATTTCCAATTCATATGGCTTTTATTTCTTTTTTCTAGTGTTATTGTACTAAGTAGGAATCTAGTACAGTGTGAATAAAAGTGAGAAAAGTGGATGTTCTTGGCTTGGTCCTAATTTTAAAGGGAAAGACATTCAGTTTTTACCATTAAATACAATGTTAGCTATAGATTTTCTCCAGGATGTAATTTTTTGGAATAGAAGATTCTATTCCACTTTTGGTACGAGGTTTTTTTTTTTAATTTAAATCATTATTGGGTACATAATTTTGTCAAATTTTCCCCCCACATCTATTGAGAACATATTATTTATCTTCTTTATTAGTCTGAACTATACTGATGGGTTACTCAAATATTAAAATAATCATGCACTCCTGAGGAAAAAGCTCATTATTATCTTTAAGTATTGCTTAATTTGTTTTATTATTATTTTTTAAAATATTTTTTTCACCTATATTCAGGAAGGATATTAGTCTAAAGTTTTAATAATTTTGTTATTAGTGTTATAATTGCTTTATAAAATGAGAATTTGTGTTCCCTACTTTTCCATTTTTCAAAAGAATTTACATAAAATTTACATTACGTCTTCCTTATATGTTTGATAGAATTCACCAGGAAAGTCATCTCAACCTGGGCTTTTCTTTGGAGGATAGCTTTTATTATGTATTCTGTTTTTTTTTAATATAGAGAAAGCGGTGGGGATTATTTATTTCTAATAAAATGAGCATTAGAAGCATACTTTCTAGGAATTCATTCATTTTATCTAAGTTGTCCACTTTATCCTTTTAATTGCTGTGGGATCTAGAATGATTTCCTTACCTTCATTCCCAGTATTAGTTATTCATGTCTTCTCTGTTTATCAATCTGGATAGATGTTTATCAATCTTACTGAATTTTACAAAGAATTCGCTTTTGGTTTCAAAATTCTTTTCCTTATTGTTTTTTGTTTTCTTTTTCATTGATTTTTCTTTTATTTTTATTATGTCCTTCCTTATGCTTATTTTGGGCTTAATTTGCTCTTCTTCTAACCTCTTAGTGATAAAGCTTACATCTGTGATTTTAAACTTCTGTTTCATATACTGTTATTTGTAAAGTTATGCATTTCATAATTCCACATTTCCTCTAAGCACTTTTTATCTATATCCCAAAAATTTTGATATGTTTGTCACTATGATTTTAAAATATTTCCCAATATCACTTATGATTTATTCTTTTGTTAAAAAAGAATTTATAGTTTTATTTGAAATATGAAGGGACTTTGCAGATAACTTACTAGTTCTGATTTCTAGTTTAACTGCACTATGAGTAGAGAACATAATCTCTATGATATAAGTTCTGTTAAATTAACGCATCTTGTTTTCTGACTCAAAAAATGGTCTTCATAGAAAATTTTGCATCTGCACTTGTAAGGATTAGGAATTCTGGAGTTACTGAGTGCAATGTTTTATCGATGTCAATTAGGTCAAATTGGTTGTTAGTGTCGTTTGAGTCTTCTATACAGTTACTGACATATCCCTATCAATTACTGCGAGGAAAATTTTGAAATCTCCAAATATAACTGTGAATTTAAATAGTTCTTCCTTGTTTCAGATTTTGCTTTCTATTTCAAAATCTCTATTTGATGCTATTTTAGGTTCTTGCCAGTATAACAAATTACAACAAATATAGCAGTTTAAAACAATACAAACTTATCTTACAGTTCTGGAGGTTAGAAGTGTGAAACAGGAATTTATGGGCTAAAACAAGTCTGAGTTCCCTCTGAAAGCATGGAAGGAAAATCCATTTTCTGGTCTTTTCCAGCTTCTATAGGCCAACAACATTCCTTGTCCAATAAATAGCTCCTTATTCCTTCATGTTTAAAACCAACAGTGCAGGGGAGCCTGTGTGGCTCAGTTGGTTAAGCATCCAACTTCAGCTCAGGTCATGATCTCACAGTTTGTGAGTTCGATCCCTGCATCAGGCTCTGTGCTGGCCGCTCGGAGCCTGGAGCCAGCTTTGGATTCTGTGTCTCCCTCTCTCTCTCTGCCCCTCTCCTGCTCATGCTCTGTCTCTGTCTCAAAAATAAAAACATTAAAAAAAGTTTTTTTAACAAACAGTGCAGAATCTTTAAATCTCTTTCTCTCACTCTGACTTCTGCTTCTGACAATACATCTTATTCTCTAAACTCTGGTACTTCTTCTTTCTCTTATAAAGACCCTTATATTAACATTTGGCTCACCCAGATAAGCCAGGATAATCTCCCTACTTCAGGATGATTAACTTAATCAACTCTGCAATGTCTCTGTCCCTTGTTCATGTAAGGTAACATATTCAGAGCCTTCTGGGGACTGGAACATGAATGTCTTTAGGGAACCCTTACTCTGTTTACTGCAGATGCATATACATTTAGGATTGTTGTATCTTCTCAATGAACTATATGTCTTACTATGAAATTCCCTTCTTTATTTCTATTAATACTCCTGAAATCTATTTTTATATATATTTAATACTGGAATGTGAGTTTTCTTATGATGAGTATTTTCATTATATATACATATATATATACACACATATGTATAATGAATGAATATGTTATATTCCTTGATATATATATTCATGATATATATTCATACATAGATATTTATTATATATATTCATGATCTATATTTTTTCCTTGGGTCTCTAAATTTAATTGCAGCTTTTATAAACAGTACATACCTCTGACTCACTTTTAGTGAGTTTGAAGATCTCTGTAGTCTTTCTTTTTTTAGTTTATTTATTTATTTTTAGAAAGAAAGCATGAGCATGGTAGGGGCAGAGAGAGTGGGGTGAGAGAGAATCCCAAGGAGGCTCCATGCTGTCAGTGCAGAGCCAGATCTGGGGCTCGAACTCACAAACCATGAGATCATGACCTGAGCTGAAATCAAGAGTTGGATGCTTAACCAACATAGCCACCCAAGCACCCCAAAGATCTCTGTGTTTTTGAAAAGTTTTCCGTGTTTTTAAATTTTTAAACATATATTTAAATTAGACCATTTATATTAAGGTAATTACTGATATGGTTGGGTTTAGGTCCACAATCTTGTCATTTGTTCTTTAATTTTACCATCTATGCTGTATTTGTTTTTGTTCTTTCAACCATCTTTTGGACTGTTTTGAGTATTCCATTATATATGCTATACTGGCTTATTATATATAGTACTTTGTTTTGTTTTTGGTGATTAGTTATATTTCTTCTAATAGTTCAATCTCAAATACTGATAAATCTCCTCAACATATAATGTAAGAATCTTAAAACAGTGCAGTCCTTTTCCCCCTTACCATCCTTTGTACTATTTCCCCCGGTTCTGTGAGCTATTGTCATTCCACATAAATTATAAGCTCCATAATATATTATTGTTATTCTTACTGTAAAATGTCAGCATCTCTTAAAAAATTAATAAGGAAGAATGTCTTTTAAAAGTTTTTTAAAAATATGTAACCTACCCATTTACTTCCAGTATTTTCATTACATGTATGTTATAGCACTTGGCATTGTCCTACAACTGACCGATGTTCTGTACGTTTTGCATAAGGTTTTTTTTCTTTCTGTGCTACCATTCAAACAGTTTCTATTGGTCTCTCTTTCGTTTCACTGGTCTTTTATTTTTCAACGCTTATTAAACTGCAAAGCTTAGTAAAATTTCCAGTTCAAACACTGTATTTTTCATTTCTAAAATTCTGGCTCATTTTATAGTTTCTTTTTTTGTATTGAGATTTCAGTTAGGTTTCCTTATTGTGTCATGTTTTCCATTAAGTCTTTGAATGAATTTTTATATATATATATATATATATATGATATATGCTACATATTTCATATATATAATATACATAAAATACTGAATTTAAGTGAATTCATAATTAAAACTTTCCAAGTAAGTTTTAAAAATTTTCTTCATTAGTTTATTTTGATCATTAATTAATTCTAGATATTATTTGGATTTTACCGTTTCCTATTAATGTCCTCTTTCTATTCCAGGATCCAATAAAAAAATACTACATTGCATTTAGACCTCATGTCCCCTCAATCTCCTCTGGTCTGTGACAGTTTTTCAGTCTTGCTCTGCTTTTCATTCTCTTAAAAGTCTTCAGAAGTGCTAGCCAGAAATTCTGTAAATTGTTCTCATTCTGGGTTTGTCTGTTGTTTTCCTCTTAATTACAATGGAGTTACAATGGAGTTTCCTCTTAATTACAATGGTTTTTGTTAAGAATACCAAAGAGTTGGCGCACCTGGGTGGCTCAGTCAGTTGAGTTTCTGACCTCAGCTTAGGTCGTGATCTCGCAATTTGTCGGTATGGGCCCCAAATTGAGCTTGCTGCTGTCAGCACAGAGCCTGCTTCAGATCCTGTGCCCCCTTCTCTCTCCCTCTCAAAAGTAAACATTTTTTAAAAAAGATTTAAGAGAACACCATAGAGGTTGGGGCACCTGGGTAGCTTAGTCAGTTGAGTATCCAACTCTTGATTTTGACCCAGATCATGATCCCAGAGTCGTGAAACGGAGCCCTACATCAGGCTCCATGCTAGGAGCCTGCGTGAGGTTCTCTCTCTCTCTCCCTCTGCCCCTCTCCCCCACTCACTTTGTCTTTCTCTAAAATTAAAAGGAAAAAATAAGAAGAATAAAAAAGAATACCATAAAGGTAAAGTGCCCTTTTTGTCATATCACATGAAAGAATTATGTAATATCCACATGACATCACTGGTAATAGTAACCTTCATCACTTGGTTAAAGTGGCATTTGCCAGATTTTTCCGTTGTAAAGTTATTATTATACCCTTCTCTTACTTTATTCTTTGGAACTGTCACTAAGTTTAGCACAACCTCAGAGGGAGGTGGGTAGAGTGACTTAAGTTCCATCTTCTGGAATAGGGAGTATCTATCTATATATCCACACATATATACTAGATTTTTAAATTCCATTATTACCATCATTTCCTGGGCTCTTGCTATTAAGTGATATTTGTCCTAGACTCACATTTTTCTGCTTTGTGACATAAGTGAACATGGGGTGGTATGCTCCAGCTAAAATGAATCCTAGACTTTCTAAGGGGAAAACCCAATATCTGCATGCACAAACACTGATTACACTATGCTCTAATCAATGGAAAATAAACCAAAACAAATGCACAATTCTGGTATTTTGTACATTTATCAATAATATGGACTTTGCTTCTTAAACTTGATATTATATTTATTAAGGTCTTGTAGGTATAGCTTTAGGTATACATTTCACTGATGAAGAAATGTAGGTAGAATCTGAAGTAAAAAAAAAAATGATGTTTAAGTGCTGTACTTCACCTAAGGGCAAAGAATTCCTTCACTCTACAAATGTGGTTTATTTCAAAACAGAGCCTATAAACCAGCAATCAATTCAAGTGAAACAATATTAAAAATATTAGCTTCATTCCGGGGCTAGCACATAAAGTGGTATTTTGCCCAAAAAATGAGTGAATCATGAAAAACTAAGAATTCTAATCATCCAAGGCCAAAAAGGCCTCCTTACTTCTACTCATCTCAACCCCAAAACCTGGAAGAAGCAATCACTTTTGTATTAGTTAATAATATTCAAATATTCTAAAAGTAGTCTATGTATATATTTTGATACTTGTTCACAAAGTTCAGTATCTCCTTAATACACTGTCCAACGACACAGGGTCAACTTTACTGAATTAAATTTCTTTTTAAATAGAGTTAAAATCTTTATTACTGAGAATAGACTTAGGACTTTTTCCTATTAATGGTTTTATTTTTTTTTTAATTTTTTTAGTGTTTTATTTATCTTTGAGAGAGAGAGAGAGAGAGAGCGTGAGAAGGGAAGGGTCAGAGAGAGAGGGAGACACAGACTCTGAAGACAGGCTCCAGGCTCTGAGCTAGCTGTCAGCACAGAGCCTGACGCGGGGCTCGAACCCACAAACCGCGAGATCATGACCTAAGCCAAAGCCAGACGCTCAACCAACTGAGCCACCCAGGCGCCCTTATTAATGGTTTTATTTAACACATTAGCCATAAAGTGAGCATCATAAGACATTTCTCATATTCTACATGTTTGGAAAACTGAACAAAATATTTTATTTGGTTCTTGGTTAGGAAATGACATATTTGGCTATTCTGGCTTTCTTTTTTTCCTTCTAAGAGAACACACTGTGGTTTCAGAGTTTTGTGGTTATGTTCTTTTTTTCATAGTCCCAAAGATTCATTACTTTGATGACCATTTATCAAAAACTCAAGTTCAATCCATAATACCCACTGAGATAGCAAATAATTCAGCCTCAGTGACTATGTGTGTGAAAATGGGCTGTGTCCTAGATAAATGGCCTACCTGCCTCTGACATAGATTAGGTCATCATTCAAACTAACCACAGATCTCCACAACAAATAGAAGAAAATAGAGGTTCACTTTAGCCAAGGTTTCTCTTTTAGTGTACATTTTTCCTTTTAGGTAGTTACAATGTCATCAAAATATCATGGCATAAGCCTGAAAAACCAAGATTCAGTAATATAATAAAGACATTTCTTAAGTTTTACAAACCACCTATTGTTCAATATATATACACATGTGACTTCTCTTTTACACTAGGTGTCTTTTAACTCTCTAATTTTTCAAACTGAATAAAAGTATATAGACTATAGTATGTTAAGGTTGCAGAAAAGCCAAAAAAAAAAAAAAAGGATATACATTTCTTTCCATACCCAAATAAACTTTATTGTGTTCCTCTCAAATTTCTGATCTTTTTTCTCTTCCCATTTAATTTGCCATTGGACAAAAGAAGTAAGCATTACTTAAAGAGGGAGGCTGGCTGGCTACTTCACTCCTCATATGGTGGAATAACCTTAGTAAATTCAGCAGAGTCCAAGGGTTTACTAACTTATCTTACAGGTTCAGAAATGGAAACAAAACAAGATACCTCTTTCAGGAATAGATTCCTATTAACCAAGTACACAGGGATCAAAATATAAAAAAATAACTTTTAAAAATCTATACAAAGCACAAATACCCATGAGGAGATTAGACACAGAACACATTCTGAGAAATGTATTCTGCAGAAAAAAAGAAGAAAGAGGGCTGATTAAATTCAGAATGACAGTTTACTAATTTAAAATAAGGACTATAATGGCTCTCTTCTGGTTAATCCTGGCAGACTGACCATAAATTTTTATCTTTTCTCTTCCCCTATGGCAGACTTTAAAGGTTAGATCACTCTTCCCTTCTTCCTTGCTGTCCTCTATAACAGAGGTTTCCCTTGCTCTATAAATGCCCTCCCTTCAAGACAGAGACTGCTTGTAGTCATAGTTAATGAGATATATAAGGAAATGTGCCAAAGGAACTGGAGGAAACATATCATTTTCTCAATAAAACAAATAATAGATGTACTGTTATGTCCCTTCTCCCTTCCCTTTTTCCTCTTCATTTTAAACTTTTTATTATGAAAATGTTCAGACACACAAAAATAGACTGCTGGCGATATACTATCATATAATTTCAATAATTTCCAATTTTGTTTCTTTTCTCTACCCTGTGACTTTTTTTTTTTCCTTTGGCGAGGATTTTTCTTTCAGGATGATTTTAAAGTAAATCATCATATCATGCATCTATAAATTCCTCAGTACAGATCTCTAACAGATAAAGACATTTCTTTTTAATCAAAGCAAACATGATGCCATTATCACATGTAATAAAAGAAACAATTCCTTAAAATTACCCATGTGTAAAAATCCTGATTGTCTCAAAATATATCTTTTTTTCCATTTAACTGGTTCCAAACAGTAATAGAGTCCATATATTATATCTGGCTGATATGCTTTTCAAGTTTTTAACCAATGAGAATCTCTCCTAACCTCATACCATTTTAAGGGAAACTGGGTTATTTATCTTACAAAATTATCTACATTCTGTATTTGGCTAATTATTTCTTCATGGTATCATTTAATTTGGTCCTCTATCCCCTATTCCTAGAATCACCCATTTCTCCGAAATGAGATGCAAGCATCTCAGGAAATCTGTTCAGTGACTTATAGGAAAAGTTTTGCATTCTCAATATAAAGGATTTTCCTTAGTAGAAAATGATATTTAAAGACCATAACCTAGGCAACAGGGCCACTCTCTGCTTTTAGGTCAATTTTGGTAGGAAGAACTAATAAGAAACATGCATTGAGGCACACCAGGTCACTGGAGCAAACTTATCAAAATACCAAGAGTATTCTTCACAGAACTAGAATAAATCATCCTAAAATTTATATAGAATCACAAAATACCCTATATAGCCAAAGAAATCTTGAGGGGGAAAAAAAAGCTGGAGGTATCAGAACCTTAGATTTCAAACTATATTTCAAATCTACAGTAACCAAAACAGCATGATATGGGCACAAAAATAGACACATGGATCAATGAAATAGAATCCAGAGCCCAGAAATAACCTCACATTTACATGGTCCATTAATCCACGACAAAGGAAGAAAGAATATACATTGGGGAAAAGTCAGACTTGTCAATAAATGGTGATATGAAAAAGAATAAAACTTGTGTTGAATCACTATCTTGGATGCCTAAAACTGAGGTAACATTGTGTGTCAACTATACATCAATTAAATACAAATTTTTTAAAGAATAAAACTGGACCACTTTCACACACCATATACAACAATAAACTCAAAAGGGATTAAAGACTAAAATGTAAGACCTGAAGGAAAACACAGGCAATAATCTCTTGGACATAAGCCTTAGCAGTATTTTTCTGAATCAGTCCCCTCAGAGGCAAGGGAAACAAAAGCAAAAATAAACTATTGGGACTACACTAAAATAAAAAGTGTTTACACAACAAAGAAAACCATCAACAAATTGAAAAGGCAACCTACTGAATGGGAGAAGGTATTTGCAAATGCTATATCCAATAAGGGGTTAATATCCAAAATATATAAAGAACTCTTACAATTCAACACCAAAAAATTTGATTAAAAAATGGGCAAAGAACCTAAATAAACATTTTCCCAAAGAAGACATACAGATGGTCAAGAGACCCATAAAAAGATGCTCAACATCACTCATCAGATAAATGCAAATCAAAACCACAATAAGATATTCACACCTGTCAGCATGGCTAGAATTAAAAAGGTAAGAAATTACAAGTGTTGGTGAGCATGCAGAGAAAAGGGACCCTTGTGCACTGTTGGTGGGAATATACATTGGTGCAGCCACTATGGAAAATGACATGGAGGTTCCTCAAAAATTAAAAATATAAATACAATATGATCTAGTAATTCCCTTACCAGTTATTTACCCAAAGAAAACAAAAACATTAATTCCCCAAGAGATATGCACCCTATGTTTACTGCAGTATTACTACTCCTGATTTCACCATAGGTCAAGATCTCGTGGCTTGTGAGATTGAGCCCCACATTGGGGTCTGAGCTGACAGCATGGAGCCTGCTTGGGATTCTCCCTGTCTCTCTCTCCTCCTCTGCTCATGCATGCTTGCGCGCTCTCTCTCTCAAAATAAACTTTAGAAAAAGTTACTGAAGCACTAAGGTAGTGATGAATCAAGAAGTCTTGGTAAACTGATATATTCTTCAGAGAGAAAAAAATAAAACATGATTTAGTACTAATATTTTCAAATCATTGTTAAGATTATAGTATTTTTAATTCTTTGATTAATATTTGAATCTTTTTTAGGTTTATTTATTTATTTTGAGTGAGAGAGAGAGCAAGTGGGGGAAGGGGCAGAGAAAGAGGGAGAAGGAAAGGGAGGGAGAGGGAGAGGGGGAGGAAGGAGGGAGGGAGGGAGGAAGAGAGAGAGAGAGAGAGTGAGAGAGAGAGAGAGAGAGAGAGAGAGAGAGAGAGAGAGAGAGAATCCCAAGTAGGCTCTGCACCACAGAACAGAGCCCAAAGCAGGGCTCAAACTCACAAACCGTGGATCGTGACCTGAGCGAAAGTTGGATGCTCAACCAACTGAGCCACCCAGGCACCTCTGAATCTCTTTTCCTTATGCTGAAAATGTTGGTTCCTAATAATAATTAACATAATTACTTAATTCTTTATTCTGGAAAATACATATAATACTTTCAAAAAGGTATATCAATATTACATCAAAAATTAGGCTTAAGGGGCGGGGCACCTAGGTGGCTCAGTCAGTTAAGCGTCAGACTTCAGCTCAGGTCACGATCTCGCAGTTTGTGAGTTGGAGCCCCACGTCAGGCTCTGTGCTAACAGCTCAGAGCCTAAAGCCTGCTTCGGATTCTGTGTCTCCCTCTCACTCTGCCCCTCCCATGCTCATGCTCTGTCTCTCTCTGTCTCTCAATAATAAATAAACATTAAAAAAAACTAAGCTTAAGAAATTCTCTGCAAATTTTATTCTTATACTATATGTCCAACCAGAAATGTATAATCAGAACACTTTGTCTTAGCATTTCTTGAAATTAATTCTTATCTGTGTAGTTTGACACAAAGTGAATATATAGTTAAGTTCATTTGTTTCTAATTGTTTTCAATTCTTACTCCTTTATTTCTCCTGCCTGTGACTCATCTTGCAGTCATGAGGAGACATGCATGGAAACATAAGACAATATGTAACAACTAGAGGAGGAGAAAAAGCCTGAATAAGTGAAAGCATGATTGAACAGCTGAACCATAACAGTAACTATTTGTTAGGTAAGAAATACAATATTTATATAAAATACTTTCAGTTGAGGTTTTGGTTACTTGGCGTCAAATCTCTTCATATCTGTTGAACAACCTAAACCTCAGTTAAATTATGTAGGAAAAAATGTTTAAAGGCATCAATACAAAGATCAAAAAGAATGTAAAGGAAAACTACAGCAAAGAAATTTCAATAACATTTCAGAAGTCATAAAGATACATACCAGTGATCATTAATTCAGCAAAAGGAACGAAGTCACAACTTAAGTAGTTACCAAGAGGACAGTGATAAGTGACCTAATTCATTTGCCAGACTTCCTGAGATTCTCATCCCTTAAACATACTAAGGAATACAGAAAATGAGTTTATAAAAGGAGGAAGACAGGTTATGACTAGAGACTAGCTGAACTCCAAACCTAACCCTCAAGGTACAGATTCAGTTAACTCTTTTTTTCTCTCCTGTCTCCTCACCCATGGGGTACCCTAGATTCATTTGCTGAAAAAATAGAGACCCCAGCCACAGTAGCAAATAGGAATAGGTGAATGGCAGCTGCTACAAAAGAGAAAAGAGAAAGTCAATATACTTCTCACTCCTCCCTCTTTGTTAGATTACTAGCAGACTCACTATGCATCCTCTACTCTTCCACCCCCAAGATTTCCCATCATCAACACACATAATCCTTAAGTAAAGGAAGAATTATTATTTAGAGAAAGTAAATAGTCACAAAGAAAAAGCATACAGATACTGAGAGCTGACTAGGTCTGTTAAATGGACAAGATGACTCATAGGGTGTTAACACTATAGAAAAAGCCCAAGAAATACACCTGTCATATAGAGCTTCCAATTATGTTTGGAAGGGCTGCACTCAACAGCCCAGCATCTCCTATAATTTGAGGAAAGCCTCCCAACATGACAAAGATCAAAACAAATAGGGGGGAAAAAACTTGACAAAGCAAGAGAATTCAGAGAACAGAATGAACTTAGAAACTATGTGATAGAAATCTTACAAGCATATAACAAAGATTGGATGTTATACCTACCTTCAAAAAGGGAATTAAAAAAAAAGATAACTCTTTTCAATTGAAATCTTAAGCAGAGGGGGAAAAAAAACCCTTCAGTGAAAAGATAATGTTGAGAATAATCCCAAGAAAATAAATTTATAAAGAGAGAAAAACAGGAAAGAAAATACAATAAAAATTAAAGGAGGCATCCAGGATATACAGCATTTCAGAAAAGAGAGAAAACAGAGAAGGAAATAAAAATGAAAAAAAATTTAAAACTGAAGGCCATAAATCTCAAAATGTCAAATGTCTACCCAGTGACATGAGACTCGCATTAGGGCAAATAATAAAAAAATTGAGCTGGTGCCAAAGGTCCTAAGATTTGCCAAAATGAAAAAAAAGTCACATTCAAAAGAACAATAATCAGAATGGACTAGCACTTTTTAAGAGTGGCAGTAGACTCTAGAAGAGTTAAGGCAGATTTCAAAATTCTGAAGAAAAGAGATATTCAACCTGCAATTCTATACCCAAACTATCAATCAAACATGAAGACTAAAGATTATTTCAGATACTCAAAAATTCAGAAAACTATCTATGCACTTCTAAGGAAGTTAGTAGAGGATGAGCATTAGCAAAACAAAGGAGTTCTAGGCCCAGGAGAAGGAAGAATGGGATCTAGGAAACAGAGAGTCCAATGTAGCATAAATCCTAAAATGAAAGCTATGGGCCCTGCGGAAAAAGCAACTAATCTTGGAGGCTGGAGCAGAAAAAAGGAAGACAAAGTGAAATGTGCTGGAGATTGTTTGTTTATTCTCAACATCATCTCTGCTCTTCGAAGCTCTATTCCTGTATAGTAGGAACGGAAACCTTATAAACTAGATTTCCTACATCCCTTGCCAGTAGATTTTAGTTTAGAGCCCCCAATGAAAGCATTTGTACAAGATTTAGACGGCAGAAGAAAATGAGAAGCCATTACTCTCCAGAGCACTCAAAGGCAGAAGCAGTGGCTTTCAGGTGCCAAAGACAACTGATATTAGCAGTTGTGGTTCACCTGAAATTCCTGTACTTCCATATTCTTAAAATCCAGCAATGGTTTTCCATTGGTTGTGTTAGGCTCCTAATTCCATTAAATTCCTTTATTTTGAATTACGTAAAGTACTTTCTGATTTCCTAACCTAAACTTACTGATTCAAGGATCCTTTATGCAAAACTATATAAATTGTTTCTATATTTAGAAGACAAGGTAGACTGTAACAATACATTCTTTTCTCTACTTTTTATCATGAAAAATTTCAAACCTATATCTAAAGTAGAGGAAAAAATATAAAAATTCCCATGTACCCATCACCTAGATTCAGTAATTATCAAATTTGCCAGTCTTGCTTTTTCTATTCATAACTATACTTTTCTTTCTAGTGTATTTTAAAAACTAATGCCAGACATGTCACATTTCACAATCCCTACATTTTCAACAATGCCGAACAAACTATCTTTGTCAATTTTGGCAGGAATTCATATTTGAATAGATATTTGAATCTTTTGATACTGAATATGTGAATAGACAATTCTGGCATTAGGAGAAATGCACGTTATATAATCTGGTTTATTCTCTTCATGGCTCATCTAAATTCAGAAGACAATTTAATGGAAATGCCTATCCTCAGGCATGAATCGTAAAGCTTGTCAGCCCTTCAGGACACCCATTCTCTTTGAAGGTACAAAAGTGTTAAGGAATCAGAAAACTTTAGAGAAAGGAAGGAAAGAAATAAAGGGATCTAGAAAAAGGAAATGAGGAAAATAGGAACTTAGACAAACACTAAATTGCTCAGGAACTCTACTTGCCTGAAAAAATAATTAATTATTATAGCAAACATTGCCAGGGCCCTGCCCATACCCCTTTGAACTTTCAGGGTCCCCCTGAAGACTTCCAAATACCAGTATCTACATCTCTGTGCCTGACAATTCTGTACTTGAGGGAAGTAAGTACTGGCTGGGCTGCAATCCTTAACTGGAATAACTATCAGGAGTTGGTGTATAAAGATCACAGCTCCCTCAACTCTCAGACAGTTAATTCTGTGACACATTTTACACTGTTTCCAAAAATATCCATAGTATTAAATTCCTCTAATAGTTGGTGTATTAGGTGCCCATCATTGTTTTCCTTTTACCTGTATCATTTTCCCACTTCCCCACTGGTATCACCTGAGTTTCCCAAACAAGACAATTTGCACTTGAATCCCTGTCTCAGAGATCTCAATCTGGGGAAGCCTGAACTGAGACAATTACTAAACAAGATTCTTGCTCTTTTAGATTTCAGATGAGCAAAGAAAGACAAAGACCCTGTGGTAGGTGCCTCACATACATTATACCTCAACTAAATCCTGATAACAGTAACATGAAGTAAGATTAGACAGACAGACAATCTCAATAAATTATATCCATGATCTCACTGTTAGGATTTGAATTCAGGAATAAGATTAGGAAAAGTACCACAACATGTATCAGTTAAACCTAAATTTTCATAGGCCCTTTTTCTCAAGCCATTCTCACTGTTTATATCCTCAAAGCACTGTATTATCTGATATTATCTTGTTCAACTATTTATTTACTTATTATCTCTCTTACCTTAGGAATGGAAGCTACCTAAGAGCAAGGAACTTTGTCCTGATTAGCATATCCTCAGAGCTGGGAGTAGATTCAGACACTCCATAAATATTTGTTAAATGAATAATTTATCCTTATAATCGAAATATTGTGGCCTATATTTTGTAATTTTTTCTCTTTTCTAGATTTTCTGCAACTCAGTCTCACTTTGCTAAATTCCCAGAAATACCATACTCCCTTGCTGTTTTGATCATACTTTTGCCTCTAGGCCTTTGCACTTAACATTTTCTCTATCCAGACAGTTCTTTCTTTAGAGAGCCCTCATGGCTTGTTCTCTCACTTCATTCAGTTCTTTTCTGAAACAGTACACTACTAGAGAGGCATTATTCCTTTATTTTTCTTTGGTAATCATCATTAATTGACATACATATTCATTTGTATGTCTATCCCCATTAGACTATAAGCTCAATGAGAGAAATACATGGTCTGTATTCTAAGAATAGATTTGCTGGGACATCGTACTCACTCAACAAATTCTGTTGAATGAAAAGATAAGCACAATCAAAATTAATACTGTAATGAAATCAACCATCTCCACAAAATTACTTTGGCTTTCTGAAACATTTCTCAAAAAGTATCAATAATAAATACAAAAAAAGGACTTAGTAAGGAGACAACGGTCCAACAGAAGGGCTTATGTTTAGATTCTACTGATTAAACTATGATACAGCACATGGACTCAAAAGACATACTTTCTAGCTCTCAGATGTAAGGAATTCAGCTGCTGGGCTAGATCTCTACCATGTGTGCCACTTAAAACTAAATGCAGAACTTCAGGCATGTTTGATTAAATATCACCTTGTTAGTTTTAGTTCTGTATTCTAGCCACAACTGTTAGTTTTCAGCAGTTAAGTGAAAACTGAATGATAAAGTCTACATTTTTTATATGACACATGCTCTTACAGATCTTATAAGGTACTGTCATTCTCACCTCCCTCTTGGAGCTTGATTGATTACTCCTTTTCCTTATGTTCATTAATCTCATCACCTTATCTTTTATACCACTTCATTTTAGCAGAAAGGTAATAATAAAACCCTCATCCATTATCCTTTTACTCATCTAGTCAAGCGGAAATGGTTAATAACATGCTACAAATTGAACTTCAATCACCTCATTTTCTCCTTTGTTGAATACACATTAAAATATATTCCAAAAGTGCAATTTGTTTTACAGGAGAATTTGTGTTATATTGCTACAGACAACTAAAATTAAGTGTTTCTCAGTTCGGTTATTAAATATATCCAAGTGCTCTTTTATCGATAATACTAAAACATTAACTCATTTTATTAGGGTATAATAATACAAGAGCCTTATCTCCCAGAACACAAAGACATCTAGACTACCTAATAATATGTGTTATATGATGGGTCATTTATCTTTAAGAAAAAAAATACCAGTGATAATTTATGAATTGGCACATTATTACAGATGAAATTGCTCTCTATTTTTAAAAGTTAATTTGTTTACATGCAGCCTTATCTTGAAATGCAAGCCCTATTAGTGAAGAAGTCTATAACTGTCATATAAAACAGAAAGAGAAGAATGGATATATACATAAAATAGAAAGACACAATGATTTAAGATTTTAAAACTATAACCTTTTGGATGGAGTAAGTTTAACATACAATTAGATTATGGTTTTCAAAAGAGAAGAAAATCATTAAAATTGCACAGCATTTTTATATATTACAACAAATACTTGTTGAATTGTGTTCTATTAGTCCTGAAACTTTAGGGGGAAAATAGCTATCTTTTTGTGGAGAAAAGATTTTCTACAAAGGTCTTCTAATTTGGGTGGGTATCGTCTATCCATTTGTAACTGGCCATGCTCACCAATGGACTAAAAACTAGACTTACAGTAAATGTTGATCAACTTAACCAAATAATAAAGGATTATTGGATATTATCTTACTATATCCCAAAAAAAGTATCTCTGACTCCAGAAAAAAAATTGGCCACTGCCTTAATATTAATATTTGAGCCCCAAATGGTACCACTTGCTAGAATAAAAATCATCTTTATTATGAAATACTTACAAGATACTTATAAACAAATTTTTACACTGTTGCTTTAAAAAATGTTCCTTTTTATCTATTAAATCGTTTTGCTATAAAACATACATAGAAATATATAATTACAAAGTTATTAAATTTTATACCATTGTTTATTCAATTTCTTAGCGTTGCAGAATCAAGAACAAGTATCAATTTTTGTTTACTATTGAGACTTTTAGAGACCAACATCTAGTATTCCCTGTGAACAAGTCTTTCTCTTTTCATGTGATTTTATACTTCTCGAGTTAGTGGAAAATTTTTAAGATACTGGTCATGTTAGGCATGAATTGTATATCATAGTTATATTATGTTCTCTGTGAATAATCCTGGTTTTATGTAGAATACACAAAAGAATATATTAAAAATAGGCTAAAATTATTAAATGCTATCTCTTTCATACAAAGAATCATAATAACATATTATTAAGTTGATATTATATAAGTTGAAAATATATTTTCCTTTTAAGGAGAGGGAGCGCTTAATATTTTAATACTATGTAACGTGAAAATTGCAAAAGAATCAATAAATAAGCCTATGCATGCAACAGTTTTGATTTCAATCTCTAAACACCCTGAACAGTATCAGATGCCAGCGTCTATAAGCAAATGAGTTTATCAATTTAATGGGGATTCAAGCAAATCAGCTGCTTAATGAGAACTCCAGCTAATGTGGCAGAGGTTTTGCTCCAGTGCTGACAAAATTTGTGTGATAAAACTGTGATGAACTGATGAAAGCCCATTTCTTCTTAAACCAACATTTCATGTAATTAATAGCAAATAGCAGAATGTGATCATTTAAAACATTTTTATTTATACTCTTTATATTTAATGTGTTTTTATCTTTACACATAATGGTTTCAATTTTTTATATTCCTGAGGCTTCTTACCTATCTATCTTCCCTTACTGTTTAATTCATTTCTCCCAATTTCCTCATTTGTTCTCTTTCTATACTGAAATATACATGTAATGTCACCATTTAAACATGACAAATTTTAATTCCTGTTTTTACAAAAATCAATTCCTAAGTTGTTGGTTTAGAAAAAAAAGACAATATTTAAAGGTTTCAGTTGTGTTATGCTTTGTTGGCTCATAATTTGGAGATCTACTTTATAAACAAAGTTAAGAACATTTAAAAAACTGAAGATAGAAAATATTTTTTTAGCATTCTGTATTTTCCTATGTTCTGTTTCTAAGTGAGAAAGAGATACTTCACAGGTCCCTGTGTGGCTCAGTCGGTTAAGCATCCCACTCTTGATTTCGGCTCAGGTCATGATCTCACCCAATCCCCTATCTAGCTGTGTGCTGATAGCCCAAAGCCTGCTTGGGATTCTCTCTCTCCCTCTCTCTGTCCCTCCCCTGCTTGCACTCTGTTTTTCTTTCTCAAAAATAAATAAATGTTAAAAAAAAATTTAATAAAAATAAAATACTTATGAAATGGTGGCTCTATCAATTTTGGTTATATCTAGCTATGAGTAAAATCTAAATAATGTTTTAAGCAAATTACGGGCTTTTTCTTTGTTGTCAAATAAAAAAAGTAACCCAAATGTAGCCAATTACTAGATCAGTGGCTCAAGAACATAAAACCTGAAGTCTCTGATTTTCTTCGCTTGTTCTAACTATTACAATTTTTTTAAGTTTATTTATTTATTTAGAGAGAAAGAAGTGCATGAGTAGGGGCGAGACAGAAAGAGAGGCAAAGTGAAATTCCTAAGCACGCTCTTTGCTGTCAGCACAGACTGACATGGGGCTCAATCGCACAAACCACGAGATCATGACCTGAGCTGAAATCAAGAGTTGGACACTTAACCAACTGAGCCACCCACGTGGCCTTTAACTATTATGTTTATGTTCCAGAAAGGAGTAAGAGGAAAGAGAAGGACAAAGAGTAAAAGGCAAGTCTAAGCTGAGAACCCCAACGCAGCAACTCCACTTACATCTTATTTGCCAAAACTGTAATTGCCAGTTCTTCAAGGAAAACGAGAAAAAGTGTGTGTGTGTGTGTGTGTGTTAGGCTGGGAACACTGGTGTCTTTCAAAATTCAAGTTCCTGTCAGTTTTCTTAAAATATATCTCTGAAACAATTTTTATCCAAAAAAATTTCTTATATATATATAATAGTTCATAAGGTAACAACAAAAACAGACATTGCTTCTTTTTGAAAAACATCTAGAGTGAAAAATACACCAGAGATAGAATAAATTATTTTATAAAGGTGTCAATTTCAGATATTTAAATAAATTTTTATGGGTTCTACTGTTATTCTTTAAAATAAATCAATAAAGCATGCACTATTTTATGTCTGAATTATACACTGCATTTTAGAATGTCATTTTACTATTTGAAGTACTTTTTAAACAAACTTTTTACATGTGAACTAAGTCTTAAACAAATGGGTTCCTCACAAAATGTCTCTGGACATTTTTTCTTCCCCTACCTGCCTAATTTTCCAGACATACTGTAATCCGTGGGTTAAGAGTATGAATTCTGAAATTAGACTGCCTGAGTTGAAAACTAAGTTCTAGCAATTTTAGGCAAATTATTTAATTTCTCTGGACCTTACATTCTTCAACTATAAAAAAAAGAAATAATGCTGTAATGGTAATAACTGAATGAATTAACATACATAAAACTCAACAAATTATGTGTGTTATCAAGTATTATGTATGATTGATACTACCTTTTCCTTCATTTGAGATATATTAAGTACTTCCTATGTACCAGACATTCCTAGAAATGCAAATTATGACCAAAGCATACTTGAACCCACTCTTATAATTTTTACCGTCTTTTCATTACTACAAAAAATGAATACAGAGTTTGTTTTCTACAGTGAGAGAAGAAATCACAGTGAAATAAAGTTATTATAAATATAAAACAATATAAAGATTAATAAGGCATTTAAGATTCTAGGCAGTTTTTGTTACCTATAAAATTCTGTAAGAATGTCAAGATAATCCAGAATCAAGCAAAAATAACTTACTAATTCAAACTATTTTTTCACAATTTTTTTAATTTTTAATGTTTTATTTTATTTTTGAGAGAGAGAAAGAGTGCGAGCAGGGGAGGAACAAAGAGAGGAGACAGAATCTGAAGCAGGTTCCAGGCTCCGTGCTATCAGCACAGAGCCCTGCGTGGGGCTCGAACTCATGAACTGAGAAATCATGACCTAAGCTGAAGTCGAATGCTCAACCAAGTGAGCCACCCAGGCACCCCTCTTTTCAGAATTTCTATTCTATATAACTATAAATTTGACAATGATATAGCCATAATCATATAAAAATAAGTTTTTAAAGTTTCATAGCAAATTTTAAGAATACTTAAGATACCTGGTGGTATTAAAATGTCAGACCAAAATAATTTTATATGGAGTCTTGCTGCTAAAGCACAAAAATGCAAACAACTTGCCATCAGTACAAAAAATGTATGTGGAAGTATTAACTTGTATCCCCCTCCCCCCCAAAACACCTGGAAAAATATTTATTAACTCAATGGGTTTTACTAATTATGTAAATGTCTATTTTTCCTACATGTAATTTTATTCAAACTTCCTCTCTTTTCCCCAATTAACAACCCTGCCAAATGTTTGGACTTGAAAAGGCCACAGCTTTATACAGAATTAACAGTCAAATTCTAACACAAATTACATGTCATTCTTATCTCTGTACACACATTGAACTCCTATATCGTGTTGCCAGCAGGCAGCTTGCACAAGGGAATACATCCTGAATTTGTTTAATGTCTAAGAATAACATTTCTCACCTAGGAAAGAGGTACTGTCCATTGCCAGCTATATGAATGAATTTTTCCATGTTCTCTTTATTTTTTATTCAAATAGGTATTTTAGAGTTTAGAAAATGATCAATGTATTCATCAATCTGTTTTAGCAAATATTTTCTTGAAGCATAAGATACAAAAATAATCTTTATTTTTCTTTAAAAACAAACTCGATCATTATAGGAACTTTCATGTATGTCAAACATTTTCTGAAATAGTTGGGGAAATCTCATTTGACAAATCATTTGACTGCAATAAAAAGTACTTGAAGTCAGATCAAAACCTGAAAATAAGATATGTATGGTCCCTGTATGTATCACTGTTTCCCTAAGAAAGGTTTTCAACAATGGAAACACTAGAAATAATTTATTTACCAAGCATACCAGACAATTATCACTTTAAAATGCTCAAACATGTCCTAATCTTTCTAAGTGCAGGATTTTATTACCAGAGTACCTCAATAAATACCAGTCATTTATATAATAAAAAGGCAACTAAAATATATCTTTTATGTAACTAACATGTATACATAATATGTTTTGAAGGTAATATGAAAGGTACTCTGTAAAGCAAATGGACCTCTTAAAATATAAGCATTATTCCAAATTACACCTTTTAAATAAACAAACTGATTGGGTTAGTTACTGGCTTCAAACTCTTCAGTGGTCACTCGTTCTTAGAATAGTTTCAGTTCCTTTAATTAGCATCTGTCTACCTGTCCAGATTCATCTCCTACAATCTCCCTCACTAGACCCTAAGCTCCAACCATATTACAGTTCTTTCTAAGCCTCTACCTCAACCAAGCTCTTTCAAATTGGCATCTTTACCTGAGTCTGGTATATACTTTCCCCAGTAGATTCTTGCTAGTAGATTACCAGATTCCTAGTAGATTCCTGCTCATCCTTCAGTTCAGTTTAAATGTCATTTCCTCTATGAACCATCTATGAACTCATTCCTCCTACACACCCCCAAATATTAAATGTTGGGATATAAATTTCCATACCACCCCATACTCTCCTACCATAACATTTACAATAATGTACTTCAGTGACTTGTTTATCACCCTCTGCTGAAATATAAACTATGTGTGAGTATCATTAAAAAGAACTATATCTGTCTTTTTCACTGTTGGATTCACAAGATCTACATACATGGGCCTGACCCTCAATAATTGTTTGATTTCTAAAATTGGCTGATAGATAGATATAGATATAGATCTATCTTGGATAGATAGATCTATATCTATATATGATATATATATATATATATATATATATATATTTAAAGCAGAGCTCATAAGCCTCATAATATCCATTTAAAATATTATACTCTTTCCACTGTTACAAATCCCTTCCTATGAGTGTAAGATGTTCTGAAAAGCAGAAACAGGGAAAGGAGGAGATGGAGAAAGAGGAAAAGGTTGGTGAGGATGGAGAAAGTGAGGGTGAAGGGGAGGCGCAAAAGGAGAAGAAGGACAGCAGGCAGAAGAGGAAAAATGAGGAGGGGGAGCAGGAAGAAGAAACAGTGACATGTTTGGACATGGCATTCAGTTTGGTGCAATGCGGGGAAAAGTTGTGAATTTGGAATCAGTATCCTAGATGTAAGTTCAAACTGCACCGCCTGTTATCTGTCTCATGCTGAGAAAGTTGTTTAAAGCCACAGAGCTTCAATTTCCTCATTTGTACCATAGGGAATATTAATGCCTGCCCTACAGTTTTCAGACAGTTCTGAGGTATTCATGAAATTAAGCTTGTGAAAGTCCTTAAAAACTGGGAAGCTCTTCATAATAGAAGGACTATTAGTATCTTTACCATTAATACCAGAATCAAGGTAATCTCAGCTAAGAAGAATGTTTAATAATCATTTCAGAAAAGTTTTGGCTTATATGTGAAATAAAATACACTATTTAAAAATAACCATAAAAGTTTACAGTCAAAAAATGATACAAACCAATCCTGAAATAAATTCCAATATTCTAAGATCTTGCTATAATTTCAAAACATCTCCTGAAACTTCTTGTCCTTTGTAATATTTGATATTATTAAGTTCATTACACATTTTACTTACTTATACCTAATTATATTACTTCATATATATAATTATATGGATTAATTATATATAATGTTATAGTTATATATTATATATTACTTATTATACTTACTTATTGCACTTTAAAATTCTGTACATGAATACTGTTATTATCCTGAGATGATAATCATTATCCTTTTTATTATAAAAACGTGAACATTTTCCTTTCTTAAAAGTGATTGCAACCTAACTCTACCTGTTAGATGGTGAACAAGAAGTGTTACATAATCTCTAAAACTATACTATGCTTTTTACAAGGTTTCTGTGTTTTGAATAATGGCTAAAGTAGTAAATATTTTATATCAAATTTATGGTGAAACTTTAAAGAAAATGATGTTAGAACTCATCTCAAGGCTTCACTAAGATAGTCATTTTTTAAAATGATTAAATAATTAAAACAAATTCTTTGAACACACTTTGGGGCAGTTATTCATGATTCTATTACCTACTAAAGTAAAAATAACCTTGATTCTTAATTTTTGAGTGTTATAAAATTTAAGTTCTCCAAAATTCAGTGATAATCCTTTGGTGGGAGTAAAAGGTTTCTTTTTTTTCCCTTTATCCATTTGGACTACATAATTCTAAAATTACAGATGTAATCATAAACAGCATGTTTCTCAAAAAGCTCTGAAGGCATCTAACAAATTATTGTAGTTAAATCTTGAATAAACAAATCTTTTTAAATATCCCTATTTCTCATATACAAATATGTACACATATTTCCCAAAAACAATGCTACTGGGATATTATAACTTTGAACTAAAGCTCTAAAATCATACTATTCAACTAAAGGTTTCGTTAGCAATATGAACATGGCCACGCTGCACATGTTACTTTTAGCTTCTTTATGTACAACAAACTGCATTCAATTGGTGAACAAATACAATGTTTAGTATCATATTTAAAACCACCATTCAAACCTTTTCTTAATGCCATTATCAGTTTTTCTTTTGCAACAATTTTGTGTATAAAAATAAAAGCACTGGATTTTTATTAGTGCTGCCCCTTCTTTGTTTTGCTCCACTCTGTAAAGCCCTTTTGGGACACTAAGCCTGCATTTACCATAATACGGATTAAACTTTCTTTGTCCCGTTGCACAGGGTTTGTTAGCAGGTTAGTCTTTTTACATTTTTCACAGGCAGCCTGCAGCTTACCCTTTAGGCCTCACTCAAAATACTTCTGTGGATTTACAAAAATGCCGGAGTGGTCTTGGGGTTAATTGGAAGATAAGTGCAGCCTTTAACATAGAGATTCATTAAACATTTAACCTCACAACTTACTATCCTTGCAAAGGAAAAGTTCTAGAGCCACTTTACAAATATAACACAGTAAAATAGTTTTTTTTAATGACTACTGGATGTTTTACAGACTTGGAAATATTTCACTTAATTGCTCCAAAGGTGATCTAATAGAACAAAGAAATTTCCGTAATCAACTCTTTTGGTTTTAATGTGTTGATCATAGATGAAAATAACCAGATTTTCTACAGCAACTAAAAAAGCAAAATCCAGGTTATGTTGAGAAATTTGAAGTAAAAATTCAGCTGATGCTAAAGGGCAAGTAATACTTATTTTTAAACCAGAAAAAAAACAATTCTGGGATTTTAATTTTGTTGATTGTCTTTTGTCCAAGTAAGTCACCAGACTCAAATATATCTGTCACTTAGAGCCAAATGGAAATGAAATTTACAAAAAAAACACCTTGTGAATACTTTTTAAAACCCTATTTCTTTAATTTCTGAGACACCATACATATATAAAAATAAACACTTACATATTAAGTCCAATGTATACTCATTGCTGACAAGCTATTTCTTATAATTATGCAAGCAGATTGTTATCCAGATTAACTTTTCCATCCCCTTACCTCCTTCCAACACTATCACTCACATACAAAAAGGAAAAAAAAAGAAAAAGAAAATGCGACAAAACACACAGACACTTGAAGTAAAGGATTAGACATATTTGCCCAAGATGCAGATAACAAAAGCAAAAGTGAAGAAAATTGAAGAGACAGCCAAACTTCAGCAACAAAATGGTTAAAGAATCTGAAGCATTGTTCCCCTTATTTTAAAAGTCCGCTATATTGTGAACAGCGCAAACATCAGACAAGTTAAGATTACTGACCATTATCTCCTTAATTTTCTCCGCTTTCCCTCACATTCCCTCTTGCTATCTGGGCACCATTTTTCTAAAGCTTTATTTCTGCTAAGAAGTAAACTTTCCCTAATCCATCCATAATGGAACCTTTAATTGGATTGGAAGCAGGGTGGTGTATAAAATAGCCCCTATTCACTCAAAAGGACTGTAGTTTTAGGGACTTAAAGGAGAAAGGTATTGTGAAAGAAAATCCTCAGGGAATCAAGGATTAAAATGTGGCTCTCTTAAATTCATCAACTCCAGAACACAAATGAATTGCTTCCTTAAACAGGTAACTTTCTAAATAAATGGCATAGCAGAACTGAAATTAAAATTACAATTTTCCTCTCAGGAGAATGATGCATTCATACTAATAATTTTTGGCTTTATAAACAACTTACTTACACTTCCTTTTTCTAAAGCTCACAACTACTATGCCAGGAAGCAAGTGGAATGCCCTAAACATACTTACTCATATTCTTCCTGCTCTACATGTATATTTTTCCCTGTTAAATGTCTAAGAAGAAAAGCATTAAGCATTTGCTTAATTAATTAGTTCCTACACATGTTCTGGAAGCACTGCTATAAAACAAGTTTGTTTCCAAACAAAAATACATTATGCTCTTAAGGCAGGGGCAGGGTGAGATACAAGTAATCAATAGTCACTCTTCTTCCCTTAACCAAATATACTTCCTCTTGGCTTCTTCCATACACACCCCACTTCCAGATACCCTTTGCTAGGAGACAGGACTGCTGTCTTATGGACGCTTCCATGGTGCACATTCAACCAGCTGGAGTGTCTTCAACAGTGAGAAGGGGCCATAGTCCATATTTAGTCATTCTCCCACTGAACCAAAGATACTCAAAGTACTAAACCTGGTATCTAAAGTAAAATGAAACTCAGAATGTACCTACCAATTTTGAATTAATCTCTCAAAAAACCATTATCTTTATCAAAACAATGGGGAATTGTGAAAGAGAACCATTAGCAGAGAGTAAAATTCCAATTATCTCATTTTATTCTCTCAATAACTCTACAAGGTAAAAGTTATTATCTGTTTCAACATAAATATAAAAGTACAAGGATAGCACTCAGACTTCTACATATATAACACTGGGTACTCTGTTGTGTAATAAAATATTTAATATAAAATAAAATATATAAGTAAATATCTAAATATATAAAGCATGTATATGGATAAACATATTCAACTAGAACAACATAAAAAAGAATGAAACTTTGGGAGTAATGCCGAATTCAAACATAAGAATCTGATAAGTTACACATCAGAATGGCAATTTAAATCACTAACAAAAATAAGTTTTAAGCACCAAAAAAAGCTTCTTTAATAATAATATATATTTTTATATCATGCTTATCTTTTAAAAGAAAGAAATACAAAAGCAGTTTGTGCCAAGATCCAAAGAAAAGAACATTATACGAATCTCCACACTCCTAACTACGTCCCCTGCACCTACATAGACACACTTGCCAAAACCCATAGAAAGCTTCCTTAATTAAATAAAAAGAAATTCCTATTTCTTTAATAATAAATTTCCTATTTACATAACTTCTACAGAACATTATCAAAAGTTCACCATTATCTTAATTGTTAGTGGTTGTATTCTCAGCATATTTGTGGAATGTATAACAGGATACATATAACAGAAAGCCATGATCTTTCTGATCGACACTGCACTGGTGTGTAAGAAGGAAGAGATACACACTAGAGAGAATAAGGAAGGGATATACTTTGGTAAGCAGATATTCTAACTCTACTACTCTGGGTTTGGCCGGGCAAAGGGAACAAAGAGGAGGAAGGAAAAATCAGATTAGATAGTTTGATTAAAAAGAAGTCTCTCTAATTCCTCTCTTAAAAAAAAATAAATCTCAAAGCAAAGTTAGTTGGCACTTCTCGTCGGGGGTTGGAGTGAGGAAGCAAAGTCCAGGATGATCAGAAAGACAAGAGTTACTAAAATCAGGACAGAACTTAAAAGTCTGCTAAAGGATTAGACCAGAAAGAATACTTCTTATTTTGCTTATTATCTGAAAATACACACACACACACACACACACACACACACACACACACAGGTGAGCATTTAATCAGAACCACAGACATGAGAAGTCCTAAAATGTTCTTAGCAGATGAAGTATTACAAATGGAAATTAACAGAATCAATAATAACTAATATTTTCTTAACAAATTTCATCAATATATTTTATAAATAAAATATTAACAAAAAAGTTTTCATGGAACTCCTGACCTCAGTTCCTCCATAATCTTAATTTTCCCATTATATCTTAAATTCCTTGAAAAAAAAATTCTACCAAGGTGGTTTTAACATACTGTAACCCTCTGTATAAGGTATTATCAGCCTTTCTTAATAATGTTCTTTGCCAATTTAAAAACTAAATCCATTAGGACTGCAAGCAAAGTGAGCTTTCCCTACATTATAGTCAGTGTTTAAGGAAAGTATTTTCACATTCATTAATTCATTCATTCAAAAAAATTTTTGAACACCCATTATGTATGAAATCCTGGACATCAACAAAAAAGTGGGTGAAGAAATATTTCACTACAAACTAGAGAAAAATCACTCTAAATATCCTGTTTAAACCTATACTTTGAGTAGTAGTAATAACAGAAAATAAGGCCGAAATAACCTTAAAATGTCTGAGGTTCCTGTTTAAGCGGGGGTGGGGGTGGGGGGGGAGCATCAGAAAATCAGAGTGACTATCATCAAATCCAACATCAACTCCTTCCATCAACTCCAGGTTTTGTGGTAAAGTTTCCATTATTATATTTTAGAAGGAAATACTAACACACACACACACACACACACACACACACACACACAATACCACCACCCACCCCCAAACTATGGATTCTGTTATTTACTTAAAACACTTTAGACAGTAAGAGAAATATTTTGGTCAACACACAACATTCAATTCTATACTTGGGTTTTAATAATGATAATATACTTTTAGCTAATCTTTATTCATGAACTAATACCTAGCTAGCTCATCAAATATGGACAACTACAAGCAATTGTATTTTCCTATCCAAATGGTATCTAAAAATATTCTAGTGAAATAAAATAAAAATAAAATTTTTATAGGATCCTACGAGTAAATATGCACTCTAACATGTTCAATAAGTTAATAAAGGTATTACAAGTTTGTTCCAAATGTCTGTAAACTTAATAAAAAACTCATTATCTCTCATTGATGATAATCAAAAAATTTTGAGAATAAATAGTAAGATATTTTAAATGGCTACTATGTTTGATGTTTAAGTATACTCAAAATTTTTATTACATGATTAACGTCTAAAGCTCCATTAGGAACCAAATCATGTCAATTTTTACTTGCTAGTGTAGACACAGCAATCAACATAACTGCCACATTAATACATATTCAAAAATTTTTGTGGAATAACTATATACATACTTATAAAAGATTTTAGTCATTTTTAAACCTCTGTATTCACTGAAAAGTTGACTGCTGACTTTGTATTAAATGTGAACCTTCCAACTCAATTTTGCCTATAAAATAAATTTTGCATTATTTATAAATTATATAAACACTGTGGTACACTCAGTACGCAGTTTGGACTTTTTGAAAGTCGTCTTTGTCACCATACAAATGCAATGTGTCATAAAATTTTAAAATGTTGTGGTGTATAAATTGGATACTACTTCCAAAGTGGTCTTGCAATGTTTTATCAAAGTCTTGTCAACATGGCATCAAAATCCACAAACAAAATGAGAACTAAAAGTAATATGCAACATATTTTTAAATATGAAGCTGAGGAACAAGATGTCACAAAAATAGGGACCCCACAATTATCAAAGTGACACGATTAAAAGAACATGCTTCGCACGTGTATTGCATTCTGTGTATGGTTCACCCAGTACCCTCATCTTGGTTTCCTAATATGAATTCTCACTGAAAGGAATCAAGGTTCTTTGGGGTAATAGTTGATTCCAGAGTTAAAGGAAGGAAGGTTTAAGATGAACCTAGACCCTCTTGCTACCCCCAAAAAGTCAGAAAGTGTTCAGGAAAATAAAAGGGCATGCCAAAAAGACATAAAAATGAGCTTGAAGAGGTTCCTACTGGCCAAATCTGAAATAATTTGAGCATAAAATTATGAACACTGATGAATTTTTCTGTAGTGAAAACAGAAATTCATGAGACCACACCAAAAATAGATAAACTGGATGTGACAAAAAGGTATCATGTTAAATTATGACGCCAAGTGATCAATGCCGAAGGGTTGATGTTGAAAATGATCACTTTGTAACCATAGTTGTAAAGACTGGCACAGGCAAGAATTGTTAAGTGGACTCCAAATTTCACTCAGATTTCATTAGTTTCCATTAGAATTTTGATAAGAAGTAAAATAGTTTCATAATCTCACTAAAGGTGGCTTATTAACTGCAAAGGGTGAAATAATAAATATACTAAAGATGTTGGACAACACCCTGACTGGTCAACATTAGTGTCAGCGTTGAAAGGCAGATGGGGCATCATGTCTGGATGTAAAACTCTAACAAAGACACATCACTCACGTAGATTTCCAACTAGATGTATAACCTGATCCGACCAAAAGGAGCAGTAGATAAATTCAAATGAGGACCATTCTATTTAAAAAGGAAAGAAGTCTATTCTTCAAAATAGTCAATGTCAAAAAATACAAAGGAAAGCTAAGGAAATGTTTCAGATTAATGTCAACTAAGGAAATTAAATGTAATGTCTAATCCTAGACTAGGTCCTGTATTAGAGGGGGGAAAATGTTTATAAAAGATGTTCCTTGGTCAATCAATGAAAGTGAAATATGGATGATAGGTTAAAAGTATTAGACCAAGTCTAAGTTTCATACATTTGTTAACTACTGTAATTATATAAATAAGAAAATGTTCTTATTCTTAGGAAATACATAATGAAGTATTTAAGGATGAAAAGTGTATATTTATGTAAGTATACACATTTTATATATAAATATATATATAAATAAGTTGAATAAATGATCAGTGAAGTCTGGGCTTTGAAATGTTTTGCAAAAATAGTAACAGTCTCCTGTGATGTCCTCTGTGACCAAGAACTCATTAAAGGATATTTTCAGAAAAGGGTAAAGCTAACTGTTTAAATATGAAAACTAACCTCTAATTATGATTTCACAAGTACCACTTGCTGGTATTAATAAAATTACTAATTTATAGAGGTTTCCCCAGTTCAAGGATTTAGAGTTCCAAATTGATACTTAGTAGAACAACATATAGGTCTATATTCATAATTCAAATCACTGGCAATTTAAAAAGTTACCATTAGTAAGTGCTATCTGAAACTACAACAAAATAATCAAAAGATATACTCTACTTCAAGTTACAATAAAATTCTTCCTGAAAACTCTGTCACAAGTTTTGTTTAATCTACTCTTAATATGATAAAACTATGTTACTCTGTTATCAGTGAGGAAGAGCTATCCTAAATGAGAACTTTTTGTAAATGATGGAAGGTTTATAATACGGTATTCCTTTAGGTGAAAATATTTCTAAACCATGATGGTATTCTCTGGTAACTAGAAGAATACTCCCTCCAAAACATGTCCACATCCTAATGCTTGGAACCCATGAATATGTTACCTTACTTGGCAAAGAGGAATTAAGGTTGCAGATAGAATTATGGTTGCTAATCAGCTAACCTTAAAATAAGATTAACCTGGATTATCCACTGCACCCCTGTAATTATAATGGTCCTTCAAAGTGGAACAAGGTGGCAGAAGTGCTGGTCAGAGTAATGCGATGGAAGAAGCACGCAATTTGTGTTTGCTGGCTTTGAAGATGGAGGAAAGGGGCAAGCAGTCAAGCAATACAGGGGCCTCTAGAAGCTGGAAAGGAAATGAACTGTCCCCTAGAGCCTTTCCTTCAGAAAGGAATACAGCCCTGTCAACACCTTGACTTAATCCAGTGAGACCCATATTGTTCAAGTCACTAAGTTTGTGGTAATTTGTTACAGCAGCAGTACAAAACTAATGTATTTTCTTTTCTCTCATAGAAAGTGTAATAAATGTAATTTAATCTTTAAAACTGAACAAAATCATTACGGGAATCAATGACTGTTTTGAGCAACAACCTATCTGCTCCAACCTCCAAGCATACACAAAGAAGATTCCTATATTCGCCATTACACTCTTGATAGATTCCATGTGCTCTTTTGACAAGAGGTGTTCTACTACCTATTACTCCGCTTCATCAACTGTGAATGGCTCTGCTCTCATTACTCTCCACATCCCTCAATCTCCACTACTCTCTTTCCCTCTTAGTTCCCCTTTAATTCTTTCCTGTTATTTTTGCTCACACAATTATCTCCTGAGCTTCTTGACTCTTGCATAAAGATTGGCCTTCAATGCACAAGGCTAGTCAATGCCCTTTTTCCTTGCCTGCAGATCTACCAATCAGCATATAATATTCTGCTCTCCTCAGCTCTTTTCATTGTTGCTGAGTATTCACTGGTTGTTTTCCAAGGATATTTCTCTCCCTATCTGCAATCTAAACCTTAAATTTTTCTGTAAATGGCTACGTATATTTACTCCATCTGCAAACTTGAATGGGAAGCAGCAGAGATAATGATAGTATAGTCATACACATACTCTCACTATTATAGGCAGCTGTGATAAATGTTAAGTGCAAATTCATTTTCTCCACACATAGGTAACCTCCCCCACCCCCATCCCTGCTCTGTATGCTCTCAGTAAATGTTTAAAGGACATGGAAGAAAATAAGCTCTTAACTTCCTAGTGTGCAAGTTATAGGAAGCAAGAGAACTAAGCAAAGTCAAGTTATATGTAGTATTAGTACTGATAAGAATATATATTTAATCCATAATACATTTTCTTAAAACTTACCTACATTCGTTAATGGCCTTCAAATATTTAAACAGCACAAACATTAGTAAACTGAGAGCTACTAGATGTTCAAAATTATGTCTATTTCATTCTTGCTTCCCCGCTGCCCAGGACTGTTTGTTTTATAGTCATCCTTTTTTAACCTTATGACAAATTTGTATACAGGCCTAGATATACAGACTTTGGTAATCTAAAACAAGACTTAACCAGTATCAGTAACACATAATCACAAGACTGAAATATTAAAGTGTTATATTGTCTTTAAAATCTATGCTTTATATTGATTACATAAAATACTGTAGAGTTACAGCATATGTACTATGGTTTTATATATAGTTTGTATACAACAATTCTCCTAGTAATTCTAATTGACAATTTCCATGCCAAAGTATAAGCTGCACATAATGAAATCCTGGCTTATTTCTTTAATATATAAAAGAAAATAAAACATGGTAAAGCCATATAATGCAAGAGTTATTTAAAAATATATTTTACCTTGAAATATATTTATTTATATGTACATATACAAATTTACTGAATAAATATCAAGATAACAATGAAGGAAATTAAACTCTTCATATACTTTAGCTGTTCATGTTCTGCTCATTCTCTTTAAGGCTTTCTTCATAAATATATCTCTAACATAAAATCATGCAACAGAGATAATCTGGTGTTTTTTCTCTTAAAACTGTATCTTTTAAAGAACTTAATATATGACTAAGGTTTTAATTATATAAATCTATCATTTCTATTCCCTTACAACAAACTTTTTAAGAAAGAATCCTTTTAGGAGTTCAGGTATTATATTAATTGGAGAGAGTCAAAGACACAAGATAATATATGAAAAAATAAAATATGACTTAGAAAAGCATAAAACAGACTCATATCAAAGCAAGTTACCATTTTAGGATCTTATTGGATTTTTTTCTAATTAAAGATTTCCAGTTAAGCTATTTAGGAAAAGCATTAAATTAATTTTAATCTTAAAAGAAGATCAATACTGACTTCAGACTGAAATGTTTTCAATAATGCAAATAGTATCTATCAAAACAAAAGTTTTAGATACATGTAAATTATGTCCTTTATGGAGTGAACAAGAACTTGAATAACTAAACTTTTGCAATCAAAATACAGATATGCTTTTAAAAATACGCTAAGTATTGCACTTATGAAATAGAACACATCAATTTCCAAATAAAAGCTGAAATCCAAACAGAAGTTAAAATTGATGTCCATTTACTTCTGAGAGCTTACTATATTTGATAAACTGCTTCCTTATTGATAACACAGTGGTTTCAGTTTTATATAAAGACTCATTATAAGCCACAATGTTTCCTAAGTATAAAATATGCAACATTTTATTAACTCCATTTTCATCTTCTGTAAACAGCCATGGATATAACTACCAATCACTTTAAAACCAGATTTAAATTACAAGTATTTTTCCTATGATTTACTACATATTACTTTAGGAATTTCCTAACCAGACTACCTAGCAATCATTTCTTAAAATTTGCATAAAATGATAATAACAACCGTTATTTGGTCCTCCGTGAATATAGAAACAAAGCAAAAAACATGGGACAGAGATCACTTTCTCTCTACATTATCTGATCATGTCACAACATCTCAGAGTGGGATATCAAAGTCTTATCCTCCTCTTCTGAAAATTAACGGGAAAGAAGGCAGCTTTGGAGTATCTGGAGAAGACAAGGGTAAGTAGGTGTGCAATGGATATTATTCAAGTTGCAGGAAAGCAGAACTTAAAGGAACCATCACATCACAGAAAACTGTGGAGAGAGCACTGAAAAACAAAAGAGCATGACATTGACAGGATACCAATAAAAATTTGATGGCTTTACAATAAACTGTCACCTTCTTTGCTAGTCATGCTTTGCCACTTCTTAGTTTTAAAATGAAGTAAGTTTATATATTCTATCTGTGCCTGGTTTCTATATAGATAGGGATAATAACAGGATATAACTCATTACAGATTTGCTGAGAGGATTAAGACAAAGTACTTAACATAGTGCCCAACACAGAGTGAGAGCTCCGTATTATTCTTGTACAGATCTCATTTCAGTTGAGTTTTAAAAGACTTTCAGAACTTTACCTCTAGAAATCTCACATTGAAAATTTGTCCTTGGTGATATGAAGAAATCTGTTTGAAAGAGGAGGGCCCCAAAATTATTAATCAACTTACCGGTATTGTGGTGTATGTATTATGTGTCCAGTCATGTAATGTTATCAAATAAGATCGTATCTGCCTTTCAGTAACTTTTCACATTAATAAGTTAATAAAAGGAAACAAATTCATGGATAATGACATAGGGGAGACAACAGAAATGAAAACCTATGTTAAACTGGTCGAGACTGCTGGTAACTGGACGATCAGTTCAGAGAGATTTGTCTCTGTAGAGCATTTCACAATAACTGTAAGAAAGCTAACCTGGAAAGACAGACTTGAGGTTGGGAGTTAGTGGGGAAACAAAGTTGATTAGATTGGGGTTTTAAGGAATTTTAAAGAATAATGACAATGACAGCTAGTTTTATTCTATTCCTCTAACGTCTAAGTAAAAACTGGTCAAGAGAACTAGAATAAAAAGATGTGCTTAATGGAATCCTTAAATTACTGAATCACTGAAAAGACCTCCTTCCCTTCTTTGTTCCCTTTCTCTTTCCACAAATATTTATTATATACCTACTATCTAACAGGAAGTGTGTAAGGTGCTGGGAATAAGAAATCATTACGATGAGGACTATACCTGGTTTGATGAGAAAAACCAGTATAGATAATCTCAGAAAGAAAATTAACCAAGCTTATTTGGCCAGGACTACTTTTTCTTTTAAGTGAATAGTCTGATTTCTCATTGCAACTTAAAAGGTTTTACAGTTTTAAGAGTACATTGAATGAGCACGTTTATAACATTTTAGACATATATTCATATCAACACCATGCATTCTTAAACTCCAGCCCAAAAACTCAAGTCACTTAAAATATACCAGTGAAGAGCTTAGGAACCTGAATATCAAGTTTAGGGACCTGAAAACTATTCTAGAACTGCACACGAGCCCTCAGTTTTAAAATACCTGTACAGTTCTGCCAAATGCCAGAAAACAGTGACAACAAAATATTAGTTGGAAAAAAGGAAAGCAAGGATAATTCAGAAGTAGATTTGGGCTAGACAAATATAACTCACCTCTACAAGATAATACAAAATTTCTAAGAGCATGTAACCTTGGGCAAGTTATTCAACCTTCCCACATCTCAATTTTTTCACCTAAAAATGGTGTTTATAGCACCTATCTCAAAAGGTCATTATGAGGACATACGGGTTAATACAGGTAAAACACTTCTTGCATATGGTAAATGACTCATATGTCTTATATTATTGTAAAATTATCTCTCCAATATCTAGTTAATGAATACACCCCTCCAAAAAAGAGGGATAGTTCCAAAAGTAGCACAACAGAAAGGCAAGTAGAAAGTCAAAGAATTGTGTTAGTGACAGGAGTGTGCTTAAGAAATGGGAGGTAAAGCAGAGGTCACAAAAAACATGTTTAGTTTTCAACAAATACACAAAAAGAGAAAAAGAACTATATTCTCTATTTTGAAAAAGAACTATATTATATATTTAACAAAATTTAGAGAACTTCCAACAAAAGTCATATTAACAAAAGTCATACTAATAATAAAGAGTACACTTCCTGTGATATAGAATTTGGAATCCCATCAATGGTTTGTTCAGCTTGCATAAGTCACAACTGATTGGACACAGTCCCTGTGGGCATGCCATTTCATCCAGACTGGATGGTTCATTAGTCATAATTACTATAACTGTACAGCAGAGACTGCAGTTTTATCTCATCATACATCTTTGATCAAGCTGCTTCAATTTCTGCTTCATCAGCATATGAAGTTACATTATTGGAGTTTTTTATTTTCAATCGGTGATTAACACAGATTATGCTTTTTATCAAAACATGTATTTGGTTTTCCCATTTAATAGTGAGGGCTCAGATCTGACCACCATTTGACCTCTGATATTTCAAAACCACCTAAACACCATGAATCATCAACTGAAACCCAGAATGTTACAGAGAAAATTAAACAAAGAGAAGAACTGACCTGTGTTAAAAGCATAAGATGATTGCACTTATCTAAATTGAGACTAACCATATTTGCAGCAGCTTCTCATTAAACATTAAATTGCACACCAGAACACATCATACATATTTATTGTTTTGCACTGTCACTTTGGAAAGACTCATACCACAATTAGTGTTTCTCTCAAACTATAAGCTACATAAAGAAATTTCCCATGAAGCTTGAAGACAAAGTAATGTAGAAGATTGTGCAAGAAGGTTAAGGAACAGATGGATAATAGATTTCACTGAACACTAAAGCATAACACACTTACTTCAGAAAGGAAAATGTTGCCAAAACATGGTTCAAATGCAAAATACTGAATGAAATTGATGTGTCAGGAATTTTTTTCTTCTAAGTTCTACTGAAGAACAATAGGGGACTAAATGGCCTGTCTCACTATTTTTGTGCCTCACTATTTTCATGTGCGAAGTGTCCCCACTGTAGGCTGCATGGACAATCATAATCGACAGTTACATGCAGGCATTGAGGCTGCAAAAATCCCAGAGTAATTAGTGTTGTCTGAATGCAATGACATCTGTGTTCTCATGGTTCTCAAGACATGTCAGACCAATAAGATGTATATGAAAAAATATGACAAGCATTGCAAATGCCCTTCTGAAAGGTCTTACACTTTGGGGAAAAGCTGAAGAAATAACACATGTCATCTCTTTGTAAGTACTATATTTAATATTAAAAGATCTAAAGAGATCTTTTGAGTCATTTTCTTTTTGCAACTATCAAGTATTTATTTAGCAAACAACAAAGCAGAATGGAAAAAAAATGCTGCAAGTTTGTCTCTTTAAAAACTTTCTTAACACAAATGATTCTGTGCAGTGGCAATGTATGTGCTCACTCCTTAGTAACAAAACAGGGAGCACATCTTATTAACACTGCTTGATTTCTTTCCATTTTAATTTTAAAATGATATCTCTCAGTAATGCACATAAAATAGCCTAAAATGTGTTGTTAAATGCCTTAGAATTATGTTTGCATTTTTCTAATAATAGAGACTACCAAATTGACTGCGTTAAAAAGCCTTTGTTTTAGAATACCTAATGCTTTTGCTGAGTGGTGCCTATTGCTGAGCCCTCTCTCTCCAGGCTGTAGCAGTATGTTGGAGCATGCACTTGCTCCAAGAAAGACATTAGTCATCATTAACAGAAGCACTGACACCAAATCTAAGTGCCTCTCCACAATGACCAAGTGGCAATCATCTTTCTCTTAGACTGTCACTGCTGATTAGGATTTTCTTTCATGAAAATTTAATTTGTCCCCCTTTCTTCAGCTTATTTTTTTTAATTCCTAAAAAAAACACTGTATTCAGGAAGGACTGCAAATACAGCAAAAGAAGCTCCACCTATACTATAGCTAACAAGATTATAAGATTCTCAGCCAAATCTTTTATCTCATCCAACAGAAAAACACAGATTAAGCGAATGATTAATAAACAACAGGGAAAAGCAATGATTCTAAATGGAATCTAGCTTTAAGGAACTGTAAGCCTCAGAAGGTGAATAATTCAAGAGATCTGAATAAAATTTTTCAACAATTAATTACATGATCCCAAAGCTTCTTTAAAACTAAGACTACACTATTTTAATAGTAGCCATGTTTCACTGCATTTTAAATGTGTATTCTCTATATTTGAAAAAGAGAAGATAGTGGTATTCACACAGACTTGTCACCGCAAACTTAAGAAAATATTTAAGCAACCATACTTCACTATGCATTAACCTGCTGGTTAGTTAAAGGGGAAAAAAAAGGAATTTTCAGTGGCATTGGACAAATGAAAGTGATTCATGTGGTCACGCAGGGTACTCCACAGCTAGATGATACTACAGACTTGAACTCTGGTTCTGTACAATATCACAGTGTTAAACAAGATATCATGGCAATAAGTTATTTAAGGAAGTTTTTAAAAACATTTACTTTTCTGCTTTATTTCAATTTGCTAAAAGTTTTCAAAAAATGTAAGCATATGATAGTTTGCAAGGATCCTGGCACAACCAAAACTCCCACTTCTAGTTATAAATATTATCTTCTCTTTATATTACTTACATTTTGTAACAAAATAGAGATTGACTTAAATTTAAAATATCTCTAAATTATTTTACATCCTTTTAGAACATGTGTACTTTTGGTCAAAACCTGTTACACTTTTGTGTTTATGTGGACATAAATTGTATCTATCTTTAAATGTAAATATCCATATGAAATGCCTTTAAAACAAAAATTAGCCTCATTTCTTTTTAAATTCAGAAGCAACCATAATTCATCAAACTTTAATCATTAAGTGTTCTATGCCTGACTATTTTATTGTGAAAAGTAATATAAAACAAATTTGAAGGTCAAATAGCAATGCTGTAGGGTTAATATATCACATTTACAAATGGTACAAAAATTTTTTTCCATTTAAAATTGGTCTACAGTTAAAACATGTAAGTGGAGACTAGGAATTAAAATGGATCTGAGAGGCAAATTCCAACTTGCTGAACTTTTATAACAGAAATATCACGACTGAGTAAGGATCTAGTCTAAATAAAAGCAAAACTATACCATAACAACATAGCTTAATTGTTCTTGTATAGTATCTTTACAAATGATTGGCTCATTTCCTTATTTTTTTAACTAAACCAATATGTTGTTTAAATTCTCAAAAGCTTAAAAGTAAACTCTGATCTTCAGAGTTGCAAAGACTTATCCAAATCAACACTTCAAAGACTTAAAAAAGTCTAAGTACTGACTCTATCGCTAGGTCCAGTACATGTTCAAGTAGAGAAGTTTAGCTCTGTAACTTCCACTCCTCAACTTAAACCTCCAAGTCACTTGTCAGTTAAAGGTTGGGCGATTTATTGACCGCCTCTGGATGCATACTGTCAGTGCTGAAGGAAATATGAGAGAGGGTTGTCGCTACTGTTCTGGAGCTCATTGATAATGACATACCTGCCTCTGTCACCCATTACCCATACTACAAACTACTTAGACCTAACTGAAAAATCAATAGCCTACTTGCACTGGTTCCTGTGGCTGCCTCCTTTGATTGTCAGCTCCTGTCTAGGGTCAGCACTTACATGAAAGGGGCTGTGACTGCCTGATGCTTTCAGGACAACCTAACGATATGAAACTAGCCAACAGAACAGTAAATTCTGTCTCCCTGCCCTCCTCATCAATTAGGCTTTGACTAGGCTTGCCTGTAGAAACCTGACCTTTTAAGTTTAGGTGAATATGGACTAGCTGAACACACCATTGCCCTCAGCACTGAGCCAGGAAATCTACTGACAGGTTAAACAAAACAGAAGGTTGTAACTGTCATAATTTGCATTGCACTTTCACGCCAACAAGGGTGTTATCAGTAGGGGCAAGCCCTGGAACACACAACTCCAGTACCCTTAAGCCACACTACTCATAAATTTTCAAGTGAAGTGAGATAAAACATAAATTCACAAATAGCAATACATTTCTCATCGCTTAGTCTTTTAGGTTTGCACTTTGCAAACCCACATAGTGTCCATCAACAACTCTCTCAGTGGTCACCTGGTACTTCCACTGCATTAATGAGGGACTTCCAGAGAATGCAACATAGAACTAAAAATAACTCGACTATGCCATTTGGAAAGATATTTTAGAGAGAATTTATAATACAGCAGACATATTGATCTATATCTTAAAATGAGAATTAGATCTCAATATGTTGTCTCTTTCCTGCCTCACATCCCTCCCTCCAAAAATACCCACAAGCTTAGAATATAATAAGTTATCACATCAGTGAAAGGAGGTGTTGAAATTATTTCCTACCATGCTTCTATGATACAGCTTTTACAGTTTGAGAGAAAACTAAGAACATCTGTAAAATAAAAGATGTTAACACTTTTATGCTTGTCAGATCTTCTGATGAAAACAAGTGAAAAACATGAGAAAGTAGTATAAAACTTTACTATCGTGACTCACGTTTTGAAAACCATTTCCTTGCTTTGGATCTATCTTTTAACGCAACAGGAATATGGTCATACTTTAGGTGCATAGAACAATGCCATTTTTCTAGTCTTTCTCTAAACACTGACCATTCCTTTTTAAAACATTTTTTTACTGTTGTTTTTTGTTTGTTTGTTTTTGGAGTTAATTGTGAACTTGAACTTTCTTTGGCTTCAGAACTTTTACAGAATATCTAACCTTTATAAAAAATGTCAGAAACACTGACAGTCCATTCAACATTTTAAGGAAAAAACACACCTGCTAATTTTATGTACACCTTTAAACACATACTATTTTTCTATATATACAATCTACATTTCTGTTTATTTTTCATATTTTTATGTCCCAACTCCTATCAATAATAATTAATATACTCTTAGAATTTATTCCAGGTTGCTATTTGGTTGTCTCTTATAACCATCTCCAATCTATAATTTGTAGGGTTTTTTTTTTCCTTAAGACTAAAATATGAAATGTAATCATTTGTAGGCTTATTCCTTTCTGTAATATTTTCATGTCAAAAAATGTTCATATACCTAAATTAGAGCAGCACTAGAAGTCACAATTCTTGCAGACCTCTAAATTTTACAACTTTAATCATCTTACGGTACGAAATTACAGATTTTTTTATTTTGAAGAGGTAGAAAAAAACTCCTAATCCATCCCCCAATTTATGAATTGAGAAGATAGTGAATAGAGATAATGACTTGATCAAGGTCACTCAGATAGTCTGTAGCCAACAGAGGACAAAATTCAGAGTTTATCCCCCCTAGACTAATGCTCCTTAGATTCTATCAAATCACCTCTTTATCTTATCTATCTAGGTAAGTTACGTGGCAGCAACAACCTTATGTATTTTAAAAAATACACAGCTTTGTATCATTCATTTTTAATTGATGGTATAATTTATAGAAAGTTTTGACTAATTTGCAGAAGAGATTAGATTTGTAGAGCATTTAACCAACAAGGTACCATAGAACGAATAACTATTAGAAACTGAAGATCTAATAAGTATGGTTGGAACCCTGTATTTACCTAATTTGATGATTAACTATGCATCTGGTAGCCTTTCAGGTCCTTTGTGTGTACCTATCTGATAGCAAAGTGAAAGGGCATGGACAGTGTCTGGTCCCAGCAAGCAAATCATTTGGAAACAGTCATAGCCATAGATCAAAGATTTTTCACTCTATCTAGGCTGATTTAAACCTACTAACTCAGGTTTTGTCTAAAGACAAAACCAGTCAAAAAATAAAAGAATGACTCTTTAGGATACATAGATAATAAGGGAAGATAGAAAGGGAAAATTCAGAAAAGAAACAGGCTGGCAGAACCTTGACATACATAGGCCAAGACAGCTGTTTTATATCCTAGCTTGATTTCACATGGTTAAAGGAAAAGTTTCCATTCCTTAGATCATCAAATATTATTTCATTTATACTACACAGATGTCTTCTATACATAGACTGGAGCCAATGAAGAATTTTTGTTGTTGTTGTTTAACCACTAAAAGGAATCAGAGAGACCTCTCAGCACATCACTTTTACTCTAATTCACAATGTGTGAAGGAAGGAACATGCTAGGCTTTTAACATTATTAAAAATAATGCAAAGCCCACTAAAAATTTCCTGTAATCATAGCAAAAGATTGATGCGAAATTACCTCTGTTAGTAATAATATAGATGGGGTGCTGTAGAACTATATTTTAAAATAAACTAAGATGTTTGAAAAACCTAGTTTCCTAAAGTATAATACAAAACTATCCATACAATATGCTTAACTGATAGTTTTAAATGCAGGTCCACAAATGTCTTATATGGCCCAAAGAAATAAAGAACATAATGCCAAGTCTTATATTTTGAACTAAGTACAGCCTCAGACCTAGCAAAATCTACATCTCTAATCTCAATCATCTGTTTCATAAATGTCTGTCACTGATCACAAGGGAAAACAGAGATGGGAATGGGGATGGCTCTGACATCACAAGAAATTTATTCTACATGTTGATTCTAAAGTCTTATCTTATTAAACAAAGGATATCACACTTTCTGTAAACCATAAAATGTAATGCCTTGAATCAAATGGAAATAAAAAGTTTGGATTTATTTAGCATCAAGTTCAATATTGACTAATCCTGATTTTCCTATCTTCTGGCATTGATATTAAAAACCACCTAGATACAAATAATAATCCACAAATGATATAATCATTCCCTACATAGTTAAGAGTTGGTTCTACTAAAAGCACTCTCTCCTTTGTTAAAGATTATAGTGAGTTATGAAAGTTATTTGGCAGGTGAAATTCAGTAATAATCTCATGGTATATTAGCAAGTTCAAATTGTTAAAAAGAAGGAAGGAAAGTAGGTTGGTTGGAAGGCAGGCAGGCAGATATACAAGAAAGACTCTTATTCTAACTTTTTAGAACTTAACTATATATGGAAATAAAAGAATATAATTACCACAACTAAATATGTATGCACATAAAATGAGAAAAAGCAGGGGCCCCTGCATGGCTCAGCCAATTAAGTGTCCAACTTCGGCTCAGGTCATGATCTCGTGGTTCATGAGAAGGAGCCCTGCATGGAGCTCTTTGCTGACAACTCAGAGCCTGGAGTCCGCTTCAGATTCTGTGTCTTCCTCTCTCTCTGCCCCTCCCCCACTCATACTCTGTCTCTCTCTCTCTCAAAAATTAATAAAACATTAAAAATAAATAAATAGAGAAAAAGCTAAATGATTTATTGGTAAGAAATGATATATACCAACATACATGAAAATATTTTAAGTTCAATGAAACACCTTCTGAGAAATGCTTGCTGAATTAACTTGGATTTCTTAATATTTCTTAATATTTCATATCCTAGCTCAATAATAAACAGTATTTACTTTTCAGTTAGGCTAAAAGCTGAGCACTTTCATTTTCCTGAGCATAATTTCTTTGCTCTCTACTTATACATCTTGGTGAGATCAAATTATGTATAGCTTAATAAAGTACTCATATACACAACTGGTATTCAGCTTGGGGGAAAAACAGGAACATATATTGTACTCTTCAATTTTCTCATCATACAAAATAATATAAGAATTAGACTTGTAAAAGATGTAAAAGTATAAACAACATCACTAATCATATATATATTATTCAAGGTTACCCAACCAAATTTAAAAGGCCCACAATACAATACACAAAAAGCATCCAAAAGATTTATTTTTTAATATAGTTCAATAGGCTTACTATGCAAAATTAAAGCTATTGACTTTACCCAACAGAACATTATCTTAAGTTCAAACTGTACAAATGAGAACAATACCCTTGGGTTTCCAATCCAAGAGATTACAAGTTTTTTTTTGTTTTGTTCTGTTTTTTTTTTTCCAAAAAAGCTACTTGCTAAGAGGAAAAAACAAAAATAACATGTTTCGACAGCATGACTGACCATTTAAAAGAGGCACTGTAGTAAACTGTTCAAGAAAACATTCAATTGCTCATTATTCTTTAGATAGATTCCAGAATAGTAATTATCAATAGCTTAGAAATAATGTCTGTAATACCTCAGTTTTGGAAAATCAGATAATTTCAGAGAGTGAAAGAGAATGTAATTTTAGGACTTCTAATACAATGTGGATACTATAATCCTGATAATTGTTTTAAAGTTTCTTATATTTTATTATAATTACTTCAATAAAATTTGATGAGCTAATACACAAACTGTGTTTGGGTTATTTACTTTTGTTTCTATTTTTACTAGAATTGTTTTTAAATTCAGGGAATTTAATAGTTGTTTATTTCCCCATTTATCATTTATATTCTGACCAAAATTTTTTTTTAAAAAAATCAAGGATTTTTATAAATGTGTTGAAAGATTAAGTATGAAAGAACCTCAACATTTAGCAACTGCGAAAATGTTTCAAAACTGAATTTTAGAGGGTAAGAATATATACATGTAAACATGTGGTTCTTTGTTATCTAAAAGTATAAATCCTTCAGAGAGTTGGTTTTTTAAGTCAATAATCTGGTTATCTTTTTTAATACTTCTAAAGTGTTTTCCTGGAAAACAAAATCATAAAATCTAAAACATGTATAGTCTTTAGTAAAGATTATTACAATACTGTATGCTATGTCTACAGATAATAAAATAATGGATATCTTGTCTCAGTGATATGATAAAGTAAAAAATGCACTGAACTTTAACTCACTAAACACATTTCTAAGTAAACATCAGCAAAAAATAAAAGAGTTTAAGGATTCAGTATTCTCTGGAAATGTAAACAGGATTATATCTGTCAGATGTACAGAAGCTCTCACTTCAGCCATTAGTTTGGTTTTGCTCCTGAGAAACACAACATGAACTACTGAATCATTTCTTTTCAAATCCATACATTCCCTGAAGCAATTCAAGCTTCATCAGCAGTGCAGGAATGTTTTAAAATGACAGGCAAAGAGCATTAGTTCTCTTTTTTCTCTCATACTGTTTTCCTATAAATGGAAGACAGGGTTCTTTTCTCAAAGCACTTAAGCTGAGGCTGTTTAAGTCAATTGCTATAGGAAAATACGAATGAATTCTCTATGCCAGAAATTATCACAACTGAATTGATTGGTTATTTCTTTTCAAGAAAAATTTTGATAAAATCAAGTATTGCATTATTATCTTAGAATAAAATATTGTAAAATTAGCATTGTCTTAATTGCCTATTATTCAGTTATAAATATTTTCAATTTAAGTATTCTGTCAACACATCACCTTATTTTAGCACCAAATAATACCCAGTTCTGCTTCTAATTTTAAATAGAAAAAGGCCCTCAAATTAAGATATACCAACTTTGTTTTGAAAATCTTGTTTGTATAAACAGTTAAACTTTATTTCCAAGTCTCTGTACTCATAAGTATTTCATTGCAAGAAGAAATTCAATTAATAATTAAAAGTTTAATTATGTATGATGAATTAAAAATAGGATGTAATGTATAATTTGGCTATTCATCTGGAGCTTAACTTAAACATTCATATTTTTCAAAAACGAGTACACTAATTGCTATAACTTGACTCAATTTTATTTTAAGGAAATGGGAAATTTTAAGGCTAAAGTTTAAACATACATAATTTAGCTTATAATACCTAAAAACACCCCCACCTTAGTATCATCATGCACATTCTCATAAAATGCTCCTACAGGAATGGTGGAGAAGGTGAAGCCTAGAGAAGTCTGAACGTTATGGACTACATAAAATCCAAAACAAAAAATTCAAATCACACCCTGAATATCCTCCTCTTTTTAGGAATGTCTGTAGCCAGCCCAACCTCACAGGTCTGGGCAGAAGCATGCTGATGTTGGCACTGCCTAAACCAAACAAACAAGATGTTTAACAGTCAAATAAAATGTCCTGCAGCCTCCCTAATGAATTTGTCAAGGACCATCAGATTTCTCTCCCCCTCTTTTGCCTCATTAACTCAAGTATGATGAGACGGATTATAACAAGAGAATACAGATCAATCGGTCCGAAGACTTGAAGTGGCTTTTAGCCTCTAGAGTTTCTTTCTCTCACTTGGTCTCCTTTAATAGAATACGGTATCTCCTGCAGAAGGGGCTGCCACTTCGTTTTAATACACCATCAAGGAACTGCTGATGGACTTCTATACTAACATACATAAAAGCAGAGGTGACAGGGGCTCTTCAATTACAGCCTCCTCGGATACCGTTTCCCCCTTCAATTATTCAACCAGAGGAAGAGCGGATCCACAAACACACAGCTGAAGCAGCTCTTAGGGCAGAGGCAGCCAGAGAGTGAGTTAGGGTGGGGGAGGGGGGAGAAAGGGAAGGAGCAAGAGCGAGCATTATTTGCTGGAAGTGTTTAAGTTTATTGCTCGAATGATGTTTCTAATTAGTACCATGGCAATAAATTAAAGTCGCCTTTGTTTAACTGATTTATTATTTACTACAGCATCTACCTTAGGGTAAATTGGTAATGAATTGTTTTTAAATCAAAACATTTGTAACGTTTTATCATCCCTCAACCTCTGTAATGTAAAAGTGGAGAAACCCAGGAACAAGGGTGCCACGAAACTTTGTCGTGCTCGACAGGGCGGCAAAAAAGAGGAGTGCGGTGTCAGGGAGTAGTGGCGCGAAGATCCGCGTGGCCTGAGCCGCCCCATCCGTGGAGGGAGGGCGCTAAGCGCCTACCCACGGAGCTGGGACTGGCGGCACAGCACTGGAGCTCGGAGGACGGACAACCGCCGTTACCCTCCGGACTTTTGGCAAACACTCCCAGGAGCGTCGCGGGGCGTGTGGGTCCACACGCGAGGCCTCCCCCGCTCACAGACCTGATGTGAGGAAGCAGCAGCCACCACGAGGGTCAGGGAGGGAAAGCTCCGCACCCTGTGTCCCCGCCACAAGTCTCCGCCCAGTAACTGCCCTCAGGAGAAGGAGCTACGGATCCTCCCAGGCTGTTTGCACTGCTCTGCAGCGAAGTGCCCCTCCTGCCTAGTAGTATTTCCCAGAGCGGCAGCGTGACTTCTCCGGCATTAGCCAGGTTACCTACAGAGTCTGGGCTTCCCACTCGCGCGGACCGCGAAGACGCCGCGGCCCCACTCTATCCTTCTGTCGCCAAGCATTCTGAGATGCAAGCTGCTTCCCCAGAAAGGCTGGAGCCGGCAGCCGCCCCAAGCCTCTACCACTACACCAGAAGTTGACTGCAGCTCTGCGTCCCAGAGTTTGGTGTATGCTTACTTCCGACTTGCACACTCCTGGCCACTGAACACGTATTCCAGACAAAATGTGACTTGATTAAAAAAAAAAAAAACAATTAGTTGTTTAGAAAGGGACTTATGGCAGAGAGCAAGGAGGTGACAAGGTATCAGTGGTCCGCACCAGACACCTAAGAAAGAACCAAGAGGTCCAAATGTCTGACATCAAGTACATGCAGAGAAATGAACTTTCCCTATACAGCTGAATTCAGGTTCACCTGGTGCAGCTTTTAAGAGGGCACCTCAAGCCCTCCCAAAGGGTTTTGCAAAAGCCGCAGGAACACCGGATTTTGCAAAACGAAGTCTTCCCCCAAATGACTTCACAGATTTATATTATTTCTTATTATCTTAGGCAAAAGTCTAACTAAAAATAATTCCATCTACTTGATTTGGCTTTAAAAGACTCAGTATCCACACACCTAAGGCTCAAAACATAAACCCTCAATACTAAGCAAATCAGAAACATTGTTACAGCTTCTTTCATCCAAAAGTAGGGAAAGGCTACAAGGGGTACAGCTTGAAAGTATAATACATATACTAAAAGCACATGCAGGAGTCTCACTGAAATGCCAAGGGAGGAGTGAAGCCATCTGTGTAATCAATAACAGGATAGTTATAGATTTCTGCAGCAGTGAAGTCTTTTAAAAGCAACAGTCAATTATGAAAATAAAATCATTTTTACAAGTGAAAATGAGAATATATTCAAAATTAGATTTACAACATTAACATTTTAAGAAAACTTTGACTCAGGTTCACTTTTACTTCATTTTTATTGCTTAAAATAATTTTAGTGGCTTATGGTAATTTAAAAGTATATCCAACAATATTCTACCATATATGTGTACTTTCTCACAATTTAAACGTATTTTCTCTCTAATAACTAGTCTTTTTTAACAATAAAGTAATAGCATAAAATATATCTGAATCTTAATTATGAAGTAATTATCAAACAAGGTGCTTGCACTATTTTTACCCTGCCCCATTTTTCAACAGCATATGGAAATTACTGAAAAGAGATTTATGGTCATAAACCTTCACCCCATATCCACTCCACACACACACCCAACTGGTGCACATATACAGCAATTGCTCTGGCTCTTGGCAACAATGGGAGAGAAGAGGAAGAGACGAGAGGAAGACTTTGCCAGAGGAGAAAAATCTAGAAAAATGTAGGTTCTTTCCCAGTTTCCCTTTCCTCCTTCTATTTGCCTTCAAGCAAAAGTAATTTTGTTAGAGTTTGCACCTTCTGCACAATGTTGATAGAAAAAATATACATAGTGAACCTTTCGGAACCACTGCTACTCTCTCGCGCGTATATTCCAGCCATCTCCTGGAAGTCCCTTCTACCATAGACTCTCTTCCTTCCTTGCAACTGATAAGAGGAGAGGATAAAGAAGAAGGGGGCTGTAAAGTGTGTGTGAGCATTTGACTTCCACTATCTCCTCCTATTTTCCTACTTCTCTCCTTACCCCCTTTCTTTATCAAGTGCAGCGGAGGCTGCTACTGTCTGCCAAGCATGCCTGTCTTCTCTCTCGGATTGGCTAAAGCACTGACAGCTCGGATAGTGATTGTAGGAACTGAAGCTCCACCCCCCTCATGATGGCCCTGGACCATTCATAAACTAAATAACTCCAGGAAACAGCAAGGCAGAGAGAGAGAGAGAGAGAGAGAGAGAGAGAGGGAGGGAGAGAGAGAGGGAGGGAGGGAGGGAGAGAGAGAGAGGAAGAGAGGGAAAAGGAGGGAGGGAGGAAGAAAAGGAGGGAGTGAGAAGGAAAAGGAGAGAGACGTCGGAGGGGAGGAGGGAGAGACGACTCAGAAAGTGGAATCTGCACAAGCAACCTAAAGGGGCAGGAGAAGAAAAACCCTCGAATCCTTATAACTAAACCCCAGATGCAACGCAAGCAACGACTTCGTCACACTAAAATCTATTTTGTGAGGGCCAAAATTATAAATTATGAAGCAGAAATGAATATCAAACAACTTCCAGCGGTGTGCACCTAGAGAAAGACAGGAAGAGCCCACTGCAAACAAACAAACCCAGTCCAAACAACGCCTCCAGTAGGAAGAGGAAAACCGCTACAACAAGACCCCCTGAGAAGCGACCAGACCATCACGCTGAGAGTGCGGAGCCTCTGCAAGCCTCCAAGTGTGCCGAGGACTGAGTTGCACTTCACTGCTCTTTGGACCTTAATTACGTCCTTCACCTTCCATTTGGGGGAGGGTGAGGAGAAAGGCACTCACCTTCGCTGAGTGAAGAAGTCCTACCACCCTGTGCGAGAAGTTTTAAAAAATGAAACACTGAATGTTTCGCTTTGATTTTTAAATTTACTTTGGCACTTAAAAGACCTAATTTCCAGATTTCTGGGCAATCTCGGCTGCAGACATCTAAGCCTAACCTCTTGGTAACCTGATTTTTTCTCTCGCCCCTTCTCTTTTTTCCCCTCCCCTTCATCTCTCTCATAAACACATCTTTATTTTACACATCAAGCAAAAAAGTCCCAGCAGGTACTTTTCTTCTTCAAAGATTACCTTTTTCCCCTTCTTTCTGGCGAAGAAAAAAGGTTTCGAAAGAGGGGAAAGAAAAAGCAAGCCGGCTGTTGTTTCGGCCGGTCAGCCCAAGTGGAAAACAAGAGTGAAAGTGGGGCTTAGGGGAAGCGCGACGCCTCTTTCGCAAGCCGCAGGGCCACCACCACTGCGTGAGCCTTGGATCCCTCAACGTATTGCGAGACGCCGGTGTATAGCCCGGACCTGTGCCCCAACATGATCGCCGCTCAGGCCAAGCTGGTTTACCAGCTCAATAAATACTACACTGAGCGCTGCCAAGCGCGCAAGGCGGCCATTGCCAAGACCATCCGAGAGGTCTGTAAGGTGGTCTCGGACGTGCTAAAGGAAGTGGAGGTGCAGGAGCCTCGCTTCATCAGCTCCCTGAGCGAGATCGACGCCCGCTACGAGGGGCTGGAGGTCATCTCGCCCACGGAATTCGAGGTGGTGCTCTACCTAAACCAGATGGGCGTCTTCAACTTCGTAGACGACGGCTCCCTGCCCGGCTGCGCGGTGCTCAAACTGAGTGATGGGCGGAAGCGGAGCATGTCTCTCTGGGTCGAGTTCATCACTGCGTCCGGCTACCTCTCGGCGCGCAAGATCCGCTCACGTTTCCAGACCCTGGTGGCTCAGGCAGTGGACAAGTGCAGCTATCGAGATGTGGTCAAGATGATCGCAGACACCAGCGAGGTCAAGTTGCGCATCAGGGAGCGCTACGTGGTGCAAATCACTCCCGCGTTCAAGTGCACCGGTATCTGGCCTCGCAGTGCGGCACAGTGGCCTATGCCCCATATCCCCTGGCCTGGCCCCAATCGGGTAGCGGAGGTCAAGGCCGAAGGGTTCAACTTGCTGTCGAAGGAGTGCTACTCACTGACCGGCAAGCAGAGCTCTGCGGAGAGCGATGCCTGGGTGCTACAGTTCGGGGAGGCTGAGAACCGTCTGCTGATGGGCGGCTGCAGAAACAAGTGTCTCTCGGTGTTGAAGACGCTGCGGGATCGCCACCTGGAGCTGCCAGGCCAGCCGCTCAATAACTACCACATGAAGACGCTGCTGCTGTATGAGTGCGAGAAACACCCGCGGGAAACGGACTGGGACGAGGCGTGCCTCGGCGATCGGCTCAACGGCATCCTGCTGCAGCTCATCTCCTGCCTGCAGTGCCGCCGCTGCCCTCACTACTTTCTGCCCAACCTCGACCTTTTTCAGGGCAAGCCCCATTCGGCCCTGGAGAGCGCTGCCAAGCAGACCTGGAGGTTGGCCAGGGAAATTCTCACCAATCCCAAAAGCCTGGACAAACTATAGGGTGCTGGGGACTGCTTGAAAAGCGACACAAACGGGAGTGCTCTCTTACACACAACATACACAACTCTGAGAGACAAACAGCAGAAACTCCGGACACAAACTTTTATGTAAGCCACCTGAAAGAAACAGGAAGCAGTCACAAGACCTTCGTTAATTAACAAGCAAACAAAAAGAGAGCAAACCAGCCAACCAAACAAACAAAATCACATTCTTGCACAAAAGTGATCGTTTTTCTTCCAAACAATGTGAATTTAAAAGGTCACACAAAAGAAGCAATCGGGCTTTGCCACCACAAAATGAAACCCAAGGTACATTTTCAAATCAATGTATAGTAGTTTCTCCCTTTTTCCTTCTCTCCCCCACTCCTTTCTCCTCTCTCTCATCTTCTTTCTTTCTCTCCCTCTCATTTCATTTTGTTTTGGGTTGCCTGAATGTTGTCACCAAGTGAGAAAAAGTATTTAATTATATGTGAAATTTCTCTTTAAAAAAAAAGTTTTGCTGATGTTAAATGTATCTCAGTGCCAATGTCACATTGTGCCCCTCCCTTTCTTGCACCTCTACCCTCACCCTAAGCAGTCTTGTTGAAAACAGTAATAAAAATATTACTTTACATTGTAATTGACTGTGGATTGTTCTTAAATGAAGGCAGGTGAGATCACAATTTATAATTTACAATGTAAAGATGTGAACTTGAGGAACTAAATGCAAGAAGCTTTCATTTGAACTCTAATTTGCAAAATTTACAAATACAGCACATTTTGTAGATTTAACCATATAAGCCCCCCATCCTTGTAAAATAGACAATATTAATTTTACCCAAATATAATATTGTTTGTTCTGTAGATTTTGAGATTTAAAGTAGTATCTTTTTTCACACTTGAAAAAAGGAACAGATTTTGTGTGGAAGAAAAGATTTTGATCCTAATTTTTGAAATAGAAAAAAATTATTTCACATTACAAATAATGAGATTTGCTTTCTTACACCATAATTTAAAAAAATACACTCAGTCTGAAAAAGGCAATATTTATGGATCTTTTCTGAATAGTTAACATGATCAATTGATACTTTTCTTTCAGTTATTTGTCCTCTTCAAGCTTTAAATAATAAAAACTTAACAATTAAATCAACCATACCAAAAAGGAATAAAATGGTTATAGCAATACTCCTTTTCCCCAGCAAATGGTGATATGAACAATCCAAATTTATAAATTACTTCAATTTTTTAAATGGCTTAGTTGTAATGCCATAACTCAGATCACTTATTATCAAATTCCCAGAATTATTTGGAAGCTGCTTACAGGCAATTTAAACAAAAAGGTTTTGATATCATTTTTATGGCCAAAGAAACAGTACTGTTTCAGGAATTTACATACAGGCAAAGTACATTACTCCCTCTGCTTTTCTAAGGTAACAATCCAAAGTACTGACTTCAACACTTCAACTAAATTAACAAAGGTCCTTTTTAATATAAGGAAATAACAGATTAAAAATAAAATAATTAGTAAAGTTGAAAGCATCCCAAAGGAGCTGGTTTGGTTTGCCTTTTTTATATTGTCTTCTGTATATCCCCTTAGATATGCTAATGAGGCAGCACAGGTACAAAATATATGTCAATATTAACCTTTAATATTTAAAATTTATTCTTTGAATTAGTCCTGTTCTTAATTTATTGAAAAATCCATGAATGAGAGGTGTATACAAAAATGTGCTAAAAAAGGAATTTTAAAGATCTGAGGAAGAAGTTTGCATGGGGGAGGGAGTATATGGAGGGATAATCAGCAGGACAGCATAGATGGATGAGAAACAAGGAAGGTACTCAGGGCTCTGATGCCTAGTTCACTCGACAAAAGAAGCCTAAGTTCTCAGATTCCCTGGTAAAAATTCCCTAGTAAAAATAGTTTTGTTTTAGAAATATAAACTTTGATCTTATCAGTTCTGAAATCATCTCTACTATTTCAACCTACACTGTATCTTTTTCTGATCTCTTTTCCTGTAGATGTAAAACAAACTCACTGTAATACTAAATGGTTCAGACAAATATATGATTTTTTTCATAAAAAAATGAATTTATTCTCCGGGGAAAATGTTCTCATTTTTAAGAACATTTTCAAGGCAAGTAGTAGGTGCTTACAATTACAAAGAAATGATTTAAGGGCGGAATGTTTGTTTTAAAAGATAAAAATGACATCCTAAAATGACCTTTTTCTTATGCACGCAAGTATTTATAGCATTAGACACATATCTCCCTCCGACTACAGGAAAAGTTTTTCAATCCTGACAAGAACAAAATTCCCCAAATTCAGTATCATTTTTTTTACCTTATTTAATTTAATGCAGGATTCACCAACAAAAAAAAAGAAAGATACTGCCACAGTATAAGTGTCCTCATTTACAAAAAGCACAATGTCTACATAAAATAGAAAGTTTTTCCAATAATTGGCTGAAAAATTTTAAGGGAATAAATTAGCAAAACTTTATAAATTAGCAATTTCCATAACATTAGGCAGGTTGCAATGGTGTAAGACAAGTGCTGTGATTAGGCTAAAAGATCTTTGCAAAAGGGGAAAAAATAATTTAATGATGCTGCACAGAATAAAATCAGCAAGAAATAAAAGTAGTACCTTCTTCCAAAAGGAGCAAGTAACTTTAAAGAGCCTAATTGCAAAGATTGGCAGTGATTCTAATCATGAGAACAATTACATTAGACACTTCTAAATTGTATCACATTTTAGATTCTATGCTACATATATCCAAAAGCGTAATAGAACATTCTGAAATAAATTTCAATCTCTCAAACATATAAAACACCAGAAATTAGAGAGTTTAAGTAATTTTGGTTACCTTCGTTTCTTAAAAGAAACTAAAATACAATTGCAGCCACAGTCATGTAACAAAGTAGGAAATTTTTCTAGTTGGTATAATTTCACAATTAAAGTTTTCTCTACATTGAATTAGCTGAATTCTCAAGCTCAGAATAATCAGTTCCAACACAGCCTTCCTTTCATATAGTCCACCAAATCCCATCTTAATAAAATCAGCAATTCTGAAACAAAGTGCTAGATATACATGTAAGACAAGAGATGACTTGTTTGTAAAGTTTTAAATAAAATTATAACATTCTCATCAATAATTACTTTGGAATACTTCTAAATCGCTAAAATTAGTAATTCACATGATTATAAAACCAAAGAACTTCCTACCAATAAACTAAAAATATGTGTCTGTGTATACGTACACACAAGCTACCAGCCTATAAAATAAGCGATTCCAGTTTTTTTAAGCCACTTCTCTTCTACAGGTTGCTTATACTGCTCATTTTAAAAAGACTGTTTCCTATCAGAACAAATTCTACCATTCACTTTCATGAACTAAACCTAGCTTTGGCTTTATGGCCATGCCACAAATGTTTCTTAGTAAAATAAAGTTGCCAAAGTCTGAAAAGTAATCAGAAATACATTTTAAAGGGGGAAATTACATTTTCATTTAAGAATAGGAAATTATGCAGTGCCTTGTAAAATCGACTATAGGTAATGGGAAACAGAGGTATCTCACACACACACAAGACATGCTTGCGTGCACAACAAAGTAGTAAGTCATGAGGACAAAAGCAAGGAGAGTGATATATTGGTATTATATCCAGAAAATATAAAGGCTAAACAAAATAATTCCACTCTCAACCTCACTGAATTTTGTAGCTTAATTCACCCTAGACCCTTTGTGGCAAAATATATTTATAGACGTTATTCCCTGTGGTTCTCCCCCAACCCCAGAATGAGCTAATGATAAATGCAATTAAGTGGAAATTGTTTTTGAATCTAAATGAACTTCAATAATCTAACTAGCTGGTAAGGGAATCATAAGCTAAAGGACATAGTTGCTTTGATATATAGGCAGAGGCAACTCAGCAAGAAATTCAAACTAAGTCTGTCAGATTTTACCAATGTCAGTCCTACCCAACAGCAGCCCACCATCCCCATTATAAGAAAAAAAAGGCTCAAGAGTGAAACCCACTCCTCATCTTCTCACCTTGGGGTCGATTTTCTTGAAGTTAGAGTCCTCTTCATCCACCTCGAAATAGAGTTCGGAGGAGGTGACAGAAAGAGTGCCCTTTACTACAACAGAGGGGGCCACAAGCTGAGCTGGTGTGCTCAGGCTAACAGGACCTGCCAAAAGCAAAAGAAAAACCACACAAGCTGGAATGACATTTTTCAAAATATCTTAACAGATTCACGCAGAAACGTTATTTGATTTTTAAATTCTCACCTCTAGCACCAAACTGTCTGCCAAATCCTTCTACACTTATAAATTCTGTCCACCCCAAATCTTCCTCTGAAAATGCAAAGTTATTAGGGTTCTCATACTAAGAGATTTATAGCACGTGGTTAATGATAACAGTAAACTAGGATGCAATTATTTTACAGGGAGTCTGCAAAGCTTTGGTCTAATCTCCTGGTAAGAAGGTGGCTCTACCTAAGAAAGTCCTTCCACATTCCATTTAGAAAAGAAGCCTCAGGCTATCAAACATGGAACAACAACCAGGAGCAAGGAAGACTCAATAGGCTTCCAAGGCCAGAGGTTAGCTTAGTTTGGCTGAAGCATGATTACAAAAAAGATCACTAGCTTATTAGTGAAGTGAGAAACGTTACACCATATTCTCTGAGAAAGATTTTGTGCCAGGTTGACACAAAACCTCTTCCATAACAACTTTACCCCATGAAAGATTGGTAAAAATACTTCTTTTCTAAGCCTGCCTTTCCACTGTTAAATATTGTTCAATGCTTCCAAATCTAATATTAGTGTAGTTCAGGGACTCTGGGAGTAAACAGCTGGAGGGTGGGTTTCCAAGTGAATGAATTTTTATTGGAATAATCAAATCTCCACAGGGCTTATCAAAGAGACAAATCAGCCTGCTACTGAAAACAATAGATTCACTGCAGATAGAAGGGGATAAAGTATATTAGAGCTAAACCTAAAATAAAGGACTAAAAATAGTAATTATATTGTGTGTGTGTGTGTGTGTGTGTGTGTGTGTGTATACATGTACAGAGAGAGTAAGAATTTGAAATCCCATGTCAGTTCCTCATTGTACAAATCCTATAGTGAAGAAAACAGCAACAGAAGATTGGCACTTATAGTTCTGAATTAATATAGTGCCTATAAACATGGTACACCTATTCAGGTAATCAATGGGTGACTAAGTGTTTCAAAATTCAGATGAATCGACATTTCCATCGATTGTTAGAGGGTGTTGGTCCTTAATCTCACATCAATCTTAATGTGTGCCAGTAGGACAATAGAAGGGATGCTCTGCAGAGATCAGAGCAGGTTTTGCCCTCTATTCCCAATGTACAAATACATTGTGTTTGCAGATGGGCAGCAGATAGCTGCAGAACAGCCATGATTTCCCAAAGCTCATCCCTATAAATGGATGAAATAAGCAGCTATGTGTTCTTTTGCTGTCTCCTTTGCCCTCTGTACATTAGCATGTAATCCTGAGAAGAAATAACATTTTTTCAATCACTCTCAGACATTCAATTACAGGGTAAGCAGACAGCTGCAGGAGCTAGGGCAGCCTAGGTCCTACAGAAGACCCCTGACAATTTCCACTTCATTTCTAACCCACACCACTTTATTAGTGTGGATTACTTCTTAATCCTATTGCCATTGTCAAGATTATATAATTAAACTCCCCTTTCACCTCTATTACTGTATGAATGTATTACTAGTAGCAAGAACAGAAGCAAAATAAAGGAGGAGGAAATGGGTAAATAGGTGTGAAGGAAAAGGCTAGAGAATAGCAGTGTCCACCTTACTTACTACTCCCATTCTGAATCCCTTAACAGTATGCTCCAATTAATTTTATTTTACTTTACAGAGAGGTTTAAGGTCATCAGAGAAGATACCATCATCTATTTTCGCTTTTCATTATAATTCACTGCATGGTAGCACAGGCTGCAGATACATCACTTATTGAAAAATTCCTGATGCCTTTTCTCTTAAATTAAAATTATCAAAACAGAAGACTGTATAATTTTCACCTATGGAAATTGTAGAATCTTTCAGACTTTCCTCCCGAAGGGAGAGAGCCACAGGCATTAAAGAAAAAAAAAGGCATTTAATGAATGACTAAAATTTCAGGCTAAACAAGAGAATTTTTCCCATAAGGGAAGTAAAACTGAAAATCTGCAGAGTGCAAATCAAAATTCCTACATCAGGTAAAATATGTGGATCCTGTGAAAAGCCACAGCATTCTTGGAATGGATTTTTTGAGAGAGTTAAATGTATATGCAGCATGTTCACTAAGACCTGTATATCAAAGCAAATAGCTCATCTGCCTCCAAGCTTTATTTACAAAACAATTGGCAAAATTTTACTTACAGCTCTCATTTTATAGAGGTTAGGTAACTCCCATGGGTGAAGCAATTTTGTTGTTCTGCTTTTAAACTTTTCTTTTACAGTGAAAAGTATTCAAAAAAGAAAAAGATGAGAAGGGTAAAGAAAGTAAAAAGAATGGAAAAATAAAGGAGAAATAGTGTTGAAGATTAGGGGGAAAATGCTTGGAAGAACAAAAACAATCTTTATTTAAAGTAATTGTGGGTGTAAACTTGGTAGTCTTAGCAGTCACAGATGAAAAAGTAAGTAATTAGGTGCTTATTGGCCCAGAGCTAGCTGAAACATCCGCACAAACAGTGAATTTACCAGCAAGATTCTCTAAATCTTTCTCGTCCACGGATGACAGAGTATCGTCGTCGCCTTCCAGGAGGATCTCGTTTTCTGAGTTCTGATTTCCTAAAGCCTGACTCTTGATGGACTGTTTTCCTTTAGCAAGGATATCTTCATCTGCAGCTGAAATGAAAAGGAAACAAAGCTGTCCATCAACTCTGGGGAGAGTACTTTTGCAGAGGGGCAGGGAAGTGAGGTAAGGATAGGTGGCCAAAGATGGTCAATCATTTTTACAGAGTCATCCACAGGAGGAAAGTGACTGGGATGGCACACGAGCTCCTTCTGACAAAAATGACTCCCCAAGCCTAGTCTAATGTTACCTTGAACAAGCACCCTAATCCCATTAAACATGACCCTTGCACCACCCACCAAACCATTTATTTACTTACAGTTAGGGCAAGACAGGGTTCAAAGGCAGCACATTTTGGGGAAATTAGTAGAAAAAAATCAGAACCCCATTTTGGAAACAATATCTACTTTATACTGAAAATTAAGAAAGGCTGATCATTCCTGCAAATAATGATTATACTGACAACACATTGTGAACTGGTCGGGCAGTAGTTGTGGAAGAGAATCTAGAAGTAAGAAGGGTCAGAGAGATTCACAGCCAATGAGGGATGCAGGCCAAATCGTGAAGCCACAGCTCACATTAAAAAAAGCTATAGCAGCTCCCCGGAGCTTCATCCTCTTCTTTACTCCAATCCTCCCCCTTACCTTCACATTGCCCTTGCCCACATTTCACCCCTCCCAGACCCCTACCTTAGCCTTTATATAAATATCCAAGAGTAAGACACTGTGGAAATTAAGTGGAGGCTCAAACACTACCTCCTCCATGTGTTTAAACTAAAAGGCTAAGACACCCCGGGGGCAAACATAACAGAAAGCCCGGGAGGAGAGGCATCTGGGCAAAGAGCCTTACAGGGCCTGAATTGGAACAGCCTGTGGAGAGCAGCAGCACCAGACTCTCAGGCACTGTGACAAGGCAGCCAGAACGGAGAGGAAAGAGGGGAAGGTACACCAAATGTAGGGAATGAAGAAGCTCTGCAGAGCACCTTTACAACCAACAACGGAACCAGAAAGACGAGCAGAGGTGCAGCCAAAAGGACAAAACACTGAAACTCAAAATTCTGACCTCAAAACCTCATATTCTTCTCTCTCTAGGGTAACTCCCACTGCTTTGAGCAGCTTTCTCCTTCAGAAATATAGAAAAGCAGACACTAAATTCTGGACTGTGATTTTTAAAACCTCGTAGCATCACCTATGGGAAAGTTTAGAATCCTGGCTAAAGGATTCCCAGGTTTCCAGTGAGGGAAATCCAGGAGGCAAAGCACCTGATCCACCCAGGCAGTAGCTATTGATATGGAAATCAGATGGCGAGGCTTTTTGCTCCACTGCAGTCTTCTGCCTAGGCAAAAGGCCCAAAGCCCAGAAAGGATAAAGCCCTCAGTTTCCAGTAACATGACTACTATCTATCTACATAGTTCTTTCTACACAGTTAAACTACACGTATGTTACCATATGTTTTGACAAAACAAAGCTTCTTTGATTTTAATAGGTATGGTTATGGGTAATATGACGGGTTAAGGTTTACTTTTATCATATTCATGTGAGTTCACAATGTATACCATTTATATACAGTACTAATGGCACCGCTTTATAAGAATATAGGGGCTTTATATTAAATGAGGCAGCCATAGGAATAAGCTCTCTATATTTAGTTTTCAATACCATCTATGAGTAAATCAAATTTTGTTTTCCTTCATGCCCACAAATAACAAGCATAGTATGCTGCACACAGATGAAAGTCTCAGTAAATATTTAGAAAAAAATTAATGTATCTAATTAAAATGACTTCATTTTTTAAGCTACAAAGAAATATGCCAAAAACTCCCCAATTTTTAGGACAATAGCAGCATAAGTTGTTATATCATTGTTTCAAGTCTTGTCAAGTATTTATATTTCCTTACTCTAAAATCATAAACACTGCCCTGTGCCCAAACAAGGTATTTTCCAATGTACTATCAATGTTGCTAAAAATAAGTCACTAAGATATACAAGAGAAATCACCATCTTCTATATTTTCTTATAAATAAAGCAAATCATAATAAAATAAAAATTGCCAATCAGATTTTAGTACAGAATCAGTATATTACATTCTTTTTCTAGATTTACAATTCCTTCTTCAAAGCAGATAATAATAACGCTAATATTAAATAACACCATGTGCTAGGGCATGTTCAAAACACTTTACATACTTAATTTATTTAAATTTCATAAGCCTTCTGCTAATTTCTCCTTTTCAAATGAGTAAACAGGCTGAGAGAAGTTATATAACTTGCCCAAGGCAACACAGCTAGTGAGAAGTAGAATCAGGATGAAATCCAAGCATTATGGTAACAGTATCTTAACCACTATACAAATATCAATGTATATATAATTTAAGGATTAGTTTAGTAATTCTTATGTTTCTCATAGCGCCTTTAAAAAGGTTAAGTCAAAATCATAATAAACAAGTTAAGAATACAAAAATACTCATTTCTAAACTTAAATGTGATGAGCATATGACAACCAAATTCAGAAACAACCAAATTCAATACCTTGCTCATTACGATCTCTGATTATTACCATACATGTCCTGAAGTACACATACACCAACCTTACTTGGGGGGGGGGGGAGTAGGGGGAGGGGTTGGAAAGAATGGAAAAAAACTCTTTAATGTGCAAACATTTACAAAAAATGAGAGGAGCCAAGTAGCAATATGCAATGGCTTAGAATAGCTCAGTAAATAAATTCATTCATTTAAATGACCACTAAATAGAATTTGTTATCCCTTCCAATTGGAACTTAAAAAATTTTTAATATGTTCTCATCATGCTGACACATATTAAAACACAATAAGTTTTGAAATAAATAAAATTTTATGAAAAAATTCTGAAGTACTATAAGTCTACTGTATGCACACATACAAACACCCACTTTAATTTATTTATTTACTTATTTTTACAAGCTCAGATTCTGGAATTGTTCAACCTCAACTGAAAAACCTCTTGTCATGGAAAATATGCAGCTTACTGATATTTAGAATGGTTTTCCTGTAATTAACTCCCCCTTGAGGATTTTAAGTTAGCAGCAGTAAAATTACCAACAGTACTCTAATACACACCACATGCGCTGGTGTTCAATTCTCAGTGGTCTAATAGCTCTCTGCTAAAGAACTTTTTTTTTTTTGTTTCAAAATTAGAACAAAACTATCCCAAGCATAAAATAAAAGATAATTATCATGTTTCTATGTGCTGGGGAAAGTACATTTTTAACTTTTGTTTGCTTTCTACTCAATCATTAAAACAAGTATCAACTATTTTGATTTTTTTTGTGAATATATTCTATACTAGTATAAAAGTTTAATTGGATGAAGTCAGAACACACTTCTGGTTCCATTTCAAAGCTTGATTCATATCTTTGCGGGCTAATACAATTATTATCAAACACGAAAACTATTTAAATTTTTCATATCATCATTAACAGACTGCCTTCATATAGTCTCTCACTTTATTCTGGCTTAATATTTACCCTAAATTAGTAATTAAATTGCAATTATTACATAAAACTGGAGAAATCTGTCAAAAATTCTTTCTTTGAAACATGACTTTTTATTCACTGAAGCTAAGAACAATCAGAGGGCTCAGAGAAAAGCTGGTCCTCAAAATGTAAAGTTCAAGGTCTTTAGAGCTAGATCTAGGCATGAGTTGATTCATCTATGCAACACAAGCTAGCTAAGTAAAATTAAAACAGAAAAAGGACACAGAAAAGTGTTCCATCTATGACACATAAAGCTCCTTTTAAAACTCCACTGCAACAGTGAAATGGAGTCAGCAATAGTCCATATTACAGTAAAAGAAGTTTAAAAATGAAAAATTAGCCACCTTAAAAAAAATTAGTGCTGGAATAACAAAGTGACCTCAGATATAAATAAAATGAATATGGGTATCCACTTAATGTGATGCGAAATACCTATACCATAACTACTTATCCTGAATAAGACACATAAAGAACATCTTATACACAACTAATGTCCTAAACTTTAGAGTTTATGCAATTTCCAAAGGGTTCCAAGTCAAGAAAATTTACTCTAGAAAAATCAGTGAAACTATGAAAGATGATTAGGAGATTAGGAGAATAAGCCAAGTTCATCTCCTAATGATCATGTGTTCCCCAAAAGCTTTGGTTGTGGAACCTAATATATGTTGATCCAAAAAAGGAAGTAACAGTATCTGGCATTACTGAAGTTATGAGAGAATGATATGATTTAAGATCTTTACATGGTTTGTCAACCCAAGCAAACCAGATGAGTTACTTATTCCATATGATTACAAGATACTTCTTAAACTAAGTTAAAATGCTGCTCATATATTTCCATTAGAATGCACATTCTCTACAAAATGAAAATGTCTTGAATTCAATAGGATTCTACTGCTTAACTGTTTTATTATTTGAATTAAAACCAATCTTTCTTCCATTTAAAACATTTTTTACGTGGCTTTAATTTAAATGTAAAGTTCCCATTATACTTAACAATGAATTTTAGAAGACAGTGTAGCACTATAGTAAGGAAATCTGATTAGTCATCAGTTAACATGCACTTTAGTCCTGTATCCACCAAGAATTATGTGGCTTTTTGTTTCCTCAGTTTCCTTATTTATAAAGAATAAAGTTAGAATAGACTTTAGCCTTTGGTTCTTTCCAGATCTAAAATGTTCTGCTAATAAATAATAAATGTTCTGACAAACTGGGATCTGTGCATTAGGAGAATGTTACAAATCATTACAACTAATTTCTAATAAATTTTAAACTATAAAATGCAAGAAAATGCCCTCAAGAATCAAATACTCACCTCTACTTGCTGCTGCTAATTTCCATAAAGAATATTTAATAATAAGAGGAAGTATTAATTTTAATTTAAAAATATGACTCAGTTTCTGCAAAGTTAAAGAAATCTCCCATTACAAAATGACTTTTATAAATAACCACTTTGGAGGGTCTCTCTATGAAAAATTACCTAAGGCCCTTTTCCCCAAGCAAGTTAATGTGAACTTGGGAAGGGCAATTAAATTGTCAGAATTAAAAAATTTGTTTTTAACTAGAAGGTAGCCAGAAGTAGAGTCATGGGGCTAGTATTGATCGCCCGAACAGAGAACATCACTCTTCAGGTATTTACTCTGCCACCTTTACACCAGAGGCTTTTCTTCAAATCAAATCAATCTATAAAAAAGATGGCTCTTACTACTAAAATACATAACTAATCTCCAACGGCATTTGTATTTAGATGTTTCCCTTTGATAATAATAATATAGTTCGTGATGTTTTAAGAATCTGCATTAAACAATGTCTTGTCTCCTTAGTTAAATCAATTATAAATAAAAGTGAGAAGTCCTAAAACAGTGTAAAACTGACATACTATCCTCAATAATACCTATTTTAAATATTCAAATTCAACACTGAAGCACAGTATTTCTCCATGCTAAATTCTGTACTTTCAACCGCTATTTGATCACATTAATTGTTTTGTTTTGCTAACTTGATTTTTACTATGTTTATTTTCATTAACTTCCTTATTGTTATTAAATTAAGGATAAAAGAGCAAGAGTTTCATAATTAACACAAAATTAAAACTGGATGTCACCTATAAGATACTTTAATAAAAAATTAAAAACTTAAGTTCTTGACTTACATAATGAATTAGCATAAACTATGCTGACATGAAACAATACCACTGTACAATCTATGTGTTGAGTTTTAAAACCACTGTCTAATATTCATTACTTAAAATAAAAATATATACAAAGTATGACCAAAAAGGACTTGTATCTTTTGTCAAAAAATGTTATATTAAATATGACATGCCTCCTTAAGTGGAAGACCACTGAAGCATCTTCTATATATTTAGTTTTTAAAAACATATATTTCAGATTTAAATTTTTGTTTTCAACCTTTCAGAGTATTTTAATCACTGTAAGATTCACGTACAATATTGTCAGATGAGATGGAATTACATAAAGTGCTAAATTTTACTTCCCTCAGTTTAATAAATATTATATTAACTTTTCAATTACTGTTTGGAGTCATTAAAGTCCTAAAAGACAGTAAGCATTGCAATGCTTACTAAATATCTTTTTTAACCAGCCTCCTGGCATCACAAAAAGGTGGCGTAATAGTATTTTAAAAGGTAAAGTTCAGTAACAGTAAAATCCAAATTTATTCATTATGAAAAATTTTGTAATTCCCCCAAATGGTTCATGTACTATTTTTGGTTAATGATGGATTTTAATAAGCTCTGTATTAAATCCATACTAAAAGTTTTAAATCCAGTTACTGATATTTCTCTCCAAATAAAGGATTAACAGATTGCCTGTGTAACAATTTAAGAAAACCAGTCCCTCTCTCCAGATATAACAGGAAAAATTTTCATAAAAACATTTTTATTGTCATTGATAGACCTCAGACTTCACAAGGCAATGTTAAATGACAGTTAAGAAGACAGAAAGGTACTTATTAAATTTTAAGTTCACATAGTAACATCTGTTTGACTGAAAAGTATAAAGCTGCAAAAAGGGTGATTTTTTTTTCTTCAATTCAGTGTAATAGTCATTAGCCAAAAGAAAAAAAAAAAGGAAAGGAAAAAATATGTAACTCTGAAATCTATAGCACCACATAAAAAGCACATGAACCCTAAAAGCAGAAGTGGCCTAATTAATTCTACATCTTATTTCTCCTTCCCCACCTCCTGTAGTTGAAGATGTAGGGCCCTCAGACTATTATTGCTTTTAGATCACTTTGTTATTGACTATTCTCTGTATGATCATTTATTTTAAAGGACTGATGTCACATTTGGTGTTATATCTGATGACATATTGTGGACATTTTGTTCCAGAAATGGCTCTTTAAGGCTGAGTGCAAGAGGTTAAGCTGCCTGACTGAGGCCAAACCTAAGATCACAGACTTTTAATCTAAATTCTTAATATCCTTATTGAATGTAATTTCACATTTATTTTGTATACTACATACTATCATTTAACCATAACCAATACCTTGAAAAAAGGGAGTTAAAAATATCTTATTAAAAAATAACCAATTTACATTTTATAAAATCAAAATTATTTTAATGTAGAGAGGAGCTTTTCCCCCTTAATCAATGTATCTTAACTGGATTTCAAAAGTGATAAAATATTAAGTGAAAGCCTATGATCAAAGAGAGTATATTAAATCCAAGGACTTTTTCGGTTTTCTCCAATTTGCTCATCAGGCTTCTGCCTAATCTGAATCACAGTGATATGCATTATATCAAAAAAGGAAAGATGTTTTGTTAAGCTTTGATAACAGGATGATGCAGAACGGGAACATATGAAAATAATGTCTATTCTCTTTTTCCAGGAGCCATACATCACAGCCATCTACAAATCAAGGCTCAGAAAGTATCTGGGCACTTGGACATTTATTACCATCTCTCTCACTTCATAATCTCATGCTAAAATACCATGGTTGAGGGAAAACCATATACACACAACAGAACCTAGAAACCTATTTGGTTTGTAAATGCTGACTTTCTGATATTCATGGATTTAAGGCAGGCGTCCTGGATTAATTTACTCAAAGCTGAATGTGTCGCTTAAAAAGAGAAATATTTTATCCTCCTACTCTGAAACAAAGGGTCTATGTTAAGTAAGTTTTGCATGTGTAACATTATAAATAAATACACTTGACACCATAATTTAATAGGAACCTACACTAACTATAAAAAATTTAACTTCTCCTTCTGGGGTGAATAACTATGAATTGTGGCATGGACCATTTTACAGTGCCTTGTAATAATGAAGTTATGCTCTTCATTACCAAGTACTGTACCTGCTACTATTGGCAAGGAGTGGTTTATACACTGACCATGTTCCACGGCTGTTTTTAGTGTCGCTTCAGGATGTGTCGATCCTAGAGGGTTACGCACAAATCGTCGCCGGCGCCGCAAGTCATCTTCCCAGTAGTCAAGGCGCCAGAACTCACGAGGACGACTACAATGAAACAGAGAAGCCACATATGTTAGCAATTATCAAACAGCGTGGTAGCACTGAATTTCTGCATAAAGCTCTCCTTGTTTGCTCTGCCTTTTTTTTTCCCCTCCCCTTCCTCTTAATTCTCCCTCCACCTCACACTCCCCTTTTCTGCAATCTTTAACTTAGGTATGTCCTTGAAAATAACAATATCACCTTCCAGTCTAAGGAACTCCTTTTCCTTTTTCTTGGAAGGTGAAATGAGCACTAAATACATCATTTTAAAATGAATTGCTGACAGTGTGATCAGTTTCCCCACACTCTAGTGGCATGTGCTCTGATTTCAGCCTCATTTCAGCCTCAGCAGGGCACCTTTCTCTGTGGCTGCATTTATAAACCAGAATAGGGAAAAGGCTATTATAAATATGGTATAGCATTACCTATATTAATCAAAGTCTGTCCCCCTTCATTTTTCTTCCTAATTTGTGCCTTTTTGCACAAGGTCAGTAAATCATACCATGAATTCTTGGTCCAGAAAGTGTTAACTTTAATGAATATCTCAGTTACATGGTTATGTATGTGATAATAAAATATTACTCTGTTTAGATGTGCAGGAATTTAATTAAAATAATCTCTTAAAATATTCATTACATTTAGCCCCTGAGGCTTAGAACAACACAAGAAAATGCATTTCTTTTCCATTTACTGTTTTTAAATAAACCATTCCTATAGAGTGAAATAGCAATCTATTTTCAAGCAAATCAGATTGGATTTCTGTTTTATGTAGTCTGTTTTTATATTTAATTAAAAACTACATGCTATATGATGTGCAATAATTGCTATATCAAAAGCATACTTTTGGAAATGTATTTTTTAAAGGGTTCTACTATATTTTCCCCAATTATGTAGATCTTTTATATGGCAATATATAAATGTCAACTTTCCCTCCTATTAACTAATCATAATCTAGCATGCTGGAAAATATAAGGAAAATACTAGTGTGAAGTTTTTCAGTTACAGTAAAAAAATCTACACGTTTATTCACTAAAGATATACAGCATGAAAATTTCTAAGCTTCAACAATTAAAAAATTCATCATCAAAACTTCCGTAAGGAATGACTAATACAAAATAAAATTGCACTTGTATTTCATGAGCTAATAAAATTGTACCTGTCAGCTTTGACATATTAGTAGTGTTGACCAACTGACAGTCCCAAAATACTCACTTAAAAGGAACTCTTATTTCGATGTCCCAGAGATGTTATCTTAAAAATTTCAAAACAGAATTGTAAATAAGTCCTTTGTAGATTAAAAATTATCTCAGGTTAATAAAAGCATACACAACAAACAGTACATTATTGAAAGAAGATATGTTTAAAAATAATAGAAATCCAATGGTCTTTTATCAGAAAGCTGGGGACACAATGAGAACATCAAAATGTCCTTTGCTGATTTTAATCATGCATAAAGAAGAGATATAATGTAATCCAATGGAATATAAAAAAGTGTTAGAACTGCAGTCCTCAAGAAAAATTAAAAAGCTCTTTTATTCTTTTTCATATTGCTGTCTACAATTTCAATGAAAACTATTATAATACCATTTAAAAACAAGTAAGAAGCACCTATAGAGTACACACAGAAGCAAAAGACAACAGTTGTTTGAACTCAATTAATAAAATTCTCCTTAGGTGAAAAGGGAAAAGACGGTGCACAGATGGCTACGTGTATGGCTTTGATAGTCATGGAGCTTGGATAGGCACTTCATCATTCTGCCTACCTACATTTATCTGTTAAAATTATTATCAAATATCAGCCAGGATGCAGTCGTGAATCACAGGCTGCTCCTCGTCTTCAGGGGAATGATACAATGAGGGTCTATTCATCAGTGCGGCAATCGGCACAAGTAATTAGTTCCCTAGACTGAGATCTCCTACAAAGCCTATTTCAGTCAGCACCACAAACATATGACGATGTAAAGCTAATGAAAGCTGCTAAAATTTGTTAACCTTTTCTGCCATCAATCCTTCTAATATTCTGTGCTTCAGTATTATGCAAAGGTGGTAAATTATTAATTTGTCATTCATCCATCCTTGTGAATTTTAAGTCAAATTAAATGATGTCATTTTTCTTGATAACAATTAAAATTATAAGAGATGTTAAGCTGCTTTTACAAAGTTATTACTAAATTAGGTAACAATAATACGTTCTAGTATAATGCATGAGGGTGAAGTCAAATCCAACAGCTATTAAAGCATGTGAGCAATATTTTTTGTCATATAGTAGAAAAACCAGAGGAATTATAAAAGCATTCACAAATTAGCAAGTAACTCAAACAATATCTTTAAGAGTAATAATCAAAATTAGGAGGAAATAGAACTATGATATTTATGTTTGTGCTCTTTAATACTAACAAAAAATGATCACAATGGTGACACTTGGCTAAAATAAAAGCCCCAAAATTCAGGAACTAAGAATTTGTCCATACAGTAGAAAAATATTTAAGGTAAGTTTCATTCTTCAAACGTAAATGGAGTACCAAGAATTAAAAAATATTTAAATACAATCCAAAAAACAATAAAGAACTTTATACCTCAACATGATAACGCTTACAATATCCTGAAGCTAAAACTCAGACTATCTTTCTCAATACAAGTAGTCTACTTACTGTAGTAATAATTTAAAATAGTCCAAAGACAAAGTAAAAATCATGTATTTCAGAGCACAAATCTAGAATGTATTACAAAAATCACCTAGAGAGGCCAACAATTTCAATACATTTTTCTGGAGAGTCTCTCCGTTATAAAGCACTGTTCCAGGTGAAACAGGATACAAACCCTCAAGGAACTTACGCATAATGGAATAGCTATTAGCCTCATTTGGAAAAAACCAGCATTTATCATCCAGTTTATGATGCTGTGAGTAATATATGTTCTTTGGGAAAAAAGTCACACTCATTTTTTTCAAATAAGGGTAATTACTAGCATGGTTAAAGTTATTTACATGGGAACAGACCAACGTTTTATCCCCCCAATCCTGCTCCCTGCAATAATATACACTCTCAGTATTAAGTTCTATCACTGAAAAAATGAGGCATGCTTTGTCATTTTAGAACAGTATTGGAAAGGAGTATGTGTAGGTTTCAGTCACCAACTTTCTGTAAGTTTTTGATCATTCACATAAGGACTGAACTGTCATTTAAGAAATATTTCCACCCCTTCCCCAAAAGCCCCTTGCAGAGGAAAGAGGTTAAGAAATTAGCAAATTTGGCATAATCAAGACAACTGTCTTCCCATAAGGTTATGAATTAGCCAAAGAAATTACTGTATATTTTTAGAGTTATCACCAATGGCATAGCTAGAAAAATATTAAAAACATCAAGTATTCAAAAACTGACTGTTGACCAAATACAAGCATGGCTAAGATGAGAAATTACTTATTTTGAGAATTTACATGTCTATATATATGGATCATTATATTTCTTTATATATCTGTACTTATAATTATAACATACTGCCACATTCACAAACATTATGTATATTCATTTCCACCAGTAATTAAAACTAAGATCCCAAAAAGTATTCATATTAAGGATGTGAACCTAGGCCACATAAGATCTGGAAACCAAGCTTTCTGTATAAAAGTTGCTATAGTTAGGTATCCTATTATAATCTCCAGGCCTAAAATCTTTAACTAAAGAAATAACACATGTTTTTGAAAAGTTGTAGATGACACTAAAATTAAATGTTCTAACTTTTCTTTCTAATGATTTCCCCCCAATTCTTTGGCCTAATTTCAAAGTCTGAGATTAAAATTACAGTAAAAGTATAACTTTCTTTCTAATTATAAGTGAAGGAATTGTCTTTCTACTTAAAAAAAAACTTCACACTTATGTGTTTGTATACACACAGCTTTAACATATCATTGCAATCTACTTAAAAGAATATAAAACAATGCCATTTTAACATACAGAATATGTATTTTCTGCTCTATGAGAACAGAATCAAATTGTTGAAATGTATCTTAGAGGGAAATAAACTCAAGCATTAATAGTCTATTAATTTTCTTTCTGAGCTCCAATGTGATTAATAATTTGATGAGGTGAAACAAATGAAATAAGTATGACCCAAATGAGAATCAGGTGGAAAAGGCAGAAGCAAAATAGAGAATCAGTAACTAAGATATAGTTCACTTTCTTCCTCTAATATTTAAATGGTTTAACTATAAGTAACCTATTATTTTTCACATGTAAATTAGAAGACTTTATTATTTTTATTTTTTAATGTTTATTTATTTTTGAGAGAGAGAGAGAGCGAGAGAGAGAGAGAGAGAGAGAGAGAGCGAGCGAGCACGCACATGAGGTGGGGAGGGGCAAAGAGAGGAAGAAACAGAACTCTAAGCAGGCTCCAGGCTCTGAGCTGTCAGCGCAGTCTAATGCAGGGCTTGAACTCACCAATCCTGAGATCATGACCTGAGCCCAAGTCAGATGCTTAACCAACTGAGCCACCCAGGAGCCTCCAGAAGACTTTAAAAAGTTTGTTTTTTTTTTGGGAAAAATATGGCAAGCCAATTAGCAATTAACAAGGTATAAATGGATGAATATTGAAATAGAATCCCAAAATATTTTCTAATAAAAATGATTGACTCTTTACCTTGAGCCAGCTGCTAAGAATACAAAGATTAATAAGATATTATCCCTGCCCTCACTGAGTAGACAGATATAAAAATGATGAGAATTCAAAAAAGCTGTGTTAAGGGGACATCTTGGTGGCTCAGTCAGTGAAGCGTCAGACTTTGGCTCAGGTCATGACCTGATGGTTCATAAGTTCGAGCTCCACATCGGGCTCTCTGCTGTCATCACAGAGCCCACTTGGGATCCTCTGTTCCCTATTTCTCTGCCTCATCCCCACTCACCTGCTGTAAAAATAAACAAACTTAAAAAAAAAAAAAACAACTGTGTATAACAGAGCAGAGCTCTATTAAACCGCTATTAAACTCACAACTCCAGGGGGCAGTGTTCACATCAAAATTTGTATGACACTCCTGGAGTTGTGCAATGCTCATTTTGTATTTCTATATGAGCAGCTTTTAGAATGATAGGGTGTTAAGAGAACACTTTGTCTTTTTCCCTCTCCATACAATGTTCAGGCTCCTTTCTTTCTCTCCCAGAGTTAAATATAACTTGGGGGAAAAAGAACAGAACAAGTCCCTTCAAACACGATCAGTAGCAGAAAAGGTGTTCAGAGCAGGACTACCGTTGTCAAAAAAAACAAAAACAAAAACAAAACAGGCAAAATTCAGTACATGAAATAATCAAGAACAAAAGAGAAACATTAATACTTATTTCACTGAAGTCATTAAGTTCATAACTGTTTTATTAAAGTAGATTTTTTGATATTATTCTGTTAAAGTAGAACAGCGTTAATTACTAAAATCAAAGTAGTAGCTATGTATGTATTCCAATTATTGCATAATCAAATTGGACTGACACTTATTCAAATTAGATATACCTATGGTTGCCATTTTACTGTTTTTAGTGTCATTTTAATGTAACTTGGATCTACATCAATAAAAGAATGCTAGTTTTAAAGAGGAAAAACTGCCACAATGAAATTATATTAGAAAAATTTCCCACTTCCTTGTGACAATATCTGATAAATCTTGATAGTCTTAACAAAAGTCAGTAATAAATTCTTCTTCCTAAAGTCCTAAATACTAGACAATTTTAGTACCTTATATTTTGTTATAAGAATTTTATATTATCTGTTTTTTTTAATTCCTGTATCTGGCTCACTTTCGTTTCCCTATTTTTAGATTAAAAATTAATGCTAGATATTAGTTACAACTTAAACAAATAGTAACCTCCAAAAAGAAGTAGACATTATCAATGCACTGTCAGCTAGAAGATAAAAGTGCTTAAGTTCTAGAAGGGTTTCACTTTCTGCATAAATCTTGGTGAAATAATGTTCAGGTACTATAGGGTATCATATAATAAAAGAGAATGCATTATTTCACAAACTGAAATCTACTGTGCCTTCATGCAGATAGACAGAAAGAATATTAACTAAAACCTCTATTTACCAAGTACAACTATAACTCAAATGCAGGTTATCTATGCACTGTGTGCTGTCTTAATAAAAAGAAAAGGGGGGGAAAAAACCCTTCAACTACACACAGATCCAACAGGAGACATCTTCTAAAGCAGAATTCTTTCTTTACTGAGGCCTGATATACAATCACTAGAAAACTGTATATACTATTTAATTATGTAAAATTATATTTTATGTAGTCATGAATTTCTTTGTGGTACTTTTCAATGTCTTTCTCTGTTAGCTTTGAGAGACATGTAGACACCCACCTTCAACAAGTTATTCACTTATTTTATAAAAATATAATTTTGCAACAGTGTCAATTATTTAAGAAATAACCCCATACTTTTCCTAGCTACTGTTAGCGTGAAAATCATTTCTTTATTCAATTAGCATTTTTACCAGGAAGTAAGCAAGATGATAAGAAAACAAAAATCTAGTGTTAACTGTACTACCAGTTAAAACTCTAACAAAAGACAGATGCAAAAAATATTAAACAATGTTGTTGAATACCAGAATCCCAAAAACACACCTGAGTAGCCATATTATTTAGACAAATCTGATAAATTTTCTCCAAAAATCTGATTAAAAAAAAGTAATTCACCAAATATCTAGTGCCAACTGTGTACCAGTCTTGGTACATCCATATATGCTTTTATTTTGTTATGTTATAATCAGGATAAGAAAATCATCACATATCAAAAATAATACAACTTAAAAGAGACAGCATTTAGGACACCTAGATGGCTCAGCTGGTTGAGCATGTGACTCTTGGTTTTGGCTCAGGTCATGGTCTCACAGTCCATGAGTTCCAGCCCCACATTGGGCTCTGCACTGACAGTGTGGAACCTGCTTGGGATTCTGTCTCTCTCCCTCTCTGCCCCTACCTGCCTGCCTCTCTCTCTCTCTCTCAAAATTAATAAAATTTTAAAAAATGGACAGCATTTATTGCATTGGGCTACTCTGTGCTAGACATGTACTCTTTTAAACACATTATTATCAAGTCTCACAACAACACTGCCATAACTACATACTGTTATTTTCATTTTAAAGAATCAAAGAAGAAACAAAGTCTTACCCATCAGTAGTAAATAATAAGTCTATGGGCTTCAAAGCCAATGAGCTTTTTGTATGACATTTCCTCTAGAAATTCACTGGATACTATTATAGCTATGATCAAAGTTCTAATTAACCCTGCCTGAGAGGATTGAGGATTTCATTAAGGTTTTAATGAGGATCTATTTTGTAAGTTCCATGAGGACAAGCGTTTGTGTCCATCTAATTCACGGACCAAGCACAGTAACTGGAACAAAGGAGGCACTTAATAAATAACCAATTAAGGAATGAACAAGCTGACTCTTTAAAGAAACTTAAATGATAAACAGAAGTCTGCGAGGCAAAATGGAAAAGGCATTCCAAGCAGAAGATAGAGCATGGACAATGGCATAAAGACATAAAAAGGCACCTTTATCTTAGGAAGTGTGAGTAACAAAGATCATTTCAAGGCAGCTTAGGAGTGGCAAAAGCTAAGGCAGGAAACATGGGTTTAGAACCAGATTTCAAAAGGCCTTGTATAATTAAAGTAGTTATCTTTACATCTTCTACTCAACAGACAACCAACCTTTCTCAATAGAAGACTAATGTGATCAGCTATATATGTTACATGCCAGCAATATAAAAAAAGGCACTGGTGATGTGAATCTAAGGCTAAGATTCAAGAGACCTATCTGAAGTGGAATAGATAAGATTTAGTGAGACATCCAATATGGAAGGTGAGGGAAAATGAAATAATGAGAACAAAACTGAGGTTTGTGACAAAAGGGTAAAGATACTATTTAACTGAAATGATGTAGGTTAAGTAGCTGTGATTGGGGGAATAATCATGTCCTGGACACCTAATAATGTCTAGGCAGGTATGTCTAGTAACTAATTGCTACAACTTGGAAACTCAAAAAGCAGCCTGGACTAGAGATATGAAATTGGAAGACTGAGCAGTGTTGGGAGTTGAGGAACGTACATATTCATCTAACAAAAATTTACTGAGAGCTAGGTATGTGTTAAATCCAGAGAAAACTATATTGAAAGGACAGGAGAAAAGTGAAAATGAATTCTGGGAAATTCCAATATTTAAAAAAAAATTGCAGACGAAGGATCACTGAAATAGAGAAGAAAATGTTCCTTACAATCAGTAACATAGCAAGAGAACCAAAATAGACCAGTGCCAAAAAAAAGACAATGCGGCAAAGACTCTTCAAAGAAGTGAGTGGGCAGCAATACTGAATTCTGCATAAAAATGTTCAGAAGGATGGGGTGCCTATCTGGCTCAGTTGATAGAGCATGAGAGGCTGATCTTGGGATTTTAGTTCGAGCCCCATGTTGGGTGTAGAGTTTACTTAAAAATAATTTTTTAAAATTGTTTTAAAGCTTAGTTATGTTTGAGAGAGAAAGACAGAGTACAAGCGAGGGAGGGGCAGAGTGAGAGGGAGAAACAAAATCAGAAGCGGGCTCCAGGCTCTGAGCTGTCAGCACAGAGCCCAACGCATGAACTTGAACCATGAACCATGAACCATGAGATCCTGAAATGAGCCAAAGTTAGATGCTTAACCAACTAGCCATGTAGATGCCCTAAAAATAAAGCCTTTAAAGACTTTTTTTTTAATGTTTATTGTTGAGAGAGAGAGCATGAGCACTGTTTATCCATTTACCAGTAGATGGATATTTGAGTTGTTCCATGGGGGGCTGTGAATCTTGGATTTTGTAACTAGAAAATTGAAGCATTCACTTGGTTATCTAGCTAGCATTCACTTCTCTCCCCTTTCCTCTTTCCTGAGAAGTGCAATTTTCCTAATTATCCTTTCCTAACAATCACAATTTTGTTCAGGTATCACTTCCTAAATGGTTGGATAACTTAAGGAAAGCAGACTCTAAGACAACTATGATAATCTTGTCATTCTTGGCAGTCATTGGTTCCAGAATCTGGCTTTAAATCAATCACTGGATTGACTAGTTCCAAAATCTAGCTTTAAACCAATCACTGCATAAAATTTTTGTCTGGCAATAATTTTTCACCACTCTGAAATGCGAAACTTTTATTCAGTGGTTGAGATAGTAGTTTTCCCTTTCTCTTGATGGGTTGAAACAAAGAAATGCTAGACCCAGGTGCTGGTAATTATAAACACAACTATGAAGAAGACAGAATGGGGTAAAAGCTTACATACCCAGAGACATAAAATTAAAAGAACTGTTAAAAAATGGATCTAAACACCTGCCCCCAGGAGTTTACATACCTACACTTCATATAATAAAGGATAATATACTTCTTCACAATTTAATGAAGAATTTCACTTCATTTAGAGCCAGGTTTTCTATTACCTGCCTTTGAAACCATCTAACAGATATAAGGATTATTGGTGATGCCATTAGCAATTTAATTACAGTTGCGAAAGGTAAACCAGACAGTAATAAACACATGCTTTGGTGGAGATAGGTAATACTGACTTTGAAAAAAAACTTTTGATAATGAAAGGAATTAGAGGGATAGGGTGGTAGTTTTAAGAGGGTAAAGAATAGATGTAAGCACGTTTGCAGAGGGAAAAGGCCAAATTCAAAATAAACAAACAGAAGACTGAAGATGACAAGAGGGAAAAGGGTAAGAGCAAGCAGCAGCGTAGAAAGATAGAAGAGGTATGATCCCGTGAAAAGAGTGGAATTACCCTGCAAGTGAAAAAAGTCACCTTCTTCTCTGTGACAAGATGCAAGGATGTAAGGCTCTGAACTTTTAACAGTTTAGGGTTCAAGAGAAGAAAAACTGAAGATCTGATTTTGGCCTGATTATTTCTATTTTCTCTACTCAATAACAAGTTTTTGAGAGAAGAATAGAGAGGTAAAAATTAGAAGAGTTGCCTTGGGGAATATGAAAGAAAGCTGACTAAAAACAAGTTTAAGGATGGCTAAGTAGTTACAAAGGTCTAATTGAAATTAGAAACCATTCATCTAGCATGGCACTAATCTGTACATCTGTGATTTTTGCCTCCCAGCTATACTCAGCAATCTAAGAACAAGAGTAAAATAAAGCAGCTAGCAAAACTCACTCAAGATTTAGGACTGCTTTGGTTGGCAGACCAAAATAAGGAAAACTAGCAGCCTGGTAAGAATGTCTCGGTTGGATAAGAATGATAAACCTGTGATCTTTCTGGACTTTAGGTTTCATTTGGGTTGCTCAATCGGTTAAGCATTCAACTTTGGCTCAGATCATGATCTCACAGTTCGTGAGTTCAAGCTCCATGTTGGGCTCTGTGCCGACAGCTCAGAGCCTGGAGCCTACTTCAGATTCTCCCTCTCTCTCTGCCTCTCCCCAGCTTGTGTTCTCTCTTTCTCCCCAAAATAAACATTAAAAAAAAAAAAAAAATATATATATATATATATATATGTAAGCTCATTAGACACTGATTCATTGAGAAAACAAATTTACGCTTCTTTCTACACCACTAATATTGATAATAATCTGGTTTCCCAATGAACATATCTAGCCCCTTTATTTAATATTATGAGTTTCCAACTTGAACTAAAACAAGCCTAGAAAGAAAGAATGGAGGCTTATACTATATTTGAAGACTGTCTTCAGTCTTCAATCTATAGGATCACTCTAGTAAATAGTCACAGGACTGGACAATATGCATGCAGAGAACAATCTGAAGACTCAGAAAGACAGGACCTCATTCTTTTGAGAAATAAATTACACTGTGCTCCTGGAAAGTGAATGGTAACTAAAAATTACTGACTGCCCATAATATATCAGGCACTACAGTAAGAATTTTACATGTGGTCTTATTTAATTTTCAAAACAACCCTTTAATTTAGTAATATAACCCCAAATTAACAAATTAAATCCTAATTTTGTTACTAAGAAACAGAGTTAGACTTCACATCTCTGACTTTATATTACCAAAAAAAATTTTAATAATGTTACATCCATATTGCTGTGGAAGCATTTTTATATTAGGCTCATTAATATATTCATTGTGGCAAATTATTGTAAAGTTTAAACATTCCTTTTATAAAATGACAGGTCACAGTGGGACCAAAAACTTTTTATAAATTATATGAAAAACTACTGCCACATATTACAACAAAGAACAATTATAAAATACGTAATTTTTCCAGCATTAGCATCACCCAAAATTGAACAGCTATTAGACTGGTGGAATGGGAGTTAGGGGTTAGAAGGCTCTGTTGCTTTTAAATGGAAAACTAAAACTGAGATAAATACTAAGTACTGTGTAGTACAGGTCAGGATTTGAAAAGCCTGGAAACTATTTCTATTCACTCAATGTTTCTAGTAGCTCCCATCACTTGCCCCAAATACAGAAGCACTAAATGGTTTATAAGCATATATATGAAGGAATATCAGAGCCAAGAACCACTGCTTCGGCATTTAGGACCTTACTTCTCTCAAACCCAGCCCCTATATCACATTTTTGTTGTTGTTTTTAAGAGAGTTTATAAATCGTAGGACAACAGGATAAAAAAGCAAAGAAACATCAGCTGCTCTACTATGATATTTTTATCTTTAAATAATATAAAGGCTTAAACGCAGCAGCAACCCAGCATAACCCAACACTTCCTGCCTTTAATCCAAAACTCTAAGGAAAATGCTGGTGAAAGCAAATAGCTAGCATAAAAGAAAAATATTATATACTTGCTTTACAAGCTAGATAAATTAGTGAAAAGTATGCGCTCCCCATCCACAGGGACGAAAGGGCTTATTATGTTACACTTCCAGGTTTTTAAGACAGTTGGAAGCCGCTTCTTTCAATAGTGGCTGTCATCTCCTAGAAACTTTGTAGTACTTTCAATGTTGAAGCAATTCTTCACATTCTGAAGTGATTTATTTTCCTCTTTTTCTTTACTACATTTTAATTTGGCTCTCAATGACCAGTTCCGTTTGGCTTAATTATATTCATTTACAAGTATTTTTTAAGTGCCCACTATTATTTGGAAAGGTTGAGGTGCTATAAGGGGTATTCACATAAGGAAAAAAGTCTCTAATCTCAAGGCACTTACAATCTAATAAATGGGATAAAATAAGAAAACAATGAATTATATGGCATTAAGATTCATGCCCTAAGAAAAGTAAAAATCCAGAACTTTGGAAATCAAAAAAAAAAAAGGAGTAAGTGATCACATATGTTTTAAAGAGATCAGGACATGCTTTAAGGAGCAAGAGATTTTTGAAAAAGATCCATAAGAAGGGGTTAAGTTTCAACTGATCTACAAGGTAGAAGATGGCATTGTAGGCTATTCACCAAAAGTATAGAGGTCAGAAAATTGGAAGCAGTCCTTTTGGTTGGCCCCAGCAGAAAATGAGGTAGAAGGGATGAAAAAATAATGAGTTTATATTTCACTCATTCACTCACTCATTTAATCAACAAACACTTACTGAATGCCAATAATGTACAAGGACCTGCACCTGGCAATGGAGATTTAGAGAATTATTTGATGATAACAAGAGTCCTTATCCTCAATGACCTCATAGCACAATGGAAGAAACAGATCTATGAAGACATAATGATAATATATATAAAACATTCCTTGGGAGCACAGTAGAGGGGCATGATCCAAAGTAACAGAAGGGTTCCGGGAAGGCAGCAACACACAAATTGAATCAGAGTTAACAGATGTTAACCAGGAGAATAAGAAAAGGAAAAGCATTCTTGATGAGGGAACAGCATTCGCAAGGCCAAAGAAGTAAAAAACAATTGGGTGTATGCTAAACTGAAAGGTTTCTAGAATTTTGGGAGAGTACAGGCAAGAAGGCACCAAAGAAGCAACAGAAACAGGAAGGGGCCAGATCACAGAGAATCATCTGAAGAGTCCAACTCCTGGCTGAAAACCTAGGTCCGAGTTTTTTTCAGGACTGACTACAGTTAGTTAGGCAGGCCTTATCTGTCAAGCATCATGGGGTAAATATGCCCTCCACCAGCCCCAAACCAGACTTAGTATATATCCAATGCACTCTAGTCTCTGAAGGGAGTTGTACTCAGGGATTCAGGCCCCACTGGCCAATCATGTTCTTAGCATAAGAGAGGACATAAGGCAATTTATTCAAAATAAAATGGACTCCAAAGTATATGATGTGCAAAGCTAATTAAATGTTACAGGCATGAAACAGGCCTAAAACTAGAGATCAAAGCTGAGTAGAGATGGGAGTAGAACATAGAAATGGTCCACTAGATGCTACATCAACTCAGCCCAGAAATGACAGTACATGTCCTCTACTCACATTCGATTGGTCTTACCAAGTCATAGAGGACTCCACACAGGAAATGTGATCCCTGCTTGGGTAGCCATTTCCCAGCAATAGCTCTACACTATAGAAAGACAAAACAAAACTATGATGATCAGCTAGCCATATCTGCTACAGATGACAATAAATACCACATAAAAAAATTAAGCATGAAAGAGGAACAAAAAATATCACAGAAGGAGTAGGGAACAATTTAAAATAAGATGATTAGGGAAGGATTCTAGAAGAAAGTAACATCTGAGCAAAGACCTAAAGGAGGTGAAAGCATCAGTTATACAGATGTCTTAGAAAATTTCAGTCAGGGACAATGTAAATCCAAAGGCCCACATGGTGAGACCATGGAACTGCAGAGAGGCCATTCTAGACAGATGAAGAGTTATAGTATAAGTAGAGACCAAGAGTTACTAGAAGGATAAGGAGGACATTCAAATATTTTAAGCAGAAAAGTTACATGATCTTCCATGTTTTAACATGGTCACTGTGGCTACTCCAGAAGCCTGGGTGCAGGTGGGAGGTTTATATTAGAAGCCAGGGTCTTTGTAGACTTTTGCAATAATCCAGAAGTTGATGATGTCTGGAAACAAGTGGCAGCAATAGACATGATGAGAAGTCACTGAATTCTGTATATGTTTTGAAGATTCAGTCAAAAGGGCATGCTGACATATCATAAATAGGGTATGAAAGGAAAGGAGGCAATGATATTATAAGGATTTTGATCTCAGAAATTACAAAAATAGAGTCAACATTAACAAAGATGAAAGGGAATTTGAGGAAAATAACTTTTGATGAAGAACATCAGAAATTTGGTACTAAACATATAATGTTTGGCGTTCCTATTAGAAATCTGTGGTAGAAAGGCTATTACCAAACCAATTTTCCTGTTCTACCTAGGCACACAGCTAAGCCACATTTCCCAATATCCTTTGCAATTAAGTGAAGCCATATGACTGAGCTCTAGCCAATGAAAAGTGAACAGAAATGATACAGACCACTTCCAAACCTAGCCTATAAACTTTTCAATACACAGTTGTCCATGCTCCTTCCACTGGCTTGATGCAAATGAACTTGGCAATTGTAGAACTAAACTAAATCGCAGAACTAAAGATAATGGAGCTATATAAATCACCCATCACAAACATCTATTTTGTACTTTATATGAAAAAGAAAAAAGGTTCTAGGGACATCTGGGTGACTCAGTCAATTAAGCATATGACTTCGGCTCAGGTCATGATCTCACAGTTCGTGAGGTCAAGCCCTGCAGCGTCAGGATCTGTGCTGACAGCTCAGAGCCTGGAGCCTGCTTCAGGTTCTGTGTCTTCTCTCTTTCTGCCCATCCCCCACCCCACCCCATCTCTCTCTCTCTCAAAAGTAAACATTAAAAAAAAAATCTTTGGAGAAATAAAAATTCTAGGGGCGCCTGGGTGGTTCAGTTGGTTTAGCGATGGACTTCGGCTCAGGTCCATGAGCTGGAGCCTGACATGGGGCTCTGTGCTGACAGCTGGGAGCTTAGAGCCTGCTTCAGACTTTGTGTTTCTCTCTACCTCTGCCCCTCCCCAACTCGTGACCTGTTCCTCTCTGTCTCAAAAATAAATAAACATTAAATAAAAATTTTAAAAAAAGAAATAAAAGTTCTATTATGGCTAGCCACTGAATGAGATTTTGGGATTTACCTATTAAACCAGCTTATATTGCTATGAACAATACAAATATCCAAACAGAGATGCTGAGTAGACAATTGAATATGAGTGTGGAGTTCAAAGGAAAGGACCTCCCAGGAGATATAATCTGGGAGACATCAGAATATCTTATTTATATAATACAGACAAATGTGAACTGGCTAAGATCTTAAGGTAAGTGAAGAGAGCCAGAGAATAGAAAAGGAATACTCCAAAGACCTAGGCCTGAGTAACCCCAATAATAAAGAGGTTGACAAGATAAGGATAAACCAGCATGGAATTCTGAAGACGGGCCCTTGATAGGAGGAAAATCAGACGAATATGGTTTCCCAGAGGCCAAATAGAAATGTATTTCAAGGAGGAGGCAGTATTCAGACATATTGAAGAGCATCAATTAGTCAAGAAAGATGAAGATTGAGAACAGACTATGTGATTTGGCAATATACATGTCACAGGTGACCTTGAAAAGAACAGTTTCAGTAGAAGGATAAGAAAAAAGCCTGAGTAAAGTGAATTCAAGAGAGAATGAGAGAAGAGAAATTCACCAAAGAAACATATCTTTCAAAATTCTTTAAGCATAATAAAGAAGCCCATCTATATTCTATACTGGACACAGTATATTACAAACATTTTGGGGGGAAAAAAAGCCTGAACACAAACAGTCCTAATAACACTAAACAAATATCACAGAATTTTGCAATATAAGAAGATTCGACTAGATCTGGACACAACAGAATACTCTAGGTAAGAATAAGTTTAATTTGAAAAGACAAAAGATGAAAATCACAAAGGCTGCACAGACACCCAAGGGTTCATTTATATTTGATTCATTAATCTGCAGAGGCATGGATTTTTGTGTATTGTGCTAGCAAGTTTATTACTTAGGGCTTGTACTTCAAATATCATACTCAGTATCAATATTAAACTTTGAAGAGGAAGAGAAACACTAAGAGAAATGGTCCCTAAAAATTCACAATGGGATTTCAAATAGCTCTAATAAGCAACATTACTATTTATATTAATCTCAATAACTAAAATATGGACCATCTCAAAAATAAAACCGACAAAGAACCAAATAATTTTTAGTAATAAAACAGAATTCTATATAATCACATTATTAATACAGATTGAGAAATAAGGCTATAAATGGAAAAACAGAAGAGTACACATTAAAAATGAATAACAAACAACACCATTAAATCAAGTAACTTAATGTCGGTGCCAGAGCTTTCATATATTTTAAGTGGGGTACACAGTAGCCACATAGGCTTACACATCCATTTTGTTCTAAAAGTTCTTTACTATAGTCACTAAAGCTTATCTCTTAATCGTACTGGAACACTACCACACTAAAATGCACTACTGGAAGGTTCCCCACTGAGAATCTATATTCTTGCCCCTTTATACTCCTATTACCACCTTTTCAAATTATTGTAGTTAAAAGTTGACTTTTCATTATTCTATTTCATTCATTTGGTTACATGTGCTGGGCTAGGGAATACAACATGGTGAAAAAAAAAGAAACAAATGATTCTATCATTTACAAACTTGTCTGCTTGAATGACTATCTCAAAAGAGATCTTGCCACAGAAGAGAGTCAATTTTTTGTAAATGAGGATTATGCAGGCCAATAAAAATATAAATGAAAAACAGAAATGTTCCAAAAGGTTCATGAGAATCCCTCAACATTGTTTTTATTAGGAAATAGGAAAATTAAGTTGTTTGAGTTGTGGCTCTTCCCTTTCAACTTCCAATATTTGGGGAAGTGATTTTTTTTTTAAGATAAAAGTTAAAGGCTGTTAAGTCCCTAAGTTTAAAATAAATTTTATATATAAAATTAAAATATTAATAAGTATTAGTTATGTATTAAATAAAAGTATTTAATATATTAAATTAAATACTAAATTAAAAGTATTAGTTATTATTAGTTATATATTAAATAAAAGTATAAAAGAAATTAATTCAACTTTTTTAAAAAAAAGACTAATCTTTTCAGTCCTGATAGTCTCAAATAGCAATAAGCTATGCTGATTTAAACTTCTTTTGTTATATCCTTTCAGCTTACTAGTTTTACTACAAATACTAAGTAAACTCCTAGTCTGCTATAGCATTTCTTTGTTCACAAACGTGTTAAAATACTGCTTATTCTGATTATCTAGTAAATTCACAGCAAACAGGTATATATCCCAAGGTAGCAGTTCAAATCAAAAAGTTAAATATCCACTTAAAATTCACTAAAATAAACAAAATAATCATATTAGAGACTAACACCAAGAAAAACCCACACATGGTTTCATTTCCTGGGAAAATAAATGCAATCGTACCTGAAAAAAAATGCATTACATTTTAAAAGAGAAAGCATTACTTCTAAATTTTATAAGATTATTATCAATCCAAGTTGAAAAAAAAAAACACAGAGAGGTAGATGTTGTTTAAATACCTTATGGTTTCATTTTACACTTCTCATATCAGGGTGAAGTCTTAAAAGTAATTCAAAAGGAAAATGAAAGTATTTTACTCAGAAGATAGAGTCCATATGTTCTTCAATCTGGAAACCCATTGGGAAAAAGACTTGAGTTTTTAAAAACTGAATTTTGACAATTGGAAGCTGATGTGGCTGTTTCTTCTCTCCATGAAGATTTGAATCATTCTCAGGGGGAATGAAATAGATCTTTATCAAGTATAGCAAAGCTTAACACCTGTTTAACTCCAAATTACTTAGAAAAAATTTAGTGAGTCTTCAGAATCTCACAATGAGGGCTTACATTAAATACTTACTTCTAAGTCCAAGATATTTTTACAAGCTTAGCACAACGAGTCATATACATGGGTGTGTCTATATTTCAAATTCTATACTTTTTAACCCTATTTCAATGAGTCTATTTCTTATTGCTATACACATTCAAACATAATTTTACTATTTATTTTGTTAAAGTGTAATAGTACATTATAACTAATTACTTGGACATCTACTTAGAACATACAATTATGTTCTAAGATTCATAGAATGGTCTGTATTTTTTCACTTTGTACAAATCTTTTAACTTCTAGCACAATGCCTAGCATCTAGTATATACTTTTTAAAGTCCACCAAATTTATCCTAATCAGTCATTCCTAGATCTAAATGAAGTTGATATATTCAAACATAAATGATTTTGTTCTCAAACTCCAGGTAAAAGTGGGCTACAGTTTTTAAAGGAGCCTCAATTTTATATAATATAGCATGAATTAGATAACTTGTGCTCTACTACTAATGCATGTGATTCCTAATTTAATGTAACTTAAGGAATTATTACATATTATGTGAAAGGTGATTTACTAACATATATTGACATTTTTAAATGTCTGTATTAAAAAGTTTTTCATTTATGTATCAAAAAATTAATCAGACAAAGTAACTAAGATATTATATGTATTTTTTAAAGCACACATTTGTTTTGATTTTTCTTTGAAGGTATTTAATTTTATTGGGTTGTTAGGTAAAACTGCCCAATAGCATCCTCTTATGTTTTGGCTTTTTCCCCCTTCCAACTTTTTCCCTACTTTGAGTAAAAATACAATGGATTAAAGGATAAAAAAGGCAAAGAATTTTTAAGAAAAACAACTCTCAGTAAGAACAATTGAAAAACACTGCATGAAAATGGAAATTACTGCCTTAAGTGTTCTCCAAACATCTGCTTTCAAAGATGTTACTTTAAGGTTATTCCAATGTTTTTATACCTGATCTCTTTATCATGAAAACGACAGTTTCAATATTTCCAAATTCTATTATGAAAAACTGCAGCATTTTTAATCACTGTTTTTGTTTACTCCTTAATAAATTTTATATATTCAAGGTTGGTTTCCATTTACACTTTTTTTAAAAGTTTAATTATATCACTATGAAATAGTACTGTAAAAGATGATGTGTGAAAAACAGCACCAGACTGGGAGAAAGAATATTCATATTCTAGTTCTGACTTCATAATAAATTAGTTATTGGACGCTGAGTAAAGCCATTTAATATTTTGGGCCTCAGTCTCCTTTTGTACAAAATAAGAGGGCAAAATTTAGTAATATGTAAGTCTCTACATGGTAGAGATAATAATACATGGTATTATTCTGTTATTCTTTTAAAAAAATATCTCCCACTATTAGGATACTGCATGCACCCCTCTATGAATTTGTTCAAAATCTTATTACCTCCAATTCCTCAGAAATCACACAGAATATTATTTAAAGGCAAGGAAGTTCATGGAATTAATTCTTTTACTTCTGGGGCAACTGGGGCTCAGTCAGTTAAGCATCCAACTCTTGATTTCGGCTCAGGTCACTATGTCACGGCTCGTGGGTTCGAGCCCCACATCAGGCTCTGTGCTGACAGTTCAGAGCCTGGAGCCTGCTTCGGATTCTGCGTCTCCCTCTCTCTCTGACCCTCCCCTGCTCACGCTCTTTCTCTCTGTCTCAATAATAAATTAAAAAAAAAACATTGAAAAAAATTTTTTTAATTTCTTTACTTCCTTATTATCATATATTTCTCTTGGGAGTAGGAGGACAGAAAGCAATAATCCTACACTTTTTACTGACCTATGTGAAGGAGATCTAGCATAGATGAACATCCCTAGATGAAAACCATGAACATTTCAGTAGATTCTTTCTCCTTGCCACCCTAGACTGTAGAGCATACTGTGAATGAAGAAATAAGGGTAAATTAAACTTTGGTAAGCATATTGAAAAGGAAGCAATAGAATGCTTATTTTTCTTCACCCTATTCAATGACATAAGCTAGAAAGACACTGGAGTTGAGGAGGGAGGTAATAACAAGTTGAAGAAGCTCAATTATTTGGTTTTATAATGCAAGTTTTGAATGCTTAAGCTAATGATACAGTCTTCAGATGGTATGCTTAGCACATGAAAAAAAGTATATAATCAATAAAGAAAAGATTATGAGGAATTCCTACAAGACAGAAAGGCAACAGAATCAAATCCCAAACACACACAGAAGAGGCATACTCTCAAGAAGAAAGTGGGGGAGCTCCAGTCTACCGGAAACAGATGCAAGCAATGGGTAGAGAGAGTGGTCACCCAAGACAATCTTTAGGTTGATTTCACTTCCCTCCTCCCCTTATTCCTTCTGAGCAGCAAGCAGAAGATTCACCCACACTTAGTTAAAGGGGTATGGTCTCCTGGGTTAGAAGGCCCATCCCTAGGTAGCCAGTGATGACCAGAAAGAGTGAGCTACTCCTGCAGACATATCAATTTCCTGCAAACCCTGCCTGGTAGCATGTTCTACCCTTTGGACCATAAGGGGAAGGCATTTTGGTAGTATTTGGTGAAATTTTTATTGTACATAGTATCTTTTGATTTAGCAATTTCACTTCTAGGTATGTATCCTACAGAAATAGCCATATTCACAAAAATGAATCTGCCCGAATTGCAGCACTTCTGTAATAAGGAAATAAGTTAGCTAAAGGTTTATCATCACTAGGAAAAGCTCAAATTAATTATAGAATTTTCCTACTACTATGTTATTTACGTGTTAAAAAGAATGAGGTAAATATGTGTAAAATAGCATGGAATATAAATGAAATGGGTTAAGTAGCTAAATAATGCATAAAGCATGGCCTCGATTATGTTTTTTAAAAATTACTTGTCTTTATCAATGTAAGAGAAGGTATTAGAAGATTATATATCAAACTATTCATCTCAACACAGGGAGGAAAGTACGACTCACGGGTAGGCATTGATAGTAAAGACTTATACGTAATGGTTATTTTACAAGAACATTATTTCTAAATAACCCATACAATTTTAAAAGAAAACAAAGTTTGCCAATTTGAATCTTGATCTGAGAAAAATCTTCCCCTCCTAGATAGGAAAATTTTTTTCTAACAATGTCCACAGTACTCTATTAAATTCAGTAGGTTATAAGTAAGTGGACTGTCCTGTACCACAGCATACACATACCAAAAAGCTGTATGTATGTTATTGTTTTCACTTTGTAAATGTATTCAAGTAAAATGTTTAAAAAATCTGTGTTTTCTTTGAGTTTAACTGCCATTATTTCAAATATTTACTCTGAGGCAGCTATGTGCTAATTCTGTATTCTCAATGTGGTATGGAAAAAAGCCAAGAAATGCACACATTTGTAAACCCAAATGCTGAAGGAGTTTAAATTCAGAATGTTAAAGTGCAGTCACTCACACGTCTCTCCCTCCGTGCCACAGTGCTGACTTTGTCTCCCTAGCAAGAAAAATTTGGAACAAAAACTTTACTACTACCCTGAAAAATATTGTTTTTAATTCAAAAAAGTCACTGATCCTCGTAGCCAGATACACCTAATTTTTTCACCCACTTTCACCCATTTTCAAGACAGTTATCAAGAAGGTGTCATTCAATCAACTATGGATAAAGACATTATGTGAGTTCATCATCAATGACAATCCTATTTACATTTCCATTGTAAACACCAGTCATTATTTAAATTACCAATGCATTCTAACTAAATAGAAAAAAAAGCTTTTTTCATAGGAAAATTGTGCTAAATACATCAAAGTTGGGTTTAGGTCTATGAAATCTGTTGCACTAGCAATTCCATAGTAAAGTTTTATAAATAACAGAGACCCTAATATTTTTATTATTCAGACTCATCCACTTACTAGGTAAATATTATTCTTGAGAAAGCTACTTATTTTTCTACGCCTTGGCCTCTCATCTTAATGTAGGGATAAAAACTACACTGACCTCAAAAATTTTAATGAACATTAAATGAGATAATACAGTTAAGTACTTAGCAGAGTACAGACTCCAGATAAAAAATATTAGCTATCAAATGAACCATATATATGGAAATTTCCGTGTCTCAATGAATAATATCACTAATCAAAACACAAGGGTGGTAAATGATTAACTCAACCATGCATCTTATTAAACTTTTGTATCCCTTAAAGAGCCTTCTTTGCTAATTCTTAACTAAATGTCCTATGATTTGTGAATACAAGAAAAACCAAACTGTTCAATACTTCAACACCCTTTTGGAAACTTAAGAATATTATCCCAATAATATGATATACAACAATAAAGATGTCACAAGACTTTAAGACAGGTTAGAGATGCTATATTTTATATATGTAAATAGATTAAATCATTTGATTTCCTTTTGTAGATTTCCTCATTTCCAATTAAATTAGTTTATCCTATTAGGTAATTTATACTATTTAAAACGACTGCTGCTTCTCTTTTCTCTTATAAAGAAAAGAACAGGGGTGACTGGGTGGCTCAGTCGGTTAAGCATCTGACTTAGGCTCAGTCATGATCTCACGGTTTGTGGGTTTGAGCCCCACGTCGGGCTCTGTGCTGACAGCTAGCTCAGAGCCTGGAGCCTGCTTCAGATTCTGTGTCTCCCTCTCTCTCTCTCTGCCCTTCCCCCACTCATGCTCTGTTTGTCTCAATCATAAATAAACATTAAAAAATTAAAACAAAAGAACATAAAGATAGATTTTAGGAAAAACAATTCAAATTAAGGAAAATCACCCCCATGTAACTGACTTACACTCACATACTCTTAATATTTCTTAGAACCAAGTAAGACCTACAAACACTACACCCTTTTCTTCTGCTTCTAGAAGGGCCTAGGTATTTCCCTCTTCTCAGTAATCTTTGCTCTTGTCAACCAGAGTCTTATTCTCTCCCTTGGCACCATGTGGACAGGAGTGACTTATCACACTTTTATACACAGAGAAGGAAAATATTTCAATCACATAATTTTGACCAACAAATTGGTTTAAATGTTTGTTAGTACTGGACTTCGAGTCATACTTACACAACTAATGCATATATAAAAACAGATGTTAACTACACAAAACTAGATAAAGTTAAAAACATTATAAACATACTCAAAAAAAGTAAATCCTTTTAGATAATGAAGAAGAAAGAACAAAGACTTCAAACATGATTCTGAAGTGATTTTCAAGATGAAACACTACTTCTTTTTTACTGGGTTGTTTTGGTTTTTAGTACTTCTTTCTAAGAGGTTCTCGTAATCAAGGGCTATAAGCAGAAAATGTATTTTTTGGAAGATATACACTGAAACATGCATTAAGTTAAGGCTTTAGAACAGTCATGGGAAGTGGGAAATAGTGGGTTAGGTGGTGCTCTGTCAATTGTGGAATGGATCAAAATCTTCAGAAGAGCTTTTCAAACTGCATGGGCTATGTGTTCTTCCCACTATCATCTTTTAAGATCTACTAGAAGCAAAGTTACCAATAGACGTAACTCACCTAAGTGACCAGTGTGGAGGCTGTAACTGAATGACCAACTACTGCTTTCAACTACAAGTAACTAATAAATTTTAAAAGCCCAAACTTTAAAGCTTTTTCAAGGTATGCCAGAATTACATTTTGTGTCAAATGACAAAAAAATAACTTTTAAATACTAATATAAAATCAGCACATTTTTATATAATATTATTTCTAAAATACTATATGCAGCTTGGCTCAGGATCTTAATCTAACTTAAAAACCCAGACCAGTAATCCATAAGCTATTTTGGGCACCACAGAAAGAGGTACGATTTAACTCAGTGATTCCCAATCTTGCTCAAGCATTAGATTTACCTGGAAAGATTTTAAAAATACTCATCCCAATCAGTTATCTTTTGGATTGGGACCCTGGTACCAATATATTTTTTTCAAAACTTTCCATGTGGTTCTAATATACAGCCAGGATCAAAAGCAATAGGATTTGCTGAAAGAACTTGGCTAAATGCTATTCATTTTTTATTTTCTATTTCTGACCAGTTGTGAAACCTTGGGTATTTAGAACAAGTCTTCTGAAGAGTCTTAATTCTCTTACTCTGCAGTGTGAATTAAACCTGTCTACATGATGTCCAAGGATCCTTTTGTCTTTGAAGTTGTTTGATTAGACCTGTTTAAAACCAGAACATACATTTAATATCTAAATAGTGCTTCAAATAAGTTACACCATATACCATGCCTACTCAGTTATGAAACAAACTTTTCCCACATCTGTAGACCCCATGTGAGGAAGTGTATTTGCCAAAAACAATTTGAAATCGTTTGTTCCCAAATAAATAACTTAAGAGATTTTACTCTGTGCTTATCAATGATAAAGTCAATTAGCAGGAAATCCTATCCTTCACTGAAAATTCTGAAATCATCATTAGATTCTAGGGGTACACTTTCAGTATCACAGACCATGACATTTATTCTTTGTTGTAACAGATACCAAATAAATAAATAAATAAATAAATAAATAAATAAAAGACTATAATTTTCACTTAAAGGGTTTTCATCTAAATCAACAACTAATTTACAGAGAATAATAGCACTAGACTTAAACAATTAAATACACATGTGAAGGAGTAGACATAAGCATGAACAAAGCCATTCTTAACTAATCAACATTTCATTGCCCATATTAGACAAGAACTAAATCATTTGCATTTAAACATTTAGAATGGGATTACTATTAGAAAGGCATGAAAACCCAAACTGAGAGTTTCAAAAAATTTAAAGTTCATATAATTTGAGACTGATGTGGCATCATTTGATTTGAATAGAAGGACAATAAAAGAAAATACTATTTTCTTTAAAAAAAATTACAGCTATAATAATTTAGTAAGATCAGGTAATTTCTTCTAAAACCAAACATAGATTGAGATAGCAAAATTTGTACTGTTAATTTAAAATATATTATCTTAGGAGTGCCTGGGTTAAGCATCTGACTCTCGATTCTGGCTCAGGTCAAGATCTTGTGGTTTGTGAGTGGGAGTCCCACATCAGGCTCTGCACTGGAACGTCGACCCTGCTTGGGATCCTCTCTCTTCCTCTCTCTTTCCCTCTCTCTCTCCCTCTCTTTCTCCCAAAATAAATAAATAAACTTAAAAAAATAAAACACTAAAATATATTACCTTAAATTTTTAAAATAAAATATAGTATCTTTCATTTATCAGAACATAATTATCAACAGCAAATATTTCAACCAGTTTTATGAAAAGAAAAAGGAAATTTATGTTAATCTCACCTTAATCTTAAAAAAAAATCTGCCTGAAAAAATATTAAAAGCTAGACACAAATCATTTGGGGCTGCTCAGTATAACTAGTCCCATTTCAGCAAAACAGAAAATGAGAGCATGACTGTCTGCCAAAAATTAAACGATAGGTACACAAATAATAAAACTTCATTACAATATCTCAAAGTAATTTCACAAAGAAAATTCTCTAATAAATGAGATGTAACAAGTCTTATTTTAGTTTATATAAATGTCAAATCAATATTAATATAAACACAAGGCTATTTCTAAAATATTTTCTAAAGAATACATTTGCATTGTGAATTATTTTCAAACATAACTTTAAATTAAAGCCAAATTAACAATCTAAAATACCATAGTCAAAAGAAAGCAAATATTCAAGACTAAATAGAAAGTATATCCAGCCTTCATAACTCACAGAAAATACCTATATAGTAACATATGAAATTATAACTGTAAGAAATTATGAAAGGTCAGAATTTGTCTTGATGCAAAATGCTATTTATCAATTCTGTCTTTTAATATATTACAGTTCTAACATTCTCTTTCCATTTCCAAATCATAACAAGATCATTTAATCGATTTAAAAATAATAACATCTGGAATGTCTTTTTACTTTAATATTTGGGAAGGGAATTCCAAAGAATAAGACAATCACTTAAAAATATGTTTTCTCTTCCACTTCAACTCTCTTTGAAGTCAACCTTTCAAGGTCCAATATCAGTTGGAATGCAGACGTAAGGATTTTATGACACTATGCTAAATCTTTATTATTTCACTGAGAAAATAATAATATAAAGGATTATGATCTATTTGCTTTTTCATCATTTTAAGCTTTTTTTTTTTTGCTTTCATCAATTCCAGTCTGCCATAAATCAAAAGTATTCTTTTAATCCCAACAGTAGACAAAATAATGCATTTTACACTTAAATATGCTCAAGGAAAAAAATTAACATTCTTTATCATTTCCCAACAGAGACAGTTAATACTCTAAGGCCACATTAATAGAATCTTTCTGCCATTGTAGAAAGTTTGATAGCACTCCTATTTCAATGTCTGAATTTTTCTCCTTTTTTTGACAAAGACAAATGATTGCCATCAATCAAGATCCAATCGGGTATACAGAGAGTCGGGCGAATGCATCACTCTTTACTGGTTTTCCTGTTATTTGAGCAGGCTTTGCTCCATATTATTTTATAGAATGATCAAAAAACCAGCCATAAGATGGATCATTCACACCCACTGTAAAATTAACTTTCATGAATAATGAGAGTTTTAAACCTCAGATAATGTATATGTTATACCAAGAATATTACTGAGATCATTTCTGGCTAGAGATTATGTAAATGATACTATATGACCTTTATCATTACAACAGGACATGCAAAACACATATTATTTCATACATCATTTTAAAGCAAGTCAGTTTCTAAAGGAAAAACAGTCATTTATAATGTTCATGGTAAAGGGTTAAAGTTTTAAAAGAAAAACATGAAGTACCTGTCATCATTTTGAGTCCTTCTTCCTTTAACCTGTTACTTCTATTGAACATATCATAGGGCAATAAAAGTAGGGCATACTTTCAAAAATATGTACTTTATTTCTCTATTTCTTTGTTGAGCTACTGTTAATGTTATTTTTAACACTACATTTTTCTTGGATAACAAGTATTGATACATGTGTATAAGTCAATCCGCTCAAAATCTTAAGAATTTGAGCAAATGTCAACATAATGGGTTGTGACATAATGGGAAAGACGTGAAGGTAAACATCTGAATATTATTTCTTTGAAATGATATTCTACTTTAAAACACAGAGAATATGAACATAAAAATGGCCCACAAATTATAAAATAGTTATTTTTAAAAAAGATATGTTAAGAAATATAAATTGCAAAATCAGCTCTTCTCTGTTATATTCCCTATGTCTCCAGTGTTGACTCTCATCCATGCAGGCACCAAAGCAAGAAGCTTAGCTATAAACCTTGATCCATTCCTCTCCTAACCATCATACAAATCAAACCCCCACATTTTTCTTCCTAAAAACATCTCAAATCCATGCCTACTATCACAGCTCTACTGCAACTCTTGCCTCAGCTACTGCTATTGTGATATCTTTCTATGACTTCATTATTGGCAATATTTTTCTTCTTCAAATCCAAAATCAGAAAGAGTTGCCAGAACAATCTATTAAAAAGAAAATGTTGACATCAACAGCTTAGTCCGAACGTTTCAACAGCACCTCATCCCTTAGAGCAATAATCTTCAAAGTAGGCTATGTGTACCCAAGGGATATAGAAGATAATTCACTTTCATGATGGAAGATAAAAATACAGCTTCTATTTATACTAACTTAGAGGAAAAAAAGAAATTAAGCTTTACTGATATTTAATACATATAGTTTAACGCACATAATTTATTCAATCTGAGTATCAGTAATCATGTCTTATGTGGCATGCCATTTAGTATATTGAGACAGACTGTGGTTTATTTGTGCCTAGGTGAACAGGTTTACAGATTTCATTACCTTAAAATATTTATAATATTTTATAATAAGATGAAAAGGACTAAAACATAACTAGCATTGGTTGTATGGTATGATGCATTTATTTTTCTTATAAAAGAATAATCATTTCAAATTTACTAAACTTTTTTTGGGCAATAATATGGTACATAGCAGCTATTTGAAGATAAGTACATCTAATCTATCACTTTGACATAAAGGTGGCATTTTAACAATGAAGAAAAAACTGCTTTTGAAAAACACATACTATAGAAACAGATGTTTAAAAATATTTCCATCATTATGTGATTTTTTTTGTTTAAAACTATCTGTATCACCTAAGAAAACTTAAATTTGTACCTTAATTAAAATAATTTATAAACAGAGCCCCCTAACTTAATGTTTCAATAGGTTTTGTACTATTTGATAAAAATATTAAAAAATAAATAATTTAAGAGAGTCAAACATTTTCATATAGTTAATAAAATTATCTTTAAAATATTTTCTTCAGCTTTATTTTAGCTTTAATTACTCTTGAAATAGTGATAATCTTACAAAATTGTACTAGGAAATTCAGTGTAGAAACAATTCTTGCTCTGTGTTAAAAAAAAAAAGTAAATGCAAGGACTAATACTATCTATTTACCTCATAAAATTTACCTCATAATTTATAAAATAATAAGGCTTATGAACTTAGTAAAGGGATCTCTAACTAGTAATAAAAGTTGCTGCTGCTACTGCTATCATCCCTAACATTATTATTAGTAGTAGTAGACAAAAAGGGACTTGTTTCTTGGAATGAGAGGGTACAATCTTAGGGGCAATTTCTACCAAAACAGAGGTTGAAAGCATCCAATCTCAGAACAAGGTAGGTTTAGAAGAAACATGAATTTTTCATTCTTCAGCAAAATACCAAATGCCTGCTGGATGAGTGGCATATATGCCCAAGTTTTAAGGTGAGAACAAATTGTTCTTAATTTCCATTGATATTACTTAGCTGCCCTCTAAAAGAGATACTACCAATTTACTCTTCCATTAAAAATGTATTTCTTAACAGTAATCAACACCAAGCAATTTTGGCCTGATTAATCTTTGCCAAATTTATAGGTGAGGGATACTGGAGAGAGAATAGTGTTGAATATGAATCCAGGTTTTTCAGCTTAGATTTCAATAACAATTCCATTGACAAAAACAGGAAAGTACAGAAGGGCTTACAAGAGAAGATGGACATAGTTTTGGGCATGTTTGAGGGCCAGAGAAGTATATTCACATGAAAATATCCAGAAGGTCCTTGAAAACAGAAACGTAGAGCTTAAAAGAGAGGGTAGAACCAGAGAAGTTGATCTAAAAAGGTATCTGCAGACATGTGATAGTCAAAGTACTAAAAGAGATTCAGATCACCAAATAACTAATTTAAAAATAAAGAAAAATATTAGCAACAAAAATTTCCAGGGATGACTCTAAAAAGTGGAGTGAGAAAAAGGTAAGATCCAGAGACACAAAAGTGGTCTGGCAAAGAACCTTGCTCAGAGCAGGTGTTTAATAAAATTATGAATTGTTATTCATAAAAGAATGACACAGAACCATCAGAATAGAAGAACACCAGAAGCATACAAGTTGAGTTGAATGAGAACAGTATGAGTCCTGGGGCTCTCTTGTAGCATTGTTCATGAAGCCACAATGATGTACCTTCTGTTCCACGCTTTACCCTCCTATGATTCAGGAGCACTCCATTTGCTTGCCAACAAGTATCATCCATCAATGATTCTCATCTTAGATATCAGCTACTATAGCTAATTTTGATCTTGAGCAACTTGTACTTCCTATATCATAACAGTTATACAGTACCAGTACCCCTCTGGTACTATAGGCTCTATATTCTTTGTAGCTAATCGTCTACCCACTGAATGTTAGAGTCTGATACTAGGCCATTCCTTTTCTTAGCCATTATTCTCTCTTTCTATGATCTCATCTGTGCTCATGACTGTAACTGTCCTCATACAAGTGAACTGAGAAATTTATATACCCAGTCAAGCCATCTGTTGAGCTATAGTTGCATATATCTAAGTACTTACTTACAATATAAGTTAGCAGTTAAGATCATGGAATGTGGAGTCAGTTATCTTTAAATTCTGAATTTGCCAGTTATTAGATGTGAGATCTTGGACAAGACACTTACAATCTTTATACTTCAGTTGTCTCATCTGTAAAATGAAAATAATAGTACCTACCTCATAAAGTTGTTATTATGATTAAATAATAGTTATAAAGTGCTTGGTACAGCGCCTGGTACATACACTCAAGAAGTGTTTAATATCATGATAATGTAAACTCAACAAAGGCAATGATTTTTATTCATTTTGTCCACAGCCTAATCGCAAGAGCTTTGGATAATGACTGACACATTTTAAGTACTCAATAAATATTTATTTAATAAATGAATGTAAAAATTCATTTACAAATTCAACACAGTCAAAACCAAATCATTCACCTTCACCACCAAGTAGCTCTCTTCAATTTTAGGCCTGTCCATTTCTGAGACTGGTACCACAATTCATCCAGCCTACACAGTGTGTTCTACACACTGCATTCAGGGTTTTCAAAGCACAAAACTGATGTTTCTCATTCCTTCCTCCATAAAACCTTCTTATGGTTCTCCATTCCTCTTTAGATAAAGGTAAAACTCTCAATATGCTATCAGGCCTCTGTATGGTCTGATTATTATCAACCCCTGTACAGACCATGCTCCCCCTCACCATCCATATTCCAGCTGCATGGTCTTTCTTTCAGTAGCTGTACTCATTATACTTCTTGTTTTAAGGTGTCACACACCTTAAACAGATAAGATTTCCCTCCCCTCTTCATCTAGCTAACTGCTACTCATTCCTCAAATTTCAATTCTATGCTATTTCAAAGAAAACTTTCCTGAGTTCCTTAACTAGGATAAACAAACTATTAAAGGCATTAATAATACAATTCTGTTCTTCTTTATAGCACTGTCACCATAGCAATTCTACATCTGTTTTGTAACATTAATACCTGTCTCTCCCTCTGAATTATGAAATTTATGTGGACTGGGAACATGTTTATTTTTGCTTAATATGGAAGCTCTGGTAATAGGATAGTGACTGGTACATTGAATGATTAAGAAAAAATTTAAGTTGGGCTGGGGAAAAAAAGATCAAATTCAAATAATGACAGGATTTCAAAAGGAGCAATTCTTTCAGGAAGAAAATTACACATTCAAGTCATGATCAGCATTTGAAAAATGAAAAGTTATCCATCATCATATTATTGTGAGAAGTTTGATACTACCTGATCACATATTTCTACCTTTGTATTCTCTTTTCAGATTCCAGAATAAAGTCTCTCCTGCTTTTTCTTCTTCATTTCCTTTGTTGAGTCTTGGCTTCTCCAACTTGTTCTTTAATGTTCTACCATCAGGTTCTACCAAAAGCCCTGTTCCTATTCCAAACCAGGAAAATGATCATGACTCCTGTGACTATTAACTAGCATCTATGTGAAAATGGCACCAAATCTCAACTCTTTAATCCAGGTCTAACTGACTGCATTTTCCAACTACCTAATGACATTTCCATTTTGATTACCCACAGACACCTTAACATTAATATGCCCCAAATGTAAAAAAGTGTGTTCCATTCCTATCTTGTTCCTTCTTCTGTATTGCTATCATTACTCTCTCTTCCTCTCTCACATAAAGCCCCTGCCCCCACCCTCTCCTCCTTCCTATCAGGGTTTCTTTCTCACTTCCACAGTTTTTACATCCTATTAATATATATGAACCTGCTGAACTCCTATCCAGAGGGCCATAAATTATATCATTCTTTTATTTTGGAAGTGCCTCAAATTTACAAAAAAGTTACTACTTAGATAGTTGCCAAAATGATGCCCCACCAGCCCTAAATATTTTAGTGTGTATATCCTATAAGCAAGGACTTTGTCCTACATAGTAACAAATAACTGCCAATGTCAGGAAACTAAAACTGATACATTACTATCTTACAAGTCTCAAACACCACTAAGGTTTTACTAATTGTTCTAATAATGTTTACAGTAAAAAGATCCAGCTCAGGAATATGTCTTACATTTAGTTACCATATCTCTTTATTCTCCATCAATATGAAAAAATAGTTCCTTAGTCCTTCCTGAAATTTCAAATCCTTAACATTTTAGAAGATGTACAATGTCCCTCGATTTAGGTTTCTCTAATGTTTCTACATGATTAGACTCAGGTTAGGCGTTTTTGGCAGGAATGTAACAGAGAGATGCGCTGAGTTTCTCAATCCATCTATCCTATCAAGCAACACATAATTTGAGGTTATCTCATTAACGACAATGTTCTCTTTGATCATTTAATTGACATGGTACCTACAACACTTCTTTACTGTAAAGTTACTCTGTGATTTTCCCCTTTGTGATTAATGAGTATTTTTTTTCAGGAAGTACTCTGAAACTGTATAAATATTCGGATCTTCATCAAACCTTCATTTTTTTCATTTTATATACATCAGTATGTATTTTTGGTCTCCTACATTATTCAGTGGGATATAATCTATTAATATCACTTATCTTGATATTTAAATCTTCAATGATTTGGCCAGTAAAAACCTTTTCAAGCTAATTATTCTTCCTCCGTACTTGCTGCCATTGTTCTTTGAGCACTTCTTTCTAGCATAACAAGGTTTTGTAGGCTCATCTTGTAGTTCACTGTCATGGTTCTGGAAGCAACTATTACTCTACAGAGCCCTGGTTTCAATGGGGAATGTTTCTCAAAATCAAGATCAGGACTCAAGGTGTATTCACTGCCATTGGGATGTCTCTGCTCTCAGGCCCTCTCAGGAAAGAGCTAGGGAGTATACCTAAGTATATACATGGACACAGATTTCTATATTTAGTTCTATATCTATCTTTCTATTTCAGTATATATCTATCTACATCTAGTAAACCAAAACCAAAAATGAACCAAGGGGTTTATTCCAATTTCCTTCCTTTCCTTATTTGTAATTTTCCTCGTTAATACAAAGAAACTTAGTTACCACTATTCTTAACATAGGTACTTATTTGATCAATCCTTGTGAATGTGACCGAATTTCTCACACCAACACAATGTCCCCTCACAAAACAAATGACCTACTCACTCTTAGACTCATCATCCCATGCTGGGCAAGTGCATGGTACTCTACACGGATGCACGCCAAACACTGCTCAGACTCTGACATCATGACTGTCTCCCCTCTCTGTAGTCATCTCCTCACTCCACTCTTGCGCAAACATCCTGTGTTGAATCACTCTCTGACACAAACATCCTTTTCATTCTGCTCAGACTTTGATATCCTGTATCCCGCATCCTTCTGCACATTTCCCAGGTTGGATATTCTCCTGAACCTGGTTGGTTTCAGCACTCTAAGTTGAGCCACTCCTCTGCAAGGACAGTGTCCTCCTCCTGCCTGGGTGCTGCCATATTACCTACTAGTATGGACATCTACCATTCTCAGCCCACCTAAGGTCTTTTGGACTGAAGAAAGAAAGAGGAAGTAGACATTATACTTTTTGTTTGTTTAGCTTATTTTTAAACTTATGGTTTGGTGATTTGGTGTAAATTTATATGCTTGTACAATCATCACATAATCCAGTTTTGGGATGCTTCCATCATCCAAAAAGTTCTCTCATGTTCATTTGAGATTAACCTCTGTTCCCAGCCCCAATTCCAGATACATAATCATCTGGATTTTAATTTTCTAGGAATGTCACATGAATGGAATCATATAATATTTAGTCTTCTGTGTCTGGCTTCTTTTACTTAGCATAATGTTTTTAAAACTTACTCATATTGTTACATATGTCAGTCATTCAGTCATTTTTTCCTTTGAATTGTTAATAGTATTTCATTTAATAGCTATATTACATTTTATTTATCTATTCACTAATAAATATTTATTGTTTCCATTTTGTGTTTATTATGAATTATGTTGTTATAAACATATGCACATAAGACTTTATGTGGACACAGGTCTTTCTTTTTCTTGGGTAGATACCTAGCAGTGAATTACTACGTTGTATAGTACATGCATGTTTAACTTTTTAAGAAACTGCCAAAATACCCTCCAAAGTGGATGTACCAATTTATTTTCATGTTAGCAATGCGTAAAGTTCTAGTTTCTCTATATCTTTGGCAACTCTTGATAACGTCAGACTTTTGGTTGGCACCCATCCTAGTTGGTATGTAGTGGCATCTCATTTAGTTTTAACTTGCATTTCCCTAATCACTAATGATACTGAACATTTTCTCATGAGCTTATTAGCCATGTATACATCTTTGATAAAATGTTTTTTCTCCGTATCTTTTATCATTTTTACTGTGTTACCTTATTACTGAGGTTTAAGAGTTCTGTACACATTCTAGAATAGGTTCGCTATTAGATACATAATTTGCAAATATTTTTTCCCAGTCTGTGGCCTTTTCTTTTCCATTTTCTCTATTGTGCTTTATGAAGAATTTGAGTTTTGAATTTTACTGACATTCTTTTTATCTTTTTTTCTTCTATGTGTGGCTTAACACAGGCCACGAATATTTTTTTCCCATTTTCTTCTTTGAAAAATATTGGAATTTTAGCTTTTACAATATGCGGTAAAATATAATTTTTTTCATATGGATATAGGATTGCTGTAGCTCCTTTTATTAAGTCTAAGCTTTCATAACACTATAGAGTTCTATATTTAAAAATAGTTAAGATGATACATTTTATTATACTGTAATTAAGTTTTCTTCAGTAAAAATGTATTACTCTCAAAATTATTTAATAAATATATTTAGGGAACATATATCTCTCTAACTTTAGGAATAAAGAAAGCTAAATTCTCGCTACATTGTATCACATTGGCATCTTTTATTTTAATGTTTAGTGTGTGTGTGTGAGAGAGAGACAGAGAGAGAGAAAGAGAGAGAGAGAGAAAGAGAGAGAGGGAATGAGCTGGGAGTGGGGTAGACAGAAAGAGAGAGAAAATCCCAAGACCGACACAGGGCTCAGTCTGAAGAACCAGGAAACCATGACCTGAGCCAAAATCAAGAATCAGACAGACTGAGCCACCCAGGTGCCTCTTGCATCGTTACTGAAAGTCAGTTTGGTATAAAAATGAAGATTTCTGGATTCTCTGTTTTTTCCAGTGATCTATATATCTGACCTATGCCAATCCCAGGCTTTCTTAATTACTCTACCTTTATATTAAGTTTTTAAATCAGGTGGTGTTAAGTCCTCCAGTTTTGTTATTCTTTTCCACAACTGTATGGACTATTACACAAGACAGTGTCTAAGATGCCCCCCCCCCCCCCAGTGAGCCCCACTACTGCACATCTATGGCCTTGTATAATCCTCCCTGAGTAACTGGCTTATAATCAATGGAATATGGCAACACTGAAGAGATGCCACGTTTATGACTGGGTTACAAAAGACTGTGACTTCCATTTTGCTACCTCTCTTGCTGGCTTTGGTTGTATTAAGTAAGCTATCATGTTGGACAGGCTGCAAAGCAAAGAACTGAGGCCTTCATTTCAAGAGCTCTTAAAACACTGAAGACCAATAAGAATGTAAGTGAACTTAGAAGTGGATTCATAATAAAGTGAACCTTCAAATGAGATCCTGGTGACATGCTGGTTACAGATTCATCTGAGATGATGGACCAGAGGATCCAGCTAAATAGGACCTAAACTCTTGATCCACTTAAGTATGAAATTTAAAAATGTGTATTGTTTTAAGCTGTTAAACTTTGTGATAATTTGTTACACAGCAATATATAATTAATAGCACTATTCTAGGCCCTTCATATTTTCGTAAGTCTTTTAGGACCAACTTTTCAGTTTCTAAGAAAAAAATTGTTCAAACATCTATAGAGATTACATTGAAACTGTATGTCATTTTTGGGAGTATTAGCATCCTAACACTATATATATTCCATTTACATAAAATCTCTTTAATTGCTACCAATTTCTCTCATCAATGTTTTATAGCTTTCAGTTTATTAGCTTTATGCCTCTTAGTATTTCCAAAATATTTTATTCTTTTTATTGCTACAATGAATAAAGTTGTTTCATAATTTCATTTTGGACTGCTCATTGCTAGTATATGGAAACACAACTAATTTCTGTATGCAACCTTATATTCCCTCACCTTCTTAAACTTGTTTTAGTCATAGTAATATTATTTGTAGAATCCTTGGATTTTCTACACACAGTATCGTGCTATTGGCAAATATACTTTCTTCTTCCTCTTTATCCCTAGGTCATTGAATTCTTTGTCCCGCTTTTCTGCAATGCCTAGAAACATCAAAAAATGCAGAATAAGAAAAGTGGTGAGAGAGAACACCCTTGCCTTTTTCCTAATCTTAGAAGGAAACCATTAATTTCCTTCTGTAAGTTTTTATAGTTGCCAACTGTAAGTTTTTATAGTTCCCTTTTATCAATTTGAGAAAGGTCTCTTCTATTCCTAATTCCTTGATAATTTTTCATAAACAGATTTTATCAAATGTTTTTTCAATATGTACTGCAATGAATGTGGTTTTATCCACCCCTTTATTAATAAGGTATATTAATATAAATAATAATATATTAACTGATTTTGAGTGTTAAAGTAACTTTGCATTCCTTAGATAAACTCTACTTGGTAATTATATTTTATGTTATTGAATGTTTTTTGCTAATACATTTAAAAGATTCTTGTATCTATGCTTATGAGGGACCTCATTCACTTTTAACAATAAAACTACTGTCAAGATGACAAAATTGAGGTCCATATATTATCTTATCTATAGGTTATACAAGCAAAACAATGAGAAGAATGACATCTGAAATCAAGTGTCTCTAAAACTAAAAATAATGCTCTTTCCACCATATCAGTGGTTCTCAATGAGTGCAGCACTATTACCTAGGAAGAATTATGGAAATTTGTAATGCCAGTTTTGATTGTCACAATGATGAAGGAGTGCTCTTATGATTTATTGGGCAGAAAATGAGCAGATAAGGATTCTAGACTTCCTACCAAAAGTTATACAGTCTTACAATAATAATGGTTTTCAGTCCTGTCTGACTTTAGAATATTCTACTGAATATTGGTAAGAGTAGATAATTAGATGATTATCTGAGTCTATGCCCCCAATTTTTTTTCAAGAATGCAATTACTGTGAAAAATGAAGGTAAAGAAAAATAAACTGTGGTTTTTGTAGAGTACTATACCAACAGCTGTTCACCATTTTGGAAAATCCTATCATATCCAGTTGTGCCCCTCATGGTATCCAATTAGACTATATGTCATATCTCCACCAGTCTGATTTGTAGCTATCAAATTTACAGTGATTCTTTATATAAATACAAGCATCTAATTCAATATGTCTTTAGCAATTCCTGTTAATAGTACTTATTGAATACTGAGATAAATGTTACTTATTTTAAATCACTTTCATTTTAAGTGTGTCTGGCTGGCATAGCTGGTAGATTGTGCAACTTTTGATCTTGGGGTTGTGAGTCTGAGCCCCATGTTGGGTATAGAAATTACTTTAAAATAAAACCTTTTAAAAATCATGTTTATTTTATTTTTCTTTTTGTAGAATTAGGATATCTGTTGATTAGTTTAATATTATTTATCTAGAGGGATCCCTGGGTAGCTCAGTTAGTCAAGTGTCCGACTTTGGCTCAGGTTATGATGTCACGGTTGGTGGGTTTGAGCCCTGCATTGGGCTCTGAGCTGACAGCTCAGAGCCTGGAGCCTGCTTCAGATTCTGTGTGTCTCTCTGCCCCTCCCCCCTCACATTTTGTCTCTCTCTGTCTCTTAAAAATAAACTTAAAACAATATTTTAAAAAATTATCTAGAAAAGGTCTATTTACTATTCAAAAATAAACTTCATGGATAAGGGAAAGTTACAAAATATTTGTTATATAAAGAAAGTGCTAAATTTGAGAGGGTAAGAACGACTGCATTACATTATGCTACCTCCTAAATCTGTCTGTTTGTAACCACGCCCACTGACATTGCCACAGTGAATACTCAATTGTCTCTCTTCTAATCTCTTTTGACAACCTAACTGGTCTCCATCACTTGACCTTCCCTCCAATATAGTTTTCATGATGCCAAAAATGTTACTGCTTTACCTTTAAAAATACTTATCAAAGATAAAAATAGTATCAAAATATTTCTCTGGATTTCTGTTTTCCTTCAGAAAAGGTCCAAATTCTCTACCACACTATTTAGGACCTCTTAAAATCTGCTTTTGTATGTGTCTACATGTATCTACACCCAACCATATATCCCAAGCCCGATTCATGCTCTCTCTGGATTTTCTCAAAATCTCAATATTCTCTCATGGTACTTCCTAGCATAACCCATTTCCTATTCTGACATGACTTCCCATCATTGTTCTCACCCCATCTTTTGTCTGTCCAGACTATACCTAATGTGTGAAAACCTAACGCCCCTGTTGGTCCTTAAATCCACATTCTGTCTCACAGAAGTCTGAAAGCATACCTTCAGAGCTTTTGTCATATATATTCTATTGTAATTAATATATATGACTTTCCCATAAATCACAATATTCTCAAATGCAGCGATACATTTCTTGGCTGAAAAATGAATATCTTTTACCATTGGTCCTTAATTTTGATTTAATGGGTATTTAAATTAATTTTCCATTCTTCTCAAATTCTTAATTTCTTTTCAAAAATTTTAGACATATGCCACAAACATCTAAATATTCATAATGACACAATTCAAATATATTCCACAAAAATTACTTTTCTAAACATTTTAAAAGAAATATGTAGCTAGACTTGACACTCATCTACTTTTTAAACAGAATCTCAGCACCTTTTATACACTTAAAACAGGAAAATAAATTTGCAAGTATGCCTTCATTTCCCTATTTTTTCTTTTACAGCAAAAAGATTAAACAGAAATCTAGCCCTTCAATGTTCAAGTTCAAACATAAACTGGCTAAACACCACCTCATGTTGGTCAATACCTTTATATGTTCTTATTTATATGCACAATGAAGAAAATCAAGTTTAGGAGTACAGAAATTAGTTACAGCCATAATGCTCCAATGTGGCAAATATTATGGAGTCAATTTAAGTAAATTCTAAAGGGTTATGAGGTCAAAATGCAAGAATGCATAATTTATCAGATCAAGCAAATCATTTTGAAAGTACAGAGCTAAGTAAAACAGTTGGTTCATGAATAAAGGTTAATATCAATGTTCATCTACTTACACACTAGATGGTATTTATTTTTATGAACTTGATTCATTTAAAAAAAATTTCCTGACACTGTCATATTTAAAATCAATGGATCAAATTTAATTCATAGCATTATATTACACTAATGCAAATAATATGTATTACTGTTTTTTTTTTTAATTAAAATTGCCTCAGACAGTTTGATTAATGTGCTGTGAAAATAAAATCTCACTTTGGCACTAACAGGAACCAACAAACAATTCAATAGCACAAGAAATATATTTATATGTAAATTCTGTATGCATTTTAAGGTTTGGTTCTGTTGTTTGCTAATTCTGCACAGTATGTCTCATACAGAAGAAAAGCTAGAGGATTGGGGGAGGTTTGGGAAAGCAAGTAAGTATAAAATATTGGACCATCAAATAAAGGGAAAAAAAGTAATTTTTAAAAGTAGTTATTTTTATTCTAATGACACGATGGGGTTCAGGTCACATTGCCCCAAAATATCACACCTTGGCATACTGAATATTTAAGCCAAAGGAGTTTGAAAAAATAGCATAAGCAGAAAGGTCACTCTGACTGCTCCCCACACCTTACTCTTCTTCACTGAAACAGGCAAAAAAAAAAAAAACCCAAAAAAACCCCTCACGTAAGAAATGCCTTCTTTATTCCCAGAGGAAAGGAGCATGCTTATCTCTGAAGACAAAGAGTTGGCAAGAAGAATCCTAACAGGTCTTGCTAAGCTTCCCCCAGTTTATTACAACTACCTCATACTCCTTACCCACCATATTCCTCCATGACACTTTCCATCAAGCCTAACATAAAAGTATGTAGGTTTGATTGAATCTAAACCCCCTTGGAAGGTGCTCATCTCACAAAAAAAACCTTGTATTAAATGTGTATGCTTTTCTCCTGTTAATTTGTCTTTGTCTACTTTTCAGACCCAGCCCAGGACCCTAAGAGGGTGCAGGAAAATGTCCTCTTCCACAAAGGAAAAGACAGTGGTAGTCTGCCTCTCCATAAATTAACGTATTTTGAATTTTATATGTTCCACTTTCTAAGTTATACGGTAACATGTGAAATTGATGCAACAGACAAAATTACATGGGAAGTATAAAGAAATAGACTGACTGTAAACTAATGTTAATTTTCCAAAGTAAATCCCAAATTAAAGAATATAACTGGGTGAAGGGTTATTTGAAACACAGCAGTATAAAGAAGGCAAAAATCACAACACAGATCAATTATCTATTATTTTCTTATTTTACTCTACTCATAATAATATTTAGAAGAGAAATATTATTTGTTAAATTCAATGATAGGAAATATCATAATTTCATAAAAATTAATTTCTTGTGGTAAATTCACTTCAAGTAAATGTTCACTTAAGACAAAAAGAAGAGTTACACTATGAAGTTACAAAACAAAAGTTAATTATGTATTAAAATTACAAGTAATAACATGGAAGGGGATAACAGAAGAGGTAGTCTACTAAGAAAGGATTTTCAGATTTTAAAGCAATGAAACAGAAAAATGTAATATTACTTTTTTGTATTTGTTTCAAAGTGGATCTAAAATAATCTTAACATGGTATTTTCTCAAATTAATATACTGCTGATTGCTATAAAAACTGATCTTATCATTTGGCCCACAGATAATTTTGTTCATGAATCACTTGAAGGAAAATTTAAAGGTCATATAATCTAACCATCATCCTTTCCATGTAACATAAAAAGTTTTCAAATAACAACCTTAACCCACAACTGGTCCATTCTAGGCTGAGACACTTAAATGAAGAAAAACAACAACCTGTCCTGAATACCCACTCCATTTTAAGAAAACACAGACTATCACACTGTTCATATACTCACTCTGCAAATACATACCAAGTGCCCGCTATGTGCCAAGCAATGAGGATATAATAGCGGCAAATAAAACAAAGTTTCTGTTTTCATGCAGGGACAATCAATAAATGGAAAAATTTATAATACAATGCACTATATACATTATTACATCATAAAAGGTACTATGAAAAGAATAACTTAACCTGTTAATACAGGTACAGAGATAGTGACAGAGGTACATGGGATGATCAGAAAAGACTGAGTTGGGAAGAGGCTGGTCAAAGAAGGATTGGCAAAGAAGGATGGGAAAAGATTACATGTGATTAGGACCACAGATAAAGAGAGGATGTAAGCTATTTGACATCTAGGTAAAAATACTCCAGGCATGAGAAACATGTGCAAAAGCTCTCATATGGAAGCATGGTAGTATATTCAAGTAAGAGCAATCAGCTCAGTATGGCCACACAAAGTGATCCAGTATGAGCCTGAGGTTAGAGGATCCAGAACTTTGTACATTTCAAAAAGATAGTTTAGCTGTAATATGGCATACGGCAGGGATAAGAGAATAAAAGTAGCATTGAGGAGTCTAGTTAGGTGACTAAGACAGGAATCAGCAAACTGTTTTCACACAGACTGTGAACTAAGAATGTTTTTAAATTTTGTAAATAATTGAAAAAAGCTGATGATAATTATTTCATGAAATATGAAAATTATATGAAATTTAAATCAAAGTCTTCATAAATAAAGTTTTATTGGAATCAGCCACACTGATTCATTTATGTACTTTTGATGTCTGCTTTTACACATTAGTACACTTCACACTGCTCGGCACAATACAGATCACAGTGATGTAGTTTTAACTCATGTTTTCAGTGTCATGCCTATAGCCGTACTACCTTTTATTTTTATTTTTAACTACCAGTGTGTACCCATTACATCGAAACTAGGAAAGTGGACTTTGAATGTCATGCTTTGTAAGGTTCACTGGGGTGTGGATTAGTTTGTTTCAGAATTACATGACAAAGTATTATATTATTATGACACTATAGCTGGATAAAAGAATACAATATACATCAACATTACTAGACAAATAATTCAAGATAATACTGGGAAAGCAACAGTCAGAAAAATTCAAAAACTTTAAAAAAAGCTCATTACAAAAAAATTTCTTCACAAATTAAAAAATGGAAATGAGCTGTAAACAAAGTAAATTTCTGAATACCTATTTGTTACAAGTGAGGAAATCTATTTGTACATGGTGAGTTAATCAAATGGAGTTTGATTAGACACCCAAAGAATTATGTTAAGAGAAAATAAACTTGCTTAAGAATACTATCCTTTCAGTGCAAACAGTTGCTCAAAAAGTTGGGAACATTGGGGACAAAATCAGTAAACAATTAAAAAATAAGACAAATGATTTCATGTAGTTTTTCATGTAGTGGATTCATGTAGTGTATTGTTTTCACTGGCTCTTGATAAGTCAACAGATGTTACCTACAACTACTGAGTTGTTTATTTAAGGAGTCCATGACGATTTTAGGAAGTGACTGAAGAATTATCCTCTATGAATAGTCTGCATGAAACAAGTATAGGGAAGAACGTTTTCAAAGAAGTTGAGAAAAAAGTAACTTAGTACAAGCCGGAATGGAATCCACTAAGATATGTTAACAATTGATGGTAGTAAAAATACATATAAAACAGAGAAAGGCTGTTAGACAAAATTACAAAGCTTGTACAAAATGATAGGTATTTTTAGCTTATGGTTAATGCTTTTATTATTCATTAGCAAGTAATTCTCAAAAAAATACTTGAATCTGTCATATATTATTGAACCAGGAGTGCCAATGGTGAACTTCATTCACTCAAATGGGCTTAACTAACCATTATTAGTGCCATGAAGTTGTCAGAAATACCAGCTTTTTCCACCACATGGCAATTCAAAAGCCTAGCAGTGATAAAATTGTAGTGTTACTTTTTTAGCTCAAGGCCAAACCTGAATTTTTCCTAAGAGAAAAACAGCTTCTCTTGACTGCTATCGAACACTGAATGGTTTTAGACAGGAGGTTTTGCTACAATTTGATGTTTCTTAATTAATCCAACCTATACAAGGGAAAACAGACCTTATAATGGGAAACAAAATCATTTCAATAACATTATTGTATGAATCACAAGATACATTAAGCAGTTATTTTATAAACCTTCTGTGCTATTAAAAGTTAAAACAAGAAATAAGCTGGTCACTGCCACACAAATTTGCAGCATATATATTTTCCAACTCAAATTCAAGCCCCAGAAGTATTTTTTCAGATCTCAATGCAGGTGCAATGGAAATTTCATATTTTAAAATCCATTTAACAGTACAATTGAGGAATTTCCACTTAACCATGAATAAGAAGTGATCAATCTATAATATTATAGCCTACTAAAAGACAAAGACAAAAATCTAACAGAACTGCATAATGACTTCTAACAGATAAAGATGTTTAATTAATATACCAATGAATTGGTATCAGTATTGATAATAAGTACGTGAAAAGACTCTTTCAAAGATGAAATATATAAAATCTCATTAGAGAACACATTAAAAGATGAAAATTTACAATTGATTTTGATGATAGGGAACACTACCTTTGAATTCCAATTAAGTGAAATGTTACTCTACCCCTCCAAAAATATTCATTCTTTGCATTTAGAAACCCTCTTACAGAAAATTGTACCTAATAATTATTAAACATATAAAGAAACACACTTCTCTTGTTATATAAATAACTATATAGTATCCCCAATTTTCCTTTTGACTTAAAAGCCTAAAATGGTTACTACTACAGAAAAAGTGTGCCAACTCCTAACATAAGAGACCAACCATTGTCCTCTCATCAGGTAAAGCAGCTGATAGGAGATGTTCAGATTCTGAGTGTATATATATATATACATATATATTTTTTTTTAATGTTTATTTATTTATCTTGAGAGAGAGAGAGAGAGAGAGAGAGGGAGGGAGCGAGTGAGCAAGCAGAGGAGGGGCAGAGAGAGACAGAGAGAAAGAGAGAGGGAGAATCCCAAGGAGGCTCTACACTGTTATTGCAGGACTGGACACAGGGCTCAATCTCACAAACTATGAGATCATGACCTGAGCTGAAATCAAGAGTCAGATGCTCAAATGACTGAGCCACCCAGGCACCCCTGGATATATTTTGATAAAGAGACAATAAAATTACCTGATACTGTGAACTGTGAGAGAAAGAATAAAGACAAAGATAACTTCAGGATATAGCCTGAACAATTGGAATGATGGGATGATTAACAGTAATTGCCATTAAGTGAAATGGGAAAGACTATGGAAAAAAATACATTGGAGAGGTTCAGTTTTGAAATATGTTTAAGATATCTATCAAACAGACAAGTGAAATATGCTACTAGATATGGAAGTGTGGAGGTCAGGAGAGGAATACGAGCTAGAGATGTAAAACTGGCAAGCAGATGGTTGTTAAAACCTCAGAACTGAATGAGATCACCAGTGATTCTTGGTAAATAGAGAAGTGTTTTGAAAACTGAGCCATGGGGGGTTACAACATTCAGACTTCAGGAAAAGGAGGATGAGCCAGCAAAGGCAACTGTTTGTGGAGTAATGTCCGGTAAGTTAGGACATTATGCGATCTTGAAGCCTAATGAAAAAGTGTTAGAAAGAGATGAAAATGATCAAGCACGTCATACGCCAATTAAAAATGAGCACCAGCTATACATCTATCCAAGGCATAAGCAAAAAGAATTAACAAAACGAAATGGAGGGCAGAGTCTTGCAGCAATTCAAACATTTCTCCTTAGTGATCCAGCACATGTTTTTTTTTTAAATCATGTATGTGCATGACAGTTCTAAAAACCTTGCGTGCCTTGCAGAATGTGTCAATATACATGCATTAAGAGTTGTCAGAAATATTCATATGCTTTGATTTGGTAATTCTACTTCTGGGACACAATCCTGAAAAGTTAACTTAAAAGAGAAATGTGTTTTCTGACCAAAGACATCACTCCTAATTATCAAAGTGCTTTTCTTTACACTTTGCACTGAACTACTCAAAGTTCCTTAAGGATATCATGCTGAATCATATCCTTTGCATCACTTACAGCCTAACTGAGAGCTCATTAGCCATTATTGTCAATAACATCTTTATATTCTAGACATTTCAATATATCTATTACTGTGATTTATCATACTGTATTATATTCACTATTAATATATCCTTCTCTTCTGTTGGCAAATACCCTTCTAAAGAGTACAGTTCTGTGTGTGGGTTCAGTAAATGTCTATTATATTCAGTTTCCAAATGAGTAATAAAAAGTGTTAGTACCACCTGGAATTCAGAGATTGGGATAGAAGATCGAGGGAAAGCTACCAAAACCTAAGACTTATGACAGTCTTTGAGTAATAAAAAGTGCAAGACCTCAGAAAAGGCAGGAGCCTCAGGAAAATAAAATACATATGAGGATACAATTTTAAAACCACTACTTGCAAATTATATTCCATAAATTACAGATGACCAAAGAGGAGGACTGAATTCAGTGTGAAAATCTAACATCCTCCTTCATGTTTGCTCCATGCCCATCAACCTCAGTTGCACTGAAATAGTTTCTAAGGATCAAAACAAACAAAAAACATGAGAAAAAAAGCTCAAGAACTAGATGTTGGAATACAAAGAAAAGCCGTGGGTGTCTATGTCCTTACTGGGAAGACAAACAACTGCACTTCAATGTTCTAAAAATAGTAGGTATTTTCTTTTTCTGGAGTATAGGCAAATGTAGACGAGTTAAAACAAACAGCTAATGGAGGAATATCAGAGTTTATTGGGCAGGAGAAAGAAGTGGGCACTGAAGATAACTGAGGAGTAGGTGAGAAAATAGAAAAGAATATGTGGCAGAAGTAGTTCTAAGAACAACTAAGAAGAAACTGATTACACCTCAACAAATGTCATAGAAAAAAAAAACTGTACAATACTTTTGATAATGAAGAGATCCCAGGACTCCTGGCCTAACAGTTTTTAACACACTGCAATACATTAAGATAAACAGGATGAGGAAGTAAAAAGTTCAAAACTGAGAAATCTGACTGTGAAGGAAAGGGGAAGAAAAGAGACTATGCAGGAAGAGTTTTTGTCAATGGGACACTTAGTGGTGTTTGTTGGGGAAAAGAATTCCTTGTACTGAAAACTGTCCCATGGATATTCTGTTCCCTAGATTCCAACAATAAATGTTTATAAGCTTTCCAGTCATTGTAAAAACCACTCCATTTCTTTTTTATTTTTTTAACATTTATTTATTTTTGAGAGACACAGAGAGACAGAACACAAGTGAGGGAGGGGGAGAGAGAGGGAGACACAGAATCCGGAGCAGGCTCCAGCCTCTGAGCTGTCAGCACAGAGCCCAACACAGGCCTCGGACTCACAAACTGTGATATCATGATGTGATATCATTTCTAAATGACTGCTGGAAGAATGTGGTACTGTTTCTTTCTTTTTTTTTTTTATTTTTAATGTTTTATTTATTTTTTGACAGAGAGAGAGAGCGATCGAGCGAGCGAGCACAAGCAGGGGAGGGTCAGAGAGAGAGGGAGACACAGAATCCAAAGACATGCTCCAGGCCCTGAGCTTGCTGTCAGCACAGAGCCCAACACGGGGCTCGAACCCACAAACTGTGAGATCATGACCTGAGCTGAAGTCGAACGCTTAACCGACTGAGCCAGGTGCCATTGGGGTACTGTTTCTGACTGAGAACAATTAAACAGCAACTCATGCTAAAAAAAAAAAAAAAAAAAAAAAGAGTTTCTTTTTTTTATAGTTTAAAATAAACTCATTAGCATTTTGAAGTATATTGGAAATAAAGTGGGGATGAGTCGAAGGGAGACTATACCAGTGGGCCTCTATTTTACCAAAGATTAGTTTACCTGTTAAGAGAACCTATCACACCATGGTTTCAACTAAGGCTTTTTGCTTTCTTCACATTATCAAATTTAAGAGAACTTTTCTCATTACTTCTTTTTACTAGCCATTCATTCACCCCCTAAATTTATAATCTGGCTTCCACGTTTTACATACTACCAAAAATAGTTCTAAGATAACTAGTACCTTATTGGTTAACAAAGTTCTTTTCTTAGGTAATTTTGGTTTTGATCCTCTGGTATCACTGGACTTGCTCCTTCTTAAAGCCACTCTTCTTCTACCACTGTCCTACTTCAGGTACTTGTTCAGTCTTGAAATACTGAAATACCTCTTGTCTCTGTCTTCCATTCCATATCTTCCAACACTTAGTCCATTTTACAAAAGGCAACAATATCACCTTACTGAAAAATAGTTATGAGATCATGTCCTAGCTCAAAAACTTTAAAATGGCTGACAGAGTAAAGCCATATTTCTTGTCCCCAATATTTAAGATCCTTGAGAGTCATCTCTTATCCTATCTTTCTAGTTTCAGTTCCCACCGATCAGCTTTACGGGTCATTCACTCTGAACAAACAGAACTTCTGAGTATTCTCTGTACCCACACTTCTAGCTCCTGTGTCTCTTCACCTATTTTCCCTCTAAAGCTAATGTCTTTCTGTTGCAAAGCCATATAGCCAGTTCTTCCTCATACACTGAATTATAACTCCTACATGAAGTCTTTCCTTATTTCCCATCAGTTAGCAATAGCCCTACCCTTCTAGAACATGAAATATACCTTATCTGTACCTTTTTAATATCGCTGGTGAGATTGTATTATACAATTTCCATATAAATGTCTTGCCTCAACTATAAATTTCATTAACAGCTACTATTTGCTAAGCATTAATAGACTATTACATATATCACTCTATATCCTCTCAACACCTCTATGAATTATCTTAATCTAATATATATAAAGACTCAGAAATTTAAAACATTACATAGATTAGCAAATATTCAATAAATGTATTTATTTTTTTAAATATTTTTATTTATTTTTGAGAGAGAGAGAGAGAGACAGAGACAGAGACAGAGCGTGAGTGGGGCAGGGGTAGAGAGAAAGGGAAAACAGAATCCAGTGCAAGCTCCAGGCTCTGAGCTGTCAGCACAGAGCCTGATATGGGGCTTGAACCTACAAACTATGAGATCATGACCTGAACCAGTTGGACACTTAACAAATTAAGCCACCCAAGAGGCCCTCAATACATGTTTTTATTATTTTTTTTAATTTTTTAAATTTTTATTTATATTTGAGAGAGAGGGAGACAGAGTGCAAATGGGGGAGGGGCAAAGAGAAAGGGAGACAGAGAATCTGAAGCAGACTCCAGGCTCTGAGCTCTCAGCACAGAATCGAACACACAAAGTGGGATCATGACCTGAGCCGAAGTCAGACACTTAACCAACTGAGCCACCCAGGCACCCTGACAACAAGTATTTTTAAATTAATATACGATTTATCACTCTAAAGGTTTACAATTATATATATATTTCACCTTAAGTAAACCAAAGTCAGAACTCCAAAAGTAATGTAAGGAAAGAGCATACAGTAAGAGGCTGTATTCAAATATGATGATATTAACAGTTACAATTTACACTGAGCACTATTTGCCAGCTACTGTGCATAGCACTTTGCATATACAGTTATTTTATATTCACAATGATCTTTTAAAATAGTTCTCAAAAATAAAAAAATAAAATAGATATTGTTTTCATTGAACAAGGTTTAGTAGGGTTATGTGACTAGTCTAATACGTGAAAGCTGAAATACATAAAAATCTGAAAATTTTTTACTTTAAAGCCCTTACACTCGAGTAGCTAGTAAAAAGGCCCAAACAGTTAAAACTGAAAGAAAACAAAATACATATTTTGGGCATCTTCACACTTTTGTTTTATTGATAAGTGGGCATCTAACTAATATAACAGGGCATATAATAAATGAGGAAAGATTCTATTTTTCCTAACATCCCCAAGCAGATTTGGTGTGTGGGGCCTTTAAAAAAAAAAAGAAAAATTGTTATTTGAAGTGAAGTATATATTAAGTGAAAACTATAGTAAGGAATTTGCAACTAGAAATGGAGCAGCAATGTAACTATGTTATTTTAAAAGACAACAATAGAGTCAACAAAAAGATACAGTAAAATGCATAAACTGAAAAAACTCACTCATGCTAGGACTTTCCTATAAAAGTGTTTGGTCAGATGGTAACTTGATAATATGTGAAATGAAGTTTATATTAAGATACAATAGAAAAATAAAATTTACATTAGCAAAAGTAAAATTAACTGCCATGAATGTCAGTGCCACTAACCATGTTTTACTTCATTACAGTAAAAGACCAAGAAAAACCCTCTACCTCTACTTACAATAAATAAAACTAATCAATGTTTTAATCTTTCAAAAGAATCCTGAGAACTCTGGGAAACAGCTATAGAGAAGAAAACAACATGTCTATTATAACTGTGACTAAATGGGATTAACTAATCCTCATGAGATAAAGTTATGAATTAAGTGAAGCTCAGAACACTAAAGGAAAATTTGTGGGGAGAGACTGCATACAGCTCCCTAATTATCTACAGCCTATTAACAAGCAATCCTTATTACTTGCAATTAAAATCCTCTTAAATTTTATGGCAAAAGTTCATTGAAACAAAAATTATATGCTAATTATTATACTGTAAAGCACGTGTTTAGTATGTACTTTACTTTGGGCTCAATAAATAATAAAATATCAAATTCTAGGTGACACAGTGACTAAGTATTTTGCTAAAGGGATAACACCATGTGGTGTGAAGCCTGTGTGGGCTCCTGCTACAAATTCAGAGATACAGTACTAAAATATCCCATAACCATAGATCACACGTGAATAGAGACAGGACAATTCTGGTCAACATTGAGTTCCCAACGCGATCATAGTATCTAGGCAAGTAGGTACTTAGGTATTCATTGAAGAAATTAGTTAGCGGGTAGGGGGGAATGAAAATATACATTTAGTAATTCGTTTATACTATTTGCTTTCAGGTTCTAGATCTTCACATGTTACACACCATTCATTCACTGGTTATTGTAGCAAATCCCATACTACAGACTTTTAAACCTATTTATGTAATTATTTACTTTATATCTAATATCTTCATGATGGCCTAGACCAACTTTGTCTTGTTTCTGACTACATCATAGTACCCAACACAAATCAGAAGTCAATAAAAGTAACTACATATGGTGAGAGATATTAACTAGACTTGTGGTGATTATCTTTGCAATTTATACAAATATCAAATCATTACACTGTGCTCCTGCAACTTAAATACAGCTTTTATAGGAAAATGGGATGAGTGTCTAATTTCTCCCCTATAATAAATAGGTTTGAGAATTATAGTCTGGTTCCCTATATCCTCTGAAGTAATCTACAAAGATTTTTATAGCTATCATTATGAGCTAGTAGATTTATACATAATTTGCTGTGTTTCAATGTAACACAGTTATTTTTCTTTTAGATTTTCAAACTGTCCATCTTTGACTAATGAAGTTCTTTCCATTTGAGCTCCTAAAAACTTTGACACCAAAAACCTTTCATAGCACCCCTGCCTTCTGGTATAATAGACTGGTGCAGAATGATCTTGGCAGTCCTGGAACCCAGCATTTCTCCTAGAAGTTTCAATTCATTTTATTGGAAAATGGTATTTAGAGAACATAATGTACGTTCAAAAACACATACTGCTATCACACTGTTTGTTATATCTAGGGCATCCAGTAGAAAGAACTGGAAAATATACTTTTTAATGAAGAATATATGCATTTATGTTTCAGATGTTTCAATTCAAATTTGGGGTAACAGGGTTTTTACTTTGTCAAGTTTTAAGTATGTTACTATTTTCTCTTGCTTTGAAAAATCTTATTTCCTAATGGCATTAACATAATTACTTATTTGCTTTTAATTGTGTGGTCATAATTATAGCTCAGGATATATCAGAAACTCATTCAAAAACTGAGAAATAAGAGAATGAATGAATAAAAGGCTACTGCCTTTGAGAAAATTTTAAGAATTTAGTTCAAAATAACAACTCAAATAAAACTACTAACAATATGATTACCAAAAACAGTTTAATATTTCTTTAAAGCTTTCTTTTTGTCCTTAGTATATGTATGTTTGGGGGGAGGGGAGAAAATAAGAAGGAAAAGTCCCAAACAGAAATCTTCCAATTAGTAAGTTTTAAAGTCACTTGAAATATTTTCTATGTAGTATTTGATACCCAACTGACTTATTATATCTGGCTTCCAATGTAGCCATTAATTAAAACATTTTATAATTATGGACTAAACGTCCAATATATAAAACAAGGTCTATTCAAGAGTGTCTGGGTGGCTAAGTTGGTTAAGCATCCGACTTTGGCTCAGGTCATGATCTCATGGTTTGTGAGTTCAAGCCCCGCATCAGGCTCTGTGCTGACAGCTCAGAGCCAGGAGCCTGCTCATATTCTGTGTCTCCCTGTCTCTCTGCCCTTCCCCCAACCCGTGCTGTCTCTCTCTCTCTCAAAAATAAATAAACATTAAAAAAAATTTTTTTTAAAACAAGGTCTATTCAGAAATCTATTTTCAATTCCTGTCTTTCCACCTTGTCCTCTCTACTCTCTTAGCATCCATTTTATTAGCTTTTGGTTAAAACTTCCATTTTAAAAAATATAAGCAAATAGACTTGTAGTTGTATTTGCAGGCCTTTCCTCAAATATATGGCAGCATAATATACATGAGCTTCTCTATCTTGCTTTTGTTCATTTATCCAGGTGACCATTTCTAAAGCAGTTTAAGTTAAAAGCTATTCTTCATTGTGTAAATGTACAATGGTTTCTTTAATGTTTCCTATATTTGATGGGCACTTTGATCATTTATAGCCCTTTCCTATTACAAATACTGCTGTGACAACTAGCCTTGGTGCAGACATCTTTTTAATTATTTTTGTCACTGAATCTTTAAGATAGGTTTCTAAAACTGGGGTTGCTAGGTCAGGGATTAAATGCACATGTAATCTTGGTAGATACTGCAAAAAACTGCCCTCCACAGGACTTGCATATTTTTTGTATTTTCTCTAACAATGTATGCCTTCTTTACATTTCATGAGTACTGACTCAGAAATTATCATATGTCATACCGAAAGTTTACTGTCAAGATATACAAATATACTAGAAATGGCCAGAATGCTGCTTCCATTTTTCACACCACTGCCAAGAGCAATACTTACCTCTTTATTGCACTCAGAACAGAAATAGGTGGCAATGTTAATGAAAAATTATCCTTTAGGATTAATTTGTCTGATGACTAGGTTTTCATATGATTTCAAAATATCAAATACTATTCAATAAAAATCTTAGTGACATAGAACCTCAAGGGCTATTCTCCAAAGGTTCTATACTGGGATGCTGTTTGGGAGGGGCTATTTATCGTCAACTGTCACTCCTCAAATTTGCTCATATTCTCTTCTCATCTCAAACTGAGACTACCTTGTAGGATCTTTTCATACTGGAGGTGGGGATATAATGATAAGATTCCAGCATTATTTTCATTTATCAAATATCATACTTCTCTGCTTTCAAAATATCTGTCATTTGCACTCCACACCACCAATCCTAACTGTAGTTGTCACTGTTGCTAAGATCCACTGTCCCTCCAACTTTTGTTATTTTTTGGTGTTGCTTTTTATCTTCTATCATGTTTATCAGTTCCTAATGTGAAAGGTCTAGACTTCCAATTAATAGCATCAGCCAATCTTCATTTTCATCTAGTTGCAAAATCATAGACTGCATTCAAGACCTTTCTCGGGGATATTCATTTATGACAGGGTGCTCAGTAACTACTTCTAATATATCAGAGAGAGCATATTTGGTCTATGTTTGCATGTTATTGTTTCCAACTATTTTTATAAGAGCACTATATAAAAGGTACCATGAAAGAATTATGAACAGAAATAGTCACTGCCCTAAAGAACTCCTAATCTAGTTGAGATAAGTTATAAATATAAAAAGCCAAATATATACCATATAAGCCAAAGGTATGGTGTGACTATCAATGTTATAAGAGCTTATAGAATTCATATACCATGACCCAGTGGAAGAATCCCGACTCACACTTGGCTTTTAAAAAGTAGGCTCAACACTGGGTATCGTATGTAAGCAATGAATCATGGAAATCAACCCCCAAAACCAAGAGCACACTGCATACACTGTATGTTAGCTGACTTGACAATGAATATTAAACAAAAAAATAAAATAAAATACAATTTTAAAAAGTAGGCTCAAACAAGTTTAGAAGAGACATGTACAGGTAGATGGAATAATGTGAACAAATGTGCAAATCAGAAAAGGATAGTCAGCTAGCCATGAAAAGACAGACTTTGCTTATGAAGGAGACACATTTTTGTTGTTTTTTTATGGCAAACTACAGTTAAGTTTACTTTGAAAAACACACTTTTTTAGATCTAATAATTTGCTAAAATTTTTCTAGGCTAGATAAGGAAACAGATTTCTCTAGTAATAATCTCTATGAATTATAATTTTTACTATTAGTATGACTTGTTTCTATCAGGTTGAAGCATTTAATATTGTGTTTACATGTAAAGTTAGAGAAAAGTATTTATTCTAAAGATTAATACCTCAAAATTTAAAAAAACTAAGTTCCCAAGGAATGTGCATTAATAATCTTCATAGCATGCTTCCTCAGAACATGAAAATTAATACTTTAAAAGGTTATTTTAAGCTCTTTTTAAGGTATAATGGAGTAAAACAAAGTACTTCTATTTTTTATTTTTCCAGAATACTGAACATTTAGATTTTAACTTATTACTAATGATGTTAGTAATAAACAAATGTTTATTATGTGCCAATCACTATTCTAAGTGCTTTATATACATCTGTCACAAAATTAATAATACAAGATGTAACAGTTTGCTTTCTTAAAGTCATTCTTTTAATATTTTTATGGGGCTTAGTTCTTACATCTAATGTTTTATGTGCCATTATTTTGCTTTTACTGCAAAAGAAAGATCTGGCTCCCAAAGATAAAGGAGATTTTTGGTAAATGGTGAAGGTAAAGAAATAAATGACCCACTTGGCTAGTGTGTAATTACACTGCCTGAGATTGTAACAATCTATCACATGAAGGAGGATGACACCACACTAAGGGGTGAGTCAAAGGAGATAGCCTTTGACTAACTACGGGACCCCGACGATCGATACTCCACAGATAGTGTGCTCTCAAAAACAATTGAATTCTAAAAAAGTTTGAAAATAGATTCCCCCTTCCTTCTGATACTGATCGGAGACCTATCTTGACCTTATTCTGGAAGAGCAATACTTTCTTAAAAAGGTATATGAAACACATAAATCCTTTCTATCTCTAGATTGTTCTTTCAAGTGTATATTTAACACATTCCTATTATAATGACACTCCAAAAGCAAAAAGCCTACTGAAATCCTTCTTTCTTTATTACGTAAACATGCTTTTTCAATTAGCTGTTATCAAGTTATCACTTAACACATGACACGTACATACCCCAAAGACTTAAAATGTGAAAAATCTAATGGAAAATTTAAATTTCCAAATGAGGTTTGCAGTACCTATTAAACTTGATACTTAATAACTGTAAAGAGCAAACAGAAACTTTAAAAATAAAAGGAAAATATAAATCCATATATTTTCACAAATGATTTTATAGGATAATCAAATTAGAATTATCATAATGCACTGGGTCATACTTTCTTAAAAATCCTTAGACTGTCAGAGTAACTCGTATTACCTTAAAAAGTTATTAAATTCACTAAGCTACATCATTAGTACTTTCCTTTCATCTTCAAGTTATATCATACAAAATTTCCATAGTTTTTGGATACTATACTTAAAGTACCTATAACTAAAAAGGCAAGTATCTAAAACACACTTTGAAGTCCAAAAAAGTAATTAAGTGGAAAGCAAAATCTACTCTAAATTCCAATTTTTTTCTTTCCACAGAGGCTTATATGATAGCAAATATATGCCATGAGATCATAAATTATTATAATGTGAAAGATTACAAAATTAAACTTTATAGAAAACTTAGATTTGCATTGATCCTGTAATGTCACTACTGCGGAGGATGAGAGAGTGAATACATGAAAGCACCGTTTGATTCATGCAAAATGCCATTTGGCAAAAATGTAAGTAATGAGAAAGTTTACTACATGAAATTATAGATCACTTCTATTCTATAAGGGCTGTAGTAATCTGATCCCAATGTACAAAATTGTTAGGATGAAAAGAATCACCCAGGGAGCTCTTTAAAAATTCAGATAAATAGCCAAGCCTAAGACCAATTAAACTTCTGTCACTACGATCCAGGCAAAGGAGTTTTTAAAAATCCCCAAATTCCAAAGTGTAGACAAGGTTGAAAACCACTGTGGTATGGTACATATCTGTTTGCAAAAATGAGAAAAGTTTTAAATAGGCAAAAAGAAGCGATGAATTAAGGAAATGGGAATGCAGTTTGATAACAAAGATTATATTTTAATTCAAAAAAATAAAGGATGAAGGAAGTTAGATTAGAGGAAATCCCCACACACCTTACAAATTAGCAATTTGATTAGCAAATTCTGTTTAAAATGCAAATATAACTCTAATAGTTAAATTTACTGAATTGTGCATATTTATACCTTGACATATTTTACTTAACAAAATGTAGTCTAGCTAAAGGAAAGGAAATTGTGATTGTCTGGAGGGAATTGGTATTTAAGAAAAGAAAGGGGTCTAAGATGAGACAAGGTATGCCAATGAGTATCACTTCCATTACTGCCTACAAAACTTTGTTAAGATGGCAAATATGATGTAAAAATATCAGAAATATTTTGAGGGCAATAAATTTTATCCCTAAACAGACAGTTTATTCCTGTATTTCCAGTTCAATTTAGGATAGTTCCACTCAACCCTTTCCTACTGAAAAAAGAAGAGAAAAAGATAAAAGTGTACAATGAAATATCCACACTTTCTCATATCAATGTTCTTTTCTTTCCTTCATTCAGTGCCAAATATTGTACATAGTATATGACAAGTACTGGTGCAGGGATTGAGAATACTGAAATGAATTAATTATAATCTTCTATTCTCCATACTTTTCACATAGTGGGAAAAACAGAAAATGTGTACCAAAATATAAGTGCTGATGGAGGAGGTCATTGGGAAGATGTGACCACCTCACAACCCGCAAACAGGACTAGGGCAATTTGGAGGTTCCTTATCCCCACCCTTGTCCTTGGAATGTGTTTTGCCCACTGTTCCTACACAGGAGCCACTTCAAGGATGCAGCTTTGAGAGAGTAATGTTATTTAGACCATCCGGACTGTCTACATGACTGAACCCCTTTCATGTTTCTATATACAGTCTTAAGATTCTGGCAGGCAGGTGCAGAGATCTAATTCATCTAGCACCTGTCCAAGACAGGCCTTGTATATAAGTTTCCTTCCTTCTTAAAACTGCTTATTAAATCTGGACTGGTCTGCCTCGTTACTCGTCTCTCCTTTCCTTCTGTACACAGGTTTCACATGTCACCAGGGTAACTCCCAAGGTTGCAAACCAACAAATGCTTTGATATATAGATTTATCAAGTGCTAAAATAACACAGATGAGCAAGAAAATAATTTACCAGGTAATTTTACCATAGAAAATGAAGAGACAAAGGCTGGTAAAGTATACAGAGGTAGTTCTATTCAGACAGGTTTTGAAAGATAAACAGGAATTCACTAAATAGGTAAGATGGGGGGAACACTAAAGACACTAAGAAGAGCATGAATAAAGGCACAGAAAAATGGGTCTCAAATGCAAGTTGCCTACTGTGGCTAAAGACACATGGAAAAGATGACTGGCAAGGCAGACTGAAGGACTGGCATTAAGGGGCCTTGAACGTCATGTCTTAAGTTTATCAACAGTGACTGAGTTTAATAAGAATACTATGGAGGATTCAACAGTGTTAAGAGAGACTGAGGGCAAGGAAACTAACTGGTAGGTTACTTGTAGACTTCTGTAACTAGAACTTTTTCAATGGATCTAGGTTTAATCATAACTAATTATTAATAATGGGCTATATAAATATAAAATAAGCAATGGAAAACTATTCTGATCTCAGAATAAACCCTGAATTTTTCTCTTTTCAAAAAATGCCTAATTATTTTTTGACATTTTATCTAAAATGGACTATGGTATGTTAGTTTGCATTATTTGCCCGTGCAAGACAGGAATTAACACTGCCTTTTAAGAATTGAGAAAACTGGTATTTAGGTATAAAAAAACACTTCTAATTAAAAAGGCTAATTTTCAAATCCAGAGCTATATGAGGTGAAAAGACATGATCATACATCTCTGCCAAAATTATTTTATAATTTTCTCTTGATAACATGAAAAGATCATAACCTTAAGAAGCCTAACAACTTCTGGTTCTTTTTCTTTTTAAAAATAACTAAAAGATTTTATAAGGCTTTTTTGGAGATATAACTAAAATACAATTTTATGGGTTTTGAAAAAATGAATACAGTTGTGTCAGGATCAGTAAGACTACTTTTAGATTCAGTGATTTACTAGGAGGACTCAGAGGATTCAGTACATAGTCATCATCATGATCATGATTTCTTAGAACAAAAGGATGCAAGGTAAAATTAACAGAGATAACAGGCACATGAAATGAAGTCTGGAGTAAACAAGGCACACATTTCCAATAGTCCTCTCAGTATGTGTTTAATTCCTCCAGCAATGAGTTGAGAGAACATGCCTGAAATGTTTGTGTAGGGAAACTCATCAGTGATTCAACTCCCAAGGTTTTTATTTTGGGACTGGTCACTAAGGCATCCTCTACATACCATGCACCGTAATTCCAGCCTCCCTGAAGGAAACCTGATGTTTAGCATACATATATTGCTTATACACTCTAGGAACAGTGAGCCACTCTTATTATTTACAGAAAGTATTATATTTGCATAAGGAACTATTCACCATTCCAGTTCCCATATGCCATCGAAGGCTCAACCTGATGATCAGCTCTAAGATAAGACTTAGCTACATTAACTTGTTTACAGAGTTGTGTAATCACCACACAATCAAGAACAGTTCTATTACACACATGAGCACACACACAGAATGCTCTTTAACACTCTGTACTCAACCTCGACAAATCCCAGGTCTGATTTTTACCCCTACAATTGGCCTATTCCAAAACGTCATACAAATGAAAACATAAAATACATAGCCTTTCGAGTCTAGCTTCTTTCAGTGTAATGCATTTAAGATTCATCCATGTTATGTGTATCAGTAATTTATTCTTTTTTTTTATTGCTAAGCAATAGTCCACTATAAGAATATATCACAGATACCTTTATCTGCTACAAACATTCCGAATGGGTTGTGGGTTATTTCTTTTTCTGTTACCTACATTTCCATTTCACTTGAGTCTTTGAGTAGGGTTTTTGGATTACATGGTAACTTTATAAGAAGCCGACAAACAGTTTTCCAAAGTGGCAATACTATTGGAACTCCATTTTGCATTCCTATCAGCAATGTATAAAAGCTCCGTAACAGTTTGAAATAAAGGTATTCAGTGGTTTCCTCATAACCTCATGCCAGGCCCTAAAGAAGAAATCTAATTAGTTGGGTGAGCGATCACATAACAAAAAGTATACACCAAAGTATTCCTTTTCCACATGGCAAAACTCACTCATCTATCAAAATCCAGTTTAAATGTAATTATCTTCCCTATAAACTTAGAAAAAATTAATGACTCCTTAGTTCTTTTGTCACACCATTTTGTTCATAATACTAAAATTAAACAGCATTATAATATGATATTATGGTCATTTATACATATCTGTTTTCCGGTTTGTTTTTCAATTCCTTAATAATATTATGACTTGTTCAGCTCTGAATTTCTATCACATCAGTACCAAAGACCTAGCAATCAACAATTTCTCCTAAAATAAATGAGGAAAGACCCTCCAATCTGGCCATACTGAGTATGGAGCCTGCTTGGGATTCTCTTTTTCCCTCTCTCTCCGGCCCTATCCCACTTAAACTCACTCTCTCTCAAAAATCAGTAAATAAACATTGAAAAACAAGTTCATAGGACAAAGTACTGAAAAGGAGAAAGCTGAACAGAGAAAGAACACCAGAGATATAAAGGAGGTTGCCCACAAGTACTTTGTGCATGGGAGGAATCTACCCTAGGCCATGGAAAGAACTAAAATGAGAAAAAGTTCAATATCCTCCTTTCAAAGGACAAATAGAAAATCAGTAAGGTTACATAAGACTTGAACAACACTATCAACCACCTGACCTAACTGACATTTATAAAATACTACAGCTAATAACAACTATATACATATATATTAAGCATATATATATATATATATATTAAGCATATATATATTAAGCATACTTGAAATATTCACCAAGACAAACGATATTCTGGACAAGAAAACAAATTTCAACAAATTAAAAAGAATTCACATCAGAGGCGCCTGGGTGGCTCAGTCAGTTAAGCGTCTGGCTTCGGCTCAGGTCATGATCTCATGCTTCGTGGGTTCAAGCCCCGCGTCTGGCTCTGTGCTGACAGCTCAGAGCCTGGAGCCTGCTTCTGATTCTGTGTGTCCCTCTCTCTCTGCCCCTCCCCTGCTCATGATCTGTCTCTCTCTTTCAAAAATAAATAAATGCTAAAAATAAATAAATAAATAAAGAATTCACATCATACAAAGTATGTTTTCTGAATGGAATTAAATCAGAAATCATTAACCAAAACATTATCTAGAACATTGGAAATATCTACAAACTAAATAACACTTCTAAATATCCCTGGGTCGAAGAAAAAAAAAAGAGAGAAAAAACATTTTGAACAAAACAAAAAAGGAAAATAAAACTAACTGAAATGTGTAGAATGCTAAAGCTGTACCACAGAGGACTAAGTGCCTATATTAGAAGAAATGTCTAATATCAATGACCTTAAGAAAAGAAGAGCAAATTAAACCCAAAACAGAAGAAAATAAAAATCACAATGAAAATCAAAGACTCTAAGACAAAAACCAAAAAATAAAGAAAATATGAAAAATCCATGAGGCAAAAAGAGAGAGAAGACACAAATGCCAATATGAGGAATGAGAAAGGCAACATCACTACATATTTTCCAATCACTAAAAGAATAATAAGGGAATATTAAAAATAACTTGATGCCACCAATCTGAACAACTTTGATAAGTGAAAAGAGTGCTAATGTACTAAAGAAACTGAATTTATAGTTTAAAAACTCACACAATAAAACTCCAGAATAACTTGGCTTTACTACCAAATTCTATAGAACATTTTAGGAGGAAATATGCATTTTATATTAACTATTCAGATTTTGACGAAGAAGAAATACTTTATTCATTTTATGAAGTTAGTATTATCCTGATACCAAAACATGGCAAAGGCATTCCAAGAAAGCTGTAGACAAGTATCTTTCATGAACATAAATGTAAAAATTCTAAACAAAACTTTACCAAATCAAATTCGATCATATTATAAAAGGAATACAGCATGACCAAGAGAAGTTCACCCTCAGAATACAAGATTGGTTTAACGTCCAAAAACTATTCTTTCATATTAAATTAACCACCAAATTACAGAATGAATAAATAAAAAAACATACAATCATCTCAACAGACACAGAAAAAGCATCTAACAACCATTAAACCACTAAAAAAATCGAACAACCATTCCTCAATCTGATAAAAAGCACCCATGGAAAACCTACAGAAACATTTAATAATGAAGAGCTAAATGCCTCTCCTGCCCCTAAGACTAGGAAAACAATTTACACTATCATCACTTCTATTCAACATTATGCTAGATAATTAGGCAAGAGAAAAAAACAAAACCTCCCTAAAAATTTTGATTAGAAAAGAAACAATCTCTTTTGCAGACAACATTAACTGTCTATGCATAAAATCAGATAGAAGCTACCAAAAATCTACTAGAATAACTAAGTTGAGCAAGAGTATGAAATATGAGATCAACATATAACAAAGAAATTGCATTTCTATATATTAGCAATGAACACTCAGAAATTAAAAATAACATTTTCAATAGGATCAAGAAAAAATGAAATCCAAATAATAAATACATCCAAAGTGATGTGTAAAATGTGTGCACTGACAGCTAACATAGTTGGGAGAAATTAAAGAAGACCTAAATAAATGTAGAGGCATTTCTTTTTCATGTTTTGGTAGACTCAATATAATTATGATGTCAACCTCACCAAATTTATCAATAAAATCCAATCAAAATCCCAGCAAGTTTTTATGTAGAAATTGATAAACTGATTATAAAATACATTTGGAAATTCCAAAGACCTAGACTATCCAAAACAACTCTGAAAAGGAATGAAGTTGGAAGTCTAATACAACCTGACCTCAACACTTTTTTTCTTTTTTTTTAACATTTATTTATTTTTGAGAGACAGCGAGACAGTGCATGAGTGGCGGAGGGGCAGAGAGAGGCAGGGACAGAGGCTCCAAAGCAGCCTCCAGGCTCTGAGCTGTCAGCACAGAATTCCGGTTGGGCTCAAACTCACGGACCGCGAGACCATGACTTGAGCTGAAGTTGGACACTCAACCGACTGAGCCACCCAGGTGCCCCAAGACTTATTTTAAAACTACGGTAATCAAGACATTCAGATCTTGACAGAAAGATAGCCAAGAGATCAAAAGGACAGAAGAAAATTCCAAAAATAAATCCATGTATATATAGATAACAGAATTTAGACAAAGGTGCAAAATTATTCAGTGGTAAAGGACTGTCTTTTTAATAAATGGTGCCAGAAGTATTGGATATTCATGTGAAAAATAGGACCTTCAATTCATACCCTGTACCATATACAAAAATTAGTTCTAAACTCAGGTCTGCCTTAACTAATCACTAGCTTTACAATTAATGTATCATCTCAGAAACAATTAAGAGGATAAGCAATGTGGTAAGTTGACTAAGCCCTTCTCCACAAAGATGTCCACATACTAATCTCTGGAAATATTAATCTATTGCCTTACTTGGCAAAAGGGACTTTGTAGCTGTAATTAAAAATCTAGAGATAGGGAGATTACCCTGGATTATATGGGTGTGCTAATATAATCATAAGAGGGAGGCAGGAGGACTAAAGTGAAAGAGGACAACATGATGAGAGAAGGAGAGGGAACAAGACTGACAACAGAAGCAGAGTCAGGGAGAAATTCCAAAATGCTGTGCTGCTGGTTTTGAAGATGGAGGAAAGGGCCATGAACCAAGAAAGTCAGGCATCTTCTAGGAGCTAAAACAAATCAAGAAAATGTATTCTCCAGAGGCTCCAGAAGGAACACAGTCCTGCTGACCCATTTTAGACTTCTGATTTTCCAAAACAACTGCTATTCAAGCCACTACCTTTGTGGTAAATTATTACAGCAACAATGAGAAAATAATACAGGCTCTATAGTCAATTGGTCCTTTGTTCCAAAAAGTAAGTGCTCCACATAATTAGGCTTTGTAGTAAAACCTCCTGATGATGATAAAAAAGATAAACTCTTCAGGTGCAGGAGAACATAAGAAAGGCAGCTCACTGAGCATTTGTTCCTGTGGGCCCAACATATAGCTTTAGGGGTTCCTTTGTGAACTTTGAAAGAAAACACATGATCCAAAAATAAACTGATCCCTAGACTGACATTAAAACAATACAAATTGTTTGCTGGGCCTAGAGGGAAAGAGTTTTTTCAAGAGATCTCAAGTGGGTACTGGGTCATAACAAACACAAGCTGGGACCAGACAAATTATAGGCAGTATGCATAAAGCAATTCATGGTTTTATTTGTTTTGTTTTATTTTGTTTTGAATTATGCTTGTGGCCTAGGTCCCATGAAAAAGAGACAATGTTATAACAATAAATTCCAAACCTCAGACTTGATTTTCCAGTTCCTTTCTATTTTTATCAGGTTTAAATTTTGAAACATATACTTGCTACTTTCATTCATTCATTCAACAGATATTTATTAAGCACTTAAAGTATTTTAGGCAATATTCTCAGCACGTCTTAAACAAAAAATGCACAAAATACTTTCCTTTTGGCATTTATGGTTAGGACTGGGGGGTGATTTCAAAAGGGATTAGATTACTATATGTCATAAGTGTTATAACATGGAAAGTAGAAGATGTGGCAGGACACCTAAGCTAGAGAGCAAAAAAGAATATGCAATGGCTTGGAGATGAGATATTCATCATTTCTTTTTATCTCTAAGCCATGAGACCACTGAAAAGAGAAAGAAGCACAATGTGAGAGTATATAAGTGGGCGTATGTTGGAGGAAAAGTATCAGGGAGAGGTAAGGCTGAATGGGGGTGAGGGGGCGGTAAAAGTAACCTATTAAGAGACTGTAAGCCAGGTTCATATTCCAATGGTATTTACAGATATAATCATAATAGTCATCACAGTGATTCTCAATTCTGACTGCGCATCTAGCAGTCTTTACAATAGAGTGCTTCTGTTTTACTGTGACCTGGCAAAACAGTTTGTAAGAACTGTCAAACTTGGAGTAAGTGAGGGGCGCGCCTCTGTGGCTCAGTTGGTTAAGCGCCCAACTTTAGCTCAGGTCATGATCTCAGGGTTTGTAGGTTTGAGCGCCATGTGGGGCTCTGTGCTGACAATGCAGAGCCTGGAGCCTGCTTCGCATTCTGTGTCTCCCTCTCTCTCTCTGTCCCTCTCCTGCTCACACTCTGTATCTCTCTGTCTCTCAAAAATAAATGTTAAAAAATATTTTTAAAAAGTGATACAATACTGTCAACTAAACTTCATTTGAATTTTATTTGAATTCTGTCAAATGTCCCATTATTACCATTTTTTGGTCTATGATCTAATCCAGAATTCCAAAGTGCATTTAGTAGTTGTGTCTCCTTAGATTCCTCAAATCGAGAACAATTTCTTAGTCTTTCCTTGAGTTTTATGATCTTTGTACTTTTCATGACTAATGTCCTTTTATTTTGTGGAATGTCCCCTCAATTTGAGTTTGACTTTTTCTCTTGATTAGATAGAGGTTTTGCATTTGGGCAAGAATGCTATGTAAGTGCTAGTGTCTTCTTCTTGGTGCATCATATCAAGTGTTATATGATATCAAAATGCCTTATTACTGGTGATGTTAACTTGGATTATTTGGTTAATAAGGTATATGTCAGGTTTCTCCACAATAAATTTACTATATTTCTCCCTTTTAATTAATAAGTATCTTATAAAGAGATACTTTGAGATGATGAAATTAAACTCTTTTCATTATTCCTTCATCTAAATATTAGTTCTGTTGATTCTTACCTATAACAATATTACTGTTGTGCTTACTACAAGGTGGTTTGTCCAAATTAATTTTTTATATTTGATAATTAGAATTCTACTTTAAGGAAGAGCTGTCATTTCTCATTGTTTAATTTACTTAATTACTTCACTACAGATTTACAAATAATTTTATTCTATGGATTTTGATCTATTCCTTTCAGTATTATTGATCAAACTGTCATAGATTTAGCTATTTGAAGTTGCAAGTTGGGCCTCTGGTGTCCTTTCAACATGCTTCTATCCATTTTTGATCATGTCTTTACCTCTTTACATTTTGGCACAATAAGGTATTCCAAGATCTTCTTAGTTCCCTTTCTCGGCTCTGAAATCAACTATTTCTCCCAGAAGACCTGGTTTCTTTTATTAGTAAATGGCAGTTAGAAGCTAAGATTTGGAAACTAAGTTTGCTCACTGTCACTGGTTGACATTGATTCTGTCTTCTTTCTGAAAACAGGACTAGGAACTACAGGAATGTATGCTAACTTGGCCATACCCATACATGTATATTTATTTCTGCCTCTGTTCATCTCTCTGTGTATATACATGTAACAAGTTCATATTGGTACCTCTTTTCAATCATTACCACGGGATAGATTCTAGATTTTCTCCTTTCCATCTTTGTAACTCTTTTCTATAACAGTAAGAGATTTTTCTCTCATTATCTAAAACATACTTACTTATCTGGTGAATCCTAGTACACACAAAAGGAGTTTCAATATTGCTAAAACAAAAAAATTTCCTAACTAGAGTAAAATATTTGTACATAATTCCTTTTGTCTTTAGCCTTACTGGATACAGTCACAGTGCCATTTTACAAAATTACTTAGGTTCTTTCTTTTCTAGTTCTCCACACCCATTAGTGTGGTTATGCTCTTCATTTGTAACACTATTAAATTTTGGATTCCTCCCACATCAAGGCTAGCTGCTGTGTGTGTGTGTGTGTGTGTGTGTGTGTGTGGTTTGGTATGTAAAAAGATTAGTAGGGCTATAAGAGTCAATATGAAAAGGTATAGTCAGAGAAATGTCAGTCCCTCTTCATCCCTCCTAACTCTGTTCCTACTCCCTTATTTTTTTCCAACCAATTTCTTATTAACCTGCTGCAGGTTAACCATTCTTATTAAGTCTCTGGTTTACCCTTTCTGTATTTCTTTTAGTACAAATAAATAGCTAACAATTACTCAGCACTTAGCATGTGCCAGACACTGTTGTGTCTTTCCATATAATAATGTCTTTAATTTTCACAAGTACCTAAGATATAAGAATGTATATACTCTAGAACATCTTCATTCAGGGATCTCTTCTTCTTAATAAGTGTTTTTCCGTGTTTTAAATATAACCAAAAGAAATTCATTATAGAATTAGAGAATAAAAACTGAATATTGCAAAGTATTAAATCTGGTTCTGATAGTAATAATTTTTAGCAGTAGTATTTAATATTCATTTACAATTTATATTTCTCAGGTGGTTAAATTCATTTTAAAAAGTCATTTTGGTGCCTACACAGTACATAAAAATTCCTACTTTATATATTTATTATAAAAATAGCCCAAAGAGACATGTAAGACCAGGAATAACCTTACTTTATATGAGAAAAACAAAGAACTTTTTAAAAATATATAAAAAGGACCTCTATTCTATTACCTGATCACGGAGGCTTAAGCCCTCAAGAAAAAGAAGAGAAAGATAAAAACAAAGAGGAACAGACAGGAAGAAACTCCAGGTGTGAGTCTTCATGTTAGGTAGGAGGTTGAATCAACATGGGTGAAAGCAGCATCCTAATTGATTGCCTGAGCACAGCCCACTGACAATAGAGAACTACTATAAACTGTGGATTAGCATAGAGATCTGAAAAAAAGTATACAAAAAAATTAGTAGTATGTAAAGTATACTAGATGGTGGAAAGGGTGGAGAAATGAAGAGAGTATAAAATTTCTGGAAAATCTGAAAAATATAAAATTATTATAATGTCTTTCTAACATCAAGTTCTGGGAAGGCTCACTGCATTTAGAGAAAAGGAATTAGAGAACCCTCTCCCCTTGGCTGTTTAGATAAAATGATTTTTACCATTGACAACACTAGGATAAAGTAGAAGGCTACTTTAAAATACCAATGCCCACGCACTACTCCAACCAATTAAATCAGAACCTCTGAAGGAGGGGACTAGACCTCAGTATTTTTTTTAATGCTCCATGGTAACTCTAATAGATAGAACTGACAACCACTGGACATGAGGATCCAGAAGATTTGCAGTAAACATCAACAAGAAAATGCACATAGGCAATGAAGTTTCTCTCTCTTTTCCAATAGAATATATTCTCTTATGACTAAAATGCATTCTGCTTTTACAGAAATACATGCTTACTAATGTATCATAAACCTCAGGAATGTAAATAAAAAACTAAGAAAATATATATTTATCATTTCCTAATGTGTTTTTATAAATAATTTTAGAAATAATTTTTTAAATTTTCATCTCTACCAAGGCATAACTGAAAAACAATATCGTAAGATATTTAAAGTGTATATTGTGATTTGATATACATATACATTGTCCTCCCCCTATCTGGTTAATTAACACATCCATCACCCCACATTTTTGCATGTATGAGAGCATTTAAGTACTACCCTCTTATTAAATTTCAATTATACAATACAGTTGTACCAACTATAGTCACCATGTTTTACTTCTGGCCCTCAGACCATATTTAGAGCCTTACACCTGAAAGTTTGCACACTTTGTGAGCATCTCCCTATTTCTGCCCCAGCCCTTCTAAAATTATAATTAGGAGTAATTTTAAGTATATCATAATACTTTATTATTCTAAAATTATAATTTATTGTTTTTAATTTTTTGAGAGTAATTAATATCCCTTATTAAAAAAAAAACACCTCTCTGGAAATTTTCCAGATTATCTTCTCAACTAGAATCCAAGATATAAGTAACAACATTCTAAACACATGATGCTATAGTATTGCTTTGGCACGACACCAGAAAATAAGAGGAAAATCTCAGGCTACACTCATAATGAAGCAGTGAACAGAACAGATTGTTCTGTTTAAGTTAAGCTCTAGGAGGATGATATCCATGTCTGTTTGTTCCATTGTTTTATCCTCAGCAATTAGCATAATGCATGGCACATAACAGGTATTTAATAAATATTAGTTCCGTAATTAATGTATTTTGAAAACTTAATAAGAAGTGCATCTATAAAAGGAAGAATGGAAGAAAAAAGTAAGGAGGAAAAAAGGAAAACACACTTGTAATGACTGACAGTGAGTAACTGAATGATTTCCTGAAAGTAATTCAGTCAGTCATACTCCAAATGAGGTGGGAGAGTAAATTTTGAGTTTTATCTTTGTCAGAGATCAGTACAATCTTCAACAAATTATTTAACCTGTCCACAACTGTTTCCTTATCCATAAAATGAGGAAAGGCATAGCTCAGATGTATTCTAGCATGCCTTACAGTGCTAAATATCTGTGTATAAGACTATGCCAGGTATTTAAGGAAAACACATGATATATCAAGCTAAATATTGTTTTTAAGACATAGGAAAAATTTGATAAGAATTTATTAAACTTTAAGTGTAAAGTAATTTCTATTTCTGAATATACAACCAAAATTTTTGATATAGAGAACAAATCATAGTTTATCCACAACTTTTAACATCAATCTTTTTTTCCTTCTTTAATCTTTTAAAATCTATTTTGGGAGAAAGTGCAAGTGGAGGAGGGGCAGAGAGAGAGAGAGAGGGGGGGAGACAGAGAATCCCAAGCAGGTTCAAAGCTGATAGTGCTCGTGACAGATAAACAAAGTATGAGATCATAACCTAAGCCGAAGTCGGACACTTAACTGACTGGGCCACCCAGGTGCCCCTAACATAAAGCTTTAATGCTCAATTATCTACAGCTAGAGAAAAACAATGTAAACAACAACAACAACAACAACAAACCCAAGAGGAAATCTTTCAGTATTTTCTCAATATTTCTCTCAGTATTTTTCCCAGAAGTTATAAGCCTATTGAAAAGTTGCCAAACAGACAATAAAAAACTTACACAGTCTTTACTTAAACTTCCTACATTGTGGACATTTTGCTACGTTTGCTTTATCATGTTTCTTCTCAATCTCTCTCCCCACCATTTGAGAGTTACAGATAGCATGATATTTACATTGTTAACTACATGCATCTCCTAAGAACAAAAGTATTTTCTTACATAGCAATAAATTACTCAGAAATATTAATTATTCAGAAACTAAGTATTAATGCAATATTATATATAATATAGAACCTATCTTCAAATCATTCCAGTAGTATTTAGAGCTGTTTATGTTGCAAGATTTTGATGTAGGTCTAATCAAGGTTCACTTTCACCTGTAAGTAATATTTAAATATTAATATGTATTATTTACCAAAAATTCATTAAACTTTTAGGCAAAATAATCCAGTATCAAATGGTAAGAGCAATTGGGGGCAAGAAAAAAATACTAGAAAGTGTACTAGATTAGGAGGTTTGGTTCTATTTCAATTTTATTCAAACAAGCTGCCATTAGAGGTTATTCCCTTAAATAGGCTGGGGAATGATTTTCACACCATAGTAAGAAACCCATGAGTTCCTGCTATCAACTAAGATGGCACCCTTTTAATATATATTTTATATACTGGGTTTCTAATTAGGAACAGTATTTATAAAAAATGATAATGGTTGGTGGTTTGGGTTTTTTTTTTTTTTTGCATAAAAAGTAAGTTTAGAGACAAGATAAGTAAAACTTTAAAAAGTAAGCAAGTTAGGTAGAAAGAGTTGGGAGAGAAAAAAAAGAAAATTCTCAAAAGAACAAGAGTGATACTTGTATTTCTGGAAACAAAAAGTAAAACACAGATATAACCTTTCATTGCTGATCACAGCTTAAGAAGTAAGCTATAAGGTGTGAAAACAGGCTTTACTGCTTGAAAAACCAGAAACATCTCTAAGCCTTCATTTATTCCAAGGTCAACCAGAAGTAACAGCATCCACCTTCACAGGGTTGTTGTGAGGATCCAATGAAATGTTGGTAAAGGATTCAGCCAGTGTGTGACAGATAGTAAGCACTCGAAAACACTCATACTAATTACTAATGTAAGAGGTTACATGATGGTTATAGTATGAGCTCCGAGTCAGACTAAGTTCAAATGTTACCCCTCCATTTACTGACCCTTTGATTTTGTCTGCATGGCAAAATTTTTATGCTCCAATTTCTTCATTTGTAAAACAGGGTCAGTTAATACTATCTATCTCATTTGTCTGGTTTTAAGATAAGGTGAAATAATCCTTATATAATACTTAGCATAATAATTGGCTCAGTTATTTGCTCAAAAAGTGTTAGCTATTATTATCATAATTATTATATATACTAAATATTAAATTTAATAAAATAAGAGAGTTATTATAAATACAGCATATGTGGGGCACCTGGATGGCTCAGTTGGTAGAGCATGTGACTCTTGATCTCGGAGTGGTGAATTCAAAACATAAAATTAAAAATAAGAAAATAAATACAGGAGAGGCACCTGGGTGGCTCAGTCGGTTCAGCATCCAACTCTTGATTTCAGCCCAGGACATGATCCTGGGGTGGTGAGACAGAGCCCTGCTTCAGACTCTGTGCTGAGCATGGAGCCTCCTAAAGTCTCTCTCTCCCCCCCCGCCCGCTGCCCCTCTCCCCATCTTGTGCGCTCTCTCTCAAAATAAAGAAAAGAAAAACAGATATACATATGAAGGTCTAGATAATTCTTTTCTGATTTCTGAATAAACTTTTGTAGAATAAAAGCTTAGAGCTAACTAGGATCTTACCATCCAATGAACTTATTTTAATATTAATTCCCCATATTTGCAATATTTGTGTTAATATTTTCCTCCTTCTTTAAACTTTGCCCTCTATGCAAACAGACTATTACCTTCTTCCCACAGGTAATCAGTCTGGAATAAGTATATACACAATAAATTAAGATTTTGCTAGTTTAACTTGTTCACTGTCATGTGGTGAGTTAGTGGCAGAGTCAAGAACAGAAATACAGGTGTCACATTGCGTAGTACTCTTTCCATGATCTTTGACTAGAAAAGACTAAAGATTTGTAAAGAGTCTTTTATAACCTCCATTATATGGCTTTTTAAGCTAATTTTAAGACTTTTTAAAATTTTATTTATTTATTTTGAGAGAGAGAGAGAGAGAGAGAGAGAGAGAGAGAGAGAGAGAGAGAGCACAAGCAGGGGAGAGGCAGAGGAAGAGAGAGAGAATCCCAAGCAGTG